>VDFB02056351.1:44505757-44650087 GCA_007258455.2 Sequoia sempervirens
AGATCTGGACGAGATGGAGAGTGAGGGGTACTTAGCCGAGAGTGAGGGGTACCATCCATGGGAGATGGAGGTTGACTCAGATGTACACAATGCACCACCGTTAGCAGTGGCACCAACTACAGGGGAGGATCCAGTGGCAGTGCTGAGAGAGACAGTGGAGAGGCTGCGACGGAGCGAGCAGCAGGCGCGTGAGGCAGGGGCAGAGCGAATCGTAGTAGAGGCAGAGAGGGATGAGTGGCAGGTTCAATTTTCTCAGGGTGAGAGAGACTACATGGAGCTAGTTAGGCTCGCAACAGAGCAGGAGCAGAGATTGGTGGGGGAGAGAGATGAGAGCCGGGATGAGGCTGTGGACCTGCGGGCAGAGGTGGAGAGGTTGCGGGCAGAAGTGCATAGCCAGATGATACAGATGGAGTGATTGGGTTTGGTGGGAGAGGGGGCGGCACAGGAGAGGGGGCGGCACAGGAGGCTGGCAATAGGGAGATAGGGGATGCAGAGAGTATGCAGAGAGAGCTAGCTGAGCTCAGGGACAGAGTGCACACAGTGGAGGTAGATAGAGATGTGGCATGGTCACAGGTGGAGGAGTTGGAGGCTGGGAGGGATGTGTTGCAAGCACAGGTTCAGGTAGCACAGAGTGAGAGGCAGGTAGCCGAGGCAGAGGCATAGTCACTTCGCAGAGAGAGAGATACCGCGACAGCGCAGACATCTAGCTTGCGACGAGAGCGAGATTCGGCTGAGCTGAGATTGCAGGCCCTGTAGACGGACAGAGATGCAGTAGTGGTGCGGGGACAAGCTGCACAGAGGGAGAGGGATGTTGCAGAGTCACAGATGCAGATAGGGTGAGAGGGATGCAGCATGGGCTCAGTTGCAGAGGGCGTTGGTTGAGGGGGGAGATCTAGGGACAGATGTGCAGGAGCTGCACACACAGTTACATGCGATGCAGGCAGAGAGGGATAGAGGCGCCGAGCAGATACAACAGTTGATACTAGCTCAGGAGGCCTAGACACGAGAGCAGTGGGCTATCAGTGTAGATCGAGATCGATATAGGCATGAGCGGAATACCGTGAGACTGATAGCTGGGCAGAGGGACGAGTTTATGCAGCAGGCTAGCTATTGGAGAGGGGTTTATGAGCAGGTTGTTCCAGATCCAGCGCAGCACACTGTACGCTACGTCAGTTAGGCTCCACGGCCACCAGGGCCATCCCAGTCATTAGGGACATGCACCAAGGGTTTCAGCAATTACCGACGGACTCTGTCTCCATATGGGGGCTACCAGGGTACACCCACCCGTGAGTACCAGGGGACACCTACCCATGAGTACAGGGGACTCCAGCACACAGAGGGCCAGCACCCGATTCTCCGCAGAGGTCAAACGTGGACAGCTCACAGTAGAGCAGGCAGATGCAGGACATTGGTTATTCTTGACAGATACTGGATGGATGGTTTGTTCATGGCGCCAGAGGGCAGAGGTGACCCACATCTCTGGATTTTGTATCTTATTAGGTGATATATGATGGAGATGTATTAGATTATGATATGATGTTTATTATTTTGATTATGTGATGGCCGTTATTGACATTATGTATGATGTTTCCTTTATGCGGCTATATGAGATGATTCATGATGTGGTTCCATATATATATACACATGTTTATATGGATGATTTATGTTTTATGCTTTATGTTGTTATGGATGGATGATTTATGATTGATGTAAATGTTTCTATGATTCATGATGTATGGATGCATATGTGGATGGATGAATTATGCATGTTGATATGAGTTATGATGTATGAGTTATGAATGCGCATGTGGATGGACGATTTATGTATGTGTTTATATGATTTATGATGTATGATTTATGGATGCACATGTGGATGGACGATTTATGTATGTGTTTATATGATTTATGGATGCACACGTGGATGGACGATTTGTGTATGTATTTATATGATTTACGATGTATGATTTATGGATGCACACGTTTATATGATTTATGATGTATGTAAATATCAATAACGACCATCATGAGGATGCGGGTAGATGATAGGCGGATGGAAGATTGCATTTGCCAAAAACAACCATTAATATCCTGAGAGGAATAGGACTAACGAGAGGAACAAAGAACGAGAGTACTTGCACAACCGAAATCATAAGCGGTGGTTATGATGGAAATGAAGGGTGCATGCAAAGTGGTGGAAATGCAGTGAAAATAAAATTTTTCCATCTTTGGAGCATTGATTTTTACTATAGCGTAGGGTACCAAGCACCTTGATATAGAAGACCAAGGTGAGCAAGTACTCTATGCATGAAAAAAACACAGCAAACAATAAGGTTATCCCAACACCCCGAGGTCGTGATGACCTCGGTCGGGCCTAGTGTTGTAATAACCACAAACACACAAAGTTGTCCCCACATAACACAAGACCTTGGAGATCTTGGTGGGTCTTATGAGGGACAATCGAGAAGATAGCAGACAAAACAAAAGATCAAGGCATGCCCCCATTTCAGCAGGTCAAAGCACGCCATGGTATGGTGGACCAAGGCGACCTTGACAAGTGATGGGAAGAAACCTAAAATGATAAAAAAAATTCGAAAGCATCAAAAGATCATAATCAAGACAACAGGTCCTTTGCCATAGGATCAAGGTGGTGGATGCAATTGGCGAGGTTTGCTAGGAAGGATTCATCCTGTTGAGACCAAAGATGGATGCGAAAGTAGGATGATCCCGTTGACGTGAGATGTTATGGAGGGACCAGATCTTGTAACACAAGGGAATTTCGTTTGTTAAGAACTGGTTAGGCGTGGGCATAACTTGATAACGATGCACAAAAGAATGACATAACCTACAGACCTAGGGGCTCGGGGGCCGATCATAGATTAGCCTTGCCTACGTGAAAGCGCAAAGCCCTCGTAGTTCCAGAAAAGACCATGGATAAAGCGAAAAGAAGACCAATGGTAACTGATGATGACGGACAAATACCCCGGGGGTGAATCAAATGATCAACCTTGCCTACGTGACAGCGCAGGGGCAACGTAGTTCGACTAATGGACTCGACAAGATGGGACCTAGGTGAAGACCGACATGATGGATGATCCTACCTGATGACACGAGTGTGAATGACGTAAGCTCAGAGTTGGATACCGAAAAAGCTCAGGAATGGGGGATAGACTCGATGGGTCGTCCAATGCTCAATCAATATTTACCAAGCAGCCTGGGATGAGATGGGTGAGGACAATAGTGTGGAAGTCGGCATAAAATAACTAGGATGTCAGGTAGATAATGATTAAGCCCTCTATGGATGACGCCTGTTGCTAGGTTTTCACCACCCATACTTATCCAAGGTGCCACGAAAAAGTGGTTTTCACCATAGGACGAATTTATTTCTCCTGACTATTTTTGGATTTTTGACTTTTTTGATTTTTTTGATTGATTTTTTTTTTATTTTTTTATTTTATTTTTTTGATTGATTTTTTGACCAGGTGGGGTAACCGAGCAGATTTAGGCGTAGAACTTTTTTCAGATGCATGATGTTGATGGGCTCATCAAGGGGTTCTCCTTCGAGAGTAGTCAACCTGTATGCCCCAGATCCATATTTAGCAACTATGATATAGGGCCCCAACCAATTTGCCTCAAATTTTCCTTTCTTGTCTCGGTCTTGCTAAGTATGCTGGTTCTCCTTAAGGACAAGCTCACCCACCTGGAATTGGCGAGGGCGAACCTTCTTGTTGTAACTATGCTTGAGGCGATTCTGATATGCTTGCAGATGGTCATAGGCCTTTATTCTTCGTTCGTCCAGTAACTCTAGCTGTGCAAGCTGCGCAACACGAGCATCCTCTTCACTGATAAGGTTCTTAAGAGAGATTCTCAATGATGGAAGTTCAACCTCGATTGGCAAGACGGCTTCAACACCAAACACCAAAGAGTAGGGGGTGGCGCTTGTCGGGGTGCGGATGGATGTGCGATATGCCCAGAGGGTAGGATGAATGTGGAGGTGCCAATCTCGTCCAGTGTTATTGAAAACCTTTTTGAGAATATGGATGAGGGTTTTGTTGGTCGCTTCTGCCTGACCATTACTCTGGGGGTAATACGGCGTTGACCAACGGTGTTGAATATGGAAGGTATCCCATAGGTGTTTCATGGCTTGGTTCTTGAATGGTTTTCCGTTATCGGAAATGATGGTGGACGGGATACCATATCTGCAGAGAATATGGTAAAGAATGAATTTGGAAATCTGAGTACTGGTGATTTGTGAAAGGGGCATTGCCTCTACCCACTTGGTGAAGTACTCAGTGGTGGTGATTATGAATGTATGGCCATCGGATGATGGTGGGTGAATCTTGCCAATCAAGTCGAAACCCCATTGAGAAAATGACCATGGTGCCAGGAGGGGCTGAAGATCTTGTGCTGGAGCATGGATTAAATCTGCATGTTGCTGGCATGGAAGGCATTTCTTCACTGAGGAGCATGACCCACTTAGCCATGCGGCCCGTCAAAGTGGTTCTAGATAACAGGTACTTCAATGGATCGATCTTGGCAATTAACTTCACTGGATGGCTAAGCATGTAATGTCGAAGCTTCTGTGTGCTGAAGATGAGTGCAAGGCAGGCCTTTTCCATGGGGGAATAGTTTAACTCGTAGCCAACCAATGTCCGACTGATGTAGTAGATCACCCTCTCTTTCGATGACTCATCATGCTGTGCCAACAATGCCCCTAGTGTGACTGAAGTGGCGGAGATGTAGAGCAAGAGGGTTTTGCCGAGAATACCTGTGGCATCAATATTGGTGGATGGGCTAAATATTCCTTAATTTTATCGAACCCCATCTGGCACTGTTGGTTCCATCGGAAGGTGGAATCTTTTTTCAGAAGATGAGTGAATGGCTGACACTTGTTTTCCAGCTGGGCTATGAATCGACGGATGGACTGCATCTTCCCCTGAAGGCTTCTTAACTATTTGAGATTGCGTGGAGGTGGCATGTTCAGGATAGCTTTTACCTTAGCGGGATCAACCTCAATGCCCCTGCGAGAGACTATGAAACCCAGCAACTTTCTGGAAGTGACCCCAAAGACACTTTTTTCGATTTAGTCGCAACTTTTAGTGCTCTAACTGCTCAAATATCTTTTTCAGGATGGCAAGATGTTCTACTCGTGTTTTGGATTTTCCTAACAGCTCGTCGACATAGTCCTCCATGATGATGTGTATGAGGTCATGGAAGATGACCGTCATTGCCCTCTGATATGTCACCCCTGCATTTTTGAGACCGAAGGGCATAACATTGTAGCAGAAAGTGCCCCAAGGAGTTGTGAAGGAGGTTTTGTGTTGGTCCTCAGGTGCGATTCGGATCTGGTTATACCCGGAGAAGCCATCCATAAGGGACAACATCTCATGTCCTGTTGTTAGGTCGACCAACATGTCAATATTGGGCAGGGGGAAGTCATATTTTTGGCAGGCTTTGTTGAGATCCCTGAAGTCCATGCAGACTCGAATGTCACCATTTGGTTTAGCAACCGACGCTATGTTGGAGATCCACTTGGAGTAGTCAATTGGTCTGATAAATCCTGCCTCCAGTAACTTCTCCAATTCCTTCTTGACTAACAACGCGACTTGCGGATGCATTTTGCAGAGTTTTTTCTTGACAGGCTTAGCGTCTGGGCGGATGTCTAGGTGATGAACCACTAAGGTGGGATCTAAGCCTGGCATGTATGAGTATGACCAAGCAAAGTTAACAATTCCCTCTTGGAGTAGCTGCACGATGACCGGGTACTCTTGCTCCGAGAGTGACTTGGCTACATAGGTGACCTTAGGACTTTCAACAGTCCCCAGATTTACTTCTTGAGTCTCTTCAATCAGAATAGGTGATCAGGTAGATAAGTGAGTTCCCATAAGGGGAAGATGAACATCTCCATCTTCTAGCGCCTCTTCGAGGTTCTCGCCATTAGATGCGTCCTTTATTTTTACTTTTTCCAGGTCAGGAAGTGCCTCAGGGAGGTTTTCACTAGATGACCGTTTGTTATTTTTCTTATTCTCATTTTTGCGACTGGAGTGTTCATCCTCCCCCAATCCCATGAGGTTGACATATGTATCCGCAGGCATACTGACAGGTGTGCTAGTTTGTAGGTCCCAATCAATGAGCTCAGGATGGCAAAGGGATAGGCTAATAGTGCAGACGGATAGGCATTCGAACATGGAAGATAGGTTGGCGTGATCGACGTCATCGTACGCACGTATGATGGATTCTTCCTCGGGTATGTCTTCCAATGAGCCATTGTCCATAGCTACACTATTGGAAGCATTAAATGATGTTTCGGGGCCTTTCTGCTTTCTATCATACCCAATGCCCACATGTTTTGGTAGCGGAGACATATCAATGGGTTGCAACCACCCTTGTTCTTGCTTTCCTAGGCCTCTGCCTTGATAGTTATGATTTTCCACAAACTTTGTTGGCCAGGGGTACTTTTCTTGAAAGTATTCCTTGAGAGGAGTTTTCGGCTGAGGCTCTTCTCAGTAAACCCATTGGCTTACGTCTTCTTCTGGCGCATCTGTCTTGATACTTGGGGATACGAAAGAGGTAGTAGGGATATTTTTGCCACGGAAGGTGACAGTATTGTCCTCTTTTGGGGTAGCATGGGAAGGTTGGCCATACTCATGTGGAGAAGGTGGCATGGTTGCTACATTAAGAGCAGTATGCATTTCGTACTCGCCACACCCTTTGTCAATGATCTGGACTTTTGTGACTGTAGGATCAGTAGAGGATGGAGTGGTTATTACGGAGGATGATGGATTAATGGGTGATGACTGAGATGCCCCCATTTCAACCCTAGGACAATAATGTAAATGGGGAAATGACGCCTCTAGAGCGCGGCAATATTCGAATGGTTGGGGGTCGGCATAGATGGTGACCTCTTGTCCATTGACTAAGAATTTGAGGCACTGATGGTAGGTGGAGGGCACGGCTTGCATAGCATGGAGCCATGGATGGCCGAGGAGGAGGTTATATGGCAAGTCCAGATCAAGGACATGACAGGTGATGTACTGAACCACTGGTCCCACTTGGACAGGAATATTGATGATCCCTTATGAATTTCTTTCTGCATTATCATAAGCCTTGATTGTAATAATCTGGTTGCTTAAGTTTGCTTGGGTATATCCCACCTGTTTTATGAATTTTAGAGTGCACAAGTTGAGGGCAGAGCCATTATCTACCAAGACCCTTTTTATTTTATGCCGGGTGACCACGACTTCAATATGTAAGGGGCGATTGTGATTGGCATCAATGTTGGGCATATCATTTTGGCTGAAATGTAGTTGGTGGGATGAAGCGAGGTGTCCTACCAAGGCTTGGAACTGTGTGGGATCCATATTATTAGGCACATGGGTTTCCTGTAGGGCTCTGTTGAGGATTTCTTGATACACATGGGAAGACTTGAGTAAATCCAAGATGGAGATGTGTGCAGGGGTCTTTCCTAGGTGATCAAGGATATTGTACTGGGAAGTTACAGGAATCGGTTGGCGGGTGCAGAGGCTGCCGGAACGGTGATGCGGACTCGTCGTGTGGTAACAACACATTGAGGGTCTTTAGCTTTAACATGTATCATGGATACACGAGGTTCTACCTGCTCAATGTAATGAATAACACCCTCATAATTGAGGGGTACATTCTTATAGCTCACATTATTTGTGCTGTTATTTTGAGGATTATTGTTGGAAGTGCTCGGGCCTTGGTTATGGTTTGGGAAGGCGTTTTGATAGATCTGCAATTGAGCATTGGATGACGGAGTTTGACTAGGATCAACCTTAATGTCACCTCAATCTATGAGATCCTGGACATAGTTCTTCAGACCCTGACACTTATTCAGAGAGTGTCCTTTGATTTTGTGGAACTCACAATATTCATTTTCCCTAAACCATGCGGGCTTAGGTTTGGATTCGTCGAGTGGCTTGGTGACAGGGTAGGTGATCAGATAGCTGATCTGCAACTGCTTGTTGAAGACTACACTCAAGGGTTCTCCTAGTTGAGCATACTAGCGTTTAGTGTTCCCTTGGTTATTTTGATTGGACTGTTGGGAAGGACGGGGTGTCCCTTGCGGTACAGATATGGCATTAGGTATGGATTGTTGTTGTTTCTGGGATGTGTTGGCAACGTGGACATGCTTAGTATCAATGACACCATCATTGGCTGCATTTTTGTTCTTGTTCCAAAAACATGGCTTGTCATTGAATGTCCTTTCCTTATCCTAGTTATATATCTTGATGTGCCCCTTGGCAACAAGGGCACGCTCAAGGATGGGTCCCTTCTCTACTACCTCCGCGAAGGTGGTGACACAATGTAATTGGAAGTTATGCGCCATGTCAGGATGGGAGTTCTCCACAAAGAGGGTGACCATGTCCTTTTCTTTCAAAGGGGTTTTCATTCGGCTTGCTAGGGCACGCCACCTCTGGAGGTAGCTAGTAAAGGTTTCCCCTTCACGTTGTTTTTCTTTGAGAAGATCCAGGGTATCAGTGTCTTTCTCCAAGTTGAAGGAGAAGTAGGAGACAAATTTCTTAGTCAAGTCCGCAAAAGATTTTATAGATCCCTTTTCGAGGGTCATGAACCACCCTAGCGCGTTGCTTCCCAGACTTTGGGGGAACAAGCGCAAGAGGTAGTTGTCATTGTGGAGAACCTCTTGACACTGGGAGTAAAACTCCTGTAAGTGGGCCTTAGGATCTTTGTTCCCCTTATATTTGTCAAACTTCAGCATCTCGAAATTTTTGGGGAAGGGAATCAACGAGATGGAAGGATCATACGGATATAGGCATATATCTTCAAATTTGAACGATTGTTTGCTAGTCCCTGCCTGAAGATCTTTTAGAGGGGCTTTGATTTCTAGGATGTCCACATTGGATGGTGTGTTTGATGGGTATATATGATAGGACGATTGTGGATCTTGGGATGATGCATGAGGATGGGCGTATGGATAATGAGAAGGTGGTACCCCTTGTTGGTACACCAAGGGACCTTGTTGATAAAGAGGTTGCTGTTGTTATGCTGGATATGAATTGGTTGGGTAGTAATGGGTGGCGTACTGTTGGGAAGTATGGAGAAGGTGTTGTTGATTAGCTTGCAAATATTGGGGGTGCTGATATGACTATTGTGATGCTGCATAGGAGGGTTGTTGTTGATATTGTTGCTAGTTATAATAGTTGTAATGATGGGGTGGTTGTTGATGCGTAGTTGGCGGCTGTGGTGGGCGAGATGGGATGTTATGTGGTGGTTGTGCTTGCGGGCGTAAAATGGATGCAAGGAATGGAGATATGGTCGAGGCTAAAGGCCAAGGTTGATTTCCTTGCGGTTGATGCTGGGATGGTTGTGTTGAAAATAGGGGATTGACCAATGATTGTTGTTGAGGTGGAGGTACGATTGAGATGCTGTACGAAGGAGGTTGTTGAGCGCTAGTGGGAGCATAGGCTTGGAGAGGTTGTTGGGATACAAATGACGACGGAGGAGGGATATTGGGTTGGGACGGTTGTTGGGGTATGAATGACGATGGAGGAGGGATATTGGATTGGGATGATGGTGGAGGATTGAATGACGATGGAGGAGGGATACTGGATTGGGACGATGGTGGAGGATTGAATGACGATGGAGGAGGGATATTGGATTGGGACGATGGTGGAGGATTAAATGATGATGGGGGAGGGATGTTGGATTGGGGTGGCTGTTGAAGTAGGAATGATGATGGTGGAGGATTGGTAGCCCAAGGAGGTGGGGGCAAGGCGGAAAAAGGGGTGCCCCCAGTGTTGACAGGAGGCGGGTTTGAGGGGAGTGGTGCTGGTGTCATTAATGGTTGCGGTTGTGGGACGTTTTGCGACATGCCATAGGCAAAAGGATCATTGGGATCGATGGTTTAGGGTGTTCCAATGACCGAGATGGCAGGATGTGTGGGATTTCCAACGGGATATAGGACAGTGTTTCCGAATTCAGGTTGATGCCAACCTTCTGCGGAAGGAACGTTGGGGACATACGAGGTACTCAGGATGTCATGTGAACGTTGGGGCACATTGGTTGTAGAGGTGCCATACTTGGATAAGTCGACACCTTATGGAAATTTGACACCTTTGTCAATCAAGTGAGGCAAGATTTGGTCACCATGTCTTTCGAGAAGGCGTTCTGTCATTTGGGCATTAACAGGGTTGCTGAAGTGTTCCTCAAATGTGAGCTTAGGTTGATCAGCCATGTTTTCTTCCCCAGGTGGTGACGTGTTTTGACCATCCATGTTGGATTGTGATGAGGTACCATTGTGGGGATCGTGGGGGATGTTCATTGTGTTATTGGGATCTTGAGGATTGTTTGATTGGGCATTAAGGGCTTGTTGGTCGGCCATTTTCTTTGCCTGTGATCGAGTTTGAACGGGCATGCAAGATGATGAGAGGGATCAAGATATTAGGACCTTGATGATGAAGGATTGATTCGACTTGATGGGAGATTGATTGACGGTGATCGGTTAGACCGAGGTGGATTGATTTGATGACACTGGATTAGTCCAGGCTTTGGATTTTGATTCGGATAGATTTGATGATGTGGGGGTCAGATTGGTCAGGTGATTAGGATTTATTTAATGATAAATATGATGCAGACCTAGATCCACAACCGAGTTTGAGAAGGATCCTTGGTAACACTAGGTATTGATTGGAAGGTGGATGTATGATAACGACACCGAACCAACTTGAGATAGAAGCGGATTGATTGGGTCGAAAAGGATGACTGACTTAAGACGGATAGCAATCCTAAGCCAGTTATGATGATTGTGATTAGGGATGAATACCTAGGTCAACACAGATGACTATTCCAACGGGGTTTATATGGACCAACGGAGGTCGGATATGAAAGCGGGTTTAGGACGGATGGGGAGCGTCTCAGGGTAGACAGATGGCTTTCGAAACAAGCAAAAGAGTGCTCAGGATAACCGACTCTTAGAACGAGGGGATATAGACTTGAAACAGACATTCTGATGTTTGTTTTGGATGTTGGATGGTCGTATCGATGTTCAAAACAGAGGGGGAATGAATGCCAAGTGATAATATAGGCTAGTTAAAAGTTAGGTCTACCACAGTATTAGGACATATCCGCCACTACAGGAGGACAGGTCCGCCACTGCAATAGGACAGGTCCGCCACTGCACAAGGACAGGTCTGCCACTTCACAGGGACAGGTCCACCACTGCACTAAGATAGGTCCGCCACTACACTAGGACAGATCCACCACTGCACAGGGACAGGTCAGCCACTGCACTAAGACAGGTCTGCCACTGCACAGGGACAGGTCTGCCACTGCACTATAGATCTGCCACTGCAGAGGGACAGGTCCGTCGAAGGATAAGGACAAGTCCGCCAAAGGATAAGTTTTGGCTTGATGTTTTGATGGATGGGTAAGGCAAAGGACCCAAGATATAACAATCATAAAAAGACTTGGCCAAACTGATAATCACTGGTTTTTGCACAAGAAAGACAATGCAAACAGCACAATCCTAAGATTAGTAGAAATGGGTATGGTCAACAAAGTCTTCTACTCTAGGATGCACATGGTTGCTAAGGAGTCCTCGATATACACCCGGTACGTGAGGCCCAAACCATGAACACCAACCCGTTACAAGTGTGAGTCGGGAACCTTAGCAAGATACTAAAGGCTCGGACCAACTCTTCACGTCATCCTGACGCTTCGCTAATTACAACATGGTTGGATTGAGGTACAACTTTCACTCTCCCCCCTTTATATACCTCGCCGGTACGCGTGGTTGGAATCATCCCTTGGGGTGATGAAATCCCCAAGCAGGTCCCACTAAGAAAGTGAAAAAGGGTGACTCAAAAGGACTTGGAAAGCTATGATTTCTCGTCACCCAGGATCGCCAAATGGTGCAAGGGGATTGGATACGTCAAATAGCCTTCCCAAACATGCCAAACAAGGTTTATTGACACCCCTTTTAATTAAACTATGTGCCTAATTTATCAAAAGACAATTGGGAAAAACTTGCAATTTTACCTTCGGGAGGACAGGTTCGCCACTCTGCAGGGACAGATCTGCCACTGCATTAGGACAGGTCCGCCAATGCACTAGGACAGGTCCGCCACTACAGGATAGGTCCACCACCGAAGGACAAATCTGCCACCCTGTCAGGGCAGGTCCGCCACTACAGGACAGATCCGCCACAGCAAGACAAATCCGCCACTCTGGCAGGACAGGTCTGCCACTGCAGGACAAATCCGCCACTCTGTCAGGACAGGTCCGCTACTCTATAACCTGGACCTTGAAAAATGCAAAAAATAGCAAACGTGAAAGAAATAGACCCGTTTGTGGGTCCCACCGGGCGTGCCAGAAATGTGATAGGTCAAATGTGAGCGTTAGAAAGCAAACAAGTAAAAGAGTGCAAATAAACAACTAAAACAACCTACATCTCAAGATTAGCCTAAGTTGGAAACAAAGCAAGATAGAAGCAATGAAATGGAACCTTATACCTTGCGTTGAGTCGATCCTTTGGTTGGCCTTTCGATCTTTGGTGTGTATGCTCCTTGGATGGCAAGTAGATGCAAGCTAAATGGTGTTGTGAGGATGAGTGCAAGTGGATGGAAATGTGAAAATGGCTAAGTATAAGTTGAGAAACAAAATTGCAAGAGTTTGGCTAGCAAAATGATCTCCCTCAAATGAGAGAAAAGAGGGGGTATTTATAGGATTTTTGGGAAATCTTAGGGGAAATGGACGGTTGAGATTGATCCACCAAATATCAAGATGTAGGGCTAAGGTGAGTTGAGAACTCACAAGCCCTCACATCTTGACATGTGGCATGTGAGATAGCCCTAAAAGGTGAAGTGGACATGAGGTGGAGGGAGAAGGACATGACATGGAGAGGGGTACAAATTACCTTGGGATTGGACAAGATCTCCTCATAAAGGAGGTCCTTGTCCCCATGTGGGTGAGAGGACATGTGAAGAATTAAAAATTCCTCAAATATTCTCATGGGGAGATGGGAAAGAATAAAGAATAAGTGAATGTGGGGAGCGAAGAATTAAAAATTCCTTTGTTTTGGGATTAAAAGGTGAATTAAAAATTCACATGGGGAAGTGGAGTGCCTTGTCCAAAAGGAGAAAGCCTTTAATAAGGTTGACTTAAGGACACATGCCATAAGTGGGAGGAGGATTAGGTTAGGCTAATCAAATGATTAAGGTTGTGCAAGTACTCAGTTAGATGGACTAATGACTCATTAGAAGCAAGTGGAAAATTATGGAGGATGTGACCTTAATGATGATTAAGGGTGTGCACATGCTAACCCTAGTTAATTAGAAGAAGATGAAGTAATTAAAATGGATTAGGGACCAACTTGCAAAATTTGGAAGATGTGACCATGAGAGAGAAAAGATGAATTAAAAATGAATTTTAATTCAAAAGGGGAATATGACTAAATTAAATAAAATGGTATATTTATTTAATTTAGAGGAGGAAGAGGGGTAAAGTATTAAATTAAATACTTTATGACCTTTGTGCAAGATGCAGGGTATTAATTAAACAACTGGTTTGACAAAGGGGATGAGGAACCAGATGAATAAGGAGACGCGTTTGATCATATGGAAGTGATCAAATTGGACATCTACACTATCTTTTCTTCTTCCTCATCTGAATCTCTAATAAATACTGTTTCTCTTCCTTTGGATTCAGTGGCAGTATGCTCCTTGGGGTTTTCCTCTCCCTCAGAGGTTTTCTCTTCTTCTTCTTGTTCAAGCCTGTGTCCTTCATGATGCTCTGCCTCTAGGCTCTTTCTCGTCTTGGCCTCTTCTTCAGGCTTGTCTTCTTCTTTCTCTTCTCTTTCTTTTTCTTCTTGCTCTCCTAAAGGAGGCACTTCTTCACCATGTTTGTGGCTTCTATCTTGTTCCCTAGTTGGAGGTTCAGTGTCCCACTCCATTTTCTCATTTGTATCCTTCTCTTCATCAGAGGGTTTCCCTTCTACTTCTTCTCCGACGCCCTTGAGTTTTTGGGCCAACTCCTTCTTGAGCTCTGGGTCAAATGTTTCCACAATATACTTTGAGCTTCGTTCCTGGACATCTTCCTGAGAGGATTGTGTTTCCTCCTCTTCTTCCTCACGCACCACTTTATTGATCACTAGATGTTGATATTTAGGGTGCTTGTGGTAGTCATTTGCTTCTTCCATCTCTTTGGTTGCTTCCCTCTCTTTCCTTTCTAATTCTTCATATATCTACATTATTTCCTCCATCGTAGGTGGTTCATTCAGGGGAGGAGGAACAGGGAGGTTAGCAACAACCTGCGCTAGGGCAGCTTGTATTGCAGGGTTCATTAGCACCCCAGACAACTCTATCGATATGTTTTGCATGTGTCAAGCAAAAGCTTCTAGTAGTGAGAGAGTAGGAATAGGCATCGTTGTAGTAGCTAATGGGAGGGCTAATGGTGGAGACATGGAGGAGGAAGAGAGAGGACAAGTGGTGGTAGACGAGGAATCTATGACCATAACTTGTGTTGCAGGGGAAGTAGAGGCAAGGTGAATTGAAATGTCCATCGCGGGCGGAGAAGAGGCAATCATTTCCTAAGAAGCAAGCGAAGGAGCAACAATAGTGGTAGCAGCAGTAGGGGTGACTGCGAGAGTGGAGGCAACTGGTGGGGACTTTGGCTAGTCGACCTCTTCTTCCTCTCCTTCGCGGAGCGGGTCTTCCTGTGTTGTGGGCATCTCTGTGAAACTGCCTAACTTCCTTGGTTTCTTGGAAGGTTCACCTTCCAACACCTTCCTTGAATATACCTTGGGTTTTGGTTGGCATTCAGATGTTTCTTTTCTCTTCTTGGACCGTGTAGTGGAAGGAGATGCCGAAGTCTCTCTGGTCGGGGCAGCAATGGTACAAGCGTTGTCAATCTCGCTCTCGGGTTCATCCTCAAGCTTGCCATATGTTAGAGTAGCCCCTTGCAGCTTCAGTTGTGCAATCTTCCCATCAATCCATTGTTTTGTTCTCGCCTCTATGGGCTTCATCGGAATGTTGAGGTCATTGACCTCTTCCTCATCCCAATCAATCAACAGAAGCAATAGATTGGAGACAGCATCATATCTGGGATCAATCACTGTGTTTTCATCTTCAACAATCCGGTCTGGCACTGGAAACAACCTGACCGTTTAAAAAAATATGTTGTCATGCGCATGTAGTGCCTCATATGCACTTCCTTATCATCTCTGCAATTGGCCCAAAAGTCTTCAACATTATGTAGATGGGTATACTCTATCTCGATCGCCTTCTTCAACTTGCCATATGGATCCATCCATGTTCGAGCAGTGTGGAACTCCAAGTTATACTCATTCAATTCCTTATCGGAGTATTCTGCACATTGGGATGCGAGAAGTGCATACATACCCTGACCAAATGTGAGGGGATAAAGAATCCCTACTCTATGTTTGTCGCTCAAAAGGGTGTGTGCACGCTGCAGCTGTCGAGAGAGTTCCAATAATATCAACCGGTCATTTGGGTACCGGGGAAGCTTATAAGGTTTCTCTAAGAAACCCTCGGCTCAAATATATGTAAATTTGGGAAATTCAGTAAACAGGAAGCTGAAGTTGCAGATGAAGGCATTAGCACTATGTGTGACCCTTCTTTCAAAGTCACCTCCAAGTAATCTGATGATATGCCCTATGAAGGCGTCATTAACTCTACAATAGTCCTTAAAGTTCTGATATTGGAGTTGCAGATATTTATCGTATACCTTCAATTCTCTTCTTGAGGTTTGACTGGGAGCTGTAAACAAACCTTTGTATTAGGCATGGTCAGCGAGCAGATAGACTAGGTATGATGTCATGTAAAATTGTGAAGTTTTCTTCATTGCCACAAATTGCTCGTGTAAGCAGTTACTGATCATCCCTGTCCAATGGAATTGGGTCTTTTCCCTAATGATTTCTTCAGTAAAGTACAACATCCACTCCTAGAAGAAGGTTGTAGTTGGGAGACCCATGACTCTTCTCAATAAGGTTACCAAGTCATGGTAATCTTCGTGAAAATCGCTCATGAAGAGCTCCTAGGGCACCTTATTTGCACTATCCCTCTTCTCTTTTAGCCAATATTGATTGATAAGCTTCTTACACTTGAGGGGGTCGACATCCCATGTGGTCATGGCATATTCTTTGGAGGCCTCTTCCATATCGTCGAAAGTGGGTATATGAAAAATCTGCCTGATGGACTTGGTAGAGAAGTCAGCCAATATGTTTACATCTCTGTCCACTATTCTTTTTGTGTTTTCCTGATACGCCTCCCTGCAGGCCATTACAAGTTCAGGGGCAATGAGGGCAAGTGGGAAACCAATAGCTTTGGCCAACCCACTTCTTCTGATTCTTTTGGCATTTTATGTGATAGGGTTGAGAATGACCCTCTACTTGAATTCATCGATGTCAATATGCCCCAAGTTGGTATTTGAGATCTCTTTCTAGTCTGTAGTGACCTTGGAATTGAGGGGTTCCCCTTGGAACTTGTATTTCATTTGATCTTTATCTTCCTTGCCCCTGGGTGCCTTGGTTGCTTTCTTGCCCTTTTCTTTCTCCATAGCTACCTCTAAAGCTCCTGCAACTGGTTCCATATATCCTGCAAGTGAAGGAGCAGTAAGCACATTCAAGTATAAAACATGAGAAATGTTAGCCAAAATCTTGCAAAATAATGTCAGATCAAAAAATTTATCATTCAAAGATCCTAATATCTCTTTCAGATCAGCATTGGCCTTTTACTGGAGAGAGTTATAACAATGCGGGCCCAAGGGTGTGGGCTTCCTTGGACTGGAAGCCGTTTTGGAGGCAGCGGTGAACAAACAACAATCAGGGCATGGCAACCTACATGGTGCCACTCGCGCCAAGATTTGGTCACAAGGTGGGGTCCATCGAGGAGGTCAGGCAATTTTGGCACATGGGTCCAATCCACTTTGAAGTTTGGAAGCATTAAAATCATAATTTAGGTGTACGAACCCAAGGCAGGCGGAAGCAAAGGGTGGTTTGGCCATTTGAGGTTGTCGTTGAAAACGACACTGGTAAGGTGATGCCCAGCAAGCGGCGTTCCACCATGCGGTACCCGCAGCTTCGGCGGTTGGCACCCTTTTACTCTTTAGAATCCAGACGGTTATCAGTTCATCACTTAGTGGGCGGCTTTTGTGAATTCATGTTTTGCATAGCGGGTCGATGGAGGTCGTTGTCCATTTTGAAGCAACGAGAGCAAGACATAAGTCCGCAAGTGGACGCTCGCATGGGGTGGCCTGCCCAATGCTTAACACTTAATCGCTTTCGCTTTTGAGCTTACACGTATGCAGTAGGATCAGAACCCGCGAGTTGGAAGGACTCCAGGGTTTTTCCGTTTTGAGTGGTCGTTGATGGGACGACGAATGGGGAGTGAAAACCCGCAAAGGATGGTCCGCATAAGATAAGTTACTTTTGCTTTAAGCTCGGGTAGCAGCCATGAAGGCGGGACTCGATAGGCGGACAGATGGGCCATGAAGGTCGTTTGAAACGATGAAACCAGGATAGAATCCAGCAGATGGAAATCCACAAGTAGCGACCCACCCAAAGGGTCAGCGATCAGACATTCAGTGCAGGAACTTGGATGGAAACGACTGGGGCAATGCCCGATCATCGGGATGACCTTAAAGCTTCATCGTTTGAAGGGATTTTTTGAACGGTGGTGGAGGCAAGGCGGAAACCAAAACAGTCAGACCTGAGAAGGTGGAAAGCCCCTGTTTTGATGTTGCTTAAGTTTAACCATCGGCGACAAAGTGTGGACGTCTTTCCGTGAACTCAGGTCTGCGGAGGATATTGGCGGACTATCTTGAAGTTTGATGTTTTGAGAAATGGGTGACAACAGTTGGTACTTTGCACGCCCGTAGGGCATGAAAGCCCTAGTTCAAGAATGGTCGCGACGTCCTCAAGTTCCACATGCACCTCATGGGCGATTTTCAACAGATTTCAAAATTCTAAAAGGTGGGTTTTGATCGCTCAGAAGTGTTCTAGCTAGATTTCAAGTTTTCCTTCTTGAGATTTTAACAAATTTTAAGGAAATGAAAGAAAACTTAAACGCAAATGGCGATGGAAGACCAACCTAAAAACCGCGATGAAATTGATGAGGAGATTGCAAATGGAGACCTCGAATCGACGAAGGAGCTCGGTGGGTGCGATGACGGCGTTGGCGAGTGGCTCTGACAAACTCTTGGAATTCCTGATGGTGAAAATGATAGATCAAAATGGGCTATTTATAGACCTTTTAACATTTAGTGCATGTCATTAATGCAGGTACAACGACAGCTGTGGTTGGTGAGCGCATATTTTGAGAGGGGTGGTAGGAAAGGCAGAGTCCACAGAGCAGATGGCTCCCCAGACTTGGCCGTCAGGTAGGCCACAAACAGAAATGACATAGGAGGCTGCAAGTCTCGCTGGGTGGGAGGATGCTCTAACCTGGCCGTTTGAAACGACGAAAGCAAGGTGGCGCTCTGCATAGAGTGGCTCATAGGGGTGAACCTGCAATGCGCAGAGGATGAGAATTTTAAAGCGTGAAGACAAACAACTAGGGAAATCCCACAAAGGCCTAAGGCCTTGAAAATTTGAGGGTAGAAAAACTTGGTGAACTCAAGATGATTCTTCTAAGGCTTTGTGACCACTTAGGACTCAAAAATAGGGGGCACAGAAAATGAGGCAATGAAAAAAGTGACCCGACAAAGCGAAAAGAGAGGGTTCCCATTCTGAATGGGGCATGTGTGCTAATAGGCACAACACACCCTAACTCCACTTGATTTTCTCTTTTGATGTGTTGGAGGAATGTGGTTTCTTATAAAACCAACAACATGATGATAGGATTAGGATGATAAAGATATGATGATGCAAGATTAGCCAATCTATGGAAGAAGTAGATAAAAATGAGAGAAGTAGATGGAAAATTTAGCAACATAAGGCTATGAATATGGAAGATTGATACAAATGGGATGACAAGCCTCTCATTTATAAAATTTATATGAGAGAAATCAAGGACCAAGATGGATTGGTTAATGGATGGATAAGATTGAATGAGGATTAGGGTTAGGATCAAAGATGTGGTCATGTGACAAGTGTCACAAAGGGATAATGGCTAGGTTTAGGATGTGAATTAGGGCAACACCCTTATGTGGATGGATAAGATTAAGAGGTGGAATATGAGATGAATGGATGAGATGGAAAGTTAGTTCAACTTTTGAGAAGTGTCTAGATTCAATGAATCTAGGCAAGGTCATAGTTAGACATGTGAAAGGGACACTTGTCACATAATGACAAGTTTAGATTATGATCCATGTGAATGAATCTAATGGCTAGGATTAAATGGATAAGGACTGAGGGATAAAGTGGAATTAAATATTAGAGAAAAAGGTGGTGGGGATTGATTAGCCTTAATTAATAATTAATTAATTAGTTGGAGGATTTGGGGATAAAGGTAATGGATAAAAAAATTAAATAAATAATGAATATATATTTAATTAATGTCTTAAGGTTAGGCTAAAATTAGGTGTGGTTGGGTAAGGTTGGATTTTAGGTGTCTACAGATGGAACCAAAGGAAACGTAAGGATTGTTTTTGCTAGGGTTGTTTGCAAAAGAAACCCTAAGGTGAAGTGGATGAATGAATAAATGTCATTAGTTTCCTTACCATATACAAGATTTGGTGAATATGTCAGGGAATTTAAGCAAGCTCATTGCAAAGACGATAATATTGCACTTATAGTTGCAACTATGAGGGTTCTCCTTGAGAAGGAAGATCAAATTTGTTCTATTATTGATGTATTCATGGTCTATGGTGGAGTTGTTCTAGTATCTACAATGAGGATTGGGACATTCAAGGCAACCGACTCGAGTGAAGTAGAGATCATTGACTTGCAATCTTGCAGACTTCTGGGAGCAAATGCTCAACTCAACGTACAAATAGTTAAAGAGAGAAAGGTATAAAACTTATACAATAGTTTCATTGTAGAAATTCTTGAACTCAATGATGAAGAAAGAAGAATTAGGGATATACCAAAAAGATGGATGTTATTACCACTCACATAGGAAAGTGAACAGAATCTTAGAAAAGAGATTTTTTTTCCTACATTCCAAAAATGTTACTTAATCCATTTCATGATCAACTTGAGAAAGTATTGAATCAAGCATCTAGTGAACATGCAAAGGTTCACCTCTTTAGTGTGTGTGTGTGTGTATATATATATATACATACTAGATTAACTCATAGTATATATATATAAATTTATTAAACTTGTAATAACATGATTAACTAATATAGTGAAAATAGAAATAAAATGTATAATAATGATTAATCAAAAAGAGCAAAAATGTTGCTTAATCCATTTCATGATCAACTTGAGAAAGTATTGAATCAAGCATCTAGTGAACATGCAAAGGTTCACCTCTATAGTGTGTGTGTGTGTATATATATATATACATACTAGATTAACTCATAGTATATATATATATATATATATATATATATAACTTGTAATAACATGATTAACTAATATAGTGAAAATAGAAAAAAATGTATAATAATGATTAAATACTAGATTAACTCATAGTACAATCTTGTGCAATTTAGTTAATTTAGCTAATGTGAAAATTTTCTATTAGAACAAAATAAATAAATAAATTTTGAGTTTTGATTTATATCATCTACAAAGCAACTACAAAACTAGCATAAATGTGATTATTCATTAATAATTCTATACACACTTGTAAAATTCGTTGGGAAAATAAACTACATTACCTAGGAGAACTATATTCTAGATTTGCAAATGGTTGATAATGCTAGATAAAAGTTTGAATTGAGTACAAAATGATTTATTAAATATTGGTGATATAAATTGCTTTAAGTTTTATTCATGTTCAATATGCAAATTTAGTATCTTTATCATTTAGTTGATATCATTTTCTTATTATTGTTTTATTATGCAATTCAACTAGTTGTTAATTATTCTATTTAAGTATCCTTATTATTTGTAATATCCCCTTTCTAACCATTCCAAGTTGAAGGTGATATATGCCCATTCCCTATTTTTGATGGGTTAACTTGGTATGAAAAAATAGGAGATAGTTGTTTTGAGTTTACCGACGAAGTTTCCCAAAATCTTTAAAAAAAATCTATGTAGGAGCTAACACAGGGAAGGAAGCTAAGGCTAGCAAGTTATGTTTTTCATAAAGTTTGTAAGTTTCTAAACTGTACAAACATGCAACAAGGTTTTGTTTGTCACAAAGTTCATGAGTTAGCTGAAAGGGTAGAAATGTGACAAGGTTATGCTTGTTGAAAAGATCATGAGTTAGCAAAAAGTGCAAAAATGTGACAAAGGAAGGTGCATAGAGGACAAAAGCCCTTAGATTTGTTGCAGATTAGAGGAAAAGACCCTTTGGTATAAGAATCAAAGGATGAAACTGCTTTGGATTATGTATGCCAATCTCATTTAGAGGTACTAAATGTGCTTCATGAGTTGCAAGTTAGTTGATTCAAGTTTGTATAATTTGTAGTACTTTGTGGTGGTTTTAATATATTATTTTGTAGATGTTGTAGTTGTTGTTTATGTTATTTCTACAACATATTATGATGTGTTTCAATTCTCATTAGTAATAAGAAATATATTTGGAGTCAATCTTTCATGTGTTGGATTCATTTATTAAATATTGGTTGTCATTATTGTGTTAAAATTATGAAGAAATTTGGGTTTTACAACATATAATTTAAATTTTGTAAATCTAAATTTATTTGTCAAAATGATCTAATTGGATTTATTACGTTATTTTCATTCAAGTTCTATTTAAATATTTAAACAAATTTTTAAGTTCTATTAACAATGCATCTAGTTTACATTTATTAGTCATGTTGTCGCGATCAAACTACCACATCTATTGCCTAATATAGTTACAACGATGGCATTTGTATAATTGCCCCTATAAGACTAGTTATGAAATTGCCTCCTTGGTTGAGCTATGTCTAAGATCCACCTTCTTCTCTTTCTAAGGTGTCATTTTTGAACAAGTAGATGGTGTTGCTATGGGTTCTCCTCTTTCTCCCATTATTACCAACTTGTACATGGAACATTTTGAACACATTGCCCTCAATTCCTTTCCACTCAAACCAAAGTGGTGGAAACGCTATGTTGATGATACTTGGAAGAATCCAATAGATGGATTTGATTGACTCCTCAGGGATTTAAGTTGAATTATGAGGTGAGACTCAAGCCTTTTTATAGTTTTGAATGACAAAGACCTCAATGCACTTCCATCAAGGACATGTAGTCAATAGTGAGAGACTAAGAACACTGGATGTCTCAATGAATCTAAGTATTTGGCCAAAACAATATACCTATCTCGTATAGATGGATGCTTATCCGATTTTGGTGGATTCCTATTTTGGATGGATAGGTATCTATTCCATGAGGATGTATGTCTATCTCATATGGATAGATGAATACCTAAGTATATAAATGAATGAACACATAAGAACTTTAATTAAATTTATAAAGTTAAAAATAGTGAAATTTTTGGGTACAACTTGAGGATTGTTACAATATTCATCCAAAAATGGAATTGCAACTTTACTCTAACATCTTCTTTCAAAGTGTCACTTTTTTTCTAATTCTCAAGGCTTGTCAAAGAAGAACTAAGTAATTGCATGTCAATTGTGGCATATATTTTCCAAATCAACACACTTCAAAGAAACATCCATGGAGTGAATATAGGAGTTGTAAAATATCTTCATCAACAAGGGGAACATGAAATGAAGGGATACACATGTAGCTAGATTGGATGTGAGGATCGCATGTTGATTACACAAGGTTAAAGTGGTGGTTCCAAAAACTACTAGGGCTTTCATGATTGCAATATCAGGATTCGAAAGAAATATGGAGGTAGTGATAGTGCATAGTCCTTTTCGTAAAAAAATACTTATGCATTGTTATGGTTTTTGAAAGGAGGTTATGTTCTTGTAAATTTGACTTTGGAGCTTTATTTATGTCTCCTTCTTTGGGGCTCTTCAATATTATGGATGGAATGCCCAAACCATGAGACAAAATAATGTGCAACCATAAAATAATTTGCAAGATGCTAACTTATTGGAGGATCCCACATCTTCAAATACATCATGGACTAATGAGAAACAAAGCTTGTATCTTAATTTCATAAATGAAACTTTTGTCTCTAGTTTTTATTGGCAAGGCCATTATACATATCATTGTAAAAGATGACAAGAAAAAAGAGGTGAAAGAGCCTCTATATTTAGATTTGATTTAAATGAGGATGTTGAATTTGAGTTTTTAGATGGTCAAGTACTATTTGGATACCTTGAGGAGAGCCAAAATGAATCAACAAAGCCTAACATCTTTCGCGATTTTTGAAATCATTCAAAAATGTGTAGATTGGAGGAGATATGCAATAGTAATAACACATTTCAAGAAGAAAATGCAAAAGGGAAAAGAAACAAGAGGAAATCATAGCATAAAATTGTAAATTCGAATAGGGAAATAACACAAAAAATGTGTAGATTGAAGGAGATATGTGATGGATTTTAGGAACAAATTATGAATGGGAAAAGAAACAAGAGCAAATAATAGCACGATATTACAGATCTAGATAGGAATTAACATGTATTCAAATAAGTGCAATCTAAACATAATGTTGCAAGCAACTCCTATATAGGGCAAGATTAATTTACACAAAATATAATTATTTTAAAAACTTCAATGAAAATTTCCAATAACTACTAGGGGGATTAGATTGTTCCATCCATTAATGAGGTTCCTCCTAAGCAAGAGGGAAGCCATGATAATATTGTTTAGTCTATGGGTTGGAATGTTTACAAAATATCTCCAACTATATAACTTATCATTGTAGTTGGTAAGTTAGTTATATTTATAACCAATTGACTAATCGGATGGGATTCCAAATAGACTTCAACCTTATCTTCTTGTGACCAAGGGGTAACCTTCTAGATGCAAAAATATAGAAATATGTTGATGAAGATAATTGAATCTTATTATATTTAAAATTAATTCTATATTTGATTGTCTATAGCTCTCTATTTATTTGTCCTTGTGAACGAAAACTTTATATTATATCTTTAAATTGTGTTTGTCTTGTTTTGTGATTATTCTTCTAATAATATTATACCCTATAAATACTTAAATTCATGCTTTGAATCTTTAATATGAAATTTAAAATTTATTCTTTTACAAAATCCTATTTCTACTTATTTTGTTGTCTTCTACTTCATTTTAATTAAATAAATAAATATTTTATCATCCTTTATACTATAATATTGTTGTCTACTATACTAACCTCCAGTCATCTACAGGTGTGCCCAGGGATGATGTAATGCATTAAATTTTGAAAAGCTATTCAAACAATCAACTCCTCTTTATACCCTACACATTTTCTAAATGACTTTTTTTTTAACCTAACCAAATACAAATTTATCAGCCTGAGACAAATATTCAACAATTTTTTAAAACTTTCAAGTCCACATATATATAAAATAACATAAAATTGGTGTTCAATGCGGCGCCCGCCTTATGTCAGGGAGTTAAAGTGTCAATCTCGCTTCCACGTGTTCACGAACTAGTGGAAGTAACATGATAAATTATTTTTTAATCCATACGTTTAAAACTTAAATACGTTTGCGTGCACGCTTTGCACAGAATCAATTTAAAAATGCAATTTATCAAAAACGACGATTTAATTGTAATATGAAAATTAGCGACCAAAACGAACTAAATCATTGCATTATGAAGGATACATCTGTCAAAGATATCCTTCCAGTTCATATATACAAAACAGAGACTGGAAGATAAAATAAATAATGTGCCGGGAAATAATTCAGTTTGCGGCACCTTGTGAAGATTTTGAGCCTGTGGGCATTACTGAGCATGCAGGAGAGCTTCGTACTCCGTCTGGGCATCGTTCCGATTCTCATTCTCACCGATCCTCTCAGCGAAATCAATCCAATTCCTCTTCTTACAGGTCCTCATCAAAAAATAGCCCAAAACGCCCGCCACCGTAACAGAGAAGCTGAGTACGTAGACAGCCCAATCAGCGAGGGTCATGACAAAGATGAGGAACGCCACGGGCACCGCACACATGCAGATCAACCCGGGTATCCCCGCGGGAACCCTGTAAGGCCTTTTCAGGGCCGGAAACTTGCGCCTCAGCCACAGGAAAGACGCGAATTCCAGCAGCATCCCGCAGCTGTAGAGAAAATTGGCAGCCGATATGATTGTCGTGAAACTCATGTACGACAAAAGAAGCGTGCCCCCGCCCGAAACCAGGATGCCCAGGAACGGCGTGTTGTAAGACGAGCGCTTGGCCATGGCGGAGGGAAGGAGGCCTATCTCCGCCATGCCCAGCAGCTGAAACGACGCGCTGCTCAGCTGTGCTTCGAAGAGCCCCACTGTCGACAAAACGGCGCCCAGCTCGATCCAGTACTTGAGCCACGATCCAGCGATGAGCCCAGCGGCGTCGGCCAAGTAGCCGTCGGTCCATAGATCTCGCTTCAATTCCAGTGCCCCCGTGCCTGCCAGTAGCGGCAATATATAACCCGTACAAGCCAACAGCCCCGCGCAAAATAGCGCCCGGGGGAACGTCCGCTGCGGATGTTCCACCTCCCCGGCGAGTGTGCTGGCGTTGTCCCAGAAATTGAGGTTCCAGAAGAGCGTATTGAAGTAGAGCGACCAGTCCATGTCGCCCTCGGGCATAACCGCCCACCGTGAGGGTTTCAACTTCGGAATGGAGAAAAAAAACATTAGTACAAACGGCGTCAAAGATACTAACCCTAGCGTAACCGCTGTCCAGCCCACAATACTGAGCCCCATGAAATTCAAGTAGCTCAGTGCAATTATATAGAGCAAGATCGCTACGCTCCTGACGGTACCGCCGCTAAAGGCCGTGAAGAGAAGCTTGAGGTAATCGACGCAGAGAACCGGATAGGCCGCATTGTTGATGACGCCGCTGATCCATTTCCACCATCCCATGAGGAATCCCCAGAAGGGTCCGAACGCCGCCGACGCCCACACCACGTACCCGCCGTTGCCCGGGTACGCAGTCGCCAGCTCCGCTGTTACCAGCGCCTCTGGTATGCTCCATATGAAAGGAAAGATTACAAACCCTAGCAAGGCTAACAGAGGTCCCGCTGCTTTCACCGCTGGCTCCTCGCCGAAGGGGCCGCCTGATACTTCAAAGTAGATGAGGAATATCAAGGGAACGAGCTTCAGCTTCTTCGATTTTGACTCCGTTGCGTCGATCCGCAGGCCGTTGTTTGTACTGTTTAAATCTTCTTCGTCGCCTCCTCCAAGGGTTTGCGACGGTTGGCCCATTCAAGGGCTTTTCTGTAACCTGGCTGGACAAACAGTTTTGCCCGATTCAGATCTGGATCTTAAGTTTTGGAGAAACAGCTAAAATAATCTTCACAATTCAAAGCTATATTGTTTGTGAAACCAATATATTCAATCTTGTGAATTAGGTAGGTAGCGTGTGCCAATGCAATGAGCGCAGGGTTAACGATTTGTGGAGGAATTCCCCGGTGAAAAGAATCTGAATAATATCGACGAGGATAAAGAAAAATGTTGCAAGTTGACACGGCCCATGTGGCCGTAGCCCTGCCTTGTTGGAGACATTTTTATGGCGGCTGTGCCCACTGCCCACTAATGCAGGAATTTCAAGTGTCTAATCGAAAGATTGGATATGTATTAGATTTTTTTATTATTTTTTAAACGAGATTTGAAGCGATCCTAACTCTAACTTAAGTGAATATGGTCCCACACAAGACAAGAGACGTGTTTTATATCTATTCAAAGATGCACATTTAACTATCATTAGCAATCTATTGAATCAAAGCGGATTGGCATATAAAACACAATGATAATATTATAATAGTACAGTTGTTGTAAAATAGTTACAATACTAACAATAACAAATAGATCAAAATAGTATTCCGAGTACTAAGACATTATAAATCATAAAAGCAGTATGTTCTTTTTTTTAATTGGAAAAAAACATTTTATTAAACAGAAAAATAAAGAGTACAGCAAAACTAACGAACAACAATGAAGCTGAAGCTGAGCAGAACAGCTTGACAATGAGAAAGAAACAGAAGGAATCCTCTACAATATAATTATAAAATGATAAAAAAAAATTATGGAGAATTAAAAAATTTAGATGATTGATAAGTAAAAGAAAATCTTAAAATTATGGAGAATTAAAAAATTTAGATGATTGACAAGTAAAAAAAATTCTCAAATAAGAGGAGAAATTTCTAGCTCCGCTTTATAAAAATAATTCATAAAGCCCCTCCACAAGATTCATTTTTTTGTTTTTTTGGGATAAATAGGAGATCCTTCATTTTTGTTTGTAATCTTAAGTGAATGCATTTCAGGTGGAGTTAGAAATTTTCTCCTCTTATTTTAGAATTATTTTTTTACTTGTCAATCATCTAAATTTTTTAGATTCTCCCTTTAATTGAATATGCAAAATAATAAAAGTCATAAGATCACCAACTTTTGTAAATTTTGTAATTCAAACTTTAAGTTTAAATTGCACTACAAAATTCATGGGACCAACGGCTTTAAAAGACTCCTAAAAATCTCAACAATACCCACTATCTTTTTTTTAGGAAGCCCTCCTTCGTGAGATTGCAACCTAATAAGAAATTTTTTGTAGTTGTAAAAGACTTTGATGCAATACATAAACTAAAAGTTAATGTATTAGTTTCATATAATTATATTAAATATAAACTCACTTTTGAAGGTGTTTCATAATTCGTTTATTTCTATTGTGATGATTATTTTAAAGATTGTTAATTTGAAAATTTATTTAATCCATTTGAAGTATAATTCTTCAATATTATCTGTAATTAAAAGTATAGCAAGAAAATTTGAGAAATAACATATTAAAGATTTGAGATTCTACTTATCAAATGAACATAAACATTAAAAAACAAATTTATATTTTGATTCTTCAAAAATGTAAAAGAACAAGATGTTTCAATGAATCTACAACATTATTACCAATAAAGCCTCCTTCCGATTTAAATGATGTTCAAATAAGACATGCATATCTCAAAAATAATATACCAATATTTTTTTAGCGAATGTACATCCCAAAAAGAAATGTCTCATGATTTCATCTACATTACACAAGGGACATTTAACTAATTGAAAAAACAAAAAAAAAATCTCTCACTAACTAATAATACTAACTAATAATATATATGACTAAATCTATGTGCCTCCACTTAATATTTAAGTCATGGATTTAAACAAAATGGCAGGAAGGAGATATTTTTATTAAAGAGAAAATGAGCAATTATGGACAAACAACCAACACCAATCCTTGAAGAATTGCAAGCTATTGAAATGCATAATCTAATAGCTAAATTAGAGGAACTACTTATTGCACAAAAGTAATAATTTTTTTTAATTATTACTCAATCCAAATCACTCTTGGATGATATACCAATAAGACCATTATATGGAAGAAAATTCTCATAAATATTTGAATTGTTTAATATTTTTCTTAAATAAATGATATGTTTATCTAGGAAAGATGATGCCTAGTGATTTTTTTAAAATTGAAAGTGTGGTCAACTAAATAGAGAAGAAAGAAAAAATAAATTGGTGTTGAAATTAAGAGTCTTCCCAATTTAAAATTAACATGCTTTTTTTCATGCTTTTCAAATAGATTAGATAGGGAAAGAGGCTTTAATCTAGAAATAAGGAGTAAAGAGAATTTTATCCAACCAATTGAAAATACTTTATTTTCTTTCAACAACGTAAGTAATAAATCTTTATGTCCTGGTAAGTTTTTTCATGGTTTATTACCTTTACCAACTCTAGTGATTCATTTAACAACCACACATGTTCTTGTGTTTCAATGTCTATAAGACTAATTCCACCTTTAAATTTGGGATTAATGCATTGGAGCCAAGAGATGACTCTACATCTAGCAATAACACCCTGTGTGGACTAAATAAATTACCAAATAAGCTTACACAAGTCATCACATCCTCTTTTGGACAACGTATAACATGAAGACATGTAAATGTGTAGAAACAAAATATATTTGAAAGCTAAATTTTTACAGCCAAACATAGATACTTTATTTTTTATCCTATTTAGATACTAGTTCCACATTTCACCAAGGGATAGTCTAAACCCAAATAATATGCCTAGATATCAAGTTTTTCACCATGTTTGGTTTGCTAACACATAAGTAGTAAGAAAATAAAGAAAAGGCCAACCTTATTTAATGGAATGTTCTGAAGGAAAGGAATTAGATATATATTTATTAACCACTACATGAGTGTTGGTTTCTTTGAATAGCATTTAAACATGAACAAAAATTCAAGGCTCAAAACCTTGAATTACATAATTTTGATGATGAAATTATAATTTATTATGTTGTAGGCTTTCTCATCAATGTTTGACTATTTTATACTCCATGTGTATTCAAATGAAAAATTTTGTCCTAGTGAATATCAGATAATATAGAGACTAGGCATATCTTTAGTATGTTGATTTTTTTTAATAAAATTTGAGAAACTAGTAGATATGAGCAATGAACTATCATGGCTTGAATTTACTTGTGAAATCATTTTTGTTGATATCAAGTTTGAGAAAGAGGTGTGTGAACATATGACTATGTAAGATCTACGTGTAATTATTTATTAAATCTTTGGCCAAAGTAATGCAAAATAGTTGCTTGCATTACCGGCTCATCGTGTCTAAGGTTGCAATTTAATCATTTGTATCATCCATACATAGAAGGTATCTAGAAGTTGCTTGATATATTATTTACATTAGTACTCAACATTAGTTCTCAAATGGCTTGATGACCATAGAGTTTCCCTAAATCTGCTACTCATGTGAAGGGTGTTGGCATATGGCTTCTGGTGTTGTCATTGATCTGGTCCACTTCAGTATTTGTTCATACCGAAAGACAGAGTGAAGCACATGGTATCCGACTGAAGTTAAGTTTGTTGATCCATATGCATTACTAGATTATCAATTTTTGGGTTGTGGACCTTAGAGAAGGATGTTGGGTATTTAGAATATTCTATTCTCAAGTTTTGTGTTGTCGCATCAATTAGTGTACGAGTTAGGATATCTGGTTGATTGATTTTTTGTTTAACAGTGCTAGAAGGCCGACTAAGTCAATGTGGTGTGTTGCGGATGTTCGAGGCGAAATTGTTTGAAGTATTTTCGAGTTTGATGATTTTGTTTTGGGTCCTCACTATGTTGTGGCCGAATTTGGATGGTGTGCATTGAAAATCATTTGTGGATTGGGCCGACGGTTGAAAAATATTTTATGTTTTATTGAAGCCGACATATGGTTGATTAAATCTTTTGTTGTGGATATATATAAGAGATCAATTATATCATTTTGTGATATGTATGAAGTGTTTATATGTGTGATGCAAAAATTAGAAGGGTTGTAGAGTGATTCTGCATAGTTTTCACTTGTGCATAAAAGGATTTTGTGAAGCGAGTTGAAGCAAATAGAGAAAAAGTGCAGAATCTGATAGAAGGTCAAGGAATTCGATTAATGAGCTTAACCGGAACTGTAATAAGGCATTAGTAGATGCTACCTTCTTAGTTCAAATATTTTGGATGTAATTCAAATATTTTGTAAGATAATGAGTCTTCTTTTTGTATCTAAGCAATGAGCTCTAGGCAATGTGCCTGAATGCATGTGCATTCCCCATTTGTATAACACTTATATTTGAGTACTCAAATTGTGGATTGACCTCCACTGTGGTTTTTCCCCTAACAGGGTTTCCACGTAAAAAAATCCTTGTGTTATGGTGTTGTGGTTGATTGCTTTATGTGCTTGCATCTTTCTTTTGGTTCAATATTGTAAGTGGTTTAAAGATCAAATTAATAAAGTTAAATTTTGCATAACACTGATTCACCCCCCTCTCAATGTTCCCTAATTCCAACAATTGGTATCAGAGCCTAGTTCCTTAGAAGAAGTTTAACAACTTGAGGTGGATCTTGGAATGTAATGGACTCTGTTAGTCTTCAGCAACAACTTTTGGTGGCACTTGATGATCTTGATCAGTCCAAAGTAGAAGTCCGGGAATTGAAAGAAAATCTTAAGGATGTTGAGAAATTCATTTAGAAATTGAAGGCTCAGATTATTAAGTCCAGGGGGAAGAGAAAGTATCTTTGTGACTAGATTAAGAAAAAAGAGAGAAAAAGCATGGATGATGATCACCTGAATCAAACCTTGAAGGAAATAACTGAAGAATGTCAAAATCTTGCCAAAGACAATGCTACCCTAAAGCATGAGATGATGAAGTTGACTAAGGATATTGAAGAGAGAAAGAAGAATGAGGAGAATCTTTCTCAGTCCTTAAAAGAAAGATCTGATGAATGCAACAGAATTAATGGAGGATTCATTCAGTTGGAGATTGAATTGCAACAATTTAGAAACAATGAAGAAGAGCTTGAAAAAAAAAATTGTTATTCTCAGGGATGAACTTGCTACTGCAAATGAATACAAGGAGAAGTTCAAGATTTTCTCAGTTAAGCTTGATGAGATGACTCAAGGTCAAAAGAATGCAAATGAAAAGCGAGGTCTTGGATATGAGAAAGGAGAAAGTTCTGGATCTGAACAAGGAATTTCAGCCAAGGAAATCAGATGAACAAAGCAAAAAGGAATCTGGTAAGACAACCTAATGCTCAAAATTTCAATGGATATTGTTTTGCTTGCAATAAATTTGTTCATATGATTGTTCAATGTAGAAGTAAAATGAAATTAAGTGATCCATCATTCTCCGGTCATTGTTTCAGTTGCAATAAGTTTGGTCATAAGTCAATTGAATGCAGGAATATGTCAAATAATAGAAGCAATGTTAAATGTTATACCTATGGAAGATTTGGGCATATTGCTAACCAGTGTAGATCAAGAGGAAATCAATGGAATGACTAGTTTGGACAAGGAAATGTTGTGTGTTACAATTGCAACAAATATGGTCACATTGCAAGATTCTGCAGAAACAAAAATATGGATAGAAGAGGTTCGACATACAAAGGAAAAAATACACAAAAAGATGATAAAGGAAAAGGGAAAGTGACTGTAGATGAAATAAGAGACCATATGAAGAAGAAATGGGTGAAGAAGAGTCCCTCTATTGCAGAAAATGAGCCAGCACCAGAACCTGCTTCTGGTAATTCCTCTGGGAATTGATTTCAGGTCATTGGCCTAGGGGGAGTTTTTCAAGAAAATCCTTTTTCCCCCTGTCAATAGTTGGTGTCAAAATGCGGCAGATTGTCAATAGTTGTATTAATGATTTACAGATGCTTTGGAAAAACACTCGTAAAGAAATTCAAGCAATTGAAGGTCCGCAGAAGAATTTCTCTCGCTGATTGAGAGAACAGGGTATCTAGAACACCTAGGGCACAAGCATTTATTACAATAAAATTTTAGGTGTGCGAGTTATAAAAGAAAGTTGGAACCTTCATTTACCACTTTATATTGAAGAAAAGAAGCAGAGCACTCTGCAAACTTTTTTTGAAGGCGTGAAGATAATTCAGCAGCGAAACCCTAATCCATCAGGTACTTTAGTTGTATTGAGAAATTTCCATTTAATTTGGTGAACAGTTGAAGAACTTCTTTGGTAGAATCAAGACATGAGTATGGAAGGTAAAATGGAACAAATCAAAGAAATGATAAACCTAGATGAGTATAGCAGTGAGAAGATTAGCGTTGTAAGAAACATGTTGTTGCTCGATGAATTGAAATGGCTAAAAGAAGCAAAACAAAAAAGCTTGGATATTTGGAGTGAATTCCCCTATTTTGATAATGCAAAAATCATTAATTTTATTCTGGATAGATTGAATGATGATATTCTAACTTTGGATAAACCCTACCATATCTCGAAAGAAGTGATTGGAACTGTGACTGGGTTATGCAAAGTTGGGGATGTGCCGAGAAAGAAGTCAGTTTGAAATAAATAAGTCAAAACCCTAACTAGAGTAACTGGAGATCAAAGGGAATTAATAATATCAACAATCAGAGATTCAGTGACAAGGTACATTGCGTATGGAGTTTCCTACAAAATCTTTTTCAGAAACAGAGAAGGTGCAACTTCGGCAGGTGTTGTATACATTTCACACAAGATGATAATGGAAGATCAAGATTTTGACCTATGCGGATTACTAAAAGATCAACTGATGGAGAACGTACAATTGACAAAGGAGGTAAATTACCTTTTCAGGTTTCGTAGTTTGGTTATATGTATTGTGATGTATTTTCTAAATTGTCTACCACTGAACAACAATGTAATATGGGAAGAGAGTGAACTAGTTTGCAAGAAGATTTACATACACTCTAACAATTTGGAAAACTGTGATCAAGAATATGAAAGTTTCTTTAAAGGTTTGCTAGGAAATTTTGGCTCAATTAGTATTCCCCTTTCGGTAAGGGCACTTGAAGTTGGTTCCTCTTCTGAGAGAAAGAAGAAAAGAGCAAAATAAATTGTTGTTTGTACTCCACCGGCATGTAAGACTCCAAGAGTTGAAGGGAAAGGAAAAGAACAAGTGATTGTGGACATACCAGATGAGGAATCTGATAAGGAAACTAAGGACACCCAAAGAAAAGAACTGGAAATAGCCGAACCGGAACATGAAAAGGCAATGACAAAAGAAAGTGAAGGAGAAGGTGATTTAACCAAAGAAGAGCTATTGCAGCTTATTCAAGAGGAAGATGGAATGCAGAAAATCACAAACATGTGGTCTATCAAACCTTCATATGAGCAGGACATGATCTTAAATGTACTAAGTGCTCATCTTGTGCACAACCATATTAAATTAGAGAGTGTTCAAAATATGTTGCTAGAAGAGATGATTGAATGCATCAAGGAAATCATGGACTCTGGGTCTCGAAACAAGGAAGAAGAAGTAATTGTACACCTGAAGAAGCAATACAAATTACCTCTCACCAAGCTAAAAAGGAACATGAATCAGCTAAGGCAATGCATAAACACAACAAACAACATCTATAACTATTGTCTTCGATGGCCTCATGCAATCAGGAAGTACAAAGAAAAGTTGGAACAAATTGAAACAGAGCTAGACAATATTGGACAAGATTTTAACATGTCTCAAGATCAAGATGGTGCAATTAAGAAGAGGATTCAAGAATTATAGATAACATACAAATTTTCAAAACACCAGAAACAAGATTGTTGACACCTTTTGGAAAGTAAAGGACATAACAAAATGCAGATTGGAAAAGTTGATTGAGATACTAACGAAAGGAGAGATATTAGAAGAAGCTATCACCATTTCGGAATCCCTCATCAAGATTATCAACTGGACATCTGAAAACAATAGCATGATCATAATGACTGGAATTGCAGTAGAAGCATGGAAGAAGTTTCTCCTGGAAATGAAAGAAAAGTATAAAATAATCTTCTAACACAAGTTGCGGCTATATTTCTTTAAAATTTTGAATCAGTAAGTTTTTGGTTACACTCCAAAAGGGAATACTATAGGAAAATATTTTATTATCTTTGTCATTGATGTCAAAGGGGGAGAGAGAGCAGTGAAAAATGCCTTATCAAATTCAAGGGGAGTTGTGTCAGCTATGACCTTTTGAAGTCTTGAAGGATTGCAGTATGTTGGTTCCAACACTTAGTCATTTTTCACTAAGTGTTTCCATCAATGCCAAAGGGGGAGATTGTTGGCATATGGATTCTGGTGTTGTCATTGATGGAAACCTAAGTCATTGATCCGGTCCAATTTAGTATTTGTTCATATCGGAAGAAAAAGTGAAGAAGAGGGTATCCGACTGAAGTTAGGTTTGTCGATCCATATGCATTACTAGATTATCAGTTTGGGTTGTGGACCTTAGGGAAGGTCGTTGGGTATCTAGAATATTATATTCTTGAGTTTTGTGTTGTTGCATCAATTGGTGTACAAGTTAGGAGATCCAGCTGATTGATTTTTTGTTTAACAGTGCTAGAAGGTTGACTAAGTGAATGTGGCATGTTGTGGATTTTCGAGGCAAAATTGTTTGAAGTATTTTTAGGTTTGAGGATTTTTTTTGGGTCCTCACTATGTTGTGGCTGACTTTCGATGGTGCGCATTGAAAATCATTTGTGGATTGGGCCGACGGTTGAAAAATATTTTATGTTTTCTTGAAGCCGACATATGGTTGATTAAATCTTTTGTTGCAAATATATATAAGCAATTGATTATATCATTTTGCAATATGTATGAAGTGTGTCGATGTGTGATGTGAAAATCAGAAGGGTTGTAGAGTGATTATGCACAGTTTCACTTGTGCATAAAAGGATTTTGTGAAGTGAGTTGAAGTAGATAGAGCAAAAATACTGAATCTGACAAAAGGTCAAGGAATTCAATTAATGAGCTTAACCAGAAGTGTAATCAGGCATTAGTAGATGCTACCTTCTTAGTTCAAATCTTCTTGATGTAATTCAAATCTTTTGTAAGCCAATGAGTCTTCTTTTTGTATCTGAGCAGTGAGCTCTAGGAAGTGCGCCTGAATGCATGTGCATTCCCCATTTGTATAACACTTATATTTGAGTACTCAAATTGTGGATTGACCTCCACCATGGTTTTTCCCCTAACAGGATTTCCACCTAAAAAAATCCTTGTGTTATGGTGTTGTGGTTGATTGCTTTATGTGCTTGCATCTTTCTTTTGGTTCAATAATGTAAGTGGTTTAAAGATCAGATTAATAAAGTTAAATTTTGCAGAATTCTGATTCACCCCCCTCTCACTATTCCATGATTCCAATAGATCAAAAATTTGAAATTAGTGACATAAAAAAAATGGGAAGTGTTTCAGGTTTGAGTATCTCAGGAGATGTGGGTATGACAAGATTCTTGGTTCCATGTAAAAAGCAACCAGATGGTGGAATAAGAAACATAGATGAGTCTAAATGTTTTCCTTTTCATACACTTGGAACTCCCTTTTCCAATTTTCATTATTAGCTCATCGTGTCTAAGGTTGCAATTTAATCATTTGTATCATCCATACCTAGAAGGTATCTAGAAGTTGCTTGATATATTATTTACATTAGTACACAACATTAGTTCTCAAATGGATTGATGACCATAGAGTTTCCCTAAATCTTCTACTCATGTGAAGGGTAGGGCCACTTACAGTAGGAAGGTTAACGGGATATTGTTGGTCTATGGTTGGAGGAAAAGCACTTGGGTGATGCTCTCCCTCTTGTAGTTGATTTCTAGAGACTTGGTTATCAAAGATAAATGATATGATTTCACTTGATATTGTATTATTATTAAAACATTATATTGTATTGCTACAATAAACATGGATCACCTCGTCTAGATAAGATATGAAATGTATATTGAAACATTGAACTTTGTATTTTTCTTTACATCAATATGATGTTCCTTAAGAAAAATGTAAATTATAATTGCATTATTTTTCTTGACAAAAAAGTGAAAGACTTATGCTTCATGTGATATTAGTAAATTTATCTTTTATCTAAAGTTATTTAAATAGAAATGAAATTGTGCAAGTTATGCTTTCAAAATAAAAAATAATTATGGCGATTTGATCAATGGACTAGTTCGGTTCACATGGTATCAAAATATGGTTCAAACACTAGGGCCTATGAGCCTACCATCCTAAGTTGTTAGTAAGTGTGATAGGTCGAATTTAGGTGCTAGAAAATGAACAACAAGCAAAAGAGTGCAAAATAGTACTAAAAACAACCTACACCTCAAGATTAGCCTAGTTGGATTCAACACAAAATAAAGGCAACAAATGAAACTTTTTACCTTGTGTCGAATCAACCCTTTGGTTGACCCTTCGATCTTCGGTGTTGTATGCTCCTTGGATGGCAAGAGATGCAATCTAGATGATGGTATGAAGATGGATGCAAGTGGGTGCAAACATGAAAATGGCTAAGTACGGATTCTAGGAAAATTTTGCAAGAGTTTGGCTACAATGCATGATCTCCCCAAAATGAGAGAAAAGAGGGGGTATTTATAGAGATTTTGGAATTCTCTAGGGAAATGGACAGTCAAGATTGAGCCACCAAGATCAAGATGTAGGGCTAAGGTGAGTTGAGAACTCACAAGCCCCCACATCTTAACATGTGGCATGTGATATGGCTTAAAAGGGGTGATGTGTGCATGAGGTGGAAGGATAGTACATGACATGGAGAGGGCACATATTACCTTGGGATTGGAACAAGATCTCCTCATAAAGGAGGTACTTGTCCCCATGTGGGTGAGAGGACATGTGAGGAATTAAAAATTTCTCAAATATTCTCATGGGGATGAGAGAAGGAATTTAAAATTCCTTTAAAAGCATTGGGGGATTAAATGTGGATTAAAAATTCACATGGGGAATGGAGATGTCTTGCTCAAAAAGAGAAAACTTTTAATGAAGTTGACTAAGGACACATTCCATAAATGATATGGGGATTAGAGTTGAACTAATTAGGTGATTAAGGTTGTGCAAGTACTTGATTAGACTAATTAAGGACTCATTAGAAAAGGGTTAGATTTCACATGTGACTTGATGTGACAGGTCAAAGATCACATGGGGAAGAGAAAAAGAAATTTAATATTCCTTGGAAGGATAAAAGGAATTAAAAATTTCTTGAGAGGTTGATTAGGCTAGTTAGTGAAGGATTAGAGGAGGGTTAGGTGGCTAGGAGAGATTAGAGGCAAACTTTCAAAAGTTGGAGGATGTGACACATCTTAATCAAGGATTAGGCGTGTGCAAATCCTAATCAAGGATTAGACATGTGCACATCCTAATGATGAGATTAGAAGATGGATTAGGATTAAATAAAAATGATGGAGGGTGTGACATATGAGGAATTAAATAAATGTGATATTTATTTAATTCATTTGATAAAAATGAGGATTAAAGAGATAAGGTATTTATTTATTAATTAAATACATAATTAAGGATATTAATTAAATAATAGCGATATTACTTAATTAATGAAAATAAGGGGATGCTTAGACGAAAGGGGATAAATTTGGATAAATCAAGTGTCCAAATTTAGGTGTATACAGTAAGATAACTTATTGTGTGCCTTGAATGTAGAAATAGGCAAGTCAAAGGTGTGAAAAAATAAAGGATAATCAAATAAATCAAAGAAAACAAAAATTGAGAAATTTGTGAGTTATTCAGGAGAAGCATGGCTCTCTAACTTCGAGATCCTTGTCGATGCACTTGAGTGTATTAAGTTAGAGAGGGAGAAACAAGTTGAACAAGCAAAGGCTAGTTCAGTAAAAATTAAGAAATAATTGGTGGTTTGCAATTGGGCCATAGGGTGTGGTCACAATGTGCCAGAGGTAAATAAAGAAGAGAGTAAGGAGTACTTGCATGTTCATCCACCCTCTAAATCTATTTTGTTAGATTTGGATGGTGAGGATGAACTAGAATAAATTCCCATCTTAGATAGTGATATATAATATCACAAAAACCCTATTAAAATAAGGATGTATAGTCCATTACTATAAATACAAGTCTCAATTTTTGTGTTGAAATATGAGTCCATGCTTGTATAATCATTTTACATAAGAAATAATTTTCCTACAATTAGAAGAAAAATTTATATCTTCCTTTGTGTAGAATCTCAAATTAAATTCATTTTTAATTCTTAGTATAAGAATTTAATATAAGTAAATATTTGTATCTATCTATTTGGCTATCTGTGGAGGTGGAAACACCAAAACGAAGGTTTGACTAAGGCAATCCCCTAAAAAACCCCAATATTTTCTCTCAGCCTTATGTGTGCAAGTATTGAGGATATTTATTTGTTGGAGGCTTCATTACTTGGGTTGTTGTGAGCATTTTCTTTCCCCTCAGTTTTATCTTACATTTCATTTAGTTTACATTAATTTAGCTTCTATTATACTCTGTTACTTTTATGCATTTCAAGAGTTCCTTGTAATCAAGATTGTTAGTAGTCACTTTGTTATTTTTTGTGATGGTCTCGGGTTTCGATCCGTATGAGACGCTAACATACCATGTTGTAGTCCTTGGGTTGCACTGTTGTCCTTGGCCAAGATCTTGTCAGTCTATCTAGGAGACTGTTGATCGTGTTTTCTGTACAATAATAGCCAGACAAAATATGATATCATATCTCTCTTGAAAGGTAAATCTCTATCGGCAAGCCTCAAGAGATAACCCCAAGGTCTCTAATGTCAGGTCTTGACAGTGCATAAACAACTCAGTAACAAAATGTGAAAATGTTGGTAATCACAATGGGACCTTACTACGAGCAAAATACTGAATCAATTTTATCAGATCTAACAGTTTGATGATGCCTCAATCCTGTTTTAACCCAATAATTAAAGAAATAGAAAAGAATAATGGTTTTAAAGAGATTTCTAAATCTAATACTACTCCTAGAATTAACAATGAAAGTAACCAATACTTGAAATGGACCAATCCCTCAAAACTGATTTCTACTTGACCAAGATAAATCTACAATCTCACATAAAACAGTGTAATCTTCTGAGGTGTTAAGATTTTCAAATTATGAACACTCATTCAAACAACCCTATTGCAGTTGAAGTGAATAAACCTTCACAATCGAACTTAAGCACAAGGAATATGAAACGTCCAGGCTAACTTTGCAAAGCAACTAACAATCAGTTGGTTGCGAAAAGTATGGACTGAGAGATTGCTGCAACATTTAAGTATCAAATCACAAACATTATCAAATCGAATCTAATCTAAATATTGACCAACTCAAAGAAATTTTAAAGATGGAATAGCAAGAACCATGCAAGATAAGAGAGCACAAATATGGCACCAAATCACAATGTCACTATTTGCATTCAAATTGTTCGTTGTAGCAACAATTTTAGCTTTCTGTTACAATATTTGCTTGAGGGCCACTACTTTCTAACTTACTCTACTTCTATATTCTGGTTACAAGTTCTAACTTTCTAACTATTTCCAACTATCTAACCATCTAACCCTTTACAAATGAGGCGACATGCCCAATATATAGAAATTCCCAAAAATCCGTCGGCTAGGCAAGGGTTTCGCAGCAATAACTCGGCACAACCACCTGGCCAAGAGAGTCTTCAAAATGGATCAAACAGGAATTAAATGCACATCCCGTCAAGGTCGTCTCGGGATCGGCACTGCAGCTCGGATGATGCGCGGGAAGATAATAAGGAAGCACAAATTGCGCTGCAACCTATCATTAGCTCCCTTCCCTATTATCCTCGCGCCGATCTGACTCTTCATGTAGCTTCAAGAATGCTCCATCTAAGTCGGCCATAGGTGGCACTAGAAAAACCCTAAGTCGCCTCTCAATGGACGCAATCTCATCCCTTGAGTGTTTGAACGACTTATCCCAATCTACTTTGTATGTCACATGCTTATCAATAACTGCGAGGTAGGTGGCCGCATCATCCAGTTGGTGCTCGGAAATAGAACCATCATCAAGTGGTGCATACACATCATGCCACCATTCTCTCAACTGTTCCAGGCTCAAGTACTTAGGCGCAATCTTTCTTCTTCCCGTCATGATTTCAAAGAAGGAAATGGAACCATTGTAAACCTCAGTTAGGGTGTCATCAATCTACTTCCCTCGTTTGTGAATATTTTTCAACACCTTCTGCCTAATTTGTAGTGCCTTAAACCACTCCCAAGGTTCAGCAGCTCTAGAGGAAGGAATAATCCTGTCGCTTACCAACCTGTCATAGGTGTATTCCATTAGAGTTCTGGTTTTCTGCAGAAGGAGGTTTGTATCCTCCTTATCTTCTGCCAACACCTGTTTCAACCAATCAGTTGCCATAATAGCATCCTTCCCTATTGATAAAATTTCCTTAACCGCTTCATCACCTTCTTCTTGCACCCCTTTCAACCAATTCATAGTGGCAAGGATGGAAGCCTTCATCTTTTCTAGCTCAGTTATGGTCTCCTGAGGCAGAGGATTGGTAGCAGAGGAAGAAGGATTAATGGACTGCATAGGCTTTATTAATTCCTCCAAGCACTTCCTAAGATTTTCATTCTCTCTCTTAAGTTCCTGCTTGGTCTTCATTTCCTTCCTCAATCGATCCACAATAATTGCACTAGAGACCTCATAGTCCTCAATATCCTAGGCCCAAGATTAAAAGTCTGCATATTATAATCATTTCCAGCCACATCATCTCTTTTTTTGTCTGGAACAGGGGTAGCAATATGAACAACCCTGTTATGTGCCTCATCTCTCTCAACCCGTGAGATCACCCTAGCTTTCTTCTTATCTTTATCTTTTCCAATCTTGGCTAGTAGCGCATCCCAATTCGGTGGACTATCCTCCACTACCACCTATTTTCTCTTTATTTCTTTCTCCAGCTAATTAGGGACAGTGGACTCCAATTCCACTCTGCTCTGCCCCATTTCCTCTTGTCGATCTCCTGCTATTTCCTCATTCAAATCATGTTCATCAGGGGCCCCATCCGTTCCACTTTCCTTCCCCTCAGCATGCTCCTCCTCTTGTTCACGTGATGGATCCTTTACTGCCTCTACCTCCCCTGGAGGAGATTCAACTACTTCAGTTCTGACCGAAGATTCTGCATGTGAAGCCATAGGGGACTACATTATCTTTTCAATTTCTGCCTCCGCACTGTGGGGTTCCCCTTCATGGAATTCCTCACCTTCAGCATCTGGATCCTCATCAACCTCTTTTGTCTCACCTGGTTCACTTTGGGGTTCATGAGCGGGAGGGATGTCATCATGCTGCTCCTCATGAGAAGCCATCGGAGGTAGGTCAGCCTTAGGCACCCCATCCCTGGGAGGAGTCCTAGACTTCCTTGCATACACTTTGGCCTTCTCCCCTGAACTTTCAACATCCACTACTAGTGGAGCAACTTCTTCCCCAACCTTGGAGCTAGCCTTCTCTGATAATTTGACAATTCTTTTCCTCTTAGGCACAGGAGCATCAGCCTTAGGACTCTATTTTTCAGTCTCTTTTTGCTCAAGCTTCTTAGTCCTAGTCCTTTTCTTAGCTTTTGGCTTCCTCTGTTTCATTGTTTGTTGGGCCTCTTCTTCTTGAACACCTTTAGATTTAATTTTGATAGGAGAGTCTAGCTTTCCCTTGCCCTTCGGATCATGTTCGGTGGATTCATTAGAAGTAGAATGGGAATCTAAGTCCCCCATCAGGGCATAGGTGCATTGTACTCCCTTGTTTTCCAACTCCCATACCGTGTGTTTGAGCCACATCCTAGTAAATTTGAGGACTGGATCCATCAATTGTTTTAGCTCTATCTTCTCCTCTTCCAACCAATCCACATCACTGATTGGCCTATCCTTTATGGCTTCATAGGCATGATCTTGGATCAAGTTTCCATCATCCTCCAATTGGTCAGGCACTGGCCTTACATTATATAATCGAACTGCATCAACTGGAAGTCAGGAGAATTTCTTCCTTCTAACCTCATACTCATCACTATATTTGGCCCAATAGTCCTCTAAATTAACCTTATGGTTGTACTCTCTACTGGCCTTCTTTTGAGCCTCCCCTGTGATGTCAAATCTGGATCTCTTGGAGTGGAAAGACAAGCCAAGAGCACTCAATTCTTCCTCTAAAGCCTGGGCAGAACCAATGGAAGGACAAACCTCTCCAGTGCCAATCCTTAGTGGGAAATCTCCACCAAATCCTGTCTTGTGCTTGTCCTTCTTGACAATGGCATCGAAGTCGCAAATCTGCCTAGTGACTTCCAACAAAATAATGTGATCAGTGGGGTACCTTGGAAGTCTGTACGAGGCCCTTTGACAGCCATCAATCCGGAGGTAAGAGAAGGTTGGGAACTGAATAAACCATGCTCCATATTTCTTGATGAGCTCCTTAGCCAAATCTGAATTCCTGACATGCTCTCCTTCCTAAAGCATTCTGGTGATATGCATGGTGAATGCATCATTATCCCTCCTATAGTTTGGGCTTCCTAAGTACAATTGAGGGAAAACTTCATAAATGATGTCCTTTTTGAAAATTCTCTTTGTATCCAATCCTCTGTAGGGATGGAATCTCGCAAGTGCATAGACCAAATATGAGGTCATGGTGAAGGTCTTTGTCTGCAACACATTGGATAACTGCCTATGAATGACTTGGCTAATGACCCCTGCCCAATTGTAGTCAATTTTCTCTTGTTCCATCCTTACAATGGCATTGCACATCCAATTCTCAAATGTACCAACACTCTTCAATCCGACCACCCTGCTAAGAAAGGTGATGGCATCATAGTACTCCTTGAATTTTGCTTTGAACAGCTGCTTTGGCAATTTGGAGTAGTGAGACTTGGGCTTCTCCAGCCAGGAATTGATTAGCTGTTGTGATTTCACAGTCTGGTCATTGTAGAATTCCTGAGCTGCCTCAATGGTGAATCCCACCACATGAAATTTGTCTGGCATGTCAAAGGTTTGGGCAATGGAGACCGGGTTGAGATTGGCAACAACTCTCCCTTGAGGCCCAATAATCCTCTGTGTATCCTAATCATAGTGCCTGGCGCACTCAAGGACCAGCTCATAGCATTGCACTGTAGAAGGGAAATCGGCTACATGGGACAAGCCTGATTCCATCATCCTTTTAGTCACAAAAGGAGGATCCTCGACTACCACCCTTGCTTTAAATTCCTCATAGTCCTAGAGGCTGACGTTTGTATCAGTGACTTCTGACCAAACAAAAGTGATCTTACTCTCAGGGACCTTGCTCTTAATGTCCAGCTTGATCCTCTCTGCATCAGACAATGAGGAACCAACTGCTGCTTTGCTTGATTCAGCCTGTATTCAACATGAAAACATAATAAAAACCATAGGAAAGCAAGGTTACTCCATCAAAACACCATTAAAATGCATCTCATATAGTCAAGGTGTTATTAAAATTCATATAAAATGATCACAACAAATTTCGGGTTTCGAGACCATCCGCAGAATCTAAGCCAGAGAGGAATTTCGGGAAATTCCAGACCGATCATATTCCAACGGAAAAAACCAAGAAACACCTACTTAATCATCAGACCTGGTCATTTTTCATCCATGAATCACCTGAGAGATCCAAATATGACATGAAATAATCATCAAATGCATCACGAATTATAAACGAATCCAATTATTTCATGTTCCTTTATATTTCACCAAATTTCAAAGAAATTCGTGAGGGACGAATTTCCGCAAAGAATGGGCCAAAGGGGATTTTCGGGAAATCTGGAAGATGAAAAATTTCTTAGAAATCTGGACCTAACGGACATCCATGGTTTAGGCATGATTCTGGACCAACGGAGATTCCTGGAGCAAAAGTTTCGGCAAGAGTTGGGATCTTGCGAAGAAGTCTTGGCGAAGCCACGAAGTTATGCTGAAAGGTGCTATTAGAGAAGGTTTCGCCAAGACATGGTGGTTTCAGTGTAACATCCTAGTGAACGGTGATATAGCAAACAACATCGATATGATCAAAGGTCGGTCGGGGTAAGGTCTTGGTGAATGAATCATGTCTCACCGACTGATGGGTCCAAGCAAACACTTCAGCTAGACTCAATTTTTCGATAGGAGGTCTCACTGAAGTTGCGATGTTCTGCCGACTAAGGCATGGTTTGAATTTGGCTAGAGGTCTCAGCGAAAAGATCTGGGCTCGCTAAGAAAAGAAGGCCTCGCCACAACGTCTTGGCGACCATTAGGAGTCTCGCCGAAAGCAAAGATTTTGGCAAGAGTAGGGAGCTCGTGGTAAGGTCTCAGCGAAGCATGAATGTCTCCCCGACAGAAGGTCACTCGACAAGAGCAGGACATGTTCGGCGAAAGGTCTTGCCGAAAGCGAAAGTCCCAGCGACAGAACGAAAGATCGGCAAGACGAAAGGATCCCGTTATGAGCTCTTGGTGACGGGGTTTGTCTTGCTGACAGAAAGGATTTCGGTGTGAGAATCACAGTGTCCTGGCGACTAAATACAAACTCGTAAAGGGCTTCGGTGAGACACAGGAAGACCATTGTGACATCTCCCCGACTTCAAAGGGTTATAGCGACTGAAAAGAGCAAAACTCGGCAAAGCAAGAGTGCTCGGTGAGAGGTCTCACCGAAGGACGGATGTCTTGGTGAAGCAAACAAATATCGGTAAAGCTATTGGATCCCGCTATGACCTCTTGGTGACTTGGACTTGTCTTGCCGAAAGCGAGGATGAACAAGCATGTCGATGAGACATCTCCTCGTGGGGTGAGGTCTCGATGAAAGAAAAGGTCTCGCCGACTGATATGCATAAAAGATTTCATCGGTGTGAAAATGATAGTGTCACGGCGATCCGACATGAACCTAGGAAGACCACTTCGGCGAACCTCAAGGTGGTCGATACGACATCTCAGCGATCTCGAATGGTTACAGCGAAGGGAATCTGGAAGGGTTGGAGAGTCCTGATTTCATCTAGACACTGAACCAACTATGGATTTTGACAAGTTTAACTTAGGGAAAGTTGGGGACGGACCTCTCATGAATTTTCTTTGTATTCTAGGTCAATCTTAAGATGAAACTACCTGATATGGCACTGCCCTAGGTCCGAACGCTATTCATCCACCATTAGCACACAAGCAAGCTCAGAATTTAAGTGTTTCACTGTTAAGTCACCACTAGGGTTTACTAATTACTCTCAGGCAGGATTCATTAAACTGCAGATGGACACATGAACTCAAAACTTGCCTGGGAGATGACAAAGGATGCAATACTGAACAACTCTAGCATGAAATAAACACATACATAGGAATTCAAATCCCACAAGCCCTCACAATACCAACATGTCATTCGTAATTTAATTCAAAGCAGAGCAATCAGACACATACCATTATAAAACAGGAATTGATCCTAGAAGCAGCAAACGTGAAGCTCAATGGGGCCTACAATGAACAGACGCAGGAAGGCACAAGAAACCGTCACCACAAAGAACAGTTTGCCTGACAATCTCAAAGCGAAACCAACAGCTCAAAGAACAAACTCTAAGGACGCAGCTCTTAATTCAGACAATGGAAAATAGTGAACATAATGGCGCAAAAGATCTCAAAAATCAAGTAGAAACCAACCTTCAAAGCGCGTACAAAGCCATTAATGCAACCAATAAGACAGTCATGAAACCCCGGGAGTCGATGACAGGACATAATCTGGGAAAATCCATCTCACGCGGAAATATGCGAAGACCCAAGATTCCTGAATAACAAGGTCCAACCGGAATCCAAGCAGGATCCGGGAAAATCCGACCAGGGCGAAAAATCCCGAATCAGGGCAAAAGCCCAAAATTCATCCAGAACTTAAGATTTTCAATGAACAACCTGGGGGAAACACTTAGGCAATCAAAATATACATTTAAGCCCGTGCCTAAGCAAGACAAAACCTCAAAAAGAAAGGGCCAGAACACCAAAATCGAAGCAAAAGAGGGTCCCTGCTTACCGTGGGGCGTGTGTGCGAAAAATTGCACAACAGAGACCTTTGTGACCTACTCTTTCTGTTTCTAGAACTCTCATCATTTTATTTTGTCACTTGAGCTTTGTTCCTTGAGGTAGTTGAGGTCCATTTTCTCCCTATAGACTCTTCTTTGTCCTAGAGACTCAGGAGTAGAAAATTTCCTCCTCTACACATTCTACCCGTTTCATACATGTGGGGATTGAAATTTAACTCCCATTCTTTAATATAAAACCCTACTTTGTCCATTTGTAGCAATGTTTCAAACATGATGCTTTGCTTCAAATGTGGTGATGGGCATATAATCAAAAGAAAGTTACAGACCAAAAATTTGATGCGTACCTCTTTTCCCCATTGGTTTCTCCATCAATCCACCATCTTTTCTACAGAACATCCACCTCCACCCCACTTTGTGAAGAAATCACACTCCTTCAACATATCTATAGAGTTTCTTAAGGTTTTATTAGGGATGACCATTGCCTTACCTTTTCTTCTTGGCTCAACAATAACAATCCCTTTGCTAGTGTTTGCATGGTCTCTCCCCGCATTAGGCTTCTCTTGCACACCAAATTCCTTCCACATCTCATGATTCTCTTCTCCTAGATTCAACTCTCTATTTACTCTTCCTTTGTTCACTCCAACAGTAAAGTGAGGGCCTTGTCTAGTCCATCCACCAACCACTGAGTGCTTCCTTGGATTCATTGATGTAGGTATCCCTTGCCAATAGTCAGATTGAGCCATCATTGTTTCTCTCTTTCTTTGCCTCAACAACCCATTCTGATCCCCCCAAGCAGGCTCCTTGAGGGGGGCCTGGAAAACTTCTATGTCCTCCTTGGAGGCTTCCAATCATGCCAATACTATGGCTGAGCTTGCACTTTCCACTTATCTTCATTGGGTTGGTGTCAAGATCTCCCCCCAGGGTTCTCAACCCAAATGTGATCTTAATTCTTAAGGAAAGGCCAAGCTCTAGCTTGAGCCTCCCTTTGATTTTGATGATCAAGGTTGCTTCTACCTAGCGAGATTGTGTTCGCTCTTGTGGCATGTTGATCCCCTAGGATACCCCGATCATGTCTACCTGCTAAACCTGCATCTACTCCAACCCTTCTCATCTCCAAGTGCTTCTTCTCCATAATGTTGACCCTCTATGACAACTTTTCTAACAACCATTCCTACTCTACGATCACTACCAATGAACCTACTCTAATGACCATTTTTGTAGATGGCAAAAAAATTATATATAAGTTAATATGCTAGAGAGTGCAATTTTATATATGCATAGAAGATACATTAATTTAGTTTACAATTTCTTATGTATAAAATAGTATTTTTTTTATGTATGCAATTTGAAATACAATCTTGACTTTAGGTTGATGGTTTGTTTTGAAGGGGACTCAACCTTGTTTTGCCCATTTTTTTCTTAAGTCCTTTTCCCCCAGTCTACTTAAGTTTCATTTTTCCCATTGCATATAATTGATCTAAGATATTTCTTGTGGGTTTCTATGAGTTATTTTACCTAGGTTATATTTTCATGACCCTTTATGTACCTATTCATGTATTAAATAAATTTGGGATCTCTAAAATCCCAAGTCTAGTTGGTTTTTGGTTTGTTTCTAGTGTTTCCTCCTTTTACAAGTTTTTCATGTCCATCTAAACCTGCTAGGTGTAGTTCACCTCCATTTTTTTGCATAGATTTTTTTCACCTCAATTTCCTCACAAAAATGGACTTCCAAGTATAATATCAAATGTGTCAAGTGCAAACACATCATTCTCCACCTCATCAACATATTTTGGGCTCATGCCAAACTAATTTTTTCTTCTATTTTTGTAATTTGAATCACAAAACCTCATTCACCCAATTTAATGGATATGGGTGAAGATGATTATATATTTTCAAACCAATCTTCTTAACTACATGTAGTAAAACCAAATTTTATTGAGAGTTAAGATCTACAAATGCACTTACCCATATTTTCTTCTTTCAATATATGTATCATATCAAGAACATGCTTCATCTAGGTCCTTTGGCTTTGCAATGATGACTCTTCTCCTAACATTAAAGTGCAACCCACCAAGATATTTGATGAGGGTATTCTCTGCCAATATCAATAAACAATCAATTCAATTGTGTAGTCTTGTACACTTTACTCAATACCTTGTCCATAATACAATCAATTAGTCTTTTTGGTCAATTTCATGTCCAAGTACATAGAAGTGTATAGACAACAAAAAATTGAAACCCACCCACATAGACACTTCTAACTTATTTTACTTCTCACAAAATTCACGTGGTCATGACCCAAATGAAATCGTATATGCACAATCACATTAAACATTGAAATATGTCTCCACTTTTTAAACTAAGAATACTATATTTTTACATCAACTTGCCCTTCAAATTTTTTGATTTCTACTTTAGTTTCAACTTTGAATGCATTTTTTTTCAAAATTTACCTCATTCCTTCTAACCTTTTTTTTTGTTCTAAAATATCTCCTTGTTGTCATTACTCTTTTCTTCGTTGCACCCAATACCAAATTTCTTGAATCGAGAACACACCAATATACTCATGGATGATTGTTCTTCAATAATTTGGACTTGCTTTTGAATCATGTGATCTTGTTGTTTACTTATACATGTTACATTTGAATCACTTTACACAAATCCTTAAATTTTCTTTGTAGATCAAAACACAAAACCAGTAGGTCGCACATACAACATATACATCATAGTTTCCAAATGCTTGGATAGAATTGTAACACAATTTTAGAATTATCAGAAAATCAAAATAACTTGAATTTTTAAAATCATGAAAAGATTACCATGTGCTTTGTTTTACCCAATATTGAGGTTTTACAAGAGTCGACTTGATGAGAACTTTGTTCTATTTATTGATAGGGTGGTAAATGGGTGCATTATTCTCCACAATGGCCTATAATGAGGGATTCCATCAATTTGCATGCTTTATATTGGCATTAATTCCATTTCCTGGAGGGGAAGGACAAAGCCTAGGTAATGGCGAAAGTAGGTACATCTTGCAACCTTCCAACTTGTCATCCATGGATAAAATCAAACCTAAGAAAAACTATACACATTACTGTTATGGATACTATAGGAGAAGGCCACATGTCATGATGGGAGTCCTAAAATGGTGGGGTTGGCCATTAGGTTGGATCACTTGGACCTATAGTTGTTTCTTCAATCTATTTACATCAAGAGAAAAGTAAATAAAAAAATATCATGGTTTTAGAGTTACTAAATTCTTGAGTTGGAGACAAGATTTATGCAACCTTTTAAAGAATATTGGTTGCGAGTTCAAATTTGAATTGATTTATTTTAGAGATCAGATTTGATTCAGAGATCCAATTTACTCTAATTTGATTGTGGAATAAAAACCAACCCAATTTAATAGAAACCCGCACAATATTATGACATGAGACAAGTTTATGATCAAAACCCCATCCATAATATAGCCTATTAGCTAAAAATATTTAATGTTTGATGGATATGGACCATTGGATCCAAAATGATCCCAATCATTCAATTTTATACCAAGGATGCTACCTTCATCTATAAAAGGCCATATGCGAACCTTTATTATTAATTAATAGTAGTATTCATTTATTTTTAATTAGTTATTTGACTATTTACTTTTTATTATTTATTTACTTTACTAATAATATCTTTTCATTATTTCTCTATTAATTAATCATCAAGTAACCCATGTCATTTGTTTCTCTTTCATCAATCCTTTCTGTAATGGATCTTTTGTTTTTTGTGTCGTTCTTCTCTCTCCTTTTCACCTTTATTCTAATATTGGAAAAATTATTTATATTCAGCATAATATAGTTTTTTTCTTTTTTAGACTTAAACCTCATCTTTATTGTTTTCTCAAATTTTTGCACATTCCATGTAGGCCTTGCTTGTATATTTATATATGGTATTATTATATTGTTTTCTTTGTTTTTTAATTATTTTCTCTTAACTCATCTACCTCACCCTTTATTAGACTTGATCTGAAATGTCATTTCATTTTTCCCTCTTCTTGATGATGGATCACTGAGTGTGATCCAAAATGTTAACAAAAAAAGCATGCACAGTTGAATCCAAAAGCTTAATATTGTAAGGCCATTCTTTTGTTGAATTAAGGGTTGCAAATTATTGATCCAGAGAGAAACTATTGAATAAATATTTTGTTCATATTTTTTTCATTTCATGTTTTCCACATAAATAAAATGAATTATCGATTGGTATGCATGTATATAATGGATATTTACTTGGTTTGAATTGTGATTCATATCACTAGTTATTTGTTAATGGCAAATAACCTTATTTGATCAACATGAACACTGTCTACCATATTATGGAGTACCTTTCTTTTTTTTGAGTAATTGGGTGCTTAATGAGGAAATACTTCATGATTTGAGGACCTTCCATTAAAGATTGCACTATCATTTGAGGAGTTGTGAATACTTTGGTTAAGTAGGGACTAGTTTATGTGGATCTATCTATTTGTACATCACAAAGAGACTATAGAAGTTTAATATTTAATGTAGATTGTTCTGAAACACATTCCTTCTCCTCTATCTTTTGACATTTTTTTATATAAGTGATTAATTTAGGAATGGATTAAATATAGGAATTAAAGCCGCAAAATAGAAGTGAACATTTGATGGTAGTGAATTATTTATAGAGATATCTATTTTTCAAATCCAAAGGTAAGGAAACATTATTTCAGGGTTAAGAATCAATTTTTTTTTAAATATTTTAGATCTAACCCATCATATTAGATTATAGTAGAATAATATTTTATATGCACCTTGGAAGGAATAACAATTTCATATTTAATTGAGTTAACCAACAAGTCAAGACCTAACTACAAAGACCTTGGGGTAGTTAATTTTCACTTGGGATTTGATTCCTTTCAGGAGAGCTGTGAGTTTATCTTAAATTCTCACTTGAGTTGAGAAGTGTGTCAAAACACCCATCAACAATTCCCTAATCCTCTATCCATCCCCATTTACACATTCGAGCTCATCTCATCCCTATTTGCACTCACTCGTATGCATTCACCATGACTATTCATTTATCATGCTTACCATTGCACCTCTATCCATATATGCATTCCCCACCTCGAGTTTTACACCTCCTTGTTTTTGGTCAATCTTGTAGTGTACATGTTTGACCCTACACCACATGGAATTGATCATTGAATTTTATAAATTTAAAATTCATTTTTTTGTCAATCTACCTTTTTCACTAATTATTATGAGTCAACTTAGTTCACATTTGCATGATTTATTATTGTCTTTGTATTTAAAGGCATTCAATATGAGAAATCAAGAGCATAAGTTTGAATTATTCTATGGTCATTTGGATTTTGGGAACTCAAAGGAAATCGAATTTACATCAAAATCATCTTGGACATCTAAATGCATGAGAGTGTTGTCTTTGATATTCATCAATGATTGTGAAGCACATCTAGGAGAAATTTACCATTTCCATCCAACAATCTTCCCAAGGTATTTTTTCAAACTAGCAAACTTTAGAGACACTTAAGTGATATAATTTATAGTAGTCCATGGTGAGTTCAAATCCATGAACTACAAGTTAAAACCATGTAGAAGGTCAAATGTATCAATCTTAAGTGCACAAAATTGATCCAAAAAATTCTAAGAATAATCTAGTTCAAATTTTGTGATTTTGCTTCCAACATATATAAGAAGTTTTGATTATGAATTACAATTCAAAAATTATAATTGAAATATTGAACAACTATTTATTAATCTTATAGAGGGGAATCCTCAAAAACAATATAAGAAGAAAAAAGATGATTTTTGTTGAGGATTCAAACTCCTAGAGGGAAGATGAGATTTAATCTATCTCTTGTGTGAAAGGTAAAAAGATGTAGAAGGATAAAGGTGGAGTTTTCCATAATGCTCCAAAACCAAATAGGGATGAGGAGTTAGGAGTTTATCTCTAACACTTCATGCCTAGCCTCATCCATTAAGGAGGGGGTCTCAATGGTCACTATGATTGGGGGGAAACTTGTTGAATTGCATAAAGAAATAGTCACCCACGATAAAATGTTAAGACAGTTTCACTTAAAATTCAATAAAGGTAACTTCAAAATGTTCTTGGTGAAGAGATTGGGGGGAGGATCTCACCCCTATGGAAATGGAGAAAATCATCTCTTACTAGTAGGAGAACATGGAAGAAATGAACATGCTCAAGGTGGATCACTATTCAAGATAACAAGGTGACTAATATGGAGAAGGACGTTTTTGGTATCAAAACTAACCTACAAAAAGTGGTGGTCAAAAGCATCAAACTTTTGAAAGAAAAAATCAGCTCTCACATGATCCAAGCCAATATATGTCTAAGCACCTAAACTAAAAGACAAAAAGCCAGCGTAGTTGCACAGTTTGATGTTGAGCTTGTGGACTACTTGTTGAAGACTCTCTAAGAGCGGATATTACTTTACTCTAGAGTTCTTTATGTTTTATGTTGTTATTTACATATTAGTTTTAGACTCTATTGCTTTATAAAAAAAGGTTATTTAATGGTGAAGTTTTTTGGTTGATATTTATTTGTTGGCTTGCTATTTTTTACTCTTGACCGATAATAAATTTTTATTATATTATTTATGACGACTCTAAATTATATTAATTATTTCATCAAATCCATTAATTTTTTAATAACAATAGCAATTTGAATTTGTTTCAACTTTGAAGCTATAATAATGACCTTTGACGTGATGCCTAAAGATATTGGGGATCTTGTCCACGGGTTAACATTCGTCTGTATTTGAGAAAGTAAAAGCAAAGGTATGTAGAGATTTTGAATTGATATTTACGTCCTCTAAACTCCAACAATACGATCAAAAATATCGGCCTCTGCATTTTTAACATGATGCGCTGAATGATTGGGAATATTCCGCCGCCGTCCTTATTTGGCCGACATGTTTGGCCGAGCATTTTCCAGGGGATTTTATAAAAACGAATAAGGGTTTGGAATCCGGAACATATTTTATAACGTCTCACTTTCTGACATGAAAGCGGAATGGGTATGTTCATTACTCATCATTGAAGTTGACTTTAAAAGAGTTTAATAAGAGTAAGGAATTTAAGTGTATAATATATTATTTGTTTAAACTATATATATATTTTAAAGTTAATATAAAATAGAGTTTTAAATGAAAATATAATATATAAAAATAAAAAATAGGTGGTTAAATTGTTATGTAATCAAAGTCATAAATTCAGTAAGAGGCAGAATTGGGTCATAGTCACTAGGTTTGTTTCAATTATGGAGAAGGTTCTAGATATTGAGAATTGGCTTTCAACTAATACTGGTGTCATCGTTATAATCTTGCTATTCATTTGATGATTTTTTTCATCTTTAGTGGAAGAAATGGCTAAATCCAAGTAAGGAACTTTGTCACTATCTAATCGACTAGAAGTACCCTTAGCAAGTAAGATTATAAAGACCCAACATAAGCATTATGACCCAAAGCTTTGCATTAAGGTGATAAAAAACCTTGGAAACTATGAAATCATATCTCCATAAGAACATTAGAGAAAATTATGGATTTAGTATGTACATAAAGAAATGAATATCAATAGAAATTATTGAGAAGATAGGTGTCTTTCTCTCTTTCTAGACATTGAAAAAAATCTCTACTCTAAAAGCATGGCAAGAATGAATCAATTGAATAGTTATTTTGATCCAATCCCCTAAAAGAATCATATGCCAAGAAAAAGGATTTAGTCTAAAAGGTCACAAGAAGTCATGGATCTAATTCCAAGCATGATCTAAGGGATATTTTTCAGTGAAAATTGAAATGTCTCCAATACTCCATATTTCTACACCATCAGAAAGATCTCGACATCATGATTCCAGCGCAACTTGAACGGAGCAAAAAGGAGTTCGTTTGCACAAGTTATGGCCAGTCAAACCTTGGGTCAAACTGCCATCAGGGGTCATCCAGGGAGCAAAAAAATGATTGTTTTGGAAATTGATGGAAGCAATGTCAAGTCGAAGAGCTCGTCGAGATGATTCCAGCAACGTTCGTTTTGTCGAAATCTGACATCGTATGCTCGAGATATTAGCAGTCAAAGTTTAGTTGACTTGATGGTACAGGTGACGTCATCAGTCAGTCCGTACGGTACAAAATTCGATGTGGAAAAACCGGAGCATGACATGTGGCAGCTGAGTCATCTGTATGGACCAATCAGATTATGACACGTGTCCATCCGTACATCCTGTGTGGAAACAGTACTCCAGTCAGCGACGGCGTGGTAGGTAGTTGGCAGATGATCTGGCTCTGACAGCAAATCAAGCACTGCCACATGGCAGGATTTTGGCACGACACTTGTCCTATCCCCTCCATTCTCGGTCGGCGTCGACGAGCAGGTTTATTGAACAAAAGTTTATTACACGGGTTTGAACCCGTGACCTCATTCTCAACAGGCGAAAGTTTTGACTGTTACAACCATCGTCATCCACATAATATTAAATGACAAGGGTTTGTTTTGGTGATTAATTTCGTCGGTGGGTTTGTTAAAAAGGTGGCCGATGGGATTTGAAGCACCGACCGCCGGTGGAGTAAAATACTAGGTAACCGCCACACAACCGAATGTTGCTTAAATATTATGGGTGTTAGTTTGTTTTTGTTGCATCACTTAGCCTAAGGCCTTAACAAAATGGCTTGTTGTAAAAACCCCTAACCACTAAAACAAAAGTGGTTCTAAATGACAAAAGGAGTTGCATACGAGTTGAATACTCAGACTAAGGGGAGTTAGGCATTTATTATTTTTGTTAAGCCTAATTAGGCTAATTTCATGTATAAAAGGAGGGAAAGGTATGCTCTTAGGAGCTATTCAGAAAATACAGGTGATAAGAAAGAGAGATCTTGTGGAGATTTTTTTGAGCCATTTTTGTACGACGGAGTAATGTCATGCTGCCGAAGTGCTTGAAGAGATGGTCTTGGTGCATTTGTAATTTCTACTTTGGAGATTAATCAGATCGGTCTCACTCTATTTGGAGCGGACCTGGAGACGTAGTCAAGTTTGTGGTGAACTTCGTTATCAGATTGTTTGCACCTTCTTCTCTCCTTTTCTCTCTCATTCTAATTTCTACTTTCAGTTTTAATGCATAGTTTCAATAATGTATGCATGAATTGTATTTCCGCTTAATTCACATGTTAATGTGTTAATTTTGTTTATGTAATTTGGATTTCATGATTTGTAAACATTAAGCATTCAAATGCAATTAGTCTAGATCCTATACAGATCAAAGCAAATTGGGCTTTAGTATGAAAGAAAAATAAATGATTGAGAGTTTCATGGTGTCTATAAAAGGGACAATGGGGATTGATAATTCCCAAATGGATCAAATGATTCTAAGGGAAAGGCCCTAGTAAAGAATACACCAAGTAAAGTAAGCTTAAGCTCAAGAACGATTCTCCAATAAATTTAGAATTCATGTTTCCATGAACTAGCCATGGAATGTAAATCTCATCTATCAATGAGTTTTTTAACCATATATAAATGTAGAGAGAGACATGAATATCCTTTGCAAGGTTTGTAGTTGTAAAATAGGGTATCAGGGTACCATTTCCAATCTTTCCACTAAGGTTTATTGTTTCTAACCCCAAAATTGTGAAGCATTTCCATAGGAATATAATCAATAAATGTTTGGAATGATATTGGAGATCCAAATTTTAATTTAGCTTCAATCCAAGATGAACAATTTATATTGAATTTAGAAAATAGGTCTAGGAGAGTCTTGATGCCTCTATGAAATAATTTTAGGGCATTGATCCAAGGAACTTTAGCTAGAGGAAAATCATTTCAAGTGACCATTAGAGACCACTAAAGGGACTATTGGTCAATAAATAACATATTACAAAATTCATGCATGGCTTAATAGTTTCCCAAATCTTCCATATCTTTTTAACCATGAATGTGCATTGGATCTAAGAAATTTCATTAAGGGGTTAGTGTTACACCTAGGGAAATATCTTGGAACCCTAGAAGAAAAATAAGGGTGGTTGTCAACCCTCAACCACCTAATAATTTGATAAGCATTAACTTATATTCAAATTTTAGTTGAGGTTGGGAAGATAAGTTAGTCATCAATCTCTTGGATATCCATATTGAGGCTATAGTTTGGAACTTTCTTAAAAGGGGATTGGGATTTGCCATTACCTCATCCTCCATACCTTAGATAAGTTTTTAATTAAAATTGAAAATTTTATGAGACCATTTCGGAATGACATGGCTAATGAGCTCAAACAAGATTGTGTAGTCACTTTGAGGTATGCCAAACCCTCTAAGTGTAACTTTCCTAAATTTGAGCTTGTTACCTTCAAGAGACTTACAAAAAATATCAAATATTGTCATTACTAAAACTAACAAAGGCGATTTTTTCATCATCCTAAAAAAATATTACTATGATTGCCAAATGCTCAACCACCTTACCAATAGTAGTAGATACAAAACCATTTCCTACAATCATATCTCCTAAATATTTTTAAAAAATAACATTGTCATTGCACATTCTTCTTTTATTGACATCACTAATTTAAGTGGCTTATGCCTAATAAATAAATCACCCACCACATTTATGGTTGCCAAATACTCATAAGGTTGGTTTTACTCTTATGCTTATTGTGAATATTATCATCTCCCCAACCTACAAACTAGCAACCTACCCTGCCAAGATCATCTCCACTAGTGGAGCAATCTAGCTCTTTCATTAAATATTTTTCCAATTTCATTGAGTTCATCAAAGATAAAAAGGGTGGATGTTAATGACATCTTTGTTAGATTTGATGTTGTGCCCCTATTTACCAAGGTCCTTGGTGTGCCTTGCACACACTCTATTTTTCCCATGTTAAATGAAGACCCCCTTTTCTTGCCATGTATGTCTTGAGTTGGGTCTTCATCTTTCACTCATGGTTTGACTAGTATACCCTCAAAATATGAGTCCTAAGTGGGTTCTAAGAGATCATTTGGTCAAACATAGCAACAATTTTACCTTTATATCATGTGGGTTCATTACCTTGTTTGAAGTGATTCTCGTGTTTCTCTTCAATGAGCCAAGCGTTATGGATTCCTTGGTTTGATATTCCTTGATTTAATTTATTTGGATTTATTTCCCCATGAAAGCTTTATTTTTGGTTACATCTTTTTTCCCAAGTTTCTTACAAGATATGGTCTTGCCTCTTAGATTTTATAATCTTATTGTCTTTTAGGGTTTAATGTTACGTCTAGGGAAATATAGATCATCAATGATTGTGTAACATACTAACCCTTCAATGAAGTAAAAATTTCTAAGTTTTCACCTTTCAAGTAAATAAACTATGTAACAAGCCATTGAAATAAAAAAAAATCTTATCTTTATTGAGAATTTACAAACAAGATGCATAACATAATACAACAAGTATTTCATTTCATTACAATAATTTCATAAGTTACAACAATGCAATATTGCAAACATATACAAGCTCAATGAGCTTTGGAACAAATAGTTGTAAGTCGGTCCAGGATCCTTCCTTTCAAATCTTGATTCTATTGGAAATAGGATGCCATTTAATTGCAATCCTAAACAATATTTGTTTCATGTGTCTCCTAAGTCCTTGGAAAGTGTTCTCAAACACTAGGATTAGAGAGAGATTAATTTTGGATGAAATAATCATGTTAATTGACATTTGTAATTAATTCTAAATGATAGGAGCATGTGAGGGCATCCAAGATGAGTTCCTAAATAATAGGAGCACATCGGGCACCCACATGGAAGGTGGAACTCACCTTGAGTTTGGTTAACTATTTGGAGTAAGAGATAACACTTCTGAATGCATGTAAAGATCCTAGGAGTTAGGGTTTGATGTTTACATGCATGAAGTTCAGTTCAGTTCAGTTCAAATCAGTTCAGTTCAATTCAATTCATAATCAGTTTGGTTTAGTTTAGTTCAGTTCAGTTATGGTTCAGTTATCTTCAGTTAGTTTTAGTTGAATGCTAGTTGACTTCAGCTAACTTGGAATGCATGACTAATGACTTGAGTTGCATGATAGATAACATGGACTACCTACAGTTAACAGGGGATGACCATTCTTGCATGAATGGCGGAGAAAAAAGTTTCAATTAACAGAAAATGACTTGGACCCACCTTGGGTGCCCAAGTTGGCTTCTTGGAATTAACTCCTTTGCATGCTAAGATATTTCAAAAGGCTAAGTTAAGTGGGCCCACTCTTGGGTGCCTACTTTGAGGATAAAGCCTTGAAGATATTTACAGAATAAAGGTTGAGTTTGTACTTTAATTTGGGATGCCCAAATGGATGAAGATGAAGATTTGGCATTGTTCTTCACGACATAACTTTACTTGCAAGAGATAGGCATACCTTTTAGGAGATAGGGATTGAGCTTTGTAATTGTACCTCTTTTGGAGTTTACAAGGTTGATTATTGCCTATTTATCTCAAGCAAGTTGAAGAGAGTGTGTATTAGTTTTATTGTAGGTTGTGAAGAAGATTTGTTGAAGGAAGGAGAAGCATCTCAAGGAAGAATTGGAGTTATTGTAATCTACTTTAGAGATTAAATAATACATTGATTCTTGGTGGAGTTTTTTCCCAAAAGGGTTTCTCCACGGTATATGCTTGTGTATCTTTCTAATATCCTTTCTAATTCATCTACAAATTTTTTCTTCATTCTACAAATGGTAAAATGGATTAATTAGATAATCACCCACAAAGAATATGTAACAAAGAATACATATTTAGATCAGCAAGTATAATAGTTTTAAAAAGTATTAAGCTACATAAATACCTCAATTTTCAACAGATTATTTTGTCGCTTGTTGTGGAGGAGAATCATCACTCAAGCGCTTTTCTGCCAACCATAGATTCTTAATGCGGTCCCCCCCACATCTATCATTCGATAGATGGACCTTCCCTTCATCAGAGAAATTAGTAGAGTAACTGATAACAACAATCAACTGAGCATAGTGTTGTGTCCTACATAACTAGAACTTGTAATCCCACAATCTAGAACTAGCATATAATATTGGATCACGGTGAACTAACAGTGGATCCAAAGGTAGTCACACTACTTTAGCCTAAGTTTTCTCATTTACTACTTTGAATGAAGGTCATCTATCACATACACTACTCAGGGCTGATTTGACTTAAGGCCATCTTAAACTACGCATAGGTATTTCCTTCAATGAATAATCTATCATCCCAAAGATAACCTATCACCATTTTATCCTACTTGGAATAAACCTACTTAACAAGTAAGTACACAAGCTCCCTCCCATATTGGATAAACAATCCTAGGAGTAAACACAAGCTATTATAGTTAAATCAATAACTTAGCTAAGTGTATCACATGTGCCACTCATGTTCAATAATATTTAGTATATAATACCTATGATAAACATCAATGTCCTATTATGGAGTACTTACAAGCACATCATAAAAAAAACATAAAATCCTCTATTCCCTTTTCAAAGACATTCTAAATTCTCTAAATGCAAGTACTTGGAAAAGAAAATTCAAGCATATGTGGAGAACAATTCAATCATAATTTAAAATAACAAAGAAGAATATCCTCATGCCTATTATTGCTTTCCAATCAATTGGCAACAATGCAACCTCTCTCAAACAACAACAAACTTGATAATAGCTTCTCAAGAACGTCACAGTGAACTTCTAACTCTCAAGTTGATAGATTACTTCACTCAAACAACAACTCTTTCTTTCAATATGGTAGAATTATCTCTCTCCCTCTCTCTATCTCTCTTTCTCAAAAGTAAAACTAGAAATAAACTGAAAATAATGCAACATAAAGGATTTCAAGAAGAATGCATCCTATCAAATGAAAATGCTCTACTATTTATTCAGTAGCATGGGGCTACACTTCCTACAATTTAGGCATGGATATGGACAAAAAACACCATGCACAACTACACATATATCACAACAAAAAGTTGGCAACTATGTAATCTCATACTCAACAAAACATCTACAGATCGACCTTGCTAGATTGACATCAAATAAATACTTATTCATGTTGAAAATGAAGGTAATATTGTAGCTTAAAACTTGTAAAACTATGAGACTGTAGATATAATTAAGTGTTCTTTGTCACAATTCTTTGTGTATGATTAATTTGTTTAGATCAATTTTACCAATTGTAGAAAGAGACATAAGATTGTAGAAGAATGAGACAAGAAGATAAAAGTGACACAACATATACGTGGAGAAACCCTTTCGGGAAAAAACTCCACCAGAATCAATAGTGCTTGTATTATTTAACCTTAGAACAAGATTACAATAATACTGTATCAATCCTTGATTGATATGCTTCCTTTCTTTCAACAATCCTTCTTCACAACCTACAATAAACTCTCATGGAACTCTCATACACTTGCTGCAATTAATAGACTAAAATGAGCATGTAAACTCATAAGAGTTTTACAATACAAGAGCATAAAGCTCCTCACAAAAATCTATGCCTAGATTGGGCAAGTAGAGTTCCACAATGTAATCTGAAGTCAAACCAAAGTCTTCCTCAATTTAGGCACCCCAAACAGAACACTTAACTAAACTTTGGTCAAGAAGATATCATGCAAACTTCACCTCAAAGTTGGCGCCCATGAATGGGCCCACTTGACTGATCCTTGTAAATATCTTCTCATGCAAAAGGTGTTAACTAAAAAATGCCAACTTGGGCACCCAAGGTGGTCTCAAGTCAATCTTAGTTAACTGAAACATATCTCTCCACCAATTCATCCAAGCATTATGCATGATTGATCATCCCCACTTAACTGAAAGTATCCACCTATTATCCATCATGCAACTGAATTCATTAGTCATGCAACTCAAGTCAACTCAAGTAAAATAGCATTCAACTCAAAATAACTACATGCAATTGAAGATATTTGAACCATAACTGAACTGATATTGAACTGATAGTGCCACTCCACTCATTTAAATATCAATCCCTAATTTTTAGGATCAAAACATGCATTACTAAAGTGTTATCAATCATCGAAATAGTTAACTAAAGCAAGGTGGGTTCCACCTTCTATGTGGGCACCCCATGTGCTCCTATCTTTTAGGAGCTCTTCTTGGATGTCCCCACATGTTCCTATCATTTAGGAATAATCACAAATGTCAATTTACATGTTCATTTCATTCGAATTTAATCTCTTTCTAATCTTAGTGTTGGGGAACACTTTCCAAGGACTTAGGAGATACATGAAATATGTTTAGGATTGCAATTAAATGGCATCCTATTCCCAACAATTCAAAACTTCACATGGATAGTTCGAATTATCTCTAAAAATAGATATCTACAACAAACGGGTTTCTAGACGTGGCACCAAAGCTTCCACACTCCTCACAAAGTTGGTGTGATTTCCATTCAACTAGAAATAGTCAATTACCAATTTGCAACACCATACATTAATCGACTTAATATGGGGATGAGTCAATTTAGATATTTATTCTCTTTGACAAAGTCACCGACTATTTCTCATGTTTCAACAGATGTTAGTTTAAATATAAAACATGGCAGTTTAAGTTTACCAAGTCAAAGATAATCTTCACCATAGGCGTCGACTAAGTCTATGTCATGCATCGACATAAGACAACATGCTTAAATGCAATAAATGTGTTCCATAAAGTGTGACAACAAGAGTAAAACTCGGCTTCTCTAAACATAGTCATAGCAACTTTAAAATCGACCTCTATCATGATAAATGATAGTTGATCTCAAGCAATATCAAATATGTTAAATATTAATTAATATATATATATATAATATAACGTATACATATATATATATATTTAAATATCATCATATATTTATATATATATATATGCATATATATATATTTACACACACACACACACATATATATCATAAGCCATCAATGTAAGTATACATTCGCTATATATAAATAAGTATAGGCAAGATAGTATTTACACATAATAAACACAATATATCAAGAATGTATGCATATATATGTATATAAGTATATGCCTCTATGTGCATGTATATGTATGTATATCTATATCGATACATTCGTATGGTCGTGTCCATTCGCCAACATACATGTGTATCAATACATATATACATATGGATATATGTATATACTATACATATATATGTTCACATTCGATTCACATATAGCCATTCCCAATTACCATCATATTGATAAGTATTTACGTGTGGTACATCTATACATGTGCATATACATGTCATTAAATCCCATTTATATGTATGTGCATATATATACACATACTCCATGTATGTCCCTCTTATCAATATAATCGTAAGAGTACAAGAAAGATCTCAAAAACTCAAATAGATAAACATCACCCAATAATGCATGCAGTAGTAAACTAGACTCTACCAATGCAGACACATCAACTAAGGATGACTTACCAACTTCCCACAAAATGACTCAATTCAATCATTCTATTGTGGTGTGTGTATGCTCAGATAGTTTACTTTTACTGGTTACCTGACCAAGATCTTCTCCTAAGTGATACTTCCCCTTTGCCTAGAGGAATGGAACATATACCTGCAACCACTAACACATGCGCACGACATTTAATTGTTCACAACATATGCATTATATGTAAAACATCTCCAAAGTTAGAATAATAATTCAATAACCATCCATTCACATATATGCTTTTCCATGAGATAACATCAAGTGAGATAACATTCACATGAGATAACATTGATAAAAAAGTACAAGCACAATTTATTCATCTCTAGAATTCACATTACATTCATATTTACCCTACATAGTAATAGTAAATAGTAATTACACAATTAGCGTGTAACATACTCCCCCCTTGTGAATCATCATCCTCGATGACTTTAGGTAGAAATATAAAACACAACAAATAATACATTGTTTCAAGCATTCTCAAAAGCATTAAGAATATGAGGAAACTTTTTTTGAATTTCAACATGGTCCTCCCAAGTAGCTAAGTCTTTTGCATACTGGTCCTACTGGAATTTGCATTGCAAGACTTATTTGTTACGTAAGCGAAGCTTACATGTTCTGAGCACCTTGACGGGCTCGAGAGTTACTACTATGGGGTCTCGTACCTGTAAAGCAATCCAATCAATCATATGATTATCACCTGGTATATACTTTTTAAGGTAGCACACATGGAAGACGTTATGTATTTTGGAAAGAGTTGGTGGCAACACGATCTGATAAGCTATTGGATTCACTTCCTCTAGAATCTCAAAAGGTCCAACATAACGCAAGGCTAACTTAGAAGACTTTCCAAATTTAATGGAGCTCTTATGAGGTTTCACTCTCAAAAACACTTTGTCACCTATGGAAAAATTGTGGGGCACTCTCTTAGCATCAGTGTAGCTTTTCTATCTATCATTAGCTTCAAATGGCCTTTGCTTAACAATCTTAACTTGATCACCCATTTCAGCCAACATCTCCTTCCCAAGACTCACTTGATCCTCAATTTTATCCCAAGTTATAGGAGTTCGACACTTTCGACCATACAAAGCTTTGAAAGGAGCCATCTTTATCATAGAATGATAAGAATTATTGTAAGCAAATTCTACTAAGGGAAAGTAGTCTTCCCACTTGTACTGCTTATCCATGCAATACATCCTAAGTAGGTCTTCCAATACTTGATTCACCCTTTCAGTTTGTCCATCCATTTCCAGATGATAGGTTGAGCTAATATTCAATTGAGTCCCTAGTGTAGAAAATAAGGTTTGCCAAAACCTAGAAGTGACTCGTGCATCCCTATCTGATATAATCTTCTTAGGAATCCCATGCAACCTAAAAAATTCTTGCACAAATTTCCTTGCTATTACAGGTGCTCCATTAGTTAGATTCTTTGGTATAAAATGTGCTACTTTGGTAAGCTTATCTACAACCATAAGAATCAAATTGTGCTTATTTCTTGACATGGGCAATCCTTGCACAAAGTCCATACTTATGACTTTCCACTTTGTCTTTGGTATATCATGTGGGTATAACAAGCCTACAGGATGATGATGCTTTGCTTTCACCCTTTGACACTCAAGACACCTAACCACAAAAATAGCGACATCTCTTTTCATCCCTTTCCGTAAGTATAATGGCTTTACATCATCCATCATTTTCGTCACTCTAGCATGTCCAAAGTACGACCTTCTTCGTGTACTTCCTTCCATACTAGATTTCTTAATTGTTCTACGCTAGGTAGATACATTCTACCCTTGTATCCAAGTAATCCATTAGGTTCAAAATGAAAACCTTCATACCTAGAATCTTGTGGATTATTAGTGAGTGCTTTCTTGACTTGCAAGTAATACTCATCCTCTTTGAACTTTTGCATCACTTTCCCCTTAAAGTCGGTTTGAATCATTACTATAGAAGCAATATGTCGTCTTTGACTTAAGATTTCAACAACCTAATTTTCTTTCCCCTTAATATAACTAATATTAAAATCATCGTCAGCTATTAACCCTAACCATCTTCTCTACCTAGCATTCAAATTAGGTTGAGTAAAAAGTTACTTTAACCCATTATGGTTAGTTTTCATTTCAAAGGGTTTTCCTAAAAAGTAGTGGCTCCACATTTGCAATGCATAAACCACAACTACTAATTCTAAATCATATAGTGCATAATTCATCTCATAAGGTTTGAACTTCCTAGATTCATAAGAAATTACTTTCCCATATTGCATTAATACCCCTCATAACCCTTCTCCGCATGCATCTGTGATAACTATAAAGTTACCCTTAGGATCTAGTACTTTTAAGATCAGTGTTGTGGTTAATTTATCTTTAAGTAGGTAAAAAGCTTCTTGACACTTCTCAGACCATTCAAACTTCTTTCCTTTCTTTTGTAAAGAAGTAACCGAGAAAGCGATCTTAGAGAAGTTTGCAACAAACTTCCTATAGTACCCTACTAGATCCATGAAACTTCTTACCTCTGACACATTCTTAGGTATAAGCCACTCAAGTACTGCCTTAATCTTAGCTAGATCTATAAAAAATCCATCTGCTGAGATCACATGACCCAGATAATGTACCCTCTTCTAGAAGAATGTACACTTAGAGATTTTACCATACAACTTATGTTCTCTTAAACATTGTAGGATCATTTCTAAATGCTTGCAATGTTCTTCCTCATTTCTAGAATAAATCAAGATATCATCTAGAAAAACTACATTTGTTAAACCAAAGGGTAAAACGGTGAACTCATAGTGCCCATATCTGGTTTTGAATGCAGTTTTAAAGATATCTTCATCTTTAATCCTTAATTGGTGATATCCAAATCTTAGATCTATTTTAGAGAATACAACGACTTCCCTCATTTGATCAAAAAGATTGTCTATGCGCAACAATGGATACTTGTTCTTAACTGCAGCTTTGTTAAGCATACGATAGTCAATGCACAAACACAAGGTACCATCCTTCTTTTTAACAAAGCTTGTTCTTATCAATCCTTTAGACAACAATTCATCCAATTCTGCCTTAATTTCCATAAGTTAAGTGGTTTTCATCCTATAGGGTACCTTGGAAATAGATTTTGACCCTGGAACTATATCTATAGAGAAGTCAAATATTATTTTCGGAGGTAACCCTGGTAACTCATCTAGAAATACATCCAAAAAAATTCTCAATATTGGATACTTCTCCATATCTGACTTTCTAGTTTCATCTATTTCACCATCTTCTAACTCTTGAAAAATCTAGAACTCCAAATCACCAATATCCTTTCCAAGTTCTTCAGTCTTTATGAGAAATATTTTAGACCCTTTCTTCTTAGCTCCTATTAGTTGCATTGTCATGATTTGTCAAATCCTAACCTCTCTATGTATCCCTTGAAATTTTACTTGATTTCCAAAATCATCTAGGTATTCTACAGTTTTAGCATGACAATCTACCTTATCCATATGTCTCCACAACCAGTTCATACCTAGGATAATGTCATATGATCCTAGAGGTGTGATATAAAGGTTTACTTTTGTAGAAAAACTGGGTAGTTCTATCCTAGCCTCAAATAGACATTGATCCACTTTTTCTCTTGTCTAGTTTGCATACTCTACATCCCAAGACATTGCCATGTATCCCACCTTCCTAGATAGTTTCTTAGCTACTTTAGGTGAAATGAAATTCTCAGTTGCACTAGTATCAAGAAGAACAAAAATAGGTAAGCCAAACAAAATAACTAGCATTTCAACTAGAGTTACTTGGTACTCTGCCTGACGATCATCCACAGTTGCATGTATCTTTTGTTGAAACATCACTTGCTAAGTGGGTAATGGATTACCATATGGTCATGATCCAAAAATTTTATTGGGACACTCGTTAGCATATTGGTCCCCTCTACATATAAAACATCTTGTAGTTGGCTCTCTTTTCCCTATGGTTTCTCCAAACTTGTTGACATTTTCATTAGCCTTGTTGGTATTACCCATGCTAGAATCATTCCTTTTATGCTCTCTTCTAGACTCCTTTCCATCATTGCAAAACCTTTTTCCCTTTTTCCTTGGAACATTGTGCACAAATTCCACCTTCTTTGGAAGTATCTTATCAGGAATTTTTGCATCCTTCTTTTTCTCTCTTCTTTCTTGACGAGTGGAGTTAGCCTTGAGATTTTGCTCCTGTTTAATTACTTTCTCATATACAAGATCCATTATTGTTGGACCATGCATATAAAATTCTTCTCCAATCTGATTGTTAAGTCCCATTATAAATTTTCTAATGCAGAAGCACTCATCCTTGTGATATATGGGAACATAGCACAAAAGTCAGGTAAACTTCACCCAATACTTGTTGACTGTCATATTACCTTGTTTCAAACCCTAGAAATCTAAGAGTTTTTGGTCATATTAGAGTTGTGGCAACCATCTCTTACAAAAAATCTCCACGAATTCCCCCCAAGTTAGTTTCCATGAGTTAATATTAAGTTCCAACTTCTCGTTCATCCATTAGTTAGAGGCTTCTCCAGCTAACTGGTACACACCCCATGTAGATTTAGTAACCTCATCATAGTTTCATATTTCAAAATATTTTTCCATTTTGACAAGCCACACCTCAGCCTCGTCTCCTCCAACAATTCCATCAAACTTGGGTGGGATTATCTTCTTCATGTCCTTAGAAAGTTCAGAAGCCACAAGCTTCTTATTTCTTTCTTCAGATGGCGTAGGTGATTTTTCCCTCTCATGATCATGGGTTCCATCACGTCCATGAGAAGATTATTCTCCTTCATTCTCATTAATGGGAACATCATTCTCTACCCTATCCTTAACTCTTTCCTGCTCAAGATTAGCTGACCTTGCCAAGATTTGGTCAAGTCTAGCCTCAACTCTAGCGGTTCCTTGCCCAACCTCTTGGCTTCCACCAGGATTAGTTCGTGTCCTCACCATCCTTATGAGATTGCTCTTTACCTAAATGTTTATCCACATTAGACTAAATTATGTTATCAACTATCTTATGGAAAACATTAAAAATGTCATTCATATGCACATAAAGTATTCCACATAAGATTAAGCACACACTTTTTTTGATAAACACATAATTTTATTCATTTTATGAGGATTTCATTATCCCTTTGATTACATGGAGTGACTATTCAGATAGTCAAGTGGAGAGTATCCCTCAGATTCACTCTCTGACATATAACTTAATGGAGTATAATCTACAAACTAAGACTATTGTTGTTCCCTATCTTTTTGTTCATCCCTCATTTGTTCGTACCTATCCCAAAAAGGTTAATAGCCTTTAGATTTATCATTCGATACATAGTTATGAGAGGAAATTCCAATATGGTGTTCATCAACAATGTAGTCTACCCTTTTTGTAGATATTGGTTCATGAGATCATTTCTCGTCTAGCGGTGTCCATGGTACATATCCCTTGAACTCTTTACTCAAAGAAATTACAATTACTTTTTCCAATGGAAGAACTCTAGGGTCCTTGAAGATGAATGCCAGACTAACACTTCCTTCCAAGGGCATATCCCTGGAACGCGGTAATGACTTATACTTTTCTAGTGAGATCATTAGTAGGTAGTTGTACATAGCCTCCATCTTCATCTTTCTCTTCACATCACTAATCCAAGAGAGTGCATAACTAAAGGTTTCAATGTCACTCAACCAGATGAAATTGTTGTACTTGGTACCTTCAATTTTTCTAATGATGGCTTCTCTTTCCTTCTTGGCCTTGAGGTAGCACTCATTTCTGATTACTGAATTTTGAGTCATTAATCTAAGATGCACCATCTTGGCACAAGAATTCACAACATTAGATAACATTGGATAGAATGAATAATGATCTCATAGGTTCCAGAGCTAAACCCAGTAGCTCTGATACCACATGTAACATACTAACCCTTCAATGAAGTAAAAATTTCTAAGTTTTCACCTTTCGAGTAAATAAACTATGTAACAAGCCATTGAAATAAAAAAAAATATTTTTTTATTGAGAATTTGCAAACAAGATGCATAACATAATACAACAAGGATTCCATTTCATTACAATAATTTCATAAGTTACAACAATGCAAGATTGCAAACATATACATACATAGCTCAATGAGCTTTGGAACAAATAGCTATGAGATGGTCCAAGATCATTCCTTTCAAATATTGGTTATTCTGTTGCTTGTTGTGGAGGAGAAGCACCACTCAAGCGCTTTTCTACCAACCACAGACTCTTAATATGGTCCCCCGCACATCTATCATTTGATAGATGGCCCTACCCTTTGATGAAGAGATTGGTAGAGTAAGCGATAACGACAACCAACTGAGCATAGTGTTATGTCCTACATAACTAGAACTTGTAATCCCACAATCTAGAACTAGCATGTGTAATATTGGGTCATGGTGAACTGACAATGGAAACGAAGGTAGTCACACTACTTTTTCCAAAGTGTTCTCATTCAATACTTCAAATGAAGGTCATCTATCACATACACTACTCAGGGTTGATTTGACTTAAGGCCATCTTAAACTACGCATAGGTATTTCCTTCAATGGATAATCTATCATCCTAGAGATAACCTATCACCATTTTATCCTACTTGGAATAAACCTACTTAACAAGTAAGTACACTGTAAGCTCGCTCCCATATTGGATAAATAATCCTAGGAGTAAACACAAGCTAGTCTAGTTAAATCAATAACTTAGCTAAGTGTATCACATGTGCCACTCATGTTCAATCATGTCTAGTATATATTACCTATGATAAACATCAATCTCCTATTATGGAGTACTTATAAGCACATCATAAAAACAACATAAAATATTCTATTCCCTTTTCAATGATATTCTAAATTCTCTAAATGCAAGTACTTGGAAAAGACAAGTCAAGCATACATGGAGAAAAATTCAATCATAATTTTAAAAAAACAAAGAAGAATATCCTCATGCCTGTTATCGCTTTCCAATCAATTGGCAACAATGCAACCTCTCTCAAAAACTAACAAGCTTGATAATAGCTTCTCAAGAATGTCACAATGAAATTCTAATAGTTGATAGATTACTTCACTCAAACAACAACTCTTTCTTTCAATATGGTAGAATTCTCTCTCTCTCTCTCTCTCTCTCTCTCTCTCTCTCTCTCTCTCTCTCTCTCTCTCTCTCTTTCTCACAAGTAAAACTAGAAATAAACTAAAAATAATGCAACATAAAGGCTTGCAAGAAGAATGCATCCTCTCAAATGAAATTGCTCTACTATTTATGCAGTAGCATAGGTCTACACTTCCTACAATTTAGGCATGGATATGTATAGCAAACACCATGCATAGCTACACATATATCACAACAAAAAGGTGGAAACTATGTAAGCTCATACTCAACAAAACATCTATAGATCGACCCTGCTAGATCGACAACAAATAGATACTTATTCAAATTTGCACATGGATAATTCAAATTATCTCCAGCAATAGATATCTACAACAAACGGGTTTCCAGAGGTGGCACCAAAGCTTCCACACTCCTCTCAATGTTGGTGCAGTTTCCATGCAACTAGAAAGAATCAATTACCAATTTGCAACACCATGCATTAATTGACTTAATTTGGGGATGAGTCGATTTAGATATTTATTCTCTTTGAAAAATTCGTTGGCTATTTCTCATGTTTCAATAGATGTCGGTTTAAATACAAAACATGGTAGTTTAAGTTTACCAAGTCAAAGATAATCTTCACCATAGGCATCGACTAAGTCTATGTCATGCATCAACATAAGGCAACAAGCTTAAATGCGATAAATGTGTTCATAAATAATGACAGCAAGAGTAAAACTCGACTTCTCTAAACACAGTCATAGAAACATTAAAATTGACCTCTAATAATCAGCCTCTATCATGATAAATGATAGTCAATCTCAAGCAATATCAAATATATTAAATATATATTAATATATATATATAATATAACATATACATATACACATATTTAAATATCATCATATATATGGGGTTGGGGCCCTAGCTCGGTTGGCTAAATCTTTCCTGTTGTAGGAGGTTGGTCACGAGGTCTAGTCTCCCCCACCCCCGTGGTACCGGAGGGCGTGTCACGCCAGCGCCGTCGGTCACATTAAAAAGTTTACCAGGCGCACTGCAGTTTATATGGGGTCGTGCTACCCGATTCCTGCAGTCTAAAAAAAAATAAAAAATATCATCATATATATATATGTATAAACATATGTTAATATATACTTACATATATATATATATATATCATAAGCCATCAATGTAAGTATACATTCGATATATATAAATAAGTACAGGAAAGATAGTATTTACACATAATAAACATAATGTATCGAATGTATGCATATATATATATATATGTATATAAGTATATGCCTCTATGTACACACATATGCATGTATATCTATATCAATGCATTTGTATGGGCGTGTCCATTCGCCAATGTATGTGTGTATCGATACATATGTACATATGGATATGTGCATATACTATATATATGTTCACATTTGATTTACGTATAGCCATTCCCAATTACCATCATATTGATAAGTATTTACGTGTGGTACATCTATACATGTGCATATACGTGTCGTTAAATCCTATTTACATGTATGTGCATATATACACATACTCCACATACATCCCTCTTATCAATATAATCGTAATAGTACAAGAAAAATCTCAAAAGATCAAATATATAAACATCACCCAATAATGCATGCAATAGTAAACATGACTCTACCAATGTAGAAACATCAACTAAGGATGACTTACCAACTTCCCACAAACTGACTCAACTCAATCATTCTACTGTGGTGTGTGTATGCTTAGATAGTTTACTTTTACCAGTTACCCAACCAAGATTTTCTCCTGATTGATACTTCCCCTCTGCCTAGAGGAATGAAACATATACCTACAACCACTAACACATGCACCGAACAGTCAATTGTTCAGAACATATGTAGTATACGTAAAATATCTCCAAAGTTAGAATGATAATTAAATAACCATCCATTCACATATATGCAGTATTTTTCCATTATATAACATCAAGTGAGATAACATTTGTATTGATAACAAAGTACAAGCACAATTTATTCATCTCCAGAATTCACATTACATTCATATTTACCCTACATAGTAATAGTAAATAGTAATTACACAATTGGGGTGTAATAGATTGAATAAAGTAAATTTTATGCTTTGATAGGTCTTGATTCATTTGGCACGTATGCTTTGAATTTGGTTTCTATTCGTATTAGGACATATAGAATAGTTTGAGATATTCCATATATGATCTTTTTATTGTATTAGCTATGAAAATATTGAGAATTAAATTATAAAAATTCATGTGGGGTTTAATTAGGACTTTTCAAAAGATAAAGTTTAATTGAAAATATTTTTTTATAATTGAGTAAAGTCCTCAAATCATTATAAACCCTCTCTCAGTGAGCTAAAAACTTTAAATATTGTTAAAGTCTTTAAAACAGTCCTCAAACCCTGGAGAATAAATGGTCAATTTTTTTAGGTACATTTGTGCAAAATATGAGGTCAACTGGTAGTGCACTTAGAAAATGATTTTGTTTGTGTAATAAAGGTCTCAATGGAGAAATGATAGCTTCAAATCAACTATGCATACATTTGCAAGGATCCAAGCACAATTGAAATAAAACCTATGAATTAGAAAAAATAATCAAGCTCCTTTACCAACAGGCTCATGTTATACCTACAATAGGGAGAGAGGGAGATAAAGGGAGAGGTAGATATAGAAAGAGGGAGAGACAAAGGGGGGAAGAGTGAGCGACAAAAAGAGAGGGATAAGGAGATAAATATAGGGATAGAGATAGAGAGGGATATGGAGAGAAGGAGAAGAATGGAGATGGAGATGGAGAAAGAGAGAGATATGGGGAGAAAGAAAGAGAGTGAGAGAGATAAAGATGGAAGAGATAAATATATAGAGAGGAAGGCCAAGGGAAAGAATGAGAGACAAAAAGATAAAGATAAAGGTAGGAAGTGATAAATATAGAGAAGGAGAGGAAAAGATAAATAGAGAGAGATGGAGATAGAGAGGCAAAGATAATTAGATATATGTTATCAATCAGATATGCACCCCTTGTTAGATTTGTAGAAAATCATACTATCTGTTGAAACATGGAAACTCTTTTCAGATGTGGGTGATCTATGCAAAAAGAGAATATCCAGAGTGAGCTGGTTCTCTGAATGATGAATATTATTCTAAGTAATTTCTAGGAAAAGGGATAGAAGGATAGCTTGAAAATGAAATTTAACATTGACTGATGATTAACTGTTATTTCTGAAAAGTTAGATTTTACCACTCACAACAATTCCTCTATTGCAATAGCTCTCACAATCTCATTGGTACATGGTTTCATCAGTAATTTGCATGAAGATTCAAAGGAATTGAATACATCATGCAACTTGAAAACATGAAATTATATGCAAAGACTCATAAAAGAAAGACATATAAGGCTTCAAACTTGAAAACACAAAGACACCAAATTGTTGTTACAAGGATGAGAAAAGAAATGAGAAGAACTTTGCTGTTTTATTGAAACTGAAAGAGTGTATTTTTCTGAACTGAGTACAAATGAGTGTACAAGCTCAAAATGTTAAGAGCAAGAAACTTCCAACTGAACTTAGAAGAATCTAAAAGCTAAGTCTTCTTCAAAATATAACTCTCCAAAAACCCTAATCCGAGCTCACAAAGAAAGCTCAAGGAAAAGGTACCAAACTATCTCAAAAGTATGCATAAAAGCAGAAAAAATACACCTTTTCCATGTACATACTGAAAAGCCTCTCAAAATAGACTAAATCTTCTTTTAAAGCGAATAAAACACCTTATCTCTCCAAGAGGAATCTCAAATCCGACCCAAGGAAGAAATAAAAACAAACTGCTAAAAATAGCAAAGAATAAAACAATTTATAAAAGCACTGCTTTAATCCTGCTTTACATGATATGTATATTTTCATAATCTCACAATTAGATTTATTTTTGCAATTAAATATTGTTTTGAAATCTTTTGCAAAAAAAATACAACTTATCCCTCCAATACAAATCTTGATTTTTCTCAAAAAATCATAAAAACTCCATCAATATCCTAATTGATTTCTTCAAAATCAATTTAAAATATAAACCTAAGTCTCAAGTAAAATCTTACTTATTATTTTAATTGATTTCTCACAAAATCAATTAAAACATAAGACATATATCATCACACTTTTACTAAGGCTTCATTGGCATAACCCTAAAGTCTAAAGCCATAAGAATATTTCATTGGCAAGCTGAGAGACTTAGGAAAAAGAAAAATATGGAAAAATCCCATCAATTCGACCTAAGGCATGGAATTTAGCCACCAAAAGTATTACCTTAAATTGGTCTCAAATGCAAAAAGAACTCCTACGTTCGAATTTCTCCACTATTGTAATGTCAAAAGGAAACATTAAGGGCACTCATAATGCTCAACCTAAATTCGAATTAGGGCAAGAGACAAAAACAATTCAAACCCTAAAAATCATTTCATTTTGCAATCATCGTTTTTGAAGATTTTGGGCTCTACCTAAAAGGATGGCACCGCCATGAGTGAGCTCAGTCTGTAGCTTGAAAATGCTTGAGAATCTTCACTTTTGTCTTCAAATGGTCGAATCCCTCACTGTGATAAAGGTAAGTTGTCTTCATAGTATCTTCATGGCTTTATTTCCTGAGCCATTTTTGGTCTTGTGGCCACAGATGTAACACAGTTTCTGATGCATTTCTTATTTTTTGTGCTTATTTTGCTTCTGTCATTTTGGGCCGCCATGTATGAGCTCGAACTATTGGTTTTTGAAAGCTCTGAGGGAGCTCAACTGAGGGTTATTGTTCTTCTACAAGCACTAATGGTAAGTTACCCTCCAACCATGTATTTCTTTCTTCAAAACATAAACCTTAAGAAAGCTTTTTTTTATTTATAAATTCATGGCCATACTCAGGCCGCACCATGTTTACTTGACTATGAGCTCAAAACTAGATTTATGTAAAAAATTCCATGCATTTTGATTATCATTTTGCCTCAGGTAATCTTTAACCTGATGGAACTTATATGAGTTTTCTTCTAACTACAAAATGATAGACCATTCAAGAGAAAAAAGCTCTTCTCTAGGCCGCGGCCATGTGTATTTCTGAAAGGGCATACTGAAGCTTTCTGGGCTCGACCCAAGAAAGGAATTTCTTTCTTCTTTCAAATTTTGAAAAAACCCTGATATGGGTACCATGTAAAAATGAAAAAATCTGTATTCTAAAATGAACCTCAATATGAGTATTGAAAGAAACCATGTCTCTCTGTTTGGAGCTCGACCACCATGACTTTTCATTATTTTTTGTTATTTTATAAAAACCCTCACATGGGTATGTCAGAAAATTGCAATATCTTGTCCTTTAAATTTGAAACCCTAATGTGGGTATTCAGAAAATGAAGAAAAATCTGTACATTTGATTATTCATGTAGAAATTGGGCTCGGCCCAACATGACTTCCCTGTTTTCTCCATTTTCACTATATGGGTATTTGATATCTTCTAAAAAAATATGTATCTGGATGCATTTTCTGTTGTATTCCAACTCGTCCTTCTTTCTGTAGAAAATCCCCATGTGGATATATAATATTTTGAAGAAAACACATTTCTTTTGTATCATTATTGAAATCCCTCACACGGGTTCATGAGATTCTGGAAAAAATTGTCTTAGATTTGATTTTTCACATAGCATCTTGTACTTTAAATATACTAAACCTTCAGGTATCTTTTGTTTACATTTTCAATTACCATTATAATGTTGTTCCCTCCTTGCACACATAAATCCTTTTAATTGAATATGTAGATTAGTTGCTTCGATGCACTCACAGTTATGCTCTTCATGGATGCACTCCAAACCCCCATTCATACCATTTCCTTGGTAAACTCTGCTCATTCTAGAAATGAATTTTTACTTGTTGTGCCACCATTCAAAATACATGATAAATGAAGAAACAAAACTTAAAAAATAGTGTACCTTTGGACTATTTCACTCCACTGTCAGCCAAAAAGATTATGTCTAGCCCACCTAAACACTGCATTTTGTACTTACAAGCAAGTTGATTGCTTCACCACTTAATAGATGACTGGACTATTTATGCATTGATTAGATGATATCACTGTTTCTTATCTGGCACTCTTCATGCATTTTTATGCTCCATTTAACAAAACTGTTCCAAGCACTTGCTCTCCTCTAAAATGAAAATCCGTAACATTTCTCTTTGTTGAGGCATTATATATGCATGTTCACTATCACTGTCATGAGCATGAACACTGTTGATCTTTGCATGATATTACGAACATGATGAAAAAATAATACTATGGTAGAAAAATAAACCATACAGTGGTATTTGAGATGAATGTACTCAGTTGAATTAATCAAGTTGATTTAAATTAACTGTCCACCTATAGCTTTCAGAAACATTTTTGACTGCTATGAATGAACAGTTGGCTTGATGGCTTGATGGATGAGTTTTGTTTTACTCTTTTAGTTGCATTTCCTTTCTTGATGAATATGATGATTGCAATATCCTTCCTAGCCCACTTGTAATGAATAAGGAGCATCATGCCGAGCTCTACCCTTGTGGGAACCCATTTTTCTCCACATGCTTGGTCTTCAAATGATAATCAGCTTCATGATTTTCCCTATACCTGCACAAAGAAACAAATGGTGTTAGCATAAAACAACATATCATGATATTGATGTCTCTCTTTTAGCCCATGTTTATGCACTTCTCTTGATTTTTTCAGTGTATGATAAGTAGCATACTACATTATCATTGATGGTTCATGCAGGTATATTCATAGTCGGAGCTCTAACATCCCTCTCTTCCTTCCTACATGTCAATGGAGCTCGAAGAAGACAAATGGTGCACCACTTCTGCGTCCATCAATCAACAAGCAATGATGATTATGTTTATACTTACATGATTATTCCTTTTATGCATCTTCCATAGTGTAGTGTGATGCTTATGATTCACTGTAACAGTTACATCCATGGCTTGTGTGGATGTTTAATTTCAATCTTCTGCTTTTCATTTTGAAAAAGGAAAAAAATGCATCTCAAATGCAAATTTGTACTATCATTTGAATTCTCGTAATCAAATGAAATGTTGTAAATATGAATTACTTTATGAAATAAATGAAAGCATTTGAAATGCTTTGTTGTTTGTATGCTCAATCCTGTACTCCATTTGATTGTGAAACACTAAAAAACAATTTCTTGAAACTTTGTTTCCTCATCTCAATGCATAACTGTCACTTATAAAATAATAAACCAGACACAATCAACACTTAGCATATGTAGAAACAATTGTATTTTTCACTTTTCAAATATAACAGTATTTAGTCAGCTCCACCAATTGAGCTGTAGTGAAAAATTGGTAACAATATAAAGGTCTAGGAAGAGGGAGAGGGAGAGAGATGGATAAAGAGAGGGAGGGAGACATGTTTAGAGATAGAGGGGGAGAGAGAAAGAGGTAGAGAAGAAGATAAAGGGAGGGAGGAAGAGAGATATGGATAGAGAGATAGAGAGAGGTAGAGGGAGAGATAAAGATAGAGAGATAGGGATATATAGAGGAAGAGTTAGAGAGATATTAAGGAATACAAAGAGGGAGAGATAGAGAGAGTTATAAAGGGTGATATAGAGTGATAGAGAGATAGAGATCTAAGTATATATATATATAGAGAGAGAGAGAGAGATAGAGAGAGAGAGATGAAAGGCTCACAAAAGGTCTTAAAACCCTAAAAATCCCTAAGCATCCTTGAATCAATTTTGATGAGAGGGAATGTAGATTTGGAAGCTTTCTTTAAATATTAACCTTTAAATCTTCCTCCATCCAATATCTACCATTGATCATATTTTTGTAGCTCAAGCTTTATAATCTATTTTATCATTATCCTACTAATGGGGTTATGTGGGAAATGGTTTGATCAACCTAGAAATTTTCTAATATATAAAACACTTATTTTTGTTAATAGAAACAAGAATTTTCTTCTACATTGAAGGTATTGGATGTGGTAACTCTAAAATTTCATCTAATTCTTTTCTAGTGTTTTGGTCACCTAGGGTAACCTTTATTCCTAATTTGTGTATTGTTCTAGGGTTTGAATGCCCTTGAATTTGGAAAATTTTATGCAAAAAATGAATGATTTCAATGGATATATTGTGAAGATAAAACTTGGTTTGGTTTTAATTTTAATTAGAAGCTAGAGTTTTAGTTTTTATTATTTTTGCATACATGATAATTAATTATTTGATTGTTATTTTTCTATCTATTTGAGATGTATAAAATATCTATGCTTAATTATGATTGCAAGGATAGGCAACATGAAGATTGATGACCTTATTTGTGGTCATGCAACTATCTCAAACATCTATTGTAAAAAGGATAGGAGAAAGATTCTATGGGAGGGTTTGATAGGCTTATGACTGCATTGAGTGGCCTTTCATCTTGTCCATGCTCAAGGCACTTGGTTTTGGCCCATGGTTTCTCCAATTGGTTTAAATGTTATTTGTAGATGCTTCTATATATATAAACATCTTTGGTCAACAATCTCCTCTTTTGGACTACTTTGGTTCACTAGGAAAGGATACCCTCTTTCCTCGGCTTTATATGTTCTAGCCACATAACGTTTTGGTTCAGTAGGAAAGGATACCCTATTTCCTACTTGCTCAATATTTTGCGCATTCTCGTGTCAATGGGATTGTTCTTCCTAATTCTAAGCAACAATTGGTTAATGGCCATTTAATTCATGATTTTGGTCCAAGGATTGAATGATGTTTTGAAAATGCATGATAAGGTCATTACTAGAGACCTAGAGGTAGTGAGGATCCTGAAGAATCTACAATAGTTGCTTTTCCTTTTTTTTGGTTGGCTTATGGTTTGCTTCTTGTTTGTTGCTTATTTTTTGTTGGTCTATTAGTTTTTTTGACCTCCTTTTTGTGATGGGGATACTTGTTTTTTAATTTCTTCTCTTTCTGGTAGCCTTCTCATTTTGTAAAGGGTTTTAGGGCCCTTTCAAAACCTGCTTTTCTACTAATAAAAAATAATGTTGAAATACAAGATTCTATGACTATAAAACATGACAATTATAACCTAGGTAATAGAATACCATTATTCTCCTATTATCATTCAATAATGTCATAGGAACCCTAATTGGATTGACAATCAACCTCACAAGGTGAGTCAATTCTCAACAAGGAGGACCTGGGAGGGGGTTCTTTAAGATTTTAGGGATTCACCACTAAGAAAATGCTTGGAAAAGACAAATGAATATTCAACTCACTAAATCAAGTAATGCAAACCAAATAAAGAGATCAAATGACAAAATTATACCACAAAAAGTTAGGGGGTATGTACCTGGGAAGTCTAGAAATGTGATAAGGTTTTTGGAAATGCAAAAATGTTGTCAAAACATGTGAGGGAGGACTAGGGCACCTTTATTGTTATCTTAGTCTCACTGCTATTTTTCGGGGCAGATGTGGAATCTTCGGATGTTGGAATAGGATCTGAAAGAATCTCTACAAAATTCCACCTAGAGGACTAAGACACACTTACTATTGTCTTACGCTTGATCTAAATTTTTGAATTTTTTGAGTGTGGTCCTAAGCTCCAAGGTCTGCACTTTCCCCTTCTCAGATTTGAGGTCCTAAATCTTCCAAATCTAGCCTACAGGTGAGTTTCTGTGAAGATGATAACTTTACAACTTTACACTTCAAATGATCTTCAAGTCTTCAACCTAAATTTGCAATCACAAGCATACAAGAAGAGAAAAACTTATTGATTGTTAGTGGATGGTGGTTTTCCTTTGTCAAACCCCTTGTTGGTAATTAAACCTTGAAATGAAATAGAATAATGAATGGAAATGATGAAGGAACAACATGCAATGTTGCAACTCACCAAACCATTGATATAAAATTTTCAAACTTGTGTGAAATAGCTGTACTGGATATGGATCTTGAATCAAAGGAAGACTTTATGGATATGGACTTGAATTGCTTGCTTGAATCAAAACCCTACATCACAAATGTTAGCACAATAACACACATGATGCAAGAATATCTTTGATATGATGCTTGAATCTTGATGATGGCTCCAAATGCTTGATGAAGTGCTCTTGAATGCTCTCACAAAAGACAGTTGGATTTGTCATTGTGTTGCTAATATATGGTTGTCATTGATGTCAACACTATTAGCATTAAGGTATTCAAGGTTGTATATGTCGAGGATATTAAGAAAATTGTTAAAGAAAGAGTTGCAGTGGAACAGTGAAGGTCATGAAGGTGTTTTTCTTAGTACGTTGAAGTTCAGTCACTGTGGATTAAAGGGTTTATTTCTGAATATATCTAGTTTATCCACTAAAATTTTCAAAGGTCCGCATGAAGATTTGTTCAAGTTATGAAGATTTGTGTTCTAACAATGTTTATGTGGTTTCAGTTTATGTTCCTGAATGAAGTTGGTGTGATTCTAGTCATCTCAGTTGCTGCAGATGTTTCTCTGTTGGTTCTTGATGCTCATGGATGCTTCTAGATCATTCTCTATCCTTGTTGCACGTCCACGTTGATTGGTGTGCTCGTGGTCGGCGATTTTTCTGTGTGTTCGGGTTTTTGTGTTCTTGGTCGACATGATGTTTGTAATGTGTTGTGGATCCTTGAAGATTAAAATTTGAATGTTTGGTGCACTCAAGGACGTTGTTTTGGGTCACAACATAATATTGGCTGATGGTGTTTGATTCACATTGAAAACTTATTTGTAAATTTGGGCCGACATTGCATATATGTTTTATATTTTCATATTTCTTCTGGCTGATGAATTTATTGATGTAATTCAAAGTTGCGAATATATAAGAGTGATTGTTTGAGTGAAGTGAAGTGTGCATACGTGTGAATGTATGCCAGAGAAAGTGCAGATGTGCGAATAGTGTTCTAATCATTCGATTGTAGAGCGAAGTGTAAAGAAGTTTGAGCGAAGTGTGAAGGAGTGTTTTTGTGCTTAACTGGAACTGTAATCAAGCTTTTGTAGAAGCTATTTTCTTAGTTCATACCCTGTGGATCTAATCCAAATTTCTGTAAGACAGTGTGTCTTCTCTGGGCAGTGAGCCCTCTTGTATTTGACTAGTGAGCTCTAGGCAGTGTGTCTGAATGCATGTGAATTCTCATTATTTATTTTTATACTTTTAACAAGATATAATATTGTGGACTAACATCCATCATGTTTTTTCCCCTAATAGGCTTTCCAAGTAAAAAAATCTTGGTGTTCTTTGTGTTACTGATGTGCTGATTGTTTATGGTTTATTGTTCATTCATCAAATCTTAGATTAAGTTAAGTGTGAAAATTTTGAATATTCTGTGACAACTGATTCACCCCCCTCTCTTAGTTGTTTGTCCTTGTTTTTCCAACAATTGGTATCAAAGCAGGTTCCTCTGAAGAAGTTTAAAAGCTTGAGGTGATCTGAGATGGCATCATATAAGAAGGACAACCCTAGATTTGATGGAACTAACTACACCCTGTGGAAAGCTAGAATGGAATGTCATTTGAGATGTATTGGTGAACCCTTTTGGAGGATTGTAAAGAACAAATATGTTATTCCTCTGAATGGTCCTTCCACTCCTGATGAGGTTGAAGAGGCTAAGACTAACATCAAGGCTATTGAAGCTTTGCTAAGTGTTTTGACAGATTCAAAAATGACAAATGTGATGGATTTGAAGACAACTCATGAGATCTGGAAGAAGCTGGAGACTTTGTATGAAGGAGATGCACTTGTGAAGGTTGCTAAGCTAACAAGTTTGAAAGGAAAGTATGAAACTTTGAAGATGGGTGAAGATGAAAATATTTCTTCTTTTATGCAAAGAGTAAATGAACTTGTGATAGGTATTAGATGTGCTGGTGGTACCCTGGATGAACAAGAAATTGTAGCTAAAGTGCTCAATTCATTTCCTCCCTCCTAGAAATCTAAGGCTTGTGCTATTGAAGAGCTCAGAACAGTAACAATTGTAACAAGAGATATGTTGATTGGTAAGCTTGTTGCATTTGAGTTGAGTGAATTTGTGATTCTGCCCCTAAGACTGAATCTACATTTAAGGCCTCTGTATCTGAAAAAAACAAGCAAAGATATGATCTAGGAGAAAGTTCCAAAAATACATTCAAGTATGAGGAAGAGATGAAACAACTTGAAGATGAAGAAAGAGAGGTAGAAGAACTGGAAGCACTGATTGTAAAGAAAGAAGGAAGAGGACAAGGTAAGTATAAAGGAAAGTTACCTATTAAATGTTTATCTTGCAATAAGATAGGTCATTTTGCTTCAAGGTGTCCTGAAAGAGTTCCTAGGTCTAAGAACTACAAACTGAAATTTCAAAAGAAATGCTATTTTTCTCAAGAAGGTGTGACTGATGAAGAATTTGATAAAGAAAATGGAAATGAAGATGAATGGGTTTTCATTGCTATCAAGGAAATTGATTTGGTGGCTATTGAATTTGCTAAAGTTGAGAAAGCTCTTGCAGCCCAAATTGAAGAAAAGGATGAGTGGGTTATTGACAACAGATGCTCACATCATATGACTGGTGACAAAAGAAAATTTGTAAGTCTAGAGAAATATGACGGTGGGGTTGTAATATTTGGAGATAACAATTCTGGTGTGATTCGTGGCAGAGGATCTATTTTTCTTGGTGGTAAACATAACACTAATGATGTCCTTTATGTTGAAGGCTTGAAACATAACCTGTTGAGTGTTGGATAGATGGTGGATAAGGGTTATGATCTTCAGTTCAAAAATGGAAGATGCAGGATACTTGGAAGCTCTGGAAATGTAATTGCATCAGGTACACAAAAAAAAGGTAATATCTTTCACCTAAATGCTGCTAGTGGAAGTTGTTTAATTGCTCAAGTGGATGAAAGTTGGTTATGGCATAAAAGGTTGTGTCATGTGAATTTTGATAACATTGTTAAGGTAAGCTACACTCAAGCAGTAAGAGATCTACCTAAGCTAGTGAAGCCTACTAACACAATATGCAAGGAATGTCAGATGGGAAAAAAGACTAGAGTTTGTTTTTAGAGAAAACAACATCATTCTAATGGATTACCGGAGCTGGTGCATACTGATCTGTGTGGTCCCTCCAGATTTAGAAGTCTACAAGGAGAAAGGTACTTTATGTTGCTTATTGATGATTACTCTAGGATGATATGGGTTGCTTTCTTAAGAGAAAAATGTGAAAGCATTAGAGAAGTTCAAAATTTTCAAAGCTATGGAAGAGAATGAGATAGGTCTGAAGATAAAATTCCTAAGGTCAGACAAAGGTGGTGAGTTCACTTCCTGGGAGTTCAATTCTTTCTATGAAGAGCATGGAATCAAAAGACAGTTATCTGCTTCCCGAACCCCTCAACAGAATGGAGTTGTAGAGAGAAAGAACAAAACAATTATGGATGTTGCTAGAACAATGATGATAGAAGGAAATGTGCCTCACATCTATTGGAGAGAAGTTGTTAACACTATTGTGTACACTCTAAATCGAGTAAATGTCAATGGTATTTCTGGTAAGACTCCTTTTGAGCTATGGTTTGGCTATAAGCCTACTGCTAAATATTTTAAGATCTTTGGAAGCAAGTGTTACATTAAGAGAGATGAGGACATAGGAAATTTTGATACAAGGTGTGATGAAGGAATCTTTATAGGTTACTCTACTAAAAGAAAGGCTTACTGGTGCTATAATAGAAGATTGAGAAAAATGGTTGAAAGTGCAAATGTCAGAGTTGATGAGGACTCTGCTAGATCATCCAGGTACTATGGATATGATTCAGATGACCAGAAGGACTGTACATACCAAGGGAAGAATGATCAGACACAAAATCAAATTCAAATTGTTTCGGTAAATCAAGAAAGTCAGGAAGCCGATACAAGTGGTAGTGCAGAAGAAAGAACAAAAGAACTAGAAGTGCAAGAAAATCCTAAAGTTTTGAGGTATGTAAGGTTGAATCATTCTGAAAATTAGATTATAGGAGATAAGAATAAAGGTGTGTAGACTAGAAGAAGGATTGCAGAAGAGTATTGTCTGATTTCCAAGACTGAGCCTAACAATGTCAATGAAGCTTGTAATGATGAACGCTAGATGGAAGCTATGAAGGAAGTGTTGGTATGTGGTGACTGATCATGCTATACTATATAGCCCATGGTATACTGTTCATCCCGGCCCCCTGACCTTGCCGGGGTCCGGGGCCAGGCCGGGCCCCGGGCGGGGGTTTGGGGGCGGCAACCCCTGAGAAAAATTTTCTTCCTACTTTTTCGTGTGATCACCGAAAAAGGGAAAAATCAATGAAAAAGAAAATCCACCACAAGGCGGAGTATGTTGCCGCAACAGAGGCGGCAAAGGAGATGATATGGCTGCAACTTTTCATGGATGAGTTGGGCAAACAACAGGCTGGAAATTATTTGTTTACAGACAGCCAGAGTGCTATACATCTTGCAAAGAATTTTGCCTTGCATTCTAAAAAAAACACATACAGTTGAGATATCATTTCATTCGGGTGTTGGAGGATGGACAGGTCAAGTTGGACAAGATACATACAGATGTCAATCCAGCAGATATGTTTATGAAGGCGGTGACAAGGGAGAAGTTGAGTCCTCTCTTTCGTTGGCCTTCAAGGTTGAATTCAAGTTAACCGAGCAAAGCAGGTCCAAGGTACTTATTTCAAGTGCGCCAGTTGTCCGTCCTCCCAAGTGGGAGGTTGTGGTGGAGCCCGATCGCCCAAGTGGGAGATTGTTGGTATGTGGCAACCGATCATGCTATACTGAATAGCCCATGGTATTTCATCCCAGCCTCCACCTTACCGGGGTCCGGGCTGGGCGGGGAAAAAAATTCTTCCTACTTTTTCGATCACCGAAAAAGGGAAAAATCAATGAAAAAAGAAAAATCTGATTTTGTAGAACCCTAAAATCTGGAAGCTTCTAAGCTTGGTAAAAGGGGGTTCGGATGGGTATTTCAATATGATGAAAAACATGATTATTCAAAAGATTGTAATAGGTTTTTCACTGGATAATAAAAGTATTTGATGGCTGCGGTTTGGTGGATGTAGCCCAGATTGGGTGAACCACGTTAAATTCTGTGTTATGATTTATTTTGTGCATGTTTTAGTTTCTCTGTTTATTATATAAAATCTGCATTTAATTGTTAGATCTGCCATCTCTAACCCTAACAGGAAGAACTATTGTAGATTGAAAAGAATGATACATGGATTCTTGTTCCTAGACCTAAAGATAAAAATGTGATTGGTACTAAATGGGTCTTTCAGAATAAGTTGAATGAACAAGGTGAAGTGGTTTGGAATAAAGAAAGACTGGTATGTAAAGGGTATTCACAAATGGAAGGTATTGATTTTGAAGAAACTTTTGCCCCTGTTGCTAGAATTGAAGTTGTAAGATTGTTTCTTTCTTATGTTGCATATAAGAACTATAAAGTCTATCAAATGGATGTGAAGTCAACTTTTTTGAATGGTGAATTAGAAGAAGAGGTATATGTTGAACAACCGGATGGATTTCGACTGACTGACAATGAAGACATGGTTTGTCGATTGAAGAAAGCTCTGTATGGACTCAAGCAAGCCCCTAGAGCCTGGTATGCTAGATTGGATAAATACTTACTGAAACTTGGATTCAATAAAGGTACTGTTGACAATAACTTGTATTTTAAGCTAGATCATGATAAAGAGTTGATTGTTGAAGTCTTTGTTGATGGCATTATTTTTGGAGGAGATGATGATCTATGTATGAAGTTTGCTGATGAAATGAAGAGTGAATTTGAAATGAGTATGATTGGAGAGATGAAGTTCTTTCTGGGATTGCAAGTCACTCAGTTAGAAAATGGTATTTTTATATCATAATCCAAATATGTGAGAGAGATGTTGAAGAAGTTTGGTATGGTTGAATCAAAGCCTGTTAGTACACCCATGGTGACCAGATGCAAGTTAACACAGAATGATGACTCTCCCAAGGAAAACCAAACAAGATACAGTTCAATGTTTGGTAGATTGCTCTACTAAACTTAGACCAGACCAGACATAATGAATATTGTGTGTATGGTTGCTAGATATCAAGCTGATCCGAAAGAATCTCATGTGATTGTTGTAAAGAGAATTTTTAGGTATCTGAAAGGGACAGTTGACTTTGGGCTTTGGTATCCTAAAGATGATTATATTAATTTGAGTGCCTATACTGATGCAGATTGGGTAGGAGATGTAGATGAAAAGAAAAGGAAGTTAGTGGCGGTGCCTTCTTCCTAGGGAAGAAGCTGGTGTCATGGTTGAGTAAAAAGCATAATTCCATTTCCCTATCTATTGTTGAGGCATAATATATTGTTGCTGCAAATAATTGTACTCAAGTGTTGTGGATGAAACAAATGCTAAAAGATATCAAAGTGGTATATGATGAGCCTATTTCCATATACTGTGACAACTCAAGTGCAATAAACATTTCAAAGAATATGGTACTACACTCTAAGACCAAGCATATTTCAATCAAGTTTCATTTCTTGACGGAGAAAGCGAGTGAGAAAGAAGTCAGACTGGATTATGTACCTACCAAAGAGCAGATTGCATACATTCTCACCAAGTCGTTGCCAAAAGATACATTTGAGTATCTCAGAGGGATGCTAGCGGTGATTACCCCTCCTAATATGAACTATAGATGCATTGTATTGCATCAATATATGCATTTCATGATCATATTCTAATCCAAATTGATGTTTCTGAGGCTGCTACTTAGGGGGAGTAGTCAGATGTGTAGATATGTGGTTCAAAGCTTGTATGTGGAAAGATAATGCTTATCTTTGCCATTGATGTCAAAGGGGGAGAAGTGCAATGTGAAAAATTGTTGATTATCTAGGGAGAAGTTCCTTGTGGGAAGAAGATTATGAGAAGAGTTGAGGAAATAAGAATTAGAATCTAAGGAGGAGTAAATGTTGATTGAGAGTTGTGTTGATGGTGTTTTTCACATCATGTGTTGCCATCAATGCCAAAGGGAGAGATTTTTGGATGTTGTGGTTATTTTTTTGATATGTGGTTGTCATTGATGTCAACACTATTAGCATTACGGTATTGAAAGCTGTATATGTCGAGGATATTAAGAAAATTGTTAAAGAAAGAGCTCCAGGTTGCCAGTGGAACATTGAAGGTCATGAAGGTGTTTTTCTCAGTATGTTGAAGTTCAGTCGCTGTGGATTAAAGGGTTTATTTCTGAGTATATCTAGTTTATCCACTGAAAGTTTCAGAGGTCCGCATGAAGATTTGTTCGAGTTATGAAGATTTGTGTTCTGACAGTGTTTTTGTAGTTTCAATTTATGTTCCTGATTGAAGTTGCTGTGATTTTAGTAATCTCAGTTGCTGCCGATGTTTCTCTGTTGGTTCTTGATGCTCGTGGATGCTTCTAGATTGTTCTCTATCCTTGTTGCACGCCCGCGTTGATCAATGATTTTTCTCTTGTGTGTTCGGGTTTTTGTGTTGTTGGCCGACATGGTGGTTGTAACGCATTGTGGATCCTTGAAGATTAAAATTTGAATGTTTGGTGCACTTGAGAATGTTGTTTTGGGTCACAACATAATATTGGCCGATGGTGTTTGATTCACATTGAAAATTTATTTGTAAATTTGGGCCGACATTGCATATATGTTTTATATTTTCATATTTCTTCTGGCCGATGAAGTTGCTGATGCAATTCAATGTTGTGGATATATAAGAGTGATTGTTTGAGCTAAGTGAAGTGTGCATGAGTGTGAATGTATGCCAGAGAAAGTACAGATGTGTGAATAGTGTGTTAGTACTGTAAAATTTTGAAATTTTCATAGGCAATTGCATTCATGAGTTTCTAAAATGAGTCCTCATCATAAGCATAAAATTCCCTCTTCGTATTGTCTTGCTTATTTTCTATCATGAGATCCATTTAACTCCATCTAGTCCTTCACATTCCATTGTATTACCCATATCGGCAAGACAGGGTGAAGGTCTCCCCGACCTATATTTTTCACTAATGTATGTTTGTTGCAGACTATCGGCAGGATACTTCTTTTGTTTTGGCAACAGAGAAGATTCATATCGGCATAAGAATCATATTCGAGATGAGGTCAAAGAGAAATATTATCTCTTGCCGACCAGCGTATGAAAAGATACATTGGCATAGGTTGGGGCATCGATGTAATGTTATGGCGAATTCAATATGTCTCACCGACTAGCACATAGAAGGGTCATTTCGGCCAAACTGATTGGTATCGACATGAAGTCATAATGAAATCATATTGTCTCACCGATCGGCTCACAAGCAAACATCTCGGTAAGACTCACATGCATCGGGGTAAGGTCTTGGTGAGTGGCTCCTGTCTTGCCGAACCAAATACAAGGGGACTTTATCAAAGTATTTCGAAGTGAGGTCTTGCAGTCTTGCCGAATCAAAAGTTACGCCGATGAGGAGATGCATGTCGGTAAGACTAAAGTACATCGGAGTAGTGTCTTGACGAAGGTGTTGGGTCTTGCCGATAAGGTGTAAAGGGGTTTCATCAAAAGGTCGTCGGGGAGAAGCTATGGAGTCTTGCCGACTCAAATGTCACACCGATAGAAAATTTCATCGGTAAAAGAAGGGGTCATCGGCATGAGTTTCACCAAAGTTTGAAAGTTACACCGATAGGAATGGGTTCGGCGAGACATTTGGCATCGGTATGAGTCTTTGCGAAGATTCATGGTCTTACCGATGGAATTTTTTCATCGGTAAGATTTATTTTGTCGGTGAGAAACTCAATGGTCACACCGAAGTGTGTTTTCATCGGCGAAGGGGTGATTTTGTCTCAGTGACTGGAGAATGGCTTGAAGAATGCATATCAGTAGGACATAGTGAACTCTATGGGACATCTTCCCGACTTGGAATTGTCACAGTGACATGAAAGACATAAGAGATAGTCATCAATTTGATTCCAAGTGTCGGTATGACCACAAAATGTCTTGGTGAAAGGTGTAATAAATGTTGGAAAAGGATTTTGCCCCAGATTTGAAAATCTCTCACCGACAGGACATTTGATGTGACAGTGCCAATTTCGAACGAGCCTTCATTCGTGCTTCATTAATGGCACAATGGGATATAACAACGAAGGTTTGATCAATGCTTTAGTGCCGAATTAATTGCAGAAGAATTAACAAGGTGAATAGAGAACCAGGACATCTTTCAGTCTGAGGAGCTTGAGCAGTATACTGTAAGTAATTGTTTCTTAGCCTTCCACATTTTTGATTCTGTAGTTTTGAAAGAATGGAGTCTATTGGTTCTGGAAAAGCTAAAGGTAGAAAACTAGGTGAGAGTAGTCAGTCAAAAGGAAAGAAACAAAAACTTGATACAGAACAGGAGGGCACTGAGTGGAGGTTAAATCAGGACCTTATTGATCAGTTACTTGGTTCAGGGCCTAAAGCCAGAAGGTCTGCACAACTTAGGGCATAAATTGATAAATTGGATGATAAATGCAAGTTCATAGGTGATGTCTGGACTGCCGTAAGAGGGTATGAACTATTCAATTTTCATTATCATAGGAGAAACTGTTTTGAACTAGTTTGTAATCCTTGGAAGTTGAATGTAGGAAAACTGGTGTGCCCTAATGTATTTGTGAATGCAGAATTAGTAAAATTACTAGTTGATCATTATGACCCAAAACATAAAGCTATATGTGACCCATCTGGAAAACCACAAATATATGTGTCAAAAGAAGCAATAGGTGAGGTTTTCAAGTTGGAAGGGTTTTGCAATGAGGAGATTAGTTGTGAAGAGTTGGAGAAGGAATTCTCAAGAATGGATACAATCTATAAGGGTTGGAGGTTGCCAATTCATAGGGTTAAATAGGGCAACAAGCCAGAACCTCTGCAAGATAGTGAGGGGCCTCCTTATCATGTGGACTTGTTTGAGCCCTATATGAAGTACACTTATTTCTCTGTGTGTCAGGTGTTGGGAATGGATGCCCCATAATTCATGTCAATTATGCCAATGATTATCACAATAGACATCCAGTATCATAATTCCAGGCCATTTGATTATGCCTCATACATTTCTAGGGGGCTTGATTCAGGATTGATGGCTATCAAGGGTGGATAATCTATTGTTCATCTCAGACACTATTCATTGTTGATGCACTTGGTGCTATATTTTGGATAGGAGATAGGAGTATGGCCTCCAAAAATGAGAATTTATCAAATTGGTAAGGAGGGTGAAGCATTTCCTGTTCAGTTGTGGACTGCTATTTGGGACAACAGGTTTGTTGATTCCAGTTTCATTCATTTCGAGGAACATTTTGTAAAAACATTGTATAAGCTGTATCAATTTCCTTGTAATTATTCATTGACTGATGAGATTAAAAGATTCCTTCAGCCAAGAGACTTCAATGGGCCAATTGATCATAATTGGGGAGATTGGTATTGTTTGGAGGGAGCTACAATGATCAGAGTATATGGATTTGAAGATTCCCCTTTCATTCTTCCAAGGACAGTTCCAAACAAAGTTGCATATCTGGAGATTGTCAGACAGATGGAATACTGCAGTGTTATGAATTTCAGTTCTTTTGGGAAGCAGGCATTTATGCCTAGTACTTTGTGTTTTGGTGACTTCACTGTGTTGGCTAAAGAAGGATACAATTTGATCCTTGATAGGTTGTTGCATTATAATATGAAGACAAGACCACCCAGGAAGAACTTTGATCTAGAGGGATCTATCAATTCTGCCAAGATGAAGATAAACTTTGGAGGGTATCAACACATACCCTATCCCTTTGATGATATGATCAGGAATTGGATGAAGATGAAGCTGAAATGGTAGTTGAAATGTATAACCAAGGGCTGCAGGATACATAGCAATTGTCTTCTAGAGGAGAGTAGACACCAAAAGATAATGTGCCACAGGGCAAACCAAAAAAGGTGTCCAGGTTGAGGACTCAGCAGTATGTTTGCCCAGCTAGAGAACAGAGTATTGAAAGTGGTGATGTTGATGCAAGGCATATTGAATATAGATCATTTTTTTTAGATGATGAGTTTATAAATTCCTCATAATTCAAGGCATTCTTGTATAAGCAAAAGGGGAAGGAAATAAGAGAAAATGTTGATGATGTCACTTCTGGAAATGAGGAACAATTGTTGAGCCAATTGAGAAAGTGTGTGGATGATGAAATGACAAATATGACTCCTGAAAAAGGGAGGAAAATGTTGGTGTCATGATCTTTCCTGGACTTGATTTGAACTATGCATTAGTTTTTGATAGTTTCTTGAAGGACAACAGTGCTACACATAAGCTTGACAAAGAAAGTGTAATAGAGGTGTATACAGGCTCTAAATACAATACTGATGAGGGATCATTGATGATATGGGCTTTGTACCCACCCCACAGGAAATCAATAGTAATTGACACAGAGAAGGCATTTGGCCATGTCATGACCCTAAAAGTTGGAGAGGCTGATCTTATAGCTATTGCTGAAATTGGTGTCAATATTGCAAAATTGAACAAAGCACAAATTCAGTTGCTGATAAAAGAAAGAGAAATGTACAAGGCAAATAATGAAAGAATGTTTAGAGAGAATGATAGACTGAAAGACTTGGTTGGTATTTCAATGGGGCCAACCAAAATGCTCACTCAAGGAGAAATATCTTAGGCAAAAGGTCATTGGGTAGGATCAAGTGCTTATTTTCAGGGAAAGCATGATGCAATTGTAGCAATTGTCAAGAAGAGGAAGGATAATTTGACATCTTGGTTAAATAAACTGTGGGGAAAATATTCTCATACTCTTGTCGCATTAAAAGAGCACAGAAGGATGGATGGAAGAATTATAGAGAAGTTTCATGAGATAGCCTAAAGAGGTGCTTCTAATAGTGCAACACTTGAGGCTGCAGATCATATTGTAAATAGTCATCGAAACTTCTATGTTGAGCTACAGGGGGATGAACAGGGGTTGATTGATGCTGCCAAGAAAACTGTGATCACATTCTCTGATGATAAAGGGGAATTGAAAGAAGCCACTAGGTGGAAAAGTGAATGTGAGTCAATACTGAATGAAGTCTTGAAGCAAGCTTTTGTAGAGGATACAACATTAGAGGAAGTGAGCGAGCAGAATGAGGAGATGATAAAGATGGAAATCACGATCCGGAATGCTGTTGGAGATGCAGACACATACAAGCATCAGGATTATTTAGATCATCTTGCTAAAACTCACATGTGGCTTAATAGAGCTTAATTATTCTCTATCTTTTTGTTTTGTAAGAATGTAATTTTCAATTTCTGAAAGGACGTGTCCTTTTGTATTCTCAATGTATAAATGTCCGTTTTGGAAATGAAATAGGGGCAATAAGTAGAATAGATTAGAGAATAGAAAAGTTATGGTGAAACACAATGTTTCACAGATCTGAGACTCTAATGTATGTTTTGAAGTCATGGAGATATCAATGAGAATTATCTGATTTGCTGGCGTGTTTTTGGTGTCAATCATTTTGTTGTTCCTATTGAAAGAGTTATTTAAGTTGTCTTTAAGATTAATGTTGTTTGGTTATTTAAATTGACATAACAAGTTATGTTCGGTTTATCAGTACACATTAGTTGTATCTATGTCATTGGTTGATAGGTTCTTTCAAGGAAGGATTAAATCCTTTTAATTAATCACAATAATTAGGGAAATTCATCTAGATCAGTAAGAAGAACTTAATAATCACAATCTTGCATGTTTATATTAGTTATAAACAGAAATATGCCAAACAATTTGAATTTCCTCCAGAAAGAAGTCACTCATTTAAGATTTCATTTGACTCTGCATACCCAATAAGGCACTAGTCTCTGCATTTCACCATTAAAATTCATTCATTTTTCTTTACATCTGTTAACTGAGCATATTAGGATATAGTTTTGAATATTGGTATACAATCTATACCAAATTTGATTTATTTGTCTACTTCTATCTGCCATCATGGACAAATCATTGCAAGAAGAGAAGATTAAAAGTCAAGTCTGCCCAATTCATCTAGGTACACCCGCCTAGGTCTAGCAGCACCTGAAGAGTAGAAGGTTTATGTCATTTAGCCTTGTCTATTACCCTAAAACGTATCAAGAGATTGGCAACCTCTTGAGGTACCCTTTACCTGCATTTTTGAGAGCTAACATAGTGTTCTAATCATTCGATTACAGAGCATAGTGTAAAGAATTTTGAGTAAAGTGTGAAGGAGTGTTTCTGTGCTTAACTGGAACTGTAATCAGGCTTTTGTAGAAGCTATTTTCTCAATTCATACTCTGCAGATCTAATCCAAATTTCTATAAGACAATGTGTCTTCTCTGGGCAATGAACCCTCTTGTATTTGAGCAGTGAGCTCTAGGCAGTGTGCCTGAATGCATGTGCATTCTCATTATTTATTTTTATACTTTTAACAGGGTATAATATTGTGGACTGACATCCACTGTGGTTTTTCCCCTACCAGGGTTTCCATGTAAAAAAATCTTGGTGTTCTCTGTGTTACTGATGTGTTGATTGTTTATGGTTTATTGTTCATTCATCGGATCTTAGATTAAGTTAAGTTAAGTGTGAAAAGTTTGAATATTCTATGACAACTAATTCACCCCCCCTCTCAGTTGTCTGTCCTTGTTTTTCCAACAAAGACTTGGATGCTTGTTATGAAAAATGAGTGAAGGAACCTTGTATTTATACTTATGTATTCTTAATATCCCAAAATTACACCACACCAAGCCGACATATGAATTCATTAATTAAAGGAGGATAAATCTCGCCAGAATTTGAAATTGAATCCCAAAAATAAGCCAAGGAGGACTAAGAAACCATAGGTGGCATCTTAGTCCCAAGGCATGAAACTTGGGGCATAAACACCAAAAAGGGGCCCAATTAAGATACCTCAAAATTAGTGTCCCAATACCTTTGGGGGAAAAAGACGCCCTAGGTGGCGTTTTAGTCCTAGTCCACAAATTAGGGGCACATAGACAAAATTATTAAATGGTCATTTATATTTTGATGTTTGTCAGGATTTACCATAAAAATATATAGTTTATTAGGCTTGTGGATGCAAAATAGGACCAATTAAGCCAGAAAGAAGCATAAATAAAGCAAGGGTATGCATTTTACTACACTACATTTAGCCCCCACTTTAGTGAGAGGATGAACTTGCTTCAAAATCATGCTAAAGTAGCTAACCACTCAATCAAGAGGGGTTTCAATGTACAAATGCTAGTAAGATAGGATGACAATAATCAAGAGGGATGATCAAGCCCCTAGGATTAAGATCATATGGAAAACTAACATAGGCACAAAGGAACACACATGCAGATGATATATGAAGCCATAGCCATATCACAAACATACATCATCAAAGAAAAAAAAAGGAAAAAGTAAAATGAAATAGATCCAACTTCTATTGGTCATCCAACACGGTGGACCGGGTCTAGGCTATTTGTCCAAAAGGTTTACAAGTGGAACATGTTGTCCACTATGCAAACAAAGCACACACTCACAAGGGATAGTGAAGCTAGTTGTTCACTAGGTGATCCCCAAGAGGTCCATATTAAATTCATACCCCCATGACTATGATAAAGACAAAAGGAAAAATGCATGCTCACAAGGGCTAGTTAAGCTAGTTGTTCACTAGGTGAGCCCCAAGAAACCATATCAAAGCCATACCTCCATGACTTTAATATGGTACAAAAATAAAATGCAACAAGAAAGAGGGATGTTCAAAGGGATTTTACTTAGTTCATGCAAGGTCTCATCTTAGGGAACATTGTGTTTAACGTCTCCAAGAGAGGACAACATGCTCTCAGAGGAAATCAAACCCAATGAAACTGCCAAGAAAGGAATGCATTGCAAGAAGAAATAAAATCACACAATGAAACATGCAAACAAATGAAAATGAAATCATGCCAAAATAATGCCAATGTATGCCCCCACTTTAGAGGAATTGCTAACACCATGCCATGAGCAATTACTTTAAAGTAGCTAAAACAAGAAAAGAAGGAAAAGAGGGATGCCCCAAAAACTCAGTATGTGACATGCGAGCCAACTTAAGGCATGTAACCCACATCCCAAGATTTCTCTTATATGTACATGAAAGGTGGTAAACTAGCCAAAAGAGACAATGACGAATGATATACGAGGAAAAGGCTATCTAACCCCTTGCCCCCACTTAGTGCAGGACAAGGGTAGCCGAATAGGATGAAAATGAGTATCAAATAGAGGAATTAGGTGCTTCAACACAAGGAAGAGCACCACATTCCTTGAGATGTTTAATTTTGTTACTTAAAGCCATACATTCATTAGTAGCATGACTATGAACTCTATGATATGTGCAAAATGAACTCTTGTAGTATAATTTCTTTTGTGTTCTTGGACGGAGATAAATCAGATGATCTTGGAGGATTCTCATCAAGATACTCTCTTGGTCAAAAGTGGAGGATGTTGCTTTATTTTGTGACAAAGATATCTCTTGCTTAGTACAAGATGTCATACTTACACAAGGCTCTTTAGATTGCGAGATTTTGTTCTCTCCTTTACTGGAGGGTGTAAAATCTAACGAATTCAAATCGTAAGTGTTTTAATTGAGGATTTCTTTGTTTGTTTCATTTCTTGTAAAGGATAACAATCAAGACCACTAGTGTCTATCAGTTTAGGATGCACCACTGTTAAAGTTGGCTTAGAAGGATTTTTTGTGATAGTGTTGATATTAAGTGAAGGCTTGTTTGTGTCTTTTGAGGGACAATAACCAAGACCACTAGTATTTTCTTGTGTGTGAGGTTCTATAGGGACACAAATACCTTGTTCTCTAGAACCACATCCTTTTCCACTATATCCAAGTTGTTTCATAAGCTCATAACCTTTTCCATAATTTTTTTTCATCTCTTTTGGATTTGGTGGTTGTTGATAATCAATGTCGAAAAAGTTTGTTGTATAATTTTCTTTTTTGTCTTTAGTGGTTGAGGTGGATGCTTTCAAAGGATCTTTCGAGTTTTATGTTGACATTATTGCTTTTTCTATTTCATGCTTCTTTATTATGATCTTCGGTTTCCCATCAAAGCTAGGTGTGAAATCCAAGGAACCTCAATCATCGTCTAATAGCTTCATGATTTGTTCAATGTGTTTTTATTTGTATTTTTTTGTGTGGGTTCCACTTGTGTAGTTAGTGTCAATGTTTTCAAAGGATTCTCTTTACCTTTCTCAATGTTCAAACAGCTATATGGTTCAGGATCAAATTTGATTGTATAAACTTTACTATTATAGACATATTTCATGATACAGTGAAGGGTAGAGGGCACAACATGCATCTCATGAATCCATGGTCTTCCTAAAAGGAGATTATATGAAAGATCATGAGGCATAACATGAATCGGTGTTTGTAATGTGGCCTTTCCAAGTTTAATAGGTAAAGTGATTACACTAAGTGGTTGTTTTTGCATGTTATCAAAGCCATTAATAGATAAGGAGGTGAGTAGGATTTTTTATTTATCAACACCAAGATTATCCAAAAGGTTCACACTACACACATTTAAGGCTAAGCCATTGTCAACAAGGGTTTGCTTTATCCCCATGCTATTATATTGAGCTATTATCATGAAAGCATCACATTGTTTTTGCACCTTCAAAGGGGGGAGTTCACTTTGGTGGAAAACAATATCAACATTTATTCCTTGAATCATGGTTGCTATGTCATTCAGTTGTGCATTAGAAGGGATAGGAACTTGTAAGGAGTTTTGAAGCATAGTGTGATAGTTAGGTGAATTCTAAATTAGTTCCCATATGGATATCTTTGCAGTAGTATTCTTAAGTTGTTCAACAAGATCATACTCCTTTCCACTATTCAAAGACAAATGAGGGGCACTAGGAAAGATAGGATTAGGCAATGGTAAGGATGTTGAAGGTGTTTATCTTGGTTGCAGATTGTTCCTAGTGTTGTATCTATGAGCAACATTATTGTAACTTGGTTGCTGTGAAACATTGTTCTTAGGTGGTTTGAGGATAAGGACGAGTTTGTTTTGAACTTGTGGTTTTTGAGAGGGTGGATAAAGGATAAGTTTATGTTCAGGAGAGTACTCCAAGGGGTATCTAATGTGCATAACCTCAGAAGTCTTATCATTATTTTCATGATCTCTTAGTGAAGAGGATTCTAATGTTACTTCATCATCTTCATCTAAGAAATTACTATTGTCAATGTTCTCATTTTCTTCCACTATTATGTCTTTCGTAGTAGGAGAGTTTCTAGGAGAACTACAAACCAAATTTTCCTGACATTCAAGGGTTGGTTCTTCTAAAATGAATTCATCGCATGTAAGGGAGTTACCAATGGTTGAATTATCTTGTTCATCAATAGTGGGGATTGTTAACACAAAGATTAACACCCGAAATTAAGCTGAATAACTTATTAAATCCTGTGCACATGGGACTATTCTCAGGTTGTGGGTATCCTATGATGAGAATAGACCTCCAGGTTTTGGGCTGGTTCCCTTTGGTTTTTCTTGTAAAACTAGTTTTTAACAGAGGTAAAGGATAAAAGGATAAAGTAAACATAAAACTTGAAAAAAGGTGATTCACCAATATGTAAAGATGACTTGAATCTGCTCTAAAACTCTCAAGATATTTTGACAAATGAAACTAAAAGAGAATCCACTACTCAATCTAGCATATTCTACATAAATGATTCATTTTAAAGGGTTCTATGATAGAAGTTTGTTTGAAAGAAAACAATGATGTTTTCATAACAAGCATTCAACAAATCTATGAAACACAATCAATGACCTGCACTATAACATATTGAATCTAAGCAAGACATTGAGGCAATAAGATTAAAATGAGGATTTGATGGAAATCACAAACTGTTAATCTAAAGTCTTACTCACAATACATGCACAAGACAGAACCGAGAAGGGATGACAAGCTTCTTTATTGAAAAATCTGAGATATTTGCATTACAAATCTCAAAAAATCGTGAGTTACAAAGTGAGAATGATATGCCTCAACAATCTCCAAACCAAGAACTAACTCCAATAATGAAAGAAGAGAAAGAATTATAGAAAGAGTCTCAAAATTTGAAATTGAATTTTGGCTCCAAAAGCTGATGTGTTGTCAATCCTCTCCTCCAAATAAGGCATGCAATTGCCAACCAACTCCAACAAGAGTTGTCAAAGTTTGAACAACTTTGTGGGTTGTATACAAATGAAAATCCCTTCAAATCAGGATCATAACTGAAAGTAACAAAGGTGTTTGTACCTCAAAACACTCCTTGACTCATGTCAAGTGAAAAAGAGCTCAAAACTGAAGTCAAATTCCTGATTTAGTGCTCAAAAATCCTTGATCTTCTCAACATGTTGGCATTGATTTCTAACCATCTCCATGACTCATACAAGTAATTTAAAGCTCAATTTGAACCTCCTTTGACCATCATTCAATAATTTGAAATTTTATTCAAATTTCTTTGATTTGCATTTTATGATATCATTTATTTTAAATGATTTATAAAAATAAAAATGAATGCAAAAAAATTTTAATAATCATATCCTATTTTTGCATTTATAATAACATTTATTTAAAAAGTGACAATAAATCACTTTAAAATAAAGTCTTTCAATTATTTCCAAATGCAAAAATAAAAGAGTTCTTAATCAAATATAAAGAGATTTATTTTTGATTAAATCTATCATATGATATCAATATCAAAAAGATATTCAAAATAAATGAAGGTATTAGAAAGCCACGTTTGAAGTGAAAGCTTTTAGAAAGGAAATAAAAAAGTTTTTTCAAAGAACTTTAAGGCAAAAGATTGCCTTCTCCAACGCATCCCTTAGGGTTATAACCCTAAAATGAACATTCATTTCATTTCATTTTTTTGCTGTTGGAAGAAGAGAGCCGCCATGAATGAAACCCTAGCCACGTTTTTGCTTATTTACACAGAAAACTCCACCATTTTCTGATATTCTGGAAGTTAAAACACATAAATAAAAGGTAAACTTCTTTTTCTTTTTTGTGTGTTTGTTAAAAACTGAAAAATACATGCATTTTGAAAGCTTTTTAAGCTCAAATGGCACAGTTATGTATATTTTTCTAACGTTTTTAACAATTCTTGCTGTGTTTTTTCTCTGGATGCCAACATTCTCTGAGATTTGAGCCTTATAATAAAACCGCCTTATATATCACCTCTCCAAAATATTTTTGTGGAGATTCGGAGGAAAAACAAAAGGTAAGTCTTATTTTTTCACAAATCTGGAAACTTATGGCTGCTGGAAACACTGTTTTTCTGATGGATTTTATTTCCTTGCTTGGCTGCCATAAAAAATCTTAGCATTCCTTGTAAATCTGTTTCTTTGTAATGGCCGCCATTATTTTCTATATTTAAGCTTATTTCGAGAGTTCAAGAAAACTTTTGGTGGCTACAAATCTCTGCTCTGTACATATTTTGGCCACTTAATTTTCTTTCAGATTATACACTACAGTTTTGTTGTGCTGAATGGCAGCCATATCTCTAGTATACGTCTTCATTTGAAAGTCTGAATCTTTAAAATATAAGAATCTTTCTGTCCTATTTATAAAGACAGGATATAAGAAAAATCTGCTATGATACCAATGTTATTGTTAAGAATTTAGTTGGGTTATTTTGGCCTCTATCATGACTGAAAACTTGAAAAAACATGTGTACCCCTCTTTGAACAGTAAAGTATATCAGAACTAGAGACTAATATTGCATTGGTGAATAAATAATATCTCTTTGTTGAAACTTTTCATAGCTGCCATAATTCTTGCTTTACGGATAATGAAACCCTTTATGCATTGTATTCGTAAACTGAACATGGTTGTTCTTTAAATCTTTGTTTTGGATGCCTTGAGCACTATAAAATTCATTGATATCAGCTTATTAACTCTTGGGAATTAATAATCTGTTCTCTTCTTGGCATGAAGAAATCTGCAATAAAAGAGCTTATATATTTAAAAATACATAAAAGACATTGCATATAATGAAATAATGCAACAATCTCTTTTATATGAGGCTGCTCTTCTGAATTTTTTTTTTTAAACTATATTGACGTCATGATGAATTTGTAGCACAATTTTCTAAATGAGTTGGGCTCCACCCTTGTGGGAGCCCATTTAACCCCACTCATATTGAAATTCGATGAATTCAACAACATTACTTTTCCTGTTTCTACACATGAAACAAACAAGTTAGTAAAAACATTGGATCGAATGATTCCCTGATGATTGAATCTGGCATTTTTTATTCTCTTAGAATTTGACTATATTGATTTGATTCAACAATAGATGCAAATTATATTTCAGTTGAACTTAGCATGTTTTGAATTTCGTGACTTGAGCTCTAACATCACTTTCTACCAATTGCAGATGCTGAATTTGAGAAGCTAAGGAGCTGAAGACCGAAGATGCTGAAGACCAAATAGAAGAATGATGAATCAAGTCTACATCAGTCCTCAAGGAAATGACGACATGATTTTCTTTACATGTTTCACTTGTTCCTCAGTTATATAGTTTGTATTTTTTGTTGAATTGAATCAACTTAGTCTACCCACGGCTTGTGTGGGATCACAAAACATATTTCTCTTAATAAATCATTTTTTCATGATATGAAATGTCTTATGATCAGCAATCTAAATTTTTTCCGATTACATAATGAAACAATGATATTGCAATTGTTCTAAAAATATGTTTTGTAATCAAAATGAATGATTATCTGCACTCTAGCTCTTAAATCTGTAATGCTTTTCTGAAAAACAGCAGTAACAATCACTGCATAATGTATCACTCAGCTTGAAAGATGTTCTTCAAATGAAATTTGTTCAACGATTGCCTTGCCAAGACTGTCCAATCAGTTTAACTGAATCTGGTTGAATGATTTTGATAAAGCAATCCTAAAACATGCTTTTGAATTTGTAATTTTGAAAAAAAAATTCATTGAACACCTTTGACAGAAATTTTTGAATACCCCAGCAAATAATTGCTGCCAAACTCTTACTAATTTATGCAAAACGCAAAAAAATTTAGTAACAGGGATACTAGGAGAAGGCTCTATTTGATTGTCCTTTTTCTCTAAGGTCCCATTATCTTGTGCTATATCATGTACCCTAGTAGGAGAGCCTATAATATGTTCATCCATGGTTAGATTTTGTAAAGTAGCTTCATCACAAGTAGGGGAGGCATCAAGAGAAGGACAACTATAATTTTCATGCTTACCAAATAGATCTTCCCAAATGGTAGGAGCATTAGGGAAGGGAGGGAAAAGATTTTCATGACTCTCGATAGGTGCATCTTCTAATACCAATCTATCCTCTTTGTATCGAGGGGGGATATTAGGAGAAGGAAAATTTTGGTTTTCATGGCTATCCTCTTTCGCTAAAACATTCTCACAAGCAAGGGATTAATGTAGACTAGGTAAGGTGATGTTTAGAAATGTTTCTACGATCTCATCTTCTTTTTTTCTAATATTTTCCAAAGGGGGAGGATGATCGGGACTATCAAGACTCTCAATGCTTGTATCTTCTTTCACCAAGATACCTTCATCACTAATAGGAGAGGTATCGGGAGAAGAACAAGTATGATTGTTATGATTGTCTACACTACCATCCAAACCAATGGGTAATGCATGCTAAGGATTGTGTCAATACTTTGATCCCCTTTCTCTAACATGTTCTCATAACTATGAAAGGTAGTAGAAGGATGAATAAAATGTTTCTTAATGACCTCATTCATGCAATCTAAATTGAACTCATAAGAGGGGATGTTGTATTTATGCAATTCATTTTTAACCATATCAAAGCCACATCTCTTGAAAGAAAACATGCTATTATGGAAAACTAAAGAAAGTGCAATGCAATTATCTAAAGTAAAATGCAATTTTCAGATTGGAAACAAGGTAATTTTCTTATTACACTATGCAACAACCTAGAAGATGAAATGTTATAAATGAAAATTTGGAATTGAGCAATGCGTAAAATGAAGCACTTTAAACTAGATTTAGTGAAATGCATGTAACAGAAAGTCAACCCACTGAAACAGATAACCAATTACTGCAAACAAAAATGCAAAAAATCAAATTTAAACCCTGGAAATGAAAACTTCAAACTCAATAGGGACTAAGATGCCAACAAAGGAATCTTGGTCCCACTGAGGAATTTGGAGGGTCCAAAAAGTGGATCAGAAAGCACACAACTTAGACAGGGTTTTGAGCAAGAAACCCTGAGAGGGACTAAGATGCTAGGAAGGGCGTTTTTGTCCCAATGGAGGTTTTTTCTTAGAAAAAAAACTAAATATGAGTTGATAATAGTGTTCCTAGGTTGCATACCCAGGGACCTAATGTTTGGAAACAAAAAATTGTGCAAATTAATTCAAGAAAAAGTAACTAGTGATAAGCAATTGGATGCAAAAGCGAATGCAATTTTTTTCAATTTTGAATGTAATAATAATGTTCCTAAATGCAATTAGGATGATGAACAATGCACTTTTCAGTTTTTAAATGAGATAAAATGATGCAAGGAAGAAAAAATGCAACCTATATGCACTTTTACTAATGCAAATATGAGAAACCCTAGATGCACTTTCACTAAATATGAGAAACCCTAGATGCACTTTCACTAATGCAAGATGCAATGCAAGAATGAATGCAACCTAGATCTAGGGCCTTTATGGACTCCAAATCATAAAATGAATGCTCAAGAAGTCAGGTTCACCAAAATGAACAATAGGAAAATGGGTGCTTTATAACCTAGGTCATAGAACACCACTATTCTCCTATTATCATTCAATAATGTCTGAGGAACCCTAATTGGATCGACAATCAACCTCACAAGGTGAGTCAATTCTCAACAAGGAGTACCTAGGAGGGGGTTCTTTAATATTTTAGGTGTTCACCATGAAGCAAATGCTTGGAAAAGACAAATTAATATTTAACTCACCAAATCAACCAATGCAAGCCAAATAAAGAGATCAAATGACAAAATTAAACCACAACAAGTTAGGAGGTATGTACCTGGGAAGTCTAGAAATATGATGAGTTTTCTGGAAATGCAAAAATGTTGTCAAAACATGCTAGGGAGGACTAAGATTCCCTTATTTTTGTCTTAGTCTCATTGCTATTTTTCAGGGCAGATGTGGAATCTTCGGATGCCAGAACAGGATCCAAAAGAATCTCTACAAAATTCCACCTAGAGGACTAAGCTGCCCTTACTATTGTCTTAGTCTTGATCTGAATTTCTGAATTTTCTGAGTGCAGTCCTAAGCTCCAAGGTCTGCACTTGCCCCTTCTTAGATCTAAGGTCCCGAATCTTTCAGATCTAGCCTGTAGGTGAATTTCCATGAAAATGACAACTTTGCAATGCAAAATTGCAACTTTGCAATGCAAATTTGCAACTTTGCATGTTTACACTTCAAATGATCTTCAATTCTTCAACCTAAATCTACAATCACAAACATACAAGAAGAGAAAAACTTGTTGATTTTTAGTGAATGGGGTTTTCCTTGGTCAAACCCCTTGTTGGTAATTAAACCTTGAAATGAAATAGAATAATGAAGGGAAATAATGAAGGAACAACATGCAATGCTACAACTCACCAAACCCTTGTTATTAAATCTGCAAACTTGTGTGAACTAGCTGCAATGGATATGGATTTTGAGTCAAAGGAAGGCTTGATGGATATGGACTTGAATTGCTTGCTTGATATGATGCTTGAATCTTGGTGATTTTTCCAAATGTTTGATGAATTGCCCTTGAATGGTCTCACAAAAGACTTGGATGCTTGTTATGAAAAATGAGTGAAGGAACCTTGTATTTATACTTATCTATGCTTAATATCCTAAAACTACACCACACCAAGCTGACTTATGAATTCATTAATTAAAGGAGGCTAAATCCTGCCAGAATTTGAAATTGAATCCTGAAAATAAGCCAAGGAGGACTAAGTCGCCCTAGGTGGCATCTTAGTCCCAAGGAATGAAACTTGGGGCATAGACACCAAAAAGGGGCCCCAATTAAGATACCTCAAAATCAGGTTCCCAAGACCTTGGGGGACAAAGATACCCTAGGTGGAATTTTAGTCCCAGTCCAAAAATCAAGGACACATAGACAAAATCATTAAACGATCATTTATCTTTTGATGTTTTTCAGGATTTTCCATAAAAATATATAGTTTATTAGGCTTGTGGATGCAAAATAGGACCAATTAAGCCATAAAGAAGCATAAATAGAGCAAGGTGAGCCCAAACAAGTGTGAAATGCAAGGGTATGCATTTTACTACACTGCAATCATTATGGGCCATTTTATGTTATTGGTGAGATAATAGACAAAGTCATTGGGGACAATCTCATTGGTCCTACTACTAATACACCATATGTATAGAATAGTCTCTTTGATAATGATTTAAATCCATCATCATATGATCATTTGGGAGTTTATTTATGAATGAAGAATGTAACATTAATTCATACTTTGGGATGTCATATGCCTACTAAGATTGGACCCAAAGAAGTAACTACCACATGTCATGTTATTACCACTATTGATTGACTCAACATGTTATTGGGTAGAACAAATGAAATGTATAATTTTTGTTGTTCATCAATGTGTAATTTTTTTTCATGAAGGTAGAGAGGTAACAATTAAAAGAGACACATACCAACCTCTTCTAGAGTTGAGGAATTACACTTTGGACACTTTTCTTTCAACTCCCAAGAAATCTCCATATGATAGTATAAAATATTTACATGATCTATATAAAAAATGAATACAAGAACAAATACAATAAAAATAGAAGACAAAAGATAAGGTATTGATTCATAAAGTTAGACCTATTTCACCACTACATTCACCAAGAAAATAAAAAAGGGCCTATATACAAAAATCAACATTTCATGCCAAGAATCCATGTTGTGTTAAAAGAAATGTCAAATATTTCTACACAGCCACCTCTAAAAATGCAACAAACATGCATAAAGAAAGATGCATCTATTATCCTACCCTTTGATAATTTATTTACAAAAAGTATAAATTATCAAGATAAAACACATTATTGAAAAAGAAAGTTGAAGAAGTAAATGCTATATCCAAAGAGGAAGAATATGATGAATAGTTTTGGGAAGAGAATGATCTTTTGGAGGAGGATCCTCTTATATTTGTTCTTTGATTCATGAGCATACTATATATATTTTTTAGTTTTTATTTTACCTCGTGCTTGTTTTCTTATACTTTAGGCCTTTCTAATCAAGCCTTATTTGTTGTGTTCTCATTTTCACCCTCTAAATTGAGATTCATGCTTTGTATATTCTCACTTGGGGGAATCTTTGGTATGTCATTTTTCATCATTAATAATTATGCATTCTTTATGTGTCATGTATTTTTCTCTTATATTTTATTACATCTATGCATGCTTGACTTGTCTTTTTCCCTTGATCATATGACATCCTTCTCAATTTGGGTGTTCTCTTGTTTCTTACCCACATATACTCTTATGAACTATGCTCCTAATCTCATTTCAATAATTTTTCATTACATGTTATTTCTTTCTTATTGTAAGGAAAGCTAGATGTAGAAGCAACTCTCCTAACGTCAAAACCTCAGGGAAGAATGCAGAGACTCTTTTAAATTTTACAATTACAGTCCAATTAAGATGCACTAGAAAGAGATTATAGAAACATAGAAATAGACAAACACATATGAACACCAGATATATGTGGGAAAAACCTTACGGGAGAAAAACCCACCACACCAAGAGAAGTCACTTTGTATTACAGTAATAAAGATTACAAACAGAGTTCTGACTTATCTTTCTAATGTCAGTTTACAACAACACTCACCATGAACAACCTTGTTACAAAACATTCACGTTATAGTCTTCACATAATATAATTCATCCACTGATCATATAATCACAGAGCAATCCGTCGATCCATCGAACCAGACATCATCTACTATTACAGACTATATTCATGTCACCCCTGTCTGTCGAGCTTCCTCACAGAATTGCCACAACGAACTGTCTCCCAATGGTTCCCATTCGGCTTCTCTGATTGACCATTGACTCACTACATAGGATGGTATTCTCTCAGTCAAAGTGATCAACCTATGTTGGCATGTCGGTGAGACACTAACCATGTCTCCCCGATGCCACAAGACTTAACCATCGATGTCACCAAGAGTCATCCTTATCGCCAAGATGTTACAATGAGTCCAGAGAGCTATCGCTCAGACTTCGCCATGTCACCAAGACCTCATACCGAGCCTTTATGTTATATTGAGACGTTCAACAGTCGGCAAGACTTATCGCTTTCGGTGATACATCATACCGAAGCTCCAAAGTCACATAGACAATAGAATTTCCATCGGCGAGACTATCATCTTTTTCCAAGAGATCATACCGAGGTCTTTGTGTCACCGCAAAGACTCCAAGTGTATCCCCGTCGGCAAGACCTTCATCAGTCGCTGGGACTTCATACCGAAACCTCCACCTTCGGAGAGATTTCACTTAGTCATTGAGTTCTCTCCAAGACCTTTGAGTTACCCCAAGTGAATACAGTCGGTGAGACATTCCTATCGGTAAGACTTCTTACCGAACTCCCAAGACTCTCTCTAAAAGCTTCAACATAAAATGTTGTCGGCGAGACTTTGTTCGTCGCTGGGACTTTACCCCAAAGTAAGCCTTTCGGCCAAGGGTCTCCCCGATATATGATATGAATGGCCTGTCGGCTAGAGATCTCCACTCGACATAGGGTTACAATGACTGTCACAAGTCACAGCGATAAGCTCCTTCGACAAGACTTAAACATTGTCTTGGCGACCTGTATAAACCACAAGATCCAAAGCTGCTAGTCGGCCAGACCCAAAGTATGTCACACCGACTTGCCTCTCTTAGAGGTTTCAGCCTAAGGGATTGAGGCATATATTTCCAACAATCTCCCACTTGACGTAGATCACATAGGCACCTCCAGAGCACAACAAAACTACTGAAAATCATGGGCACTAAGGCCCATTGAACTCGCACACCACCTGAACTTTTCTGTGCTCACTGGCTTTGTCAATGCATCTGCAACATTCTCCAGAGTATCAACTTTTTCCAAACTGACCTTTCCATCCTCCACCATATCTCGTACAAAGTGGTATTGTACATCTATATGTTTCGTCCTGGCGTGGAAAGTAGGATTCTTTGCCAGACAAATTGCACTCTCACTGTCACAAAAAAATAGTTATTTTCCCTGCATCAAAACCAATGTTAGAACACAAACATTTTAACCAAACTACTTCTTTACAAGCATGTGTAGCTGCCATGTATTCAGCCTCTATAGTGGACAAATCGACTACAACCTGCCACTTACTCATCCAACTCACTACACCACCATTCAACATGAAAGTATATCCACTGGTGGACCTCCTGTTGTCAATGTCCCCTACCCAATCAGAATCCACATAGCCTCGAATACTGAGAGTCCTATGTGATTCAACCAAGTTCCCAAGGTAACACAAAGCAAACTCTGAAGTGCCCTTCAATTATCTGAAAACTCTTTTTACAACATCCCAATGTGTCCTTCCAGGATTAGCCATAAACCGACTAAGAACTCCCACTGCTTGGGAAATGTCTGGCCTTGTACAAACCATTGCATACATAAGACTGCCAACCGCACTAGCATAGGGTACATTGGTCATGTCCTCCATTTCAGTAGGAGATTTTGGACAATCTTCAACAGATAGCTTCATTCCCTGCAAGACTGGAACAACTAGCTGCTTGTAGTCATTCATGCAAAATCTCTCTAGAACAGTCTTGATATACTTACTCTGACTGAGCCAAAGTTTTCTACTATTCCTATCCCTGGTTATCTCCATCCCCAGAATATACCTTGCTGCACCAAGATCTTTCATTTCGAACTTAGTAGACAACTGAGACTTAAGATCAAAAATTATCAACTTACTATTGCCTATGAACAACATATCATCAACATAGAGAGCAATAATAAGAACTTGATCACTTTCAGCTTTGTAATAGACACAATGATCAAATTTTGATTTCACAAATCCCAAAGACAATACAAAAGTATCAAATTTCTGGTACCACATTCTAGGTGACTGCTTTAACCCATACAAAGACTTTTTTAACTTGCAAACTGGTTTCTTTTTACCTTTCTCCACAAAGTGCTTAGGCTAGGACATGTAAATCTCTTCTTCAAGATCACCATGAAGAAATGTTGTTTTCACATCCATCTATTCGACCTCTAATTCATACACTGCTGCAAGTGACAAAAGAAATCTGATAGATGTTAGCTTAGCTACAGGAGAAATTTTTCCCCATAATCAATTCCCTCTACCTGGGAATAACCGTTCACAACCAACCTCGCATTATATTTTTCCACACTGCCATCTAGACCAATCTTCTTTTTAAATACCCATTTGCAGCCCACAACTTTTCTGCCTTTAGGCAATGGCACCAAACTCCAGGTATCATTCTTTTCTAATGATGCCATTTCTTTGTTCATGGCTTCCAACCAAGAGTCTGAATTAGACATTCTAAATGCCTCTTTCACAGTCCTAGGCTCATCAATGCTAGAAATTAAAGCATAGGCACAAGTAGAATCTATCAAAGAGAACCCATACCTATCAGGTTGTTTTCTTTCACGGGTTGACCTCCTCACTTGCTGAGGCTGAGGTTCTTCTTCTTCTTCAAAAATTTCATAACTGCTTAAGCTCTCCTTAGTTTCAGGTACATTTTGAATTTTCAATTCCTCTTTCTCCAGTGTAGGAGGAATTTCAACTACATCCTTTTTGTTCTCTGAATTTGTCTTTGACTATAGATCCAAGTTAGAATGCTTTAGCTCACGAAAGATTACACTTCTGCTGTACATACAACCTTCTCTGTATTAGGATTCCAAAGCTTGTATCCTTTTATGCCAGCACTATATTAGCCAATAAAAATAAATTTGATAGCCTTGTTCTCCAACTTAGATCTTTTCTCATACGACACATGAGCATATGCCTCACAACAAAAAACACGAATATGTCTTAAAGAGGGCTTCTTACCAGACCACGCTTCCAAAGGTGTTTTCTCAACAAGAGAAAAATTTGGAGAATGATTAATCAAGTAACATGTAGTGGCAACAACCTCAGCCCAGTTATTCTCCTCCAAGTGAGCACTACTCAGCATACTTCATGCTCTCTCCATCATTGTCCTATTGAACCTTTCTGCAACTCCATTTTTCTATGGAGTATAAGGTGTAGTCTTATGTCTTTTAATTCCATGGTCTTTACAATACCTCTCGAAATCATCAGAACAAAATTCACCGCCATTATCAATCCTTAAACATTTTATTTTTCTTCCAGTTTGATTTAATTTTCAAAAAATAAACAAATGTTCTTCTCAAATAATCATCAATGAACGATACATAGTACCTTGACTTAGAAAAAGAAGGAACATTCACTGGACCAAATACATCAAAATGAATATAATCTAGCAAACCAGAAGATTTATGAGGACTGGAATAAAACAAAACACGGTGTTGTTTTCCATATATACAATGTTCACATAATTCAAATTCGAGGTTACATTCTTCGAGCCCCTCCACCAGGTTTTTATTCTTCAATTTTTTTAAACCTTTCTCTCCAATGTGGCCTAGCCTATGATGCCAAAGCATAGTCTTTTCTGCTGGAAGTTTAACTTCCATAGAGTTTACACAATTAGGAACATTTCCCTCTTTTCCTTCATGAGTAGCTTTCTATGACTTTACAGAGACATTGTTACATTGAACAGCTTGTACAAGGTACCAATACAAGCACCCCTTGCTAGCACCATTGAGCCTCTAGTAATCTTGTAGCCATTTCCAGAGAACGTGACTTGCACTCCAATATCATTTAGCATACTAACATAAAGTAAGTTTCGAGCCGGACCTGGTATATGCATTACATTATTGATTCCCTTCACTCTGCCATCAAGGAATTGGATTCTGACTCTTCCATGACCAACAATTTCCAAAGTTGAATCACTTTCCAAGTACACCTTTCCACCATCGTATTCTTCATACTTCGTGAACCAATCTCTATGAGATATCATGTGGAAAGATGCTCCTGAATCAATCATCTAGACACTATCTGATGCCTGTGTAGCCAAGGCTGCAATGATAGCGTCTGCATCACTATGAGAAGAATCATTATTAGAAAAATTCTTCTTCTTCTTCTTTTTCTCCTCTTTACAATCCGTTCGGACATGACCAGGTTTCCCACAATTCCGACACTTCACCTTGGAATTCTTGCCAAGGGACTTTGATCTCCCCTTTGATTTCGATTTGGGATTCTTGTCCTTCTTCTTTCCTTTCTCTTTCGACCTTCCTCTAACAACAAGGGCCTCCTTCGCCATCTCAAAAGATTTTCTTCTCATCTCTTCTGATAACAAAGAAGCAACAACATCTTCCATCTTGAAACTAGATGTTGTACTCCCAATAGCCATCACCAGGTGATCCCATGAATCTGGCAAAGAACACAATATCAGCATACAACGATCCTCTTCATCAATCTTCACACCAACAGATGTTAACTGTGCAATCAACATGTTGAATGCATTCAAATGATCAGCTACAGACCCTCCTTCCTGCATTCTCAAAGTGTACAACTTCTTCCTCAGGAACAGTTTATTCATCAAGGACTTCCCCTGATAAATAGATGCCAGTCTCTTCCACAAGGAAGATGCAGTCTTCTCTTCATGCACATTGAGAAGAACAGAGTCTGCCAAATAGAGCCTTATCAACCCCTTAGACTTTCTATCTGCAAGGTCCCAATCTTCTTGCTTCATGCCTGTAGGTTTAGTTCCAGACACAGGAAGCCATAGATCATGATCCACTAAGAGATCCTCCATTTTGAGTTTCCACAACTCAAAATTGCTGCCATTGAACTTCTCTATTTCAATCTTTCCTGACGTGCTAGCCATCTCAATCTGTAATTCGAATTAACAAAACTTCTACAAGACTCCCACTGAACAAAAATTGACACAAAAATCCAACGTACCCACAAGGATAACATAACTGTCCAGGCTCTAATACCACTTGTAAGGAAAGCTAGATGCAGAAGCAACTCTCCTAACATCAAAACCTCAGGGAAGAATGTAGAGACTCTTTTAAATTTTAGAATTACAGTCCAATTAAGATGCAATAGAAAGAGATTACAGAAACTGAGAAATAGACAAACACATATGAACACCAGATATACGTGGGAAAACCCTTACGGGAGAAAAACCCACCACACCGAGAGAAGTCACTTTGTATTACAGTGACAAAGATTACAAATAGAGTTATGACTTATTCATAGAAGAGAATTCATCCACTGATCATATAATCACACAACAATCCATCGATCCATCGAACCAATCATCTACTATTACAGACTATATTCATGTCGCCCCTGTTTGTCAAGCTTCCTCACAGAACTGCCACAACAAACTGTCTCCCAACGGTTCCCATTCGGCTTCTCTGATTGGCCATTGACTCACCATGTAGGATGGTCTTCTCTCAGTCAAAGTGATCAACCTGTGTTGGCATGTCGGTGAGACACTAACTGTCTCCCCGATGCCACAAGACTTAACCATCGATGTCACTAAGAGTCATCCTTATCGCCAAGATGTTACAACGAGTCCAGAGAGCTATCACTCAGACTTTGCCATGTCGCCAAGACCTCATACCGAGCCTTTATGTTATACCAAGATGTTAACAGTCGACAAGACTTATCACTTTTGGTGAGACATCATACCAAAGCTCCAAAGTCACATAGACAATGGAATTTCCATCAGCGAGATTATCGTCTTTCGCCAAGAGATCATACCAAGGTCTTTGTGTCACCACGAAGACTCCAAGTGTATCCCTATCGGGAAGACCTTCATCGGTCACTGGGACTTCATACCGAAACCTCCATCTTTGGCGAGACTTCACTTAGTCGCTGAGAGTTCTCTCCGAGACCTTTGAGTTACCCCGAGTGAATACGGTCGGTGAGACATTCCTATCGGTAAGACTTCTTACCGAACACCCAAGACTCTCCCGAAAAGCTTCAACAGAAAACACTATCGGCGAGACTTCGTTCGTCACTGGGACTTCACCCTGAAGTAAGCCTTTCGGCCAAGGGTCTCCTCGATATACGATATGAATGGCCTATTGGCCAGAGATCTCCACTCGACATAGGGTTACAATGACTATCACAAGTCATAGTGATAAGCTCCTTCGGCAAGACTTAAACATTGTCTTGGCGACCTGTACAAACCACAATATCCAAAGCTGCTAGTTGGCCAGACCCAAAGCATGTCACACTCACTTGCCTCTCTTAGAGGTTTTAGCCTGTGGGATTGAGGCATATATTTCCAACACTTACATCCTAGTCATTTATAATTAAATGCATATACATTGGTTTAATACACACATATGATTTTTAGCTAGCTTTCAAGACCATCTTTTCCCCTTATGATTAACCTATTTTGGGGACAACACCTTATCCTAATACACATCACTAGCCTATTTTCTTACATGGTTATTTACATGTTTACATACTTTATGTGTCTTTATGATTATCATTTAATGTTCGTTATTTTTTTGTCACATAATGACAACTATTTCATACTTATACATGATTTATGATGCTATATATACTCACATGCTTGTATGATTTGATTATTTAAATTATTTATCATGCATCATTTTTCCTCTCCTTAATTCCTTGAATATTATATATGCAATCAAGTTAAGGGGGAATATGTTGTGACTAACATTCTTATAATTGAGACCTCAAGTAGTGACTTATGCTTCAAAGAGAGTCATTGCCATACTTAGATGTGCTAGCTTGATCACATTACATGCCCACAACTAATCATGGTTCTATTACATTATTATAATATATAATCTCAATTTTCCACAATCAAGTGGAGTTGTATCACATGGACATATCAAATGTGCTATATTTCATCACTTTTGTATAGGTAGGATCTCTAATCCTTATCTCTTTGTACTTTTTTAAAAAAATTCATAGATGGTTTAAATTACTTTTTATTTATGCCTATTTCATTTGTGTGATAGAAAATATTCATTATATATCTTTTCTTTATTTTGTAAGACCCTGCGGAGAACCCACATTGTGCCAAGGAGAGGAAAACAAGAAGAATCTAAGAATAGACTGTTACTTTACATAGACCAAATATCTTTTTGAAATGTTTGTATATTTACTCTTCACATTGGTTGAGAATGATTATATAATTTGAAATGTATGCTCATGTTAAATTCTCATGTACCTCAAAGCGAGAAAATATAACAGTGAAATTTCTATACCCATGCCAATTATCATTTAAATTTGAACCCATTTTGATGGAATGTTTTAATGAAATTATATATTAAAAAATGACACTCTTATGTGCTAAGTTTGGCTCATAGTTTGATATGTATCAATCTCTATTTCATCCCCTTTTACACACATTCCCATATATCATCATCCATTAGCTATTTATTGCACTCATATTTACACCCACTCCCTAAATTGAATCCCCACTTCAAATCAATCATTCTCCTTGGTTCATTTCTAAGAGATGTGATATTTATCTAGTTCAATCTCAAGGAGCACATAATTGCACCTTTAATTTAAACATTTAAAATAAAATTTCAAATTTATCATCCCTTTTCATAGCTATTATGAGTTCTTTTTATGTCTTGGTATTTTAGGACATTCAATGTGCACCTAATTTTATAGAGAGATAGTCAAATATGAAGCACTCACTCAAAGAATAATTAAATTTAAAGATTAAAAATAATTAAAAACTACCTCAAAATCATATAGGCCATTTGCATCTTTCTACATGTTGTCTATGATTATCTTTTCAAAACTATAAAGCCAATCCATTTAGGGGTTGACCTAGGAGAACTTGACCCTGCCAATCTAGCAATATCTCCTAAGGTGTTTACAAACATTATCATTGTTACAACAATATCAAAGATTAATTCTTTACCATAATTCTAAAAGTTAAATACCTCTTCTATTATTATAATTTCTAAAAATAATATTTTGGGTTCTCCTAATTAAATATAAATTATTTATATATTATTGTTGGCATTTATTTAACCAACATAGATATAAAAAATATTTTATTCCCTCACAAATACTAAAGTTGAGTTTTTGACCTAATGTTCTTTTTCATCTACAACACACTTTTCTTTAGCTATTTCTACATCAAAACTTAGATAGGGGAGAATATCTAATAGTTGAGTAGGGCCCAATAGTTGTGACAATACTTGTACATTTTAAACCTGATATTTTGAATAGTATAGTACTATTTGTTGTGATAGAAGACTCAATAGTTGAACACTCAATACTAATAATTGAATAAAATATTTTCATTAAATTCAAAAAGTAAAAAATCATGTGATGTCACATTAACACATCAACAAAACATGACTTAATGCACAACTATTGCTTCCTAATTATATCTATTGGTCGAACCTTTTTTTTGATGTATTATGGCACCTCAACAAAAAAACACATTGATGACATAAGTTTGATAGGTCTTAATGATGGTGAAACAAAAGATTTAGTTGTCCACATCTTTGCCACTTAATATAATTTTTTAGTGTCTAAACCATAAATATGTTGCCATGGAATCAATAAAATTTAGGGTGCATACTTATTGGGTCTTCTCCTAAACAATTCCATTATGAGATTCTAAATTTTGATGCGCTTGAATATAAAAGAAAAGAGACAAAGACTCCTAATTTTTTTCATGAGGGAGCTAAGCTAGTGATTCCAAGAAGGGGCTTCCTAAAATATTTTAGTAGGTGTTGAGAATTTTTAAAAGCTTACATAAGCAAGTGGTCCCACAAATTTTGTAATAACAGACAAGTTTAAAACTTTGAAGTCCAAAAAATCAATATTTTTCCATGTGAAGAATGCTAAATCTAAAGTTAAATATACAATTGTATAACTAAATCTAAAAATATATTGATATATAACAACAAAATTTATTCCACCCCAAATACCCCTCTAAAATCTAAATCTAAACAAGACACATTACTCTTGTGGGTGATTTAGTGAATATGGTTAGATAGAGTTTAAATTGTAGCTTTACAATTGATTTTTAATTTTGGAACATAAAATAAAATGTATAGGGTTATATGTGGTTAGGATATTAGAAGGGGCATATCTTAGTGTATAGATTTAGTTTTGTTAGAAATGTATTTTCATATTAATTAACCTTGTCACCTCACAATAGAAAATGAGTATTATGATATGCATGATAATGCTGGACATGCAATCCATTAATATAGTTGAAATTTGATTCAATAATTAAATGATTAGACATATAATTTAAAAACAAAAATTACTCTAACTAATCCCAATATAAATCAATAAAAAAAGACAACCAATATTTTTACAGATTTTTAAAATAAAAAATTAATTTAGATTATAAGATTGTTGCTTAAATGTTTAAGTACAATAGATTTATTAATATCCATGTCCAGACAAGAATTAATAAAATGAAGATTCCATCTTCTATAAAAAAATTATAATTTATCATTTAACATAATTTCCTCTGCACCACAAAAATAGTACCTGGGACCGCTTCCCAAGAAATTATAGTTTAGCCCACATGAACCGTAACTTTAGTGCGAGAATGGAAGGATATTCCGAAAGGAGATTAGTTGTGGTGATTTGATGTTGGGAAGCCGCCTCCACAGAATCGCAAGATTAGACTTAAACTAAATCAGGCGGATATTTTCTTGTCAGCATTGGCATTATAAATACTGCATGCACTCTCCGCCCTCCATCGCAAAAGAGCGGCTTACTGGTTTGTGAGAGTGAGTACAGTTTCATCGGAGAGAAGAGAAAAATGGCTTCCCTAGCAGCGAGCAGGGTTGTATCCATCCCTACCAGAGCGGCGGAGGGCGTCCAGGACGGCTTCAAGCAGCGTTCGGCTCTGACGTCGTATGGCGGCTGCGCGGCTTTAACTCGCCGCTCAGGCGTAGCTGTGGCTGCGCCGCTGAGAGCGGGAAGAGCAGGCATTGTCCAGGCCGTGGCCAAATATGACCTGTCAAACTTCAAGTTCGAGCCGATTCAAGAATCCGTGGTCTCCCGCGAGATGACCAGGCGGTACATGATGGATATGATTACCCACGCGGACACGGACGTTGTGATCGTGGGCGCTGGCTCGGCGGGCCTTTCGTGCGCGTACGAGCTGAGCAAGAACCCGGAAGTGAAGGTGGCCATTATTGAACAGTCCGTTAGCCCTGGCGGTGGCGCGTGGCTGGGTGGGCAGCTCTTCTCCGCTATGGTGGTCAGAAAGCCGGCGCATTTGTTCCTTGATGAGATAGGCGTCCCCTATGACGAGGCCGACGATTACGTGGTCATCAAGCACGCGGCCTTGTTCACATCGACCATTATGAGCAAGGTCTTGGCCAGGCCCAACGTCAAGCTCTTTAATGCCGTTGCTGCGGAAGACCTCATTATAAAGGAAAACAGAGTCTCTGGGGTTGTGACGAATTGGGCGTTGGTCTCCATGAACCACGACACACAATCGTGCATGGATCCCAACGTCATGGAGTCCAAGGTGGTGGTTAGCTCCTGCGGCCACGATGGCCCATTTGGGGCCACTGGTGTCAAGAGACTCAAGAGCGTCGGGATGATTGACAATGTGCCCGGGATGAAGTGCCTCGATATGAACGTTGCCGAGGATGCCATAGTCCGCCTCACTAGGGAGGTTGTGCCAGGCATGATTGTCACCGGCATGGAAGTTGCTGAAATCGATGGTGCTCCTCGAATGGTAAACTTTTCTTTTTCAAGACAAAAAAAATGCCCACTAGGGACTTTCAGTCAGGGCTTAGCTATTATACCATTTTAGAATTGTCTTGTATTTTTTCATTTTGGCTTTGCTTTCTTCAATTTAAGGTCCGCCTGGTGTATGCATGATGCATCGGAACTTGCATATGTGGTATTTTTCTCATGGGTTTGTTTCAGCTTTGTGTGGAATTGGATGTGATATCTATTTGACTCTTAGCTCAGAGTTGGATGCCTCGTCTGGTGATTTTAGTGTTTGCTCATAATTCACTGGGGTATCTTCTTGGAACCCTGGGGCAGAATTGAATGCTGTATTATATCCAGTTTCTTCTGCGATTTCAATCCAGATTTTAGAGATTCATCACTTATAATTTTGTTCACTGTCAGTTTCAGCACTTTTAATGTATAACTATACCATATACTGGTTGGGATTTGAACCTAGGGCTTTCAGTAATTCAACACAAAGCACATCCCATTGGACTTGTTTATGGTTTCTTTTTTTTTTCTTGTTCAATTTAAGTATCTTCTATAGGTTTGAATTCAGGACTTTCTCCTGTTTTTCATCACTCTAATGCTGATCCCATTCATTTTGAGTTTTTTTGATCTTCGCTGCTCGGTATCCTTTCTTCACCTTCGCTGCTCTGTAACTTTTTTACCTTTGTACTGTTCTGTTCCCTGAAGTGCTCTGTATTTTTTCACCTGCAATGCTCTGTTTTTTTGTCTCCCCTGAGCTGCTCTGTATTATCTTCTCCTGCTCTGCCCTGTATTCCCCCCGCCTCCCCCTCCTTGCGCCACTCTGTATATTTTCCCCTGCGCTGCTCTATACTTTTCATCCCCTTCCCTGTTCTGTATATCTTCTGTTTTCACTGCTCTGTAAGTTTTCCCCGGCACTGCCCTATATGTTTTTCCTCTGCGCTGCTCTTTATTTTACACGCCTTAACTGCTCTGTATATTTTCCCTCTACATTGCTCTGTAACTTTTCCCCCACAATGTGCTGCATATTTTTTTGTTGTTATTCTCTGCATCTTGCTTCCCTTATGCGGCTCTGTATTTTTTCCTTTGCACTTCTCTCCATTTATTTTCCCTGCATATTTCCTGCTCTGTTTTTAGACCTTGTGCTGCTCTATGTATATTTCCCCTGCACTGCTTTGTAATTATTTCCTCTTCACTGCTCTGTATTTATTTCCCTTTCTCTGTCCTGGTCTATTTCTTTTCCCGACCTATATTTACATTTGTACATTTTTATCAGTTTACTATACTAATATGTGGTCAAATGCAGGGACCCACCTTCGGAGCAATGATGGTTTCTGGGCAGAAGGCAGCTCACTTGGCACTCAAAGCCCTAGGCTTACCAAATGCTTTGGATGGATCTCTGAATGTGCAGCCGGAACTTACTTTGGCTTCTGCTGAAGATGAGAATACTGCTACTGCTTAGATTCTCTTCTTGTGCAACTGGTAGTTACATTTTGTTTATCAGTGTATAAAGTCACTATGGAGTCAGTAATGTACTTCATGATGTAATAGACATATGGAATTTATAATCCATGGCCTTGATGCATATCTCAAGTCCGGTTTTTCTCTCTCGTCTCTGATTTGATAATGCATATTTTGATTCCCTGTTCATATTTGCTATTTTACCATTCAAATTTAAATAACCGTTGCATCTGTCCTTTCTTCCTGAATGGGGATCCTATTTAAAGTTTGTTGATAGATTGTAGTATTCAAGAGGAAGAGCTTGGCTTCATCAAACAAAAACTGAAATGCACAGAAATGCTGCACTTCAGCTGTGGTTGAATTTTGTATGCTGTGTTTGTCTTCAATTCTAAGATGAAATGAAAAATATAAAATTTGTGATTAAGTTAAAGTTCCAAATATCCTTCTTTCTTCTTGAAGCCCAAGTATATTCCCCACTCATACAGGCTTAGTTTCCCACTGCCATAGATTTCTAGTAGTAACTTGGACAGAGAGGATTGATAGTCAATGATCACATTACTCTTGAAATATTTTGCATCTTGCCATGGCAACACTGTTATTTGTTTTGAAAAAGGCTTAATATCTAGGCAATCAAAAAGTTTTGTTTTGGCAGCTTGGGTGTTTTCCCATGGTTCCTACATACTCTGGCTTTTTTCCTTTCCTCATGATGCATTAAGGAAAGCATGAATGGATGCCTGTGGTATAACTGCAAGCCAGACTTGTCTGAAAGCTGTTTTGGACAGTTAAGAATCAGGATTTGATACTTGCTAATATATAGATGTAGTAATTGGATTTTAAAAATTTAAGTATCAAATCCTGATTCTAAACAAGTATCAAATCCTGGCTCTTAACTGCCCAAAACAGCTTTCAGACAAGTCTGGCTTGCAGTTATACCACAGGCTAGTGGTCCTTCGATTTGGAAGTTTTCATTCAGTGCAGCTGCCCTAGGCCCCTTGATCAACAGGAACACGCATTTTTTCTCTCTTAACACTTTCCATGTCCTTACAGGCAAGGAAGTCACAATTACCATGCGTAGCTAAGCATCAACAAGTGACGTACTTTTTGTACTACTGTTCATACCTACTGTGAGCTAATGACATTCTAAATTGAAAGTGGTCACTCATATAAAAAACCTTGTTATATTCTATGTTATTAGATTTCCACAATCTATAAGAATATCAGTAATTATTTCTGGATTTGATTGTGTAAGTTTTTTGAATCAACGTTTCGGATCACACTCTGTGATCCATCATTAAGATAAAGAGTTCAATGATTTGATTGTTACATTCTATTGGTTAAAAAGGAACTCACTTACTACCTTTGCTTCATAGTTCACATTGCCTTAGCCACATAGTCGTGCTAAAGAACTTAGACCACCATACGTATGTACCAATCGTAAGTAAGGACTGAATGCAATTAGGGCTTCATAGTTTACACAGGTACCAACAATAATGATTCAAGTAATGGTCTTTAAGGCTCTGCCCTTTTGTATGTCACCGACGACAATGGTAGCCTATTAATCCTTATTGATACTCTCCAGACAACATTTCCACAGCTTGAGAATGCTCTAATACGAAAGATTCACAGGGATTTTATGTTGGCTTCTCTTTTAAAAACATGTTAATTAAGCTTTTGTGGCATTAACATTGTTTTCATAATTTTATGACTACACATTGCCAAGACCAAGGTGTAGCACAGCTCATGTTTGGTCAGTCTTCTAATCAGTCTTTGTTATATAAAAGAGATTCTATGGTAATCCATACAATTTGAAATGACATCAACGGACCATTCATTTGATTGTATTTTCTTTTTCTAAAGTTTCGAGAATATGTTTTAATATTCATAATTTAAAAAATAGCAATATCAGGGAAAGGACTCAATAGATAAGCCCCCAATTAAATATATTAGCACTTGCACCGTCAGGAGTTGCAATGGTTACACTGATTGTATTTTATATTAGTCTGAGTTAAAATAAAACACATGTTTAAAATACTATTTTGCATAAAAAATTTAGAGATAATTCTTTTTTGCTGTTACTAATAGTTTAAGGATGGACTTGTCAAACACAAGCATGTCTAGAATTGCTTCTATAAGGATGTTGAATCATTGCAAATTGATGTAAAAACAAAGATGCTAGTGCTAGCTCTATTTGTCTATGGGAAGATGATATGTCAAATGTAACACCTTTTGTTTTTGTTGAAGTAACATAGAAACGTGATTTCAAAAACAATGTAATAATATCAAAAACATGTTGGTACTTAATTATATCATTGAGTCTGGACCAAGTAACCATCCATGTGAGAGGATGTACCCATCTAGAAAACCAAACTGTTTGTCACTTATCAACACAATCTTTTAAAATTTTAGTCATTTTGTGTCACTTCAATCCCTTTCCTTGTGACATTTGGTCTTTAAAGTGCAAGAGCTAGTATAATGACACAAAATTGTGAAGAAATATGATGTACAATGTACAAGGTTTGTGAAGAAGTAACAAGTTGACATATGAAGATGGTATGATCTCTACTAATTACTCTGTGAAAATAGTTCTGGCAACCATGGCATTTACAATATCAACGTACCTAATATGGATTCACTAATAACTTAGTAATTCTGTTAGGAAAATGGTCACAAAAATAACCTAAAGAACATGGAAAAAAAATAAACAAAAATTTAAAACCACCAAATAAATGTAAAATTCATTTAATGGTTCAAAGTATTTTAGGTGAAGAAACAAACAGAGACCTGACATAAGGTATTATAGTAATATCATATATGAAAACAACCATAGATAAAACCACATAACCAATACTTTCATTTAACAGATAATAACAAAATTGGTTCAAAATGAGATGAAACACAACAAAAAATGATCTAGTTGACTACAACTTCCAAAAAACTCATTGAAACCATGGCAAGTGACTTATCTAAAGAATCTGCACAAATTGTGTTGTGTTGTCAACAATGTCAATGAGAAAAAATGGGCAGAGCTTGTGGGAACAATATTACGAAACCCTGTTTTAAAAAGGAGATGAACCAAAAACCAATCACGAAGATTTGATCCAATTTGCTTTCTTTCAAGTTGAATCTACTTTCATGTGATTTGATTTGATTTGATTTATTTTGATTAAATGAGAGTCAAAATATGTTTTCAAGCATGTGGCGAAGACTGTTTCAATTGCTTGAATGTTATTTAGGTGTGAAACACATTGAATTTCAATGTGTTGTGCCCACACTATATAGCCTATCGACTAATTAAAAGAATTAATAGTTGAAAAATATATTTTAATAAAAATTAATATCTTTCACAAATCTCATTAAAGAAACATCCAATCATATGATGACACATAAGGTATTTGGTAATATATCTTAATTCAGATGTAGAGACATGCTATTTTTTTGTGAAAATTCAATCTACTATTTGGGAGCTTGAGGTGCACAAAGTTAGAGTGCACACTCTTGGGTTGTCTCCCTTGTTTTCTTTGACATTTTATTGGTCTATGTTAAATGAAATGACAATTTTATCTCTTCTCACTAATCTATTTTTTATCAAATTTTGATGATTTTCTTGCAAGGAACAATGAATGCAAAGTTTTTTTTTCATTGCATTTGTTTTCATGAAGTTTTTTTTTAAAATAATTTTGAGTCTCAAATATCAATTTTATTAATAATCTGTCTCCTTGAAATTACGTTAAATGAAATGACACATTTAGCTCTTGGATCTATTTTTTTTATTAATTTTTGATGTTCTTGCAAGGACCAATGAATGCAAAGTATTCTTTCATTGTTTTTATTTTCATAGAGGTTTAGATTTTGCAATAAACTCCATGTCCTCAAATGTCAACTCTATTCTTTGTCTCATTGAGATGACATTATTCTAGTGAGGTGGGGGAATTTAAATGTGTAAGGTGTAGATTCATTGGGAGGTTAGCATGGGGAATCTATTTCTTGTTTACTACTTTTGCAATTTTAATGTTTTCCTAGAATATCTAATATAAATGTTTTATGTGAATGATGATTTATAGTGTTCAAAAATATTTTTAATTGTGATAGTGAAAGAAAAAGGTGACTTGGAGGTTGATACAAACTTGGCACCATTTAATTGCATGATGTTTTATAGATTTGTTAGGATTTTAAGTGCATCTACAATGTTGCACACTTGATGTTTGACTAGAAATCTGAAGAGTATGTCTTTCTTTAATATATATGCCCTAGTCTTTTCTTTATTTATGTCCACCAAAAGTTTTAATTATTTGTTGGAAGGATTGAAAATCATTGAATACTATCTTTTGATAATTGGTGTGCAAGTTTTGTAAATTTGCAAATATTCTTGAAAATCAAATTCAATGAAGTGTAATGACCAATATTGCAAATAGATTCTTTACTTTTGGAGTAGCTATTAATATATTGATTGGGGCAATGTTTTGCAGACCAATGTCTAGACCAACAAAGAAGTGGCCATCAACCTTCTAATCCTCTAGCCCTACTTTACATGTATTGTTGTAGCATGTTTAACTTGTTGAATGCACGAGACAACTAAGAGGAGGGGGGTGAATTGTTGTTTATTAAAATATCAAACCCTCATTAACATTCAGATCTGCATTAATCCTTAAACCCTTAACAACCATTAAACCCTTATCAAACATTAGTAGAATATAAATATGAGAAACAATAATGCAAACACGTCCATGCACATTCGAACACTAGATTTACGTGGATAACCCAAGAAGGGAGAAACCATGGTAAGGATTAGCTCACAATATAAAATAATTGCAACACCAACTACAATAGGCTCACTACCGAAGGGCTCATTACAAAAGATATGAAGAAATTATAAGAAAGTTTGATTCAAGATTTGATCAAGGAATATTTCTTGGGTAGTCTACTAGGAGTAAAGCCTACAAATGCTATAATAAAAGGTTGAGGAAGATTGTTGAGAGTGCAAATGTCAGAGTTGATGAAGATTCACATCAAAACATTCATGAACAAGAAGATTGTTAGTCAAATGTACCTACCTACTCAGAAGAAGAAGAAGAGGTTGAAGAGAAGGAAGAAGCACCAGAGAAGATCCCCAAGACTCCTACCAAGTATGTTTGGAAAAATCATTCAAAATATCAGATCATTAGAGATAAGAATGAAGGAGTGGAGACTAGAAGAAGATTTTCAAAGACAAATGAACAAGTGGAATTTTCTTTGTTGTCAATAATAGAATCACAAATTTTTTTGATACCAACAAAGATTAAGGATGGATACAAGCAATGGAAGAGGAGCTAAATCAGATTGAGAAAAATTAGACTTGGGAATTGGTTCCAAGGCCCGTAGACAAGAATGTGATAGGAACAAAATGGGTGTTCAAAAACAAACTGAATGAAGATGGAGAGGTTGTGAGAAATAAAGCAAGGCTAGTGTGCAAAGGTATTCACAAGTGGAAGGAATTGAATTTGAGGAAATATTTTCTTTGGTGGCTAGAATGGAGGCTACCTGAATGTTTCTTGCATTTTCTATTCACAAGAACTTCAAAGTATATCAAATGGACATGAAATCTACCTTCTTGAATGTTGACTTGGAAGAAGTGTATATAGAGCAGCCTGATGATTTTCAACTATCAGAGGATCCAAAAATGGTATGTAGATTAAAGAAGGTTTTGTATGGTCTAAAACACGCTCCTAGGACTTGTTATGCAAGATTGGACAAATATTTACTCCAACAGGGCTTCAAGAAAGGTACCATAGATAGCAATCTGTATGTTAAATATGAAGATGAAAGAATTCTAATTGTTGTTGTGTATGTTGATGATATAATATTTGGAGGAAATGATGAAATGTGTAAGAAGTTTTTTGAATAAATGTAGAAAGAGTTTGAAATGTCTATGTTAGATGAGCTATCTTTCTTTCTTGGACTTCAAATTGCACAATCAGATAATGGTATCTTTATGTCTCAAGCAAAGTATATCAAGGAGATGTTGAAGAATTTTAGTATGGAAGATTACAAACTAGTGAGTACTCTAATGGTAACGAGCTTTCATTTAAGCAAAGATGATGAGTCACCTAATGTTGATCAGACTCTGTATAGGTCTATTATTGGGGGCCTATTGTATTTAATATCATTAAGGCTTGATATTTGAAATGAAGGAAAACTGTGGGGAAATAGATAGGAGACATAAAAATGAGGGACCTATGCCAAAAAGAAAAAGGGGGTGTCCACCTAATCACAAATCCACCTTTTCCATGTTCATTAGGAAGAGGTATCGTGCCACAAATGATCAAATTTGACTTGCAACCCTCAAGGTGAGTCAACCCTAGATTTGGACACTATGCTGCCCTAACTTCCTTATGACGAAAATGACTGAACAACAGTTTTGGGAGAAGGATAAAAGTGCATTAAAAATAAAACCTATGAGATCTAACACTTGAAACACAAAGTATTATGATAATACTAGCATAAATGGATATGAAAAGGTTAGGATGGTATGTACCTGGCTCCAAAAGTGGGTTTCAAGATCTACTGAAGGACATATTCACCTAGGAACAAATGGATCTCTATGTAGGGGTCTGAAAATTCTTTTTACAGTCCTCAAATCTTAGATCTAAGCTTTTGATTCCCCTAGGTTTGACTTTCAAAAATTCAGAAATAAAACCTGTAGGTGAGTTTCTGTGTCTTGACAACTTTGACAACTTTGTAAAATTGCACTTTTAATCCAATTTCAATCCTTATTCACCTGCAAATCTGCAAACACAAGGAGATGAGAAAAATGTTTATTTTTGGTGGATAAGGGTTTGCCTTGGTCAAACCCTAGTTTGGTAATTAATCCTTGATAATGAAATAATGATAAAAATGAAGGAATTGATGAATGAACAAAGCTTGTTACACTTCACCAAACCCTTTAATGGCCATCCTTAGAGGATTGAAGTCTAAAAAATCACTACAAGGATTGGATCTTGCGTGAAATGGATTGATTGATGATGGATCTTGATGCTTGAATTCTTGCTTGAAACTTGAAACCTACATCACAATGTTAGCTCAAAAACATGCGTGGACACACATAAATCTTGACATCATGATATGATCTTGAATGCTACAATAAATGATTGATAAATCTACTATCCAATGCTCTTGACAACAATATTTTCTCGTCTAAAAATTTCCTTAATGCTATATGTTTTGAATTGATAAAAAAACTTTGTATTTATAGGTGTTTCCTTAATTACCCGATAATTAAACATCACAAGCCGACCTTTGCAATTTGAATTTAGATCACTAAAATACTACCAAAAACATATTAAAAAATGAGATCTAAGACTTAAGGAGAACCCATTTTCCCTTGGGTGAATAGGTCCTAGGCCCTAAACCTAGGACACACATTTTCCAAGATGTGTAATTAAGTGTAGGAATTGATTAAATGTGGTTCCCATTTCAGAAAATGAAATTAATTAGGCTTGTGAATGCATAATTGAACCAATTAAAGGATTAATTAAGTCCAATTAATTAAGGGGATACAAACATAGTGTGAAAATGTAAAGGCATACATTTTTCAACACTACATTTAAATAGCCCCCACTTTAGTGAGAGTATGAACTTGGGCTCAGACTCACACTAAAGTAGAAAAATAACTCAAGAGAGGTCTAATTGTACAAGTATTGGAAAGATAAGATGACAAAGGTCAAGGGGGATGATCAAGCCCCCAAGATCTAAGATCTCATGGCAAACTAACAAAGGCACAAAGAGACACATGCCTGCAATAGCAACACAAGATACACAATCATGCAATGCCAAAATTAATGCAAACAAAAAGAAGAGGATGGATGGACTAGCCAAGGTTGCACTATTGTCCATAAAATGTGTTCACAAGTGAAAATCCGTTATCCACTATGCAAACAAAATATACTCACGAGAGCTAGTGAAATATAATGTCCACTAGGTGAGCCCCAAGAAAGTGAAAAACACACACTAGGTCGATATGTACCCACAAAAGGTGGTTGATGTGAAAGTCATACCAGGTGTACAAGCTCCCATATGTCAACCATACCAAAAGTTATACCTCCTGATAACTTTGATAAGGCGCCACAAAAAAAGGTTCCACAAGGCTAGCAAGCTGTATTGTGCTAGACACTCATGAAAAACAAAAAGCCACCACTGGTAAGCAACTTGTGTTATGCTTGGTGGCCATGAAAATGTTTTAAATACAATAGGATAGGATAGTCAAATGGGTTTTTCTTAGTTCATGAAAGGTCTCACCTTAGGGAACATCATGCTCAATGTCACCAAGAGAGTACTAGTCGAGAGATAAAAGATTCACACCTTATGGAATGTAAGCCATAACATTACCACCAAGAGGAATGCCATATGCCAAGAAAGGTCACACTCTTGAAGGACATCAAACCCAATATCACCACCAAGAAGACACACCACATGAATTAAGAAGACCATAGTTTGAAGGAAATATGCAAACAATGAGCGGAGACACATATGCCCCCACTTTAAAGAAATTGCTAAACACCTTGCTGTGAGAAATTACTTTAATGTAGAAGAATGATAAATGCCAATACATGAGAGCTTCATTCAGAAAGCCCTATGCCAAACATATGTTTCCAAGTAGAGCTATTTCATGGAAAGGAGGTTTCCCCCCATATGCAATCCTAAGATAACATATAAGGAATCCACAGATCTGGGGTTAACGTTATGTCTTTGCTACAATGATATAATCAAGCTTGGAATCATCATCATTCCCCAAATAAATCATGGAACAATGAGCACAAAGGAAGAATGACACATATAGAACAAAAACAAAGAAAATATTTTGGGTCAACATGGAAGAGACCTAAATATCTCAATACCTTGCGTCATCCCCAAAAGGAAAACACAACACAAGTGAAAAGATAATGGTGTACGACATATAGAAGAATGTAGATACAAATAGAAGAATATCACGATAGATTCACTTTCTTTGTATCCTTGCACCAACTAGGTAACAAGGGCCATCCATAGTAGGCTCAAATATAAAGACATTCCAAGTAGCACAATACGAGGGATCACATTACACACATGAAATCACAAAGAACATAAAAAGAAGATAAAGAAAAGACTAGTATGGCACATGTGAGTCAACCTATATTAGGTCATCTGCATCCCAATATTGTTAATCATAGATAGAAATAAAACAACTAGCCAAAGGGACAATGACAAGTGACTTACGAGGAGCACCACTAGGTTCAACACATGGTGAGTCACTCTTTATTTTAGGATCATCACAGTTGTTATCATTTAAGCTCACATAAGAGGAAAACAATATATTCAACTCATTATGAACTTCCTCATCAGTCTTAGCGTTCTCATCATCATGAGACAAGTTAATCATAATATGAGGCCTAAGGATAATGTCCATTGAAGTTTCATGTTGTTGTGGCGAAGGTGGAGAATCATCATGTATTGCTTGAGTTGGTGTTTGATCTCAGTTTTTCGTTTTGTTCTTCTCTTCTAATTGATGAGCAATAACATGATATCTACACCTACTCTCTTTAGGATTTCAATTTATCCTTGTACGATTTTCAAGTTGTGATTGTGTAGGAGCAGGTTTATCAAACATTGGTTTCTTTTCTTCCCGTAAGGTAGGAACAGAAGGAACCATGGAAGGTTGGTCAACCACTTTCTCTTTGGGTTTATTAACTTGTTTGATTTTAGGAGGCACAACAAAAATTATATAGTTATCTCTCAGTCTCTTTTAGGAAATAGGCAGAGGATTTTTCATGGATTTGTCTTGGTTACTTGGAAGGGATTTTGGTTCAATCATGTCTTCATTAATGATAGGAGGCTCAATCATGGGTGGAGATATATTGCTAAGGGATAATCCAGCTATGCGCTTTGCCTTGAAATTCTGGTAAGATTTGAAAAAGAAGTCCTCATGAGGCTTAATAGGTTCCATGGGTTCAAGAAAAAAGAAATCCAATGAGAAATTCCTATGGGAAGACACATGATTAAAGCCACTTTGATGCATAGTAAATATTTCATTGCCAAATGGAAATTTTAGACATTTATGCACTACCGATGAGATGAAATCCATGGAGCACAGCCATGGATAACCAAGCCTCACATAGAATTGGTCCAACGATGGGATGATGGAGAATGAGACATTCAATTGTTTCAGTCAAACTTTTAAAGGAAGAGTGATCAAACCTGTTGTAGGGAAAGCAAAAACATTATGTGTTTTGATCCATGCTTTCGGTTGTTCATAATAACCTTGATAAATTTCATGCACGAATAAGAATTCCCTAGTGATCACATTCTCTACACACACGTGATCAATTAATATCCCATTAGTAGGCTTGTCATTGATTCTTCTAGTGATGTAAAGAGGACCATTGGGTGCATGTTTGATTTTGTAATTTGGTGAGTAAGCAATGCCAAAAGACATTTTTGTTTGGCCCTTACGAGGTTGAACTTCAATGAGGTTAACCATAGTATCTATAGAATCATCCTCATTATTACTCATATCATCAGTCATGTCAACATTCACCACATCATTCTTGGTATCACTAGCTTTCACAAATGAGATGTTATGATTTGGCATGGGATTGGTAAAGATTTGCAAATTTTGGTTAGGTGGGGCAATGGACATATTTCCTTGATCATTAACACCACCAATCTAGATATGACTAGAATCAATGAGGTCTTGCACGATATGTTTAAGATGCTTACAATATTTTGTATCATGTCCATCTTTTCGGTGATATTGGCAAAAGGAATTAGTATTATAGTTTAGAGGTAAAGGATTTATAGGATCAATGGTATTGACAGGAGGTAAGATAATTAGGCTCTTAACCAAAATTTGCAACATGATGGAATGGAGGGTATCGTGTAACGGGGTAAATTGTCTATTGCATTCTCTGAATTGATATAGAGTTGTTGTTTTTATGGCAGCCACTTGAGACTCAACATGTTGAATTGTTTGAGGTGGGTTTATCTATTAAAAGCTCTTATTTTGTTTCTTGAATGGTTGGAAATTGTTATGGGGCATAGACTCAGATTTCTTAGGGCGGTTAGAGGGATTTTTTGCTTCATAATGGCTAACTAAATTTTGTCATGAAGGGCCATGCACAAATATGTAAAGGAAGGAAATTTCAGCATCCCAAGCTTGTCTTGGATTTTTTTTTGCAAATTTTCAATGAACATTCTTTGAAAATTAGCATCAAGAATTTTAATATTGATTTGTGAGTAAAGCAATTGGTATCATGTTATAAAATCACTGATCTTTTCATCATCCTTTTGTTTACACTTCATTAAATCAGCTTAGGTAATCTTGGGACCAATGTACACTTGGAAATGGTTGAGGAAGGCATCAATAAGCTCATTGAATGAATTAATTGAGTTATTCGGTAAACAAAAAAACCATTCCAAGGTTGTATCTTTCAAAGGCCTAGGGAAAATTTTATCCAAGAGCTTATCTTCGAAGATGAAGTCACTACATAAGGTTGTGTATGTTGATACATAGTTACTAGGATCTCCTTTACCACCATATTTATCAAATCTAGGAATATCTATACCTTGTGGCATTTGTGCTCTCAATATCTTCAAGGATAATGGGTTTTTATTGACATATTGGGAAGGTTGGCCATTTTGGTTTTGGTTCAATGTGGAAATTTTTTGTTGGAGGGGTGAAACATTTTGCAAAAGTTGGTTAAGGATGGAATCATTGGTTGTGTTTTGAGATGGAGGTGAATAAGGTGGAGGTGTTTATGTATTGGGAGGACAAGTGAATTGTAAGTTTGCGAGAGGTGATGGATTAGGAGATATGATATTTGAATTCACAAAGCTAAAAGGATTCCTAGCGGAAATACCTAAAGTTGGATTGATATTGCTAGTGGTTTGCCTTGTTGTAGTAACTGTTGGATGAGTGTATGTAGGAATAGAGGCCACAATTATATGAGGAATTTAATTTTCACCTTGAATTTGAGTGTATCCAAAATTTTGAGCACAACAAGCCATTGTAGGAACATTATTGTCAATTATATGGGATAGGCTATGCACAATTTCTATTCCTTATTCATTATCAATCATTTTCCTCATGTTATCTATGACAAGAACCACAGTACCAATAATGTATTCAACACTCACAAAGTTTTGCAGTTTTTCTAAGGCTTCATCCATTTGTTTTGGCTTCTCTTGAGGTACATTAGCAACCATTGTGTCAACATCAGTTACATTAGTTGTGGGTAAAGTAGTCATGGGAAATGTGGTATCAAAGATATGGTCCATAATGGGTTGACTAGTGTCAACACTATGAGTGAAAGAGTTAGAAAACTTAAGATCCATGGTGGATGTACTAGCGCGAGAACGCATGAGTCTCAAACTATGTCTCACTAAAGTATTTGCAATAGGACACTAGGTTGTGAAGCTCATACAAGTTTCACCAAACTGCAAGTGCACCCAAAATGGAGAAAAGGCACTAGACAAATGTAATAAACACCCAAAATTATGAGTCACAATGCAACTATGTAAGAAGCTTTTACAATTTTTAGATTTGAAACATGATAATTCATTGATTATTATATGCAAAAACCTAAAAAATGATGTCTTTTTAATGCCAATTATGATTTCAAATAATGCAGTTAATTTGACCAATTGAACTTAATGCAAGAAAGTACAAAATTTCTAGTTTTCTAAAACTATTTCACAGATCTGAAAGCGGAATGAAATGAAGCAAAGAGAGAAAAAATGATGCCAAAAAATTTGAAAAAGAACATGTACAAGGATAGATTCACCCAAGGGCAAATGGGTCTTTGTATAGGCATTGGAAAATTAAAGTTTGTGTTTCTTATTTGATGTGTGAGTTTTTTTGTTTCAAGTTAGAGACTGTGAATTCTATGATAGATTTCTCCAGTTTTAGGTGTCTTAATGCAAGTACAATTAGTGACAAATAGTGAAAAAAGTGAAAAATTTTGGAATGCAATTTTTGAATCTAATTGATTGAAAAACACTCTTGATGTCACTACAATGCAAGATGTATGCAAAATTAATGCAAGTTTTTTTTTCATTTTTATGAATTTAAATGGTGCAAACATGCAAAATTAAACCCTAAATAGAATGCAAAGCACATTAATGCAAACCTAGATCTAGGGTTTTGAATGTCTCCAAATTAGAATGTAATATGTACAATGTCAGGTTCACCAAAATGAAATGAAGGAAAAGTGTGGGGAAATGGATAAGAGACCTAAAAATGAGGGACCTATGCCAAAAAGCAAAAGAGGGTGTCCACCTAATCACAAATCGACCTTTTCCATGTTCATTAGGAAGAGGGATAGTGCCACAAATGGTTAGAATTGACATGTAACCCTCAAGGTGAGTCAACCCTAGGTTTGGACACTATGTTGCCCTAACTTCTTTATGACAAAAATGACTGAACAATAGTTTCGGGAGAAGGATAAAAGTGCATTAAAAATAAAAACCTATGAGATCTAACACTTGAAACATGAATATTAACAAATAGATCTGAGAAGGTTAGGATGGTATGTACCTATCTCCAAAAGTGGATTTCAGGCTCTACTAAAGGACATATTTTCCTAGGGGCGAATGGGTCTTTGTACAAGGGTCTGAAAATTCTTTTAGTAGTCCTTGGATCCCAGATCTAAGCTTCTGATCCCCCCATATTTGACTATCAGAAATCTAGAAATAAAACCCATTTTTGTGTCGACAACTTTGATGACAACTTTGAAAAATTACACTTTTGATCCAATTTCAATTCTTCTTCACTTGCAAATATGCAAAAATAGAGGATAAAAATGTTTGTTTTTGGTGGATAAGGTTTTTCCTTGGTCAAACCTTAGTTTGGTAATTAAACCTTGATAATGAAATAATGATAAGCTGAATGAATTGATGAATGAACAAAGCTTATTATACCTCACAAAGCCTTTAATGACTTCCCTTAGAGGACTGAAGTCTAACACATCACTCCAAGGATTGGATCTTGCATGAAATGGCTTGATCGATGATGGATCTTGATGCTTGAATGCTTGCTTGAAACTTGAAACCTACATCACAATGTTAGCTCAAAAACATGCATGAACACACACAAATATTGGCATCATGATAGGATCTTGAATGTTGCAATAAATAACTAATAAATCTACTCTCCAATGCTCTTGACAATAATATTTTCTCATGTGAAAGTCTCCTTAATGCTAGATGTTTTGAAGTGATGAAAATACCTTGTATTTATAGGTGTTTCCTTAATTACCCGATAATTAAACATCACAAGCCAACCTTTACAATTTGAATTTAGATCATTAAAATGCTACCAAAAACATATTAAAAAATTTAATCCAAGACTTAAGGAGGACCCATTCTCCCTTGGGCGAATGGGTCCTAGGCCCTAAACCTAGGACACACATTTTCCAAGATGTGTAATTAAGTGTAGGAATTAATTGAATGTGGGTTCCCATTTTGGAAAATGAAATTAATTAGGGTTGTGAATGCATAATTGGTCCAATTAATTAAGGGGATGCAAGGATAGTGTGAAAATGTAAAGGTGTACATTTTTCAACACTTCAATATTATGCAAACTGTCTACTTGGTTACAAGATTTCAAGTTGATCCAAAAGAAACTCATGTAAAGGAAGTCAAGAGGAGTTTTAGATATTTGAAGAGCACTCTAGATTTTGGACCGTGGTATCAAAATATGATGAATTTTATCTGAGTGCAGATACTAATGTTGGTTGGGCTGTTAGTGTTGATGATAGAAGTACCAATGGAGGTGCTTTCTTTTTGGGAGACAAATTGGCCTCTTGGTTTAGTAAGAAGCGAGACTTAGTGTTCCTATCTACAACAAAAGTAGAGTATATTGTTGCAACATCCTAATGCACCCAGATGTTATGGATGAAGCTGCAATGTCATAAAATTGCACCCCTTGCAATTTCACATACATTCTTGCATCTTCTTTAGTGTCCACTCCCCTACCATTTGTGTAGGCTCAAAGGCTATTAGCTTTGCGTTAAAACTTGTGCTTTTCTCGTTCTTGTTGTTTTGTAGCGTGATGTGTCAGGACACTAGCACGTCATGTGGGAATTTGTGCACGGTGCTAGTGTCTTGTGATGTTTCAACATTCAAACAATCGTTTCCAAGCATTTTTTCCACTTGTCATCAAGTTTTTTTAGTAGTAATGACTGGGGATGCCTTGTAACCGCCTGGGAAGATTCTTTTCCCTCTTTAAAAGCTATATTTTCAACTCATTTGGCCTTCCTCTCCTTCTTGGCTTCTCTCTCAAACATTCTACTTATTACTACTTTTTACTTCCCACATAAATTAGTGAAGTTTTAATGCCGGGGTGTAATAAATTTTGATGTTGGGACATCCAATGAACCTTTTTTTTTAGAATGAAAAAGTTTTCTAGGATTGATTTATTAGAATCATTCAAACAGTTAAAATTGAACTATTGAATAGTCCTAACAAAGAAACAAACATGATTCATTTGGAAAACAAAAATTTAGAGAGATGAAATAAATAGTTGTTATTTTCTGCTATGTTTGTCATTGTTGATCATCAGAAAAGAGTTGCAATTCTGAAGCAAAATATGTTGAGATTATTACTTCAGTTGATTACAAAACACATATGCTTTCAACAAATTCATATAAGTTATTTCAGATTATGTAATTGAGAACAAGTTCAGATGGAAACACAAGCCATTACATACTTTGAAGTAACTGATTTATTAAGAGATATGTTTCTGTAACCCCACACAAGCCGTGGGTTATGACTAAGTTGATTTAATTCAACAACAAGTATAAGCCATACATCTGAAGATTAACTAAAAGAAGAAAGATACATAAGAGGAACGTCATGTCCATCATTACCTTGAGGGATGATGTAGGGTTGACTCATTACTCTCTAGCTTCATCTTCAATTTTTTTAGCTCCTTTGCTCCAAAATTCCAAAACCTGCAGTTGATTGTAAACTTTTTTTAGAGCTCAGGGCATGATATCCGATTACATGCTTATCAACAGATATATGATTTATAGTTATTATCAAATTGAATCAACTTAGTCAATATCTGAGAGATAAATGTAAAAACTGCCGAATCAAATCATCAGGAAGAAATCATCAATTCACTATTTTTCCTAAATTGTTTGTTTCATGTGCAGATATAGGAAAATTCTTGTTACTATTTCATCAAATTACAACATGAGTGGTGGAAAATGTGGCTCCCACAAGGGTTGTGCCCAGCTCATAATGATGACCTAACATTATGGAGAAAAAGTAATCAAGGTAATCTATGCAACCTTTCAGAGATAGTGAATAGACATACATATTAGGTTCACAAAGTATTCCAGCCTTCAAAACAATAGCTACAGGAAAGACAATCATGAATAAGTCACAATGCAGGAAAAGTACATAATCTTGAATATCAAATATAAGAATGGCAGCCATGAAAGATTCTTCAGAAAGTTTATACAAAGGCTTCTAAAGAAATGGTATTTTGAATCAATCCTTGTCAAAGGACATTCATATCATTGAGTTATCTGAAACAGTGAAACAATAATAATGCTTACAAAATCAGCATTATTTTCATAAGGAATGAAAGTTGTCAAGAGCTATAGAACAATCAACTCAGCAAAGATATTAAGAAAGATTAATTTGAAGCTTTAAATGATAAGTTATGCAAGTTTGAGTTCAGAAAGGGAGGACAGATCAAAAGAAGTAAACAGTCATTTTTAAGCAGCAAGTGAAATAAAAGAAATAAAGTTGAATACTTCACTTAAACACAAAAATTCTACCATCATGAATTCATTTCAAGTAAACAGTGCTTTATAGTGTCTGTGTTTTCAACTGAAGAAAATTCAAACAACCTCTAATGGAGATATTTGGAAAGTGGCATATGTAATAATTTAAAATTTTAGAAACAAGGAAAAGAGGGCATGATTTCAGTATTTTAATGAAAAACTAATGCAAGCTGCAGGAAAGTATGCCTTTACAAAAATGGAGAAAGTTTTATTTGCATACAAAATATGAATTCATCTTTCAATTTGCAGAGAAGTTAATATTATAGTTTTTGAAAGCAACGTGGAAAAAAAACATTGAAGCAAAAGAAGACTCTTAGCCATGAAGGAGAACTCGACCTAAATATTAAATATAGAGAAAGAGGTTGCGGCCTAAAAATTAAAAGATGCCCATTTTCTTGTTTTATCGAAAGAAGTCTTCTAAAGTCTTTCAGAATGAGAAGAATGTGAAGAAACCATCAAAATTATGTAAGCACAAAGATACCCAGTAAAGCAGACATGGTCGCGGATTTCATGATGAGAAACAAGAGATAACTACCAGAAGCTTCTAGGCCATGACGTACCCATGAAATTTAAGTATAGGAAACAAAGAATGTTCATTTTTCTGTTCATTTTTAGGCTCAAATTGAACGCTTTTTACAAATAAAGAGAGAAGACCAGTTTCAAGAACTTACCTAATTTTTTGTATTAAGAGAAACTCAAACACAAAAACCCATGAACTTCTTATTTAGAAGACTCCAAAAAGCTCGAACCAGAGGCATTTATGGCGGCCAAAGTAGAAACCACCAACAAAAAAAAACATTCACAGAGAAATCATTAGAAGGAATGCAGAAGCCGCGGCCTCAAAGGCCAAAAATCTTTCATAAGCTTTAAAAATGGAGAGTTTTTTTTCCAAATTTGGAATGAAATTGGACTTACCTTGAGATTTTTGCAATGAATCTTCCAAAAAATCTTCAAAATGGCGTACAATACAGAGATTTCCAATACAAAGATTTCCAGCTCAATGGCGGCCTAGGGTTTCATGATGGAGGCACCTCCCAACAACAACAAGTAAAATGAAAATAGAAATGAATGTTTATCTTTTGTTTTGAGGGTTTGAAACCCTATAAGGAGCTCGATGGCTGATAGGCATTTTGTTTGCCTAAGTTTTTATTAAAAACTTTATTTGTTTATGTTTAGAACTGGGACATCTCCTATGCCTTAGGTTTTCTTTAAAAGTGTTTTTAATATCTCCTTAAGACTTAGTCTTCAAGCCTTTTTTATATTTGGCTTTATCACAAGTCTTTATTTTTTCATTTAGAATCATATTGTAAAATATTTATTTAAAGTGGTGATTATAAATCACTTTCAATAAATGTTATTATTGAATGCAAAATAAAGATATTTTGAATGCAATTTCAAATGTTGTTCAAAAGAGAGTTGTTTTAAAACTTTTAAATCATTGCATGGATCATGGAAGAGATTGAGAAAATTTTGCCAACATGTGGAGCAAAATCAGGGAAATTTGATCACTTGATGGACAGTTAAGAGTCTAGATTGATAAAGATTCAGGCAAGGAGCATTTTGAGGCTCATAACACGTTGTTTCATTCAGTTACAACCCTATTTTGGAGGGGTTTTTAGTTGCATACAACCCATGAAGTTGTTTTGAAATTGAAAACTCCTTATGCATTCTTGGAGGAGTTCTATTTCAGTTACATGCCTTATTTGAGGGAGAGGATGGACAACACATCATGTTTTGGATCCAAGATTCAAATTTTGAATTTTTGGAGCCTTTTCTATAAGTCTTTCTCTTCTCTCATTTTTTTTTAGCTAGTTCTCAATTTGGTGGCTGCAGTAGCAAATTATTCATTCTTTGTAACTCATTTCTTGTGATTTCTATAGATTTTTAATGCAAGTATCTCCTAGTTTTCAATAAAGAAGCTCATTTTCCTTCTCAGATATGTCTTGTGCAAGTATTGTGTGTAAGCCTTTAGGTTAAAATTTTGTGATTTCCATGAAATCCTTTTTTTAATCCTATTACTTCAATGTCTTGTTCAGGTCTAGTATGTTATAGTGCAAGTCATTGACTATGTTTCTTTCATTTGGTAAATGCTTGTTATGAAAACATTGTTGTTTTCTTTCAAACAAACTTCAATCATAGAAGCCTTTCAGATGAAATATTTATGCAAAACATACTAGATTGAGTAGTGAATATTTTTAGTTTCATTTGTTGAGTTATCTTGTGAGGTTTTAAAATCATATTTAAATTATTTTACCAATTGGTGTAGCACCCATTAGTGTTAAGTTCATTTTGTCTCCTCTGTTAAAATTCAATATTTTCAAGAAATATCCAAAGGGAGCCAGCCCATAACCTGGAGGTCTACCCTCAGTATAGGATACCCAAAGCCTGAGAGTAGTCCAATGTTGCGGGTTTGGGAGTTTTCAACTTGTCTTCAGAGTGTAAATCCACTGTGTTAACATATTTGGCATGCTGTTGGGATGTTGAACTATTTCATCGAGATTCAAAAAGAGCTTATTTTGCTATTGTTATGATTGTGAGAGCAACAGTTTTAACGCTAAGGAAAAATTTCCCTTCAGGGACTTAAAACTTTGGTTTCTGGCATTTTAGGTGAAAGCACGCTTGAGAAGTTATCAAACCAGACGAAGTACAAAAAATGTTGAGCATTCAGAGTTACCATCAAGAAGTACCAGGGTTGTTAGGAGGGTAGCAAGTCTAGTTTCTACCTTCAACAATCCTCTGTTTATAAGTTTTGCAGTTCAAATTTCAGCTAGTTCTACTGTTTCTAGTAGTTCTTCAAGTAGTGTTAGTTCTCTAGTAGTCAATATGGCTCATCCACCACCTAGGAATCAACGTTTTGTCTCATTTGATCAAGGAAGCCCCTTGAATTTATCCCAGCATAATGATATTCTAGCAGCAGCTCTTAAAAGCTTACCATTTTTTACTGGTGAAGATCAGACAATAGCCATTGAGCACATTTGAGACGTGGCTTCATTATGTGGTTTACATTATATTACTGAACAAGATATTGCAGTAAGGCTCTTAGAAGCCTCTCCCAAGGGTAAAGCTTTTCAATGGTTTAGAGGGCTACCTGTAAATTTAGTTACAACGTGGGATCAACTAGGAGAGAGGCTGAATAAGCAGTTCGAGGAAAAATCAAACCATTTCTCATTGGTGGAGCAGGTCACTACCATCAAAATAGCTCCACATGAACATTTGATGGACTTCAACTACCGTTTCAAGAAGACTTGGAATAGGATTCCAACCTCAGTAAAGCCTTTTAATGATTATGCATTTTTTTTACTTAAAAGATTTGAATAGTGATATTTCACTTGCAATACAGTCTATGGGTGGGGATTCATTACCAACAACATTTGATGTTGCAATTAGAGCTGAGAATAGTTTGATTCAAGATGGAAAGTTAGCACCTAGGCCTCCAATGCCATATTTTGCTGATATACAACCAATTGTCCCTATATTACCATCCACTGTAGTTGTTGTTCCTTCATTTCCAACTTTTAATACTCAAGTAGTAGCTTAAGAGCATGTTGTTCCTAGCCAATTTCAAGAGTTGATAAGCATAAAAGAGAAAAATGATAACATACAAAATACCTTGCAAACCTTTGGGAATAAATTGGTCAATATTAAAAAGCAACAATATCAACCACCTTACCAAGCTCCCTTTTAGTCTAATCCTCAAATTCAGAGGAGGAATTTCAATCAAAGGCCTTTCCAGCCTTATAATCCCAATGCCCCTAGCTCTTCCAAAGAGGCGGTACTAGTGTAAAATAACATGACAGCTGATTACAAATGGTGTTTTCCATGTAATCAACCACATAATCATTCTACTTGTTCTAATGGTATTTTGAATCAAGCATTAATGGTGCAAATTAGTGTTGCTGTTCCAAAAAAATCATCTCAGGAGGCTCATGAACAACACTCTACTCATGTAGAACAAGGAAATTCTGATGTCACCTTCATGAATTGGAAAGGTGAGGAGTTTTGTGGGGTTAATAATGAACAAAATTAGTCAAGTGATCCTATTGCAACCAATACAAGGAGTAAGAAAAGAGCTGTAGAACTGGGACAACAAACTGATGGAGATAAAAGGCAGTTATCTATAAGTTCACAAGGTCAAATGAAGCCTTCTTCTACAGAGAATATTCACGTTCTTCCAAGAGTAAAACCTATGATAGCCAAAGATCAGCCTAAATCACAAGTTCATTCAACACAAGTACAAAAGGATGTTGTTCTTAAAGGACAACAAAAGGTTAGTACTGGTAACTTTAACATATTAGATCATATGATGAAAACACATGTTAGTGTTTCCATGTGGGATTCTTTGGCTCTTCCTGGGCAAAAAGATCTATTACATGAAGCTTTGTTAAAATTTTCTTTATCTGATGATGCATCTAATCAGCAACCTTCAAAGGTTGTTCTTACAAATGATTCTCAAGAAAAGAAAGAACAACATACCACCGTAGTTAAGCCACCCCTATTTTATGTAACTTTAATTGTTGGAAAACATTTAGTACATAATTGTATGATTGATTCAGGGGCTAGCAATTCTGTAATGCCCAAACAAATTGTGGATAAGTTGGGAATAGAGTATGAGCCATTAGAAAAAGGGGTAGTTCAACTAGATGATACTACTGTTAAAACAATAGGAGTCATTAAGAATCTGAGTCTCACATTGCACGTATGTCCAAATTTCTCAATACCTCAGGACATTTATGTCATAGAGTTACCTCCATATTTTGCCATATGTTTATCACAAGATTTTACTACTAAAATTGGAGGATACTTGTCCTCTGATTGGTCTCATATGCTGTTTAGGACCAGATATGGAACCAAAGTTACTATTAAATCATAACCTATTGCTAAGAATCATATTGAAACATATAACAAAAGTGCCATTAATAAAGCAACTGCTATTAATTGTGCTCTTTTTGATCAAGAATACATTCCTACAACTAAAGAGACTAGTACACAGATAGAGAATATCCCTGATGTTTTATGGGATGATTGGGTAGTTGATAATATTCATAATTCTTCAAATGAACAACATGAAGAGGTAAATTTGGGAGTTTATTTGATGTATGAATCTGATTCTATCATTCCTAATCTTGTCAAGACTGTTGAACAACAGTTTGATCAGCAAGTTAATGAGGTATGGAAGATGTTTTTCGATGGTTCAAGGAGTAAAAATGGTGTTGGAGGTGGTTTCATGCTCATTTCTCCAACTGGTGATAAATATTATTCTACATTCAAGTTCACATTCAACCGCACCAATAATACAACTGAGTATGAAGCTTTGATTCATGGTTTCCAGTGGGAAAAAAAGAGAGGTATTTGCTGTTTACAAGTTTTTGGTGATACATAATTGATTGTCAATTAATTTAGAGGCCTCCATACTACTAAAAATGATCTTCTAAAGTATTATAAGCATAGAGTATGGGATCTTATTGAAGATTTTCAAGATTTTAATTTGCTATCAATATTCAGAACTAAAAATAAACATGCTGATAGACTAGCAACCATAAGCGGTTAGTATGACATTCCTAATGATATCAACAATTTTAAAGAACAAAAATATGTTAAAATAATTGTTAGATAATCTATTCCTAACAATAATGAGAATTGGAAAGTCTTTGACAGTGATCAACAAATCATAAATTTCTTGAGAGAAGAAGCAAAATTTTCCAATGATAATCAAGAGAAACTCAGACAACAGTATGAGGATCAGATCATACAGCTGAAAACCAATAACTACCCAAAGGCTTGGTTACATTAGAGTCTATTTTCAATATAGATGATCAAGTCAGAAAAGAAAAAGCCAACTTGCATATTAAAGCAGATCATTATGAAGGTATTGAGATCTTCAAAGATAAGCTTTTGAAGCTTGGTAAGGTATGCACATTAGAAGAAAGGCATGCAATTTGTTTTACTTTGTCAAGAGTTCAGTGACATTTTTGCATGGGAATATTCAGATCTGAAAGGTTTTGACCCTTCTATTACCCAACATACTATTGAACTTGAGCCAAATGCCAAACCTGTATGAAAAAAACAGAGGCCACTTAACCCCAAGCTTGAGCTCCTCATGATCAAAGAGTTGAATAAGCTCATTAAGAGCGGTATTATTTTTCCAATTAAACATACCTCTTGGGTATCAAATCTTATTCTTGTGAGAAAGAAAAGTGGTGAAATCAGACTTTGTGTTGATTTCAATGACCTTAATAGAGCTTCCCTGAAAGATCATCACCCTTTACCTTCCATGGAACAAATTCTTCAAGTTGTTTAAGGTTCTAAGAGATTCTCATTATTAGATGGCTTCTTAGGATATAATCAAATCCTTGTTAAAGAAGAAGATCAGTTTAAGACAACATTTACAACTAAATGGGGTACAATGGCTTACAAGAGGATGCCATTTGGTTTGTCAAATGCTGGAGCTACTTTTCAGAAAGCTATGGACATGGCTTTCAAAGGTTTGATGTATAAGATTGTATTAGTTTATTTGGATGACATAACTATTTTCTCAAAAAATTCAAATGAACACTTTGATCACTTGAGAAAAATCTTTGAAAGATGTAGAAAGTTTGGTGTCTCTCTCAACACAAAGAAATCTATGTTTGTTGTCCATGAAGGTAAGTTGCTAGGATATATCGTATCAAAACATGGCATCTCCATAGATCCAGAGAGAGTAAGTGCTATTCTTTCTCTTCCTTTACCAACACATAAAAAGGGACTGCAAAGTTTCTTAGGTAGAATCAACTTTGTTGGAAGATTTATTCCAGATGTTGAATTATTGGTGCCTCTTACATCAATGTTAAAGAAAAATGTTTCCTTCAGCTGGACTAAAGAAGGAAAAAGGAGTTTTCAACTTATCAAAGAAGCACTTGTAGCTGCTCCTACTCTGTTAAACTCATATTTCTCAAAAGATTTTGTACTGTATGCATATGAGAATATTGATAGTATTGTAGCTATGTTAGTTCAGGAGAATGATTATGGGTTAGAACAACCCATACCTTTTTTTAGTCAAAGTCTCAAAGATTATGAGCTTAATTATTCCTTTATTGAAAAGCATATTCTTGCTATCATCAGAAGTTTGAAAAAATTTAGACACATGCTTTCTAATAATAGGATTAAACTGCTGGTTGCTCATCCTTTAGTTAAGGAATTTTTGCTGAATAAAGATTTGAATAGTAAAAGAGCTGGTTGGGTGACAAAAGTGATGGAATATGACCTTGAGATAAAGGTTACTAAGCTGATAAGAGGTAAAGGTCTCTACGAACAACTTATAGAAAACAATAACAACAATATAGGAGAAGAAGAAAATGGTGTCTTAACTCATCAGGATGAGGAACAAATTGTTGCACTTGTTTCTTCTATAGGTTGGGTGAAAGAAATGACACATTTCTTGTTAACTGATGAGTGTCCTCCTCACTTGAGTAAATAAAAAAGAAGGTACTATAGGATGTAGTCAATTCCTTATGTACTTTTGAATGGTTTGTTGTTTAGAAAATATTTTCAAGGTGTTCTGGTAAGATGCATAGAAGCTGATCAAGTTGACAAAGTTTTACATGAGTTTCATGAAGGATCAGTTGGTGGTCATTTCTCACCAAGAGTTACAACTCTTAAGATAATGAAAGGAGGCTATTATTGGCCTACTTTATTCAAAGATGCCCATTCATGGGTAAGAAAATGCAAGGAGTGTGCAATATTTGCAGGAAAGGAGAAGTTGGCCGCCCTTCCATTACAACCAGTTTAGATTGAAAAACCCTTTATGAAGTGGGGTTTAGACTTCATTGGAGTTATAAACCCGCCTTCAAGTGCAGGCCACAAGTGGGTGCTTATAGCCACATATTACTTTTCAAAATGGACTGAAGCTGTAGCACTTAAAGAGGCTAATGAAACAACTGTTTTGAACTTTTATGAAGAGTTGATAACCAGGTTTGGAGTTCCTAAATCAATAGTTTCAAATAATGCACTTGCTTTTATAGGAACTAAGATATCTGATTGGGCTGTTAAAAATGGTGTTTATTTGAATACATCTTCTAACTACTATCCTCAAGGCAATGGAAAAGCTGAGTCCACTAATAAGAACCTTCTGAGGATCATTAAAAGGATTATGGAAGGTAATCAAAGAGCTTGGCATACCAAGTTGAAATCAGTCTTGTGGGCTAATAGCATTACACAAAAAAGGTCAACATGACTATCACCATACATGTTTGTGTATGGAAAAGAGGAAAGATTGCCTATTTCACTTGAACTTCCAGCCCTTGATCTAGTCAACCAGCTTGACATGATTGAAGAGGAGCCTATGACAATAAGATTGGATTAGTTGATTGAGTTGGAAGAGATTAGAGTTTAAGCAATGAAGAAGATTGAGCAACATCAAGCTCAAGTGAAGAGGTCATTTGATAAGAGAGCATTTCCAAGAGTATTCCAAGAAGGTGACATAGTTCTAAAGTGGGATGAACTTAAAAGAAAACTTGGAAATCACTCCAAGTTTGATGCATTCTGGACTGGACCTTACATTATAAGTGGACAAAAACAACATAATGCCTTCCAATTATCTAAGTTGGATGGTGAAGTGGAGCCAATCCCAGTGAATGGGATTCACCTCAAGCATTGCTTTTGAGGTATGATCTCTAAATCTGTACACATTTGAGTAGATTCTAGATGTTCAATAAGTGTTGCTGCACATTGATTAGTTGCATCTTTTTTTCTTTAAGTGTTATTTTGCACAGTTGGTTTAGTTTACTTCTAGTTTTGCTGGGGGGAATTTAGGAAGACCGTGTTTTTAACTGAGCATAGTTCAATCAAATAGACATCTCTCATTCATAACATGGAATGAAAAGTCAATGTCATGAACAACAAATGTATACTCAATGGAACTATGATCAATTGCAACAAGATTATCAAACAGTTACAACAAAATGAATGAGCTTTGTACTAAGTTATGAGTCAAAAAAAGGCATAAATGGACTCCATACCCAATGGATAAGCAAGGCAATTGGACTTATTTGTTTAGCAGGAAAAAATCCCTACGAGGTCACCAAAAATGTTACTAATTTTAGCTTCCTGCTTAAATTAGTGTAGATTTAATGAGCAATTATTTGGTGGGGTATAAAAGTTTTGATACATAGTTCATTCAATGAACCTTTGTTTTCAGAATGAAAGAGTTTTCTAGGATTGATTTATTAGAATCATTGAAATAGTTAAAATTGAACTATTGAACAGTCCTAACAAAGCAACAAACATGTTTCATTTGGTAAACAAAAATTTAGAGAGATGAAATAAATAGTTGTTATTTTCTACAATG
>VDFB02056351.1:44659575-44752194 GCA_007258455.2 Sequoia sempervirens
GGTTTTGATGTAGTCTCTTCTTTCCCATTGAAAGATGTTTTTCAGTAGTTCGATACTTATGATTTCTATGGAGGAAGTTCCTATACTCATCAAACACCTACTTTCCTAAACTTGTTGAACGATGAGATTTCATCTTTGGACCACAAATTGAACATGCAAATTTTCCTTTGTTTGAAGACCTACAAGATCATATATAATTGGATTAAATATGTCAATTTTTATAATTATATATAATGAATAGATTATTTTAAAAACATGCATGATATCTAATTCATCAAATTAAATATTGTTAAAGTGCAGTTGAACGTTATAATATACCACAAAAATGTGTTAGCCCTGGGGCATCATGAATTGTCCATACAAGCATTGCATGGAATTGAAATTGTCTTTGTCCTTTTGGTCTAGAGACATCATACATAGTGACGCCATTCCATAACTTTAGTAACTCATCAATAAGAGGCTCAATATATTTATTCATATCTTTAACTTGGTACTTACCTAGTTGAATGAACATAAACATTACATTATTATTATAACTATTTTACTGCAATATATATAAATTAATGTACATGACTATTGAATGAAAAAAATATAATTCATTATGCAACAAATAAGACAAATGAGATGCTACAACGTTAAATAAAATTGATGTAAACAAATACCTGGAAGAATCATTGACAACATTATGTGCTCCCTCTTTATTGACATCCATGGAGGAATGTTATTGTTGATAACAAAAACAAGCCACACCGAGTAAATATATCTCAGCTCTCCAAATGGATTGACACCGTCCGCTCCCAATGAAAACCTGAGATTACGAGGTTCTTCTTTCAAGTGTGGCCATTTTTCCTCCATGTCCCTAAATGCAGAACCATCCGCATGCATTCGAAGAATTGTCATCTCCACTTTTATTCCATGCATGGTAATCCATCAATTGCGCTAAGCTTTTGCACCTAAATAATCATTGCATACGTGGAATAATGGGAATATAATGAAGAACCTTGCGAGGCACCTTTTTGTTAGTTGACTGCTCCGGGTATCTGCTGAAAATCTCATGTTGTTTATGATATATAATATGATCATTGGGACATGCATCTATTAACGCATTCAGATATTTTCATAATGGCAGATAAATCTATGATGAGCGAGGTAAAATATTTGATGGTGGTAAATAAAAATCTACCAATCAACTACAACAAAAAAATAATTTGTTCATATAAAGAATATTAATGGTACATATTTCATCCTTTATTTACTAGTGATGAACTAACAACAATTAAAATAGATGAAAAAAGATGACATATATGACATACCTTAACATCCGTGAGATTGCTATATTTGATAAACCATTCATAACCTTCAAGTTCAATAGCAACAATACAACAAAGAGAAGAGTTGTTTGGGATCCTTCATAAAGGGGCTCGTATGCCTTCTCAAGTACAGGTAAATCATGAACATCATCAAAGTCATCTCGATCATCATGATCAACTCTACTACTAAATGTGTCATGGATCAATGTATTTGTACCATCATTTTCAACTATGTTTTTTGGCGCATGATCATCTTCTTCCATAGGATCATTAACTTCAACTTCGATATTCACAACTCCATGTTCATCAGCTTGCAAAACCACATTCTCTCGGCCGTGATAATCCATATCATCTGCCCTAGGGTGCCCCACCTTTATAATAATGATAGACACAAATAAACCATGAACATGATCAAGTGATTATATATATATATATAATGTTAAAACGATATAAAAATTTACAAATTCAATCAATATAAACACATATAATGAACAACTTACCAATGGGTGATAATCATGCCCCCCTTCAACGTGACCATGTTGCCTTCAATGTTTCTCAGTTGTTTTGATTAAAAGTTGTCTCGTCTTTAAGCCTTTGCAATTATTGCAAGGACAATAACATTTCCCATCACCCTTTCTTTTCAATCTAGCCCACAATCTATCAAGTGTCTCTTCATTTTGTTCTGGACTAATATTATCTGACATGATTTTTCTTTACCAAGCTTGACTATTTAGATCTTCAAAAAATATCAAACTCACACTCCAATAATTTTTATTCATAGACAGGTAACAAAATCTAATAATTCTGATATTTTACACCCAAAAAATTTGGCATGCAACCACCCCTGCAAAAGAGAAGATAGTCTGAAGTTAATGACCCCAAAAAACACTTTAAATGCTAATTCCAAAACTTATTAAATTCTGATTTTACTATGATTTCCAACCATTAAGACTCCTAAAATCAGAATATTGAACTTGATCCCAAACTTCCTACAACGATAGAGCTAGCGAGCTAGTAAGAGCAAGTGGCCCATTCCTAAGGAGCAACAAGTCAAAATCATCATTGCTAATGTCTCAATCTTTATGGTATTGCAACCTCACTAATCCGCTAGAGTTATTGTTTATGTTTCTACGGAGGCCTAGGTTTTGTACCCTAATCATGCTCTTACCAATGCTTCTGTTGGTATTAAAAAACAACCTTAAATCTTGGGTTAGAAAATTAGTTGTCTTGACAAAGTTGTGGTATGATCTTGGATTGTATCCTAAGTGTGTGTGGAAAGCTTGTGTTTGATCATTAAGGTATGTAAACTTGATCAGGGAAATGTATCCTATATAGCATGGGTCTTGCTTTAATACTTTCCATAATGGTTATTAGCAGATCACATTATTATAGTTTGTGGTAACCCAAGATTTCATTCAAGTATGTAACAAACTTGGTTTGTAGTTTAAGCTATACAACTTTTAAGTAACATTCATAAGGTTTAGAAAATCTTGATCACTCTCTAGAATAGCCCATTAAACATGGGTTGTGCTTGAATGCACTACATAATTGATATAACACAACCACTCTGCATATCAACCAGAGTTATAGGCTCTTTATTGCAGCAAGAGGTAATCACTCTTCGATCATACTATAATTACATCCTAACCTATTAAACTTGAGACAACCTGAATGCACCCAATGATGATTGAAACCTACATTATACAACCTGAATTAACTACATTATATGAGTGCCTCTATTTCTATCACAACATAGCCACATTAAACTTGGGTCACACATGAATGCATCTTGTATTTATTATAGCACAACTGTGCCATATGACCAATAGAGTTATGGATCACATAATTACAGACACAAGAATTTGTTCCCTGGTTGTGATCTTATAGTGATTCCACACAACAAAATTTGGACATGAAATTCTCAAAACCCTAAACCTCTAAAAAATGAAATCTGATGAGATGTTGCTTTAAAATATGATTTTCAAACTTGGAACTACAAATTTGACTTCACAACTGAATTCTGCAAAAAGACAATGACTACCCTCAACCTGGCGATATCTTCTTGAATTTTCTTATTTTTCCCAAGAAAATTGTCCTTAGTTCTCCACAAACTATCTCAAGTAGAGCAAAACACTGTCGCAATAAATCAACGAACTCACTTTTCTTTATGTTGGTCATAATTTGATTTTTTTCTTATTTTTCATATTTGTCAAAATTTCGATGAAACTAATAGTCGACATTTCGACGAAACCCAGGTTCGTCGAAATTTCAACAAACGTCGGGGATAAAATTTTAAAAAATTGAAAATTACACATCAAATTTTACAAGCACCCAACGATACATCAAATTATACATATTTCGTCAGACATTTTCGTCGGATTTTGCAGTCAAATGAGTTAGTGTTTAGAGGGGCCTGCCTAAGAGACACATTCAAAAGGAGAACTCGAAGGCGACTCCAACCGGTTTTTCATTCGGGCCGGTATATAAATGGATAAGACTAAACTGTCAAGTCCTCATGGTATGTAGGCCTTAACCGTACAGTGTCTTTCAGAACAGGGTACTACCGTAAAAAGTATAAGAGCCCCTAGTAGGATTGATTAAAGCCTTTAGTGGCTTGCTGGATGCTCGCAAGGTGCCATGTCCCCGATGTCCCGTCATTAAGAACCTTGTTTGTAGTAGCCAACCAGTCCATCCAACGAGTTTATCAAAGTGGTGCATTGGAACTTAGATTCCAAGAAGTTACTTGCCATGTCTGATCTTGGTTAAAGTATAGAGTTTAAGACTTCATTCTTAACATACCTTTATACTCTTTCCTTGGTTGCATGTAAAATCATTTATTCTACTATGAAGGGCATGAGGAAATCCCACTAAGAAAAATGTACCAATTGAGCTAGGATGTTATATTGCTTATGAGTCAAAACACTTTGCTTGTTTGAAAACATTTGGAAACAAACACTTAACATCATCATCAAAATTTCAAACCCTTTAGGAGAAAAATACAATTGACCAAATTCATGTGTTATTGCTTGCCCTTGGGATTCACATCCTTAGAGGTTTCTAAACACTTGAACTTACATTTCAATTTTCCTACTAAAGATCAACAATAGGTAACCCTTCCCTTGGATTCATCAAATTTCCACATAACACACTTTGTGGGATTCGAAGAAATTAAGACATTGGACATCTAGTTTGGAAAACCTAATCAAATAAGTGTTTGTGGTAAAAGCAATTCACTAATCAAGATGAAATCAATTGAAACCCACACATGTGCTTGTGTATCTTTTGTCTTATCGTCTTTCGAGCAAACATTGGTCGTTTGGTTTGAAATACTCTTAGAGAAAAGCATGTTCTTCAACATCTTGGTCTAGTAAACAAAGTCTCTCTAAGTCTCTTAGGATCAAAATAAAAACTTTCATCCATCCCCCAAACATCAAATCAAAATCTCTCATAAACAATTCTTGGAAATCTTGAAAAATCCCTCATGCTAAACTTTCAGCAAATCATTTGAACCAAATCAAAATTGTTTTATTTGATTAGATGTGTGTAGATGAATCCTTCTCCACATATTTAGTCAAATTATCGGTCTTTGTGAACAAGTCTATCCCTTGATAAACATCCAACATCTTGTGGTTTATGAGTTCACTATCCAAAATCCAAAATCAAATCAAATCAAAAACATCTTGTTTGGTTAGGTGTGTCTAGATGAATCCTTCTTTACACATTTAGTCAAATTAGCATCTTGTGGATAAATTTACTCTAGGACAATATCCAACCTCTTATATTTTACGAGTTCACTATCCAAATCAAATCAAACCGATCCCAAATCAAATCAAACATCAATCCAAGTCCTAAATTTTAGTATCCTCTTCAAGGTTTCCTAAGAGTTCCAATCATTCACCAATCATCCATATTTCGTATCTCATCACCATCTTTTTTATCCTTAAAATCTTAGAATTTCTTTTTTGTACCTAGAGTTTATATCAATCCAAAGAATTAGAGGTTCACCTCCCACATTCTTGAAGATTGATCCTTATTTTATGGTCCAAACTAGACCTCAACACAAGAGGAACATGGAATATAAATTTGATCCATACATCATGAGTAATCCAAGTCAACCAAACTGTCAAAGCCTTACAATGCCAATTGATTTTTAAAACTCACATTTATACAATCCATGCATGGGATCATTATCTCCTACAAACCTCAATGGTACAACAAATGTGAGTCTACCCAATCTAAATCTTGGAACACCTTTTCCAATGGTAGATTTAAATCCAAGACCAACATTGCAAATCTATCAACCAAATACTCAATGCATGAGTCTTCAACAAAACAACATTATCCCACCAAATCCATACATGCCAAAAGTGAATATACCAAGTACAAGATTACCAAACATGAATCCACACTTGGAAAACTTTGGGATAAATATGTTTGTGAATCATACAAATGTTGTTCAAAGTCCAAACAAGATGTTAACAAATCCATGTATTAATCCAAGTCAAGGTAACACCATGCAAAATCAAAGTTACCTAAATCAAGGCAATGTGATTCCCAACACCAACAATGTTCAATTTCAACCTATCATGCCAAATCTAAACATCATCCCAAATCAGAACATTGTCCAAAATCAATTTTTCCATGATCCCATTCAAAAACCACAAGTATGCATCCCAAATCTGCTTGAACAAAAACCAAATCAACTATATCAAGGGAGTCAAGATCGAAATCAAGATCAAATTTGGCGAGATCAAATTGCTACACTTACGAAAATAGTTGAGTCATTACACCAAGAGACATCTCCATCACCATTACCCATATCAACATCATTCCTTGGTTTAGGGCTTCCCCCTTTACCTAGCACCAATCACTCCATCCAAATCAATCCACCTAACACCAATCAAGCCATCACATCAAATCCTTTGAATATACCATCGACATCACACCAACATATGGTATCTAATCAAATGACAACATCAGTCCTGAAAAATCAAAATATGGTCTCCCAAGGATCTATCGCCTCAGTCATTTTGACCATTCCTATCACCTCGATCACTCCAACCACCCCTATCACACCCATCATATCTCAAACCCTCACAATCACTCCAAAAGTATCTCAATGACTTGTCACTACATCCAACACAATTCAAAAACCACCATTTCCATCATCACCCACACCACTCCTTGGCTTAGGGCTTCCCCCTTTACCAAGTATCAATCAAACCGACATCCCAAACATCAATCAAAACATCATGCCAAACTTTCAGAACTTGTTGTTGACATCTCAACAACAGATGACAAATGTACAAGCAATCACAATATCATCAACCACCCCCATAATATCTCAAAACATGGTCTCTCAAGGACCAATCACATCAATTACACCATCCACCACTCAAATACCAATCATCAATACGATGACACCTCTTATCACCACAACAAGCACTATTCCAAAACCACCTCCGCCACCACCACCACCCAAACCAAACACATCAAACCAATATAACATTGTGTTGCAAGTCGCTTATCAGAAGGCACTCCAACAAAACCAAAACTGACAAGCTGCACAACCAGTTGCTCAGCAAGCTGCACAAGCTGCTCAAGTTGCCCAAGCCACACTACAAGCCCAACAAGCACAAGCCCAGGCTCAAGTGCAAGCGCAAGCTCAAGCCCAATACCAATCCCAACAAGCAAATGTTGTTAAAAATCCCAATAAAATGTTAACGACTCCATGTATCATTCCAAGTCAACGATCACATAATCAAGACCTATCCATCAACAAACACATGGAAGATATTTCTACCTCATCCAAAGATCAAAACAACATACATCAAGAGTCACTTTTTGATCATGATAAGAATCCTTCAACAATATCCGACAATGATCCATTTCAAGGAGTGTTAACATTATTTGATCCTGTAATCAACAATCCATCAACCAATGATCATGTTGAAAATGTCTCTACATCACCTAATAAGTTAGAGGACATATCTCAAAAATTTATTCCAAAGCATGATCAACATCTCCCACCAAAGTCTAGCAATGGTCCTTTCCAAGACATATTGACATCCTTTGACCTCATGATTGCCGATATTGAAGGAATCTTCAACTCAACATTTGATCCAAGTCCACTAAAAAATGAAGAGGATATTGAGGAAATTCCCATGCCTAATGACGACATCCAAGGACCTTTTATAAGCAATCCATCCTTTGAAACTAACCCATGTCAAGAACTTGATCCAAAGCATGATGAAAGCAACTCTGAAATCATTCAAGATCAAGAATTTGTATCTCCAAGATACTACAATGATCTAATGGACACTCTCCTATCTATACAAGATGTGCATACTCCTCCATCTACCCATGAGATGCTTTCTATGGATGGAAACATAGATCTTCATTCAGAACAAGATTCTTTTACTCCTGACATTATTACACAAAAAGAGCAGGTTATTGAGTTGACAACATCAGGATCAGACATATCTCAAATTCAGACTGAGGAAATCATGTATGAAGATATTCAGCAGTATCCACTCAAAGAAATAGGTCAGACAAAATAGGATATTCCGAAGTTAGTAGAGCAAAAAATTCCAATAAAATCATCTACAATGGTCATTTATTAGAGAATGCATTCTAAACAAGAGCTCTTGGAATAGGCGGAATCAAAGCATGAAGGCACTACTACCACCATACTAGGGGCAACTTCGTCTCAAGCAAACATCAACATAGGGAGCACGAAGAATCCTTATGATGAAACCGATGCCAATACTACAACTAGTCACATCATGAATCTTCTTCCACCCATCACCCCATGCATGAATTGGGACCAACTTCGAAAGAAAGATTTGAATCAAAGTACAAAGAATGTTATCAAATCAAAAGAAGCTAAGAAGCATAATGGACAAATCAAATACACATGGATACCAAAGAATACAAAGAAAGATCATCCCTATCAAACTCCATCAGTCAAAGAAACTATGGGGCAAAATAAAAAAGGGAAAAGTATTCATCAAAGATGTCTGCAAAAGCAAAAATAGGCTTTTCAAGTGATGTACAAAGTGTATCAAGCAGTCGGTCCTAATTCCATGCACACTTCCATATCCACCCATCATTGCTCATCTTCCCAAGTTTGGAGAGTCAAAGGTGCCAAACTGTCAACCAATCCATCTTTTATCCCTAAACACACTCCATCCACGCCTCCACACATGATATACAATTCTCACATTAACCATGTATTGGCAACGACCCTGTATCATAAGGATTCAGAAGGCACTCTATCGCGATGTGCGCATAAAGACAAATTCAACTCCGGTATCAATGAAGCAAATCAAGAATCTCAAAAATTGCATTCAAGTGCACACATTTTAGCAAAGCAACTTCTTCAGGAAGGATATCGATGGTACATTATGAAAAAATCATCTACATCAACACCACCAAGTGGTTCAGCATGAGCTTAAAATCTTTCAGAAAAAATTAAAAAATATCAAAAATCCAAAAAAAAAAAATTTAAAAAGGATTTAAAACAGTAAAGAAAAAAAATTGTCCTCTAGTGAAAACCACTTCAGTGGTGCTTTGGGCAGGTACCATGATGAAAACCTTGCAAACAGGCATCGTGTGTAGAATCAAGCATCTACGTGCGCCATTTCAAGTGAAATCATCTCATTCCATCTATAATAAATCCAACATTCCATCCATCTTATCCATAATAAATCCACTCATCCATGAACCATTTATCCAATCCATCTTTATCCATCTACATCCATAGTCCAAGTTATCTTGACCTTGAAAAATTTTGGTGCACACTTTTCGCTTGCTTACGGTAAACATCTTGACATGGGTCATTTTCATTGATTCTATCCTACCTAGCATTATCTGAGCCATGAAGCATTATCCAAATGAGCATTCTTTATCTGAACACGTTATCTTATCGCAAGATAATCCATATCCCTCCATCCATACACCTATCTGCCCATGGTATTCCATACATTGCTAGACACTAGGGGCATATATTTACATCTTGCTTTGGGAATAAATCTTGATCTATATCCTCCAACTTGTGTGGTGATCCGAACATTGGAAAATGTGAAATCAAATTGGTCAAAACATTTGTGAGAAAGAATCCAAATCACTAGCCCATGGAATATTTTGATGAGCAGATGTTCCTTATCAATCTTCATCTTTCATCAAACATCAATCCAAACAATCACTATCAGTCGCATCTAATGCGTGCTTCAACATCACATGAAATCATCCAAAATAGATGTTGTTCCAAACCAAGCTTCATCAATCTTGATAAAATCAAATCCAATCAATCCCTTATCATCTTGGGATATCCTTCCTAATCCTTGTGTTTCTTAACACTATCCTTGCATTGTTGTGTATCCTCGACAATGTTATCATCATCAATCTCGCATCATCTTGGGATATCCATCATAATCCTCGTGTTGCTTAACACTGTCCTTGCATTGTTGTGCATCCTCAACAATGTTATCATCATCAATCCATCGATCCAATCAATCAACCTTAGCTTGGTTTTCAACAAAATCCTAAACAGAGCACTGATATCATCACACATATCCATATCCAAAATCATGAGAAAATCCAAAAACATCCTAAAATTGAAAATCCAAAAACACTCATAAAGTCATAAAAGCGTCAAAAACACTAGATCTGAACTACATCGTCTCTAAGCTTAAACGTAGGCAAGGCTAATCTTTGATCAGCCCCCGAGACATCAAAATCCAAAAACATTCAAAAACCACAAAATCCAAAAACATTCATAAAATCTCACAAAACCCAAAAACATTTAAAATTTTGGAAAATCAAAACATTTGCAAAATCTTCAAAAAATACCAAAAACAACCTCAAAACATTTCAAAAAGATCAAAAACATTCAAAAAACCCAAAAAATCCATCTGTCCCATTTCGCTTTCACCCACGATAATCAATCATCCATAATAAAACAATCGTCACCTTCATCCTTTGGCAATACAAACAGAAACAACCACAACAATCAGCAAAAGCAAGCTTCAAACGTAAAATCAAAAGAAAACTTCAAACTTTTAAATGCAAAATCAAAATCTTGATCATTTTCAAACATTTCAATCAACTTTATATCAAAAGCCTATCAAACAACTTATCAACCCATCATCATCCTATACAATGCATGTCCTAGGATATATCGTTCTGACAATGGGCATCATTTTGGATATCACTTTGGATACTTATCCTATCAAAACAAATCCTTTTGGCTAGAGGTATGAAGAACATTGACTTGTTTGTGATAGAGTATGGGGTTGGAGGAATCAATCACTGATTCCTTGCTCTGGGTCTCACTTTAGCAAAACCTTTGGTGATACTCTCCACCTTCTTGAACCTATAGGTCCTAGGACTTTTGTGGGTGAACCTTCTTGAACCTTTGATGTGGGTGATACTCTACACCCCTGATTCTTCTGGCCAACCCTTCTATCAATTTCTTGCACCTAACCAAGTCAAACTTGGTGCCTTCTCCTCCATTTTCCTCCTTGGCCCTTAATCTTCCTAAAGGCCAACTAACTCTCCAAACCTCTCTAACTTGTTACAGGGGCGTGTGGTATCCTCCAAGGCTTCAAAACCATCCCACTGTGATTCTTGTTCAAACACAAGTCTTCATTCTTCCATCACTGCTACCAAAACCTAGTTTAGGGTTTAAGAAGGCTAGTAGCCCTTGAGCCCCAATTAGGTCTCTTAGCCTGAGAAATTAGGCTATAACTCCTTCCTGCTTGATGAACACCATAAACTCACAAAAGGAACCCTGGCTCAATTTTCTAGCTCTCCAAGGTTTTTAGGGTTTTGGGCCTTCCCAGGCCGTACACAGGGGTAACCCTAATTTTGAGAGTTTTAGGGCTTTTTAAGCCTTTTCTTGGACACACAGTGAACTGTTTTCTTCTTTCAGCCACCAAATGGATTGGTGATGACTCTTGCCTCTTTCCAGACCTTTGTAAGGTCTCCTACAATCACTACACACCCTGAGTTTCCAGTGAGTAGACACCCTTGCAGCGTTGGAGACTATTTTGCACTGTCTTTCCTAACCGGGCGTAGCCAGCTCGCCTAGGAATAGACTTTTTGCATGCTTCTTGGACTACTACAGACCCCTACTCCTATTTTATGTACAGTCATGGAGTTTAGCTTCATTCCCAACAAGCCCGTACTCAAATTACAGTGGCAATGCAAGCTAAAACCCCATTGTTCTGTAATCTACCAGTCAAAACTGCAAATGAAAAAGAAAACAGTATTTACAAAAACTCTCTTGAAAATGAATACTAGCTAGCTACTTTTCCAATTCAATGCTACAAAAACAAACACACTACATGCTAAACCTTCCAAGAACCTTGATCAATTCATTACTTTGCTGAATCAGAAAACAAGAACAAGAAAACAAAAAATTGCACACTAAAATTGTCCCTGTTCTCCTGATCACAAACTAATTACAACTTCAACATTCCTTCCAACCTCACTTTAGCTCAAGGTTCACCTTTTAAAGGTTCAATAATTAGTTTCTTTTCCCTTTGGTCGGACTTAACCACCATCAAAGGCCAAATTGCTTAAAAGCAACATTTTGGCTTTATTTTCCCAATTTTAGTGATCCCTAAAGAAAACAAATTGTGTAACTCATACCATATACCCTATACTACTGAGCAACCTACATTCTAACATCTTTTAACACCACAAACTCAAAACTTGATGGTCAACATGACCTTGAAACACAAAATTGCTTGCTAAGCTTGAAAATTTGCATAGTGTTACTTGATGTTTGATGTTGCCTAGGTGCTCCTGCACCAGTTTGTTTACTTGATCTTTTCTTTTGATTTATCTTATTGCGCTCATTCCAATGACTTCTCAATGATTTCCCCAATGAAGGGATTTAGAGAAATAAGAATGGGGCAACGATCATTATCTTTTTATTTGTTGTGCTTGTTGGACGTTCTTGTAATATAACTTGGTGAATACTTGCTTTGTTAGGTATGTCCTAGCAAGGTTTTCGTATGTCAAGTGTGAACAAGAATACTCCTATTTGTTTGTCAAGTCAAATTCCATCGCACTAGGTACAACGCCATCTTGGTTCTTTATACCCTGACGCATCATGCCTACATGTGTTATCGAACATAAGGTAATTGGCCCTTTGAAAATCCCAACTCCTTGACAAGTAATCATCATCATCATCATCATCTCATGTCTTGTTGGAATCTCTTATTTTCTTCTATCTCTTGCTTTTTTCACTAACATGGTACCATGACAGTTAATCATAAATCATCACCATTGCATCTATCTTGCATCCACAAACCGTCAACATAGTGCATAATGAATATCATATCATATAGAAAGCATTAATCATACCACATGCATTCATCCCCATCACTGCATAATATAGATTGGTTATTCTAAACATATCATAAACCATACATTTATCATCTATTTTCATAACCATCCATTCATCATCATATCATATCATGTGCATCCATATCATCCATGCATCATCATATCATCCATTACATATAAACATCATAATCATCTTATCATCAATAATGTAACTATCATGGTACAAATCAGGATCAAGTGGGTGTAATATATCAAAATAGGCATGAGGCTACCCATGGCTGATGACTGTCTACATCATCAAATCTGTCTACATCAAACTTTCGAGTTGAATTGATCTTGAACCTCTTTGTCGAGAGATCGACCCTCAAATCAAACCTCTTCGCCCAATCTCTCAAGGGGGAAGTATACTGGCATAATTCTTCATTCGCTAAGGTGGCAGTGGGGCATCTGAAAAAAATCAGAGAATTTTTTACTTTTGATCATGGAAAGGTTATTCTTTGAACCAATGCAACAAGTGCACTGCTTCAAAGAGGGGCAAAATGTAGACACGTAAAATGTACATGCACTCAATCCTGATCTACTAACATCACTTCATCCTGAATCATCCCTGTCTAACCATTTAATCAATAGCCTTATTTGATTAAAGTCATCATAATTCCCCTTTTAATTAAATAAATCCCTTGATTTAATTAAATCATTGTCTCGTAATTAGCTAGGTCATTTCATCTTCCTATCTTTGTTTAATTAAATAATCCATATTATTTGATTAAATTTCTAAAGTTCATCTAATTAAATTAAATAAATCAAACATTTATCCAATTTAATCTAACATCACCCCCTTTGGTGAAATAAATCAAAATATTTATTTAACTATGTCTAAATCATTCTCTTCTCATTTTGAGTTATTAAAATTCTAAAATTTAAGTCAAAATGGTCAAATCAACTAACATCATTTAAATTAATCAAATCTTGATTAATCTTAGTCTTAATCCATCAAATCCTCTAGATTTTGCAACTTGCACATGAAAATCAATTTAATTGATTTATAAATCATCTATTTTCATTACAAAAGGCATCCAAGTGGGAATATTCCTCAAATTTGAAATCTCCCCCCAAAAGGACTTGTCCCTTCCAACAAAGCATTTAAAATCTCTTACATGTCCTTTTCTTGAGCCATGTGCATTTGCTTCACCTTTCACCTCATCCTTCAAGCCATATTTTGAATTTGAATCTCCCCCTCTTTGCACATTCTTCAAAATGTGCTCATTCCTCAACCATTCACATGATGACATGTGGCTTCTTCTCATTTGTTGAATATTAGTCCCACATTCATCCCTTTTGCCTCTTCTCTAATCAATCTCATCTATAAATAAAGAGCTCATCCTTCATTTGATTCATCCACAATTTGAGCACAGTTACTATACTCAAATTCATAGCAATCTTCATTCATTTCATCCAAGCATAGTTAGGTTTTTTCCAGATTTTCAACATGGAGCTCCATTGAATTCATCACTACAAGCATCCATCCTTCATCAAGCATCTTTATCACACCATTGGAGTTGGGAAAGGGCCAATTTTCACATCAAATTGGCACCAACTCCCTCAAGAGATTGAGAGTTTGTTTGGTTTTAGAATAGGATTTGATATTTTGTTTCAAGTTTATTGTGTTCTTCATTTTGTTCCTCTTCTTTTAAATTCAAATGAATTTCTTGAGGAATCATGATTTTAACCTTGCACTTAATCTAATAAGTTGATTGTTTCTTGTGTTTTGCAGGTGTTAGAATCTTGGTTCACACTTAGTCCTCCCTAGCATGTTTTGACAACATTTTTGCATTTCCAAAAAACTCATCATATTTCCAGACTTCCTAGGTACATACCCCCTAACTTTTTGTGGTTTAATTTTGTCATTTGATCTCTTTATTTGGCTTGCATTGCTTGATTTGGTGAGTTGAATATTCATTTGTCTTTTCCAAGCATTTTCTTCGTGGTGAACACCTAAAATATTAAAGAACCCCCCCCTAGGTCCTTGTTGTTGAGAATTGACTCACCTTGTGAGGTTGATTGTCGATCCAATTAGGGTTCCTAGGACATTATTGAATGATAATTGGAGAATAGTGGTGTTCTATGACCTAGGTTATAAAGCACCCATTTTCCTATTGTTCATTTTGGTGAACCTGACTTCTTGAGCATTCATTTTCTGATTTGGAGTCCATAAAGGCCCTAGATCTAGGTTGCATTGCATCTTGCATTAGTGAAAGTGCATATAGTGTTTCTCATATTTAGTGAAAGTGCATCTAGGGTTTCTCATATTTGCATTAGTAAAAGTGCATATAGGTTTCATTTTTTCTTTCTTTCATCATTTTATCTCATTTAAAAACTGAAAAGTGCATTGTTCATCATCCTAATTGCATTTAGGAACATTATTATTACATTCAAAATTGAAAAAAATTGCATTCACTTTTGCATCCAATTGCTTATCACTAGTTACTTTTTCTTGCATTCATTTGCACATTTTTTTGTTTCCAAACATCAGGTCCCTGGGTATGCAACCTAGGAACACTATTATCAACTCATAGTTGGTTGTTTTTCTAAGAAAAAACCTCCACTAGGACAAAAACGCCCTTCCTAGCATCTTAGTCCCTGTCAGGGTTTCTTGCTCAAAACCCTGTCTGAGTTGTGTGTTTTCTGATCCACTTTCTGGACCCTCCAAATTCCTTCAGTAGGACCAAGATGCCTTTGTTGGCACCTTAGTCCCTATTGAGTTTGAAGTTTTCATTTCCAGGGTTTAAATTTGATTTTATGCATTTTTGTTTGCAGTAATTGGTTATCTATTTCAGTGGGTTGACTTTCTGTTACATGCATTTCACTAAATCTAGTTTAAAGTGCTTCATTTTATGCATTGCTCAATTCCAAATTTTCATTTATAACATTTCATCTTCTAGGTTGTTGCATAGTGTAATAAGCAAATTACCTTGTTTCCAATCTGAAAATTGCATTTTACTTTAGATCATTGCATTGCACTTTCTTTAATTTTCCATAATAGCATGTTTTCTTTCAAGAGATGTGGCTTTGATATGGTTAAAAATGAATTGCATAAATACAACATCCCCTCTTATGAGTTCAATTTAGATTGCATGAATGAGGTCAGTAAGAAACATGTTATTCATCCTTCTACTACCTTTCATAGTTATGAGAACATGTTAGAGAAAGGGGATCAAACCATTGACACAATCCTTAACATGCATTACCCATTAGTGTGGATGGTAGTGTAGACAATCATAACAATCATATTTTTTCTTCTCCCGATACCTCTCCTATTAGTGATGAAGGTATCTTGGTGAAAGAAGATACAAGCAAATAAGAAGATACAAGCATTGAGAGTCTTGATAGTCCCGATCCTCCTCCCCCTTTGGAAGATATTAGAAAACAAGAAGATGAGATCGTAGAAACATTTCTAAACATCAACTTACCTAGTCTACATTAATCCCTTTCTTGTGAGAATGTTTTAGCAAAAGAGGATAGCCATGAAAACCAAAATTTTCCTTCTCCTAATATCCCCCCTCGATACAAAGAGGATAGATTGGTATTAGAAGATGCACCTATCGTGAGTCATGAGAATCTTGCCCCTCCCTTCCCTAATGCTCCTACCATTTGGGAAGATCTATTTGGTAAGCATGAAAATCATAGTTTTCCTTCTCTTGATGCCTCCCCTACTTGTGATGAAGATACTTTACAAAATCTAACCATGGATGAACATATTATAGGCTCTCCTACTAGGGTACATGAAATAGCACAAGAGAATAGGACCTTAGAGAAAAAGGACAATCAAATAGAGATTTCTCCTAATATCCCCACTATTGGTGAACAAGAAAATTCAACCATTGATAACTCCCTTACATGTGATGAATTCATTTTAGAAGAACCAACCCTTGAATGTCGGGAAAATTTGGTTTGTAGTTCTCCTAGAAACTCTCCTACTAGGGAAGACATAATAGTGGAAGAAAATGAGAACATTGACAATAGTAATTTCTTAGATGAAGATGATGAAGTAACATTAGACTCATCTTCACTAAGAGATCATGAAAATAACGATGAGACTTCTGAGGTTATGCACATTAGATACCCCTTGGAGTACTCTCCCGAACCTTAACTTATCCTTTATCCACCCTCTCAAAAACCACAAGTTCAAAACAAACCCATCCTTATCCTCAAACCACCTAAGAACAATGTTTCACAACAACCGAGTTACAATATTGTTGCTCATAGATACAGCACTAGGAACAATCTGCAACCAAGACAAACACCTTCAACATCCTTACCATTGCCTAATCCTATCTTGCCTAGTGCCCCCCATTTTCCTTTGAATAGTGGAAAGGAGTATGATATTGTTGAACAACTTAAGAATACTGCTGCAAAGATATTCCTATGGGAACTGATGTAGAATTCGCCTAACTATCACACTATGCTTCAAAATTCCTTACAACAAGTTCCTATCCCTTCTAATGTGCAACTGAATGACATAGCAGCCATGATTCAAGGAATAAATGTTGATATTGTTTTCCACCAAAGTGAACTCCCCCCTTTGAAGGTGCAAAAACAATGTGATGCTTTCATGATAATAGCTCAATACAATAGCATGGGGATAAAGCGAACCCTTGTTGACAATGGCTTAGCCTTAAATGTGTGTAGTGTGAAACTTTTGGATAATCTTGGTGTTGATAAATCAAAAATCCTACTCACCTCTTTATCTATTAATGGCTTTGATAACATGCGAAAAAAACCACTTACTGTAATAACTTTACCTATTAAACTTGGAAAGGCCACATTACAAACACCGATTCATGTTATGCCTCACGATCTTTCATATTATCTCCTTTTAGGCAAACCATGGATTCATGAGATGCATGTTGTGCCCTCTACGCTTCATCGTATCATGAAATATGTCTATAACAACAAAGTTTATACAAACAAATTCGATCCTGAACCATACAGTTGTTTGAACATTGAGAAAGGTAAAGAGAATCCTTTGAAAACATTGACACCAACTACACAAGTGGAACCCGCACAAAAAAAAAGACAAAGAAAAACACATTGAACAAGTCATGAAGCTATTAGACGATGATTGAGGTTCCTTAGATTTCACACCTAGCTTTGATGGGAAACTGAAGATCATAATAAAGAAGCATGAAATAGAAAAAGCAATAATGTCAACATAAAACTCAGAAGACCCTTTGAAAGCATCCACCTCAACCACAAAAGACAAAGAAGCAAATTATACAACAAACTTTTTCGACATTGATTATCAACAACCACCAAATCCAAAAGAGATGAAAAAAATTTATGGAAAAGGTTATGAGCTTATGAAACAACTTGGATATAGTGGAAAAGGATTTGGTTCTAGAGAACAAGGTATTTGTGTCCCTATAGAACCTCACACACAAGAAAATACTAGTGGTCTTGGTTATTGTCCCTCAAAAGACACAAACAAGCCTTCACTTAATATCAACACTATCACAAAAAATCCTTCTAAGCCAACTTTAACAGTGGTGCATCCTAAACTGATAGACACTAGTGGTCTTGATTGTTATCCTTTACAAGAAATGAAACAAACAAAGAAATCCTCGATTAAAAACACTTACGATTTGAATTCATTAGATTTTACACCCTCCAGTAAAGGAGAGAACAAAATCTTGCAATCTAAAGAGCCTTGTGTCAGTATGCCATCTTGTACTAAGCAAGAGATATCTTTGTCGCAAAATAAAGCAACATCCTCCACTTTTGACCAAGAGAGTATCTTGACGAGAATCCTCCAAGATCATCTGATTTATCTCCCTCCAAGAACATGAAATAAATTCTACTACAAGAGTTCATTTTGCACATATCATAGAGTTCATGGTCATGCTACTAATGAATGTAAGGCTTTAAGTAACAAAATTAAACATCTCAAGGAATGTGGTGCTCTTCCTTTTGTCGAAGCACCTAATTCCTCTATCTGATACTCATTTTCATCCTATTCGGCTACCCTTGTCCTACACTAAGTGGGGGCGAGGGGTTAGATAGCCTTGTCCTCGTATGTCACTCGTCATTGTCTCTTTTGGCTAGTTGACCACCTTTCATGTACATATAAGAGAAATCTTGGGATGTGGGTGACATGCCTTAAGTTGGCTCGCATGTCACGTACTGAGTTTTGGGGGCATCCCTCTTTTCCTTATTTTCTTGTTTTAGCTACTTTAAAGTAATTGCTCGCGGCATGGTGTTAGCAATTCCTCTAAAGTGGGGGCATACATTGGCATTATTTTTGCATGATTTCATTTGCATTTGTTTGTATGTTTCATTGTGTGATTTTCTTTCTTCTTGCGATGCATTCCTTTCTTGGCGGTTTCATTGGGTTTGATTTCCTCTGAGAGCATGTTTTTCCTCTCTTGGAGACATTAAACACAATGTTCCCTAAGATGAGACCTTGCATGAACTACGTAAAATCCATTTGAACATCCCTCTTTCTTGTTGCATTTTCTTTTTGTACCTTATTAAAGTCATGGAGGTATGGCTTTGATATGGTTCCTTGGGGCTCACCTAGTGAACAACTAGCTTCACTAGCCCTTGTGAGTATGCATTTTTCCTTTTGTCTTTATCATAGTCATGGGGGTATGAATTTTACATGGACCTCTTGGGGCTCACCTAGTGAACAACTAGCTTCACTAGCCCTTGTGAGTGTGTGCTTTATTTGCATAGTGGACAACATGTTCCACTTGTAAACCTTTTGGACAAATAGCCTAGACCTGGTCCACCATGTTGGACGACCAATCAAAATTGTATCTATTTCATTTTAATTTTTCCTTTTTTTTTCTTTGATGGTGTATGTTTTTGATTTGGCTATGGCTTCATATATCATTTGCATGCGTGTTCCTTTGTGCCTATGTTAGTTTTCCATAGGATCTTAATCCTAGGGGCTTGATCATCCCTCTTGATTATTGTCATCCTATCTTACTAGCATTTGTACATTGAAACCCCTCTTGATTGAGTGGTTGGCTACTTTAGCATGAGTTTGAAGCAAGTTCATCCTCTCACTAAAGTGGGGGCCAAATGTAGTGTAGTAAAATGCATACCCTTGCATTTTCACACTTGTTTGGGCCTGCCTTGCTTTATTTATGCTTCTTTATGGCTTAATTGGTCCTATTTTGCATCCACAAGCCTAATAAACTATATATTTTTATGGTAAATCCTAACAAACATCAAAAGATAAATGAACATTTAATAATTTTGTCTATGTGCCCTTAATTTGTGGACTGGGATTAAAACGCCACCTAGGGCGTCTTTGTCCCCCAAAGGTCTTGGGACCCTGATTTTGAGGTATCTTAATTGGGCCCCTTTTGGTGTTTATGCCCCAAGTTTCATGCCTTGGGACTAAGATGCCACCTATGGTTTCTTAGTCCTCCTTGGCTTATTTTTGGGATTCAATTTCAAATTATGGCAGGATTTATCCTCCTTTAATTAATGAATTCATATGTCAGCTTGGTGTGGTGTAATTTTGGGATATTAAGCATACATAAGTATAAATACAAGGTTCCTTCACTCATTTTTCACAACTGAGAGGGGGGGTGAATTAGTTGTCACAAAATATTCAAAATTTTCACACTTAACTTAACTTAATCTAAGATTTAATGAATGAACAATAAACCATAAACAATCAACACATCAGTAACACAGAGAACACCAAGATTTTTTTACGTGGAAACCCTGATAGGGGAAAAACCACGGTGGATGTCAGTCCACAATATTATACCATGTTAAAAGTATAAAAAATAAATAATGAGAATGCACATGCATTCAGGCACACTGCCTAGAGCTCACTACTCAAATACAAGAGGGCTCACTGCCCAGAGAAGACACACTATCTTATAGAAATTTGGATTAGATCCGCAGGGTATGAATTGAGAAAATAACTTCTACAAAAGCCTGATTACAGTTCCAGTTAAGCACAAAAACACTCCTTCACACTTCGCTCAAACTTCTTTACACTCTGCTCTGCAATCGAATGGTTAGAACACTATTCACACATCTGCACTTTCTCTGGCATACATTCACACTCATGCACACTTCACTTAGCTCAAACAATCGCTCTTATATATCCGCAACATTGAATTGCATCAGCAACTTCGTCGGCCAGAAGAAATATGAAAATATAAAACATATATGCAATGTCGGCCCAAATTTACAAATAATTTTTCAATGTGAATCAAACACCATCGGCCAATATTATGTTGTGACCCAAAACAACATCCTCAAGTGCGCCAAAAATTAAAATTTTAATCTTCAACAATCCACAACAAGTTACAACCACCATGTCGGCCAAGAACACAAAAACCCGAACACACAAGAGAAAAATCACCAATCAACGTAGACGTGCAACAAGTATAGAGCACGATCTAGAAGCATCCACGAGCATCAAGAACCAACAAAGAAACATTGGCAACAACTAAGATTACTAGAAACACACCAACTTCAATCAAGAACATAAATTGAAACCACAAAAACACTATCAGAACACAAATCTTCATAACTCGAACAAATCTTCATACGGACCTCTAAAAATTTCAGTGGATAAACTAGATATACTCATAAATAAACCCTTTAATCCATAGCGACTAAACTTCAACATACTGAGCAAAACACCTTCATGACCTTCAATGTTCCACTGGCAACCTACAACTCTTTCTTTAACAATTTTCTCAATATCCTCGACATATACATCTTTCAATACCTTAATGCTAATAGTGTTGACATCAATGACAACCACATATCAAAAAAACAACCACAACATCCAACAATCTCCCCCTTTGGCATTGATAGAAACACATGATGTGAAAAACACCATCAACACAACTCTCAATCAGCATTTACTCAGATTCTAATTCTTATTTCCTCAACTCTTCTCATAATCTTCTTCCCATAGGGAACTTCACCCCAGATAATCAGCAATTTTTCACATTGCACTTCTCCCCCTTTGAAATCAATGGAAAAGATAAGCATTATCTTTCCACATACACGATCTGAACCACATATCTACACATCTGACTACTCCCCCTGAGTAGCAGCCTCAGAAACATCAATCTGGATCAGAATATGATCATGAAATGCATGGATTGATGCAATACAATGCATCTCTAGTTCATATTAGGAGGGATAATCACCCTTAGCATCCCTCTGAGATACTCAAATGTATCTTTTGGAAACGACTTGGTGAGAATGTCTGCAATCTGCTCTTTGGTAGGTACATAACCCAGTCTGACTTCTTTCTCACTCACTTTCTCCCTCAAGAAATGAAACTTGATTGAAATATGCTTGGTCTTAGAGTGTAGTACCGGATTCTTCAAAAAAATTATTTTTCTTGAGTTGTCACAGTATATGGAAATAGGCTCATCATATACCACTCTGATATCTTTTAGCATATGTTTCATCCACAGCACTTGAGTACAATTATTTGCAGCAACAATATATTATGCCTCAATAGTAGATAGGGAAATGGAGTTATGCTTTTTACTCAACCACGAGACCAGCTTCTTCCCTACGAAGAAGGCACCACCACTAACTTCCTTTTCCTATCATCTACATCTCCTACCCAATCTGTATCAGTATAAGCACTCAAAGTAAGATAATCATCTTTAGGATACCAAAGCCCAAAGTCAACTGTCCCTTTCAAATACCTAAAAATTCTCTTTACAACAGTCACATGAGATTCTTTCAGATCAACTTGATATCTAGCAACCATACACACAACACTCATTATGTCTGGTCTGGTCTGAGTTAAGTAGAGCAATCTGCCAATCATTGGCGTGTATCTTGTTTTATTTTCCTTATAAGAGTCATCATTTTGTGTTAACTTGCATCTGGTCACCATGGGTGTACCAACAGGCTTTGAGTCAACCATACCAAACTTCTTCAGCAACTCTCTCACATATTTGGATTGTGATATAAAAATACCATTGTCTAACTGAGTGACTTGCAATCCCAGAAAGAACTTTATCTCTCCAATCATACTCATTTCAAATTCACTCTTCATTTCATCAACAAACTTCATACATAGATCATCATCTCCTCCAAAAATAATTCCATCAACAAAGACTTCAATAATCAACTCTTTATCATGATCCAGCTTAAAATACAAGTTGTTGTCAGCAGTACCTTTATTGAATCCAAGATTCAATAAGTATTTATCCAAACTAGCATACCAGGCTCTAGGGGCTTGCTTGAGTCCATACAAAGCTTTCTTCAATCGGAAAACCATTTCTTGCTTGTCTGTCAGTTGAAATCCATCTGGTTGTTCAACATATACCTCTTCTTCTAATTCACCATTCAAAAAAATTGACTTCACATCCATTTGATAGACTTTATAGTTCTTATATGCAGCATAAGAAAGAAACAATCTTACAGCTTCAATTCTAGCAACAGGGGAAAAAGTTTCTTCAAAATCAATACCTTCCATTTGTGAATACCCTTTACATACCAGTCTTGCTTTATTCTAGACCACTTAACCTTGTTCATTCAACTTATTCCGAAAGACCCATTTAGTACCAATCACATTTTTATCTTTAGGTCTGGGAACAAGAATCCAATTATCATTCTTTTCAATCTACAATAGTTCTTCCTTCATAGCTTCCATCCAATGTTCGTCATTACAAGCTTCATTGACATTTTTAGGCTCAGTCTTGGAAATCAAACAATACTCTTCTGTAATCCTTCTTCTAGTCTACACACCTTTATTCTTATCTCCTATAATCTGATTTTCAGAATGATTCAACCTTACATACCTCAGAACTTTAGGATTTTCTTCCACTTCTAGTTCTTTTGTTCTTTCTTCTGCACTACCCCTTGTCTCTGCTTCCTGACTTTCTTGATTTATCAAAACAATTTGAATTTTTTTTTGTGTCTAAGCATTCTTCCCTTGGTATGTATTGTCCTTCTGGTCATCTAAATCATATCCATAGTATCTGGATGATCTAGTAGAGTCCTCATCAACTCTAACATTTGCACTTTCAACCATTTTTCTCAATCTTCTATTATAGCACCGGTAACCCTTTCTTTTAGTAGAGTAACCTATAAAGATTCCTTCATCACTCCTCATATCAAACTTGCCTATGTCCTCATCTCTCTTAATGTAACACTTGCTTCCAAAGATCTTGAAATATTTAGTAGTAGGCTTATAGCCAAACCATAGCTCAAAAGGAGTCTTACCAGAAATACCATTGACATTTACTCGGTTTAGAGTGTACACAACAGTGTTAACAACTTCTCTCCAATAGATGTGAGGCACATTTCCTTCTATCATCATTGTTCTAGCAACATCCAGAATTGTTTTGTTCTTTCTCTCTACAACTCCATTCTGTTGAGGGGTTCGGGGAGCAGATAACTGTCTTCTAATTCCATGCTCTTCATAGAAAGAATTGAACTCCTAGGAAGTGAACTCACCACCTCTGTCTAACCTTAGGAATTTTATCTTCATACCTGTCTCATTCTCTTCCATAGCTTTGAAACTTTTGAACTTCTCTAATGCTTCACATTTTTCTCTTAAGAAAGCAACCCATATCATCCTAGAGTAATCATCAATAAGCAGCATAAAGTACCTTTCTCCTTGTAGACTTCTAACTCTAGAGGGACCACACAGATCAGTATGCACCAGCTCTGGTGCTCCATTAGAATGATGTTGTTTGCTTTGAAAAGAAACTCTAGTATGTTTTCCCATCTACCATTCCTCGCATATTGTGTTAGTAGGCTTCACTAGCTTAGGTAGATCTCTTACTGCTTGAGTCGAGCTTACCTTGACAATGTTATCAAAATTCACATGACACAACCTTCTATTCCATACCAACTTTCATCTACTTGAGCAATTAAACAACTTCCACTGGCAGCATTTAGGTGAAAGATATAATCTTTTTTCTATGTACCTGATGCAATTATATTTCCATAGCTTCCAAGTATCCTACATCTTCCATTTTTGAACTGAAGATCATAACCCTTATCCACCATCTGTCCAACACTCAACAAGTTATGTTTCAAGCCTTCAACATAAAGGACATCATCAGTGTTATGTTTACCACCAATACAAATAGATCCTCTGCCACGAATCACACCAGAATTGTTATCTCCAAATCTTACAACCCCATCGTCATATTTCTCTAGACTTACAAATTTTCTTTTGTCACTAGTCATATGATGTGAGCATCCATTTTCAATAACCCACTCATCCTTTTCTTCAATTTGGGCTGCAAGAGCTTTCTCAACTTTAGCAAATTCAATAGCCACCAGATCAATTTCCTTGATAGCAATGAAAACCCATTCATCTTCATTTCCATTTTCTTTATCAGATTCTTCATCAGTCACACCTTCTTGAGAAAAATAGCATTTCTTTTGAAATTTCAGTTTGTAGTTCTTAGACCTAGGAACTCTTTCAGGACACCTTGAAGCAAAATGACCTATCTTATTGCAAGAGAAACATTTAATAGGTAACTTTCCTTTATGCTTACCTTGTCCTCTGCCTTCTTTCTTCACAATCAGTGCTTCCAATTCTTCTACCTCTCTGTCTTCATCTTCAAGTTGTTTCATCTTTTCCTCATACTTGAGTGTCTTTTTAGAACTTTCTCCTAGATCATATCTTTGCTTCTTTTTTTTGAATACAGAGGCCTTAAATGCAGATTCAGTCTTAGGGGCAGAATCACAAATTCACTCAACGCAAATGTAGCAAGCTTACCAATTAGCATATCTCTTGTTACAGTTATTACTGTTCTGAGCTCTTCAATAGCACGAGCCTTAGATTTGTAGGAGGGAGGCAATGATATGAGCACTTTAGCTACAATTTCTTGTTCATCCAGGGTACCACCAGCACATCTAATACCTATCACAAGTTCATTTACTCTTTGCATAAAAGAAGAAATATTTTCATCTTCATCCATCTTCAAAGTTTCATATTTTCCTTTCAAACTTGTTAGCTTAGCAACCTTCACAAGTGCATCTCCTTCATACAGAGACTCCAGCTTCTTCCAAATCTCATGAGTTGTCTTCAAATCCATCACATTTGTCATTTCTAAATTTGTCAAAGCACTTAGCAAAGCTTCAATAGCCTTGATGTTAGTCTCAGCCTCTTTAACCTCATCAAGAGTGGAAGGACCATTCAAAGGAATAACATATTTTTTCTTTACAATCTTCTAAAAGGGTTCACCAATACATCTCAAATGACATTCCATTCTAGCTTTCCACAGGGTGTAGTTAGTTCCATCGAATCTAGGGTTCTCCTTCTTGTATGATGCCATCTCATATCACCTCAAGGTTTTAAACTTCTTCAGAGGAACCTACTCTGATACCAATTGTTGGAAAAACAAGGACAGACAACTGAGAGAGGGGGGTGAATCCGTTGTCACAGAATATTCAAACTTTTCACACTTAACTTAACTTAATCTAATATTTGATGAATGAACAATCAGCACATCAGTAACACAGAGAACACCAAGATTTTTGTACATGGAAACCCTATTAGGGGAAAAACCATGGTGGATGTTATTCCACAATATTATATCCTGTTAAAAGTATAAAAATAAATAATGAGAATGCACATGCATTCAGGCACATTTTCTAGAGCTCACTACTCAAATACAAGAGGGCTCACTACCCAGAGAAGACACACTATCATATAGAAATTCAGATTAGATCTGTAGGGTATGAATTGAGAAAATAGCTTCTACAAAAGCCTGATTACAGTTCCAATTAAGCACAAAAACACTCCTTCACACTTCGCTCAAACTTCTTTATACTCTGCTCTGCAATCAAATGATTAGAACACTATTCGCACATCTGCACTTTCTCTGGCATACATTCACACTTATGCACACTTCACTTCACTCAAACAATCACTCTTATATATTTGTAACACTGAATTACATCAACAACTTCGTCGGCCAGAAGAAAAAAGAAAATATAAAACATATATTTAATGTATGCCAAAATTTATAAATAAGTTTTCAATGTGAATCAAACACCATCAGCCAATATTATGTTGTGACCCAAAACAACATCCTCAAGTGCGCCAAACATTCAAATTTTAATCTTCAAGGATCCACAACACGTTACAACCATCATGTCAGCCAAGAACACAAAAACCCGAACACACAAGAGAAAAATCACCGACCACGAGCACACCAATCAACGCGGATGTGCAACAAGGATAGAGCATGATCTAGAAGCATCCACGAGCATTAAGAACCAAAAAAGAAACATTTGCAGCAACTGAGATTACTAGAATCACACCAACTTCATTCAGGAACATAAACTGAAACCACATAAACAATGTCAGAACACAAATCTTCATAACTTGAACAAATCTTCATGCGGACCTCTGAAACTTTCGGTGGATAAACTAGATATACTCGGAAATAAACCCTTTAATCCACAATGATTGAACTTCAACGTACTGAGAAAAACACCTTCATGACCTTCACTGTTCCACTGGCAACCTGCAACTCTTTCTTTAACAAATTTCTCAATATCCTCGACATATACAGCCTTGAATACCTTAATGCTAATAGTGTTGACATCAATGACAACCACATATCAGCAACACAATGACAACATCCAATAGTCTTTTGTGAGAAAATTCAAGAGAAATTTATCAAGCATTTGGAGCCATCATCAAGATTCAAGCATCATATCAAAGATATTCTTGCATCATGTGTGTTATTGTGCTAACATTTGTGATGTAGGGTTTTGATTCAAGCAAGCAATTCAAGTCCATATCCATAAAGTCTTCCTTTGATTCAAGATCCATATCCATTATAGCTATTTCACACAAGTTTGAAAATTTCATAACAATGGTTTGGTGAGTTGTAGCATTGCATGTTGTTCCTTCATCATTTCCATTCATTATTCTATTTCATTTCAAGGTTTAATTACCAACAAGGGGTTTGACAAAGGAAAACCCCCATCCACTAACAATCAATAAGTTTTTCTCTTCTTGTATGTTTGTGATTGCAAATTTAGGTTGAAGACTTGAAGATCATTTGAAGTGTAAAGTTGCAAAGTTGCAAATTTGCATTGCAAAGTTGCAAATTTGCATTGCAAAGTTGTCATCTTCACAGAAACTCACCTATAGGCTAGATCTGGAAGATTTAGGACCTCAAATATGAGAAGGGGAAAGTGTATACCTTAAAGCTTAGGACCACACTCAGAAAATTCAAAAATTTAGATCAAGCCTACGACAACAGTAAGTGTTTCTTAGTCCTCTAGGTGAAATTTTGCAGAGATTCTTTCATATCCTATTCTAGCATCCGAAGATTCCACATCTACCCCGAAAAATAGCAGTGAGACTAAGATAACAATAAAGGCGCCTTAGTCCTCCCTAGCATGTTTTGACAACATTTTTGCATTTCCAGAAACCTCATCACATTTCTAGAATTCCCAGGTACATACCCCCTAACTTGTGGTATAATTTTGTCATTTGATCTCTTTATTTGGTTTGCATTACTTGATTTGGTGAGTTGAATATTCATTTGTCTTTTGCAAGCATTTTCTTGGTGGTGAACCCCTATAATCTTAAAGAACCCCCTCCCAGGTCCTCCTTGTTGAGAATTGACTCACCTTGTGAGGTTGATTGTCAATCCAATTAGGGTTCCTAGGACATTATTGAATGATAATAGGAGAATAATGGTGTTCTATGACCTAGGTTATAAAGCACACATTTTCCTATTGTTCAATGATTATTTTTTGGTATTTCCTTATCCAAAAATGTAGTCAAAAGAGTAGCATACAAGAAAGAAGGAATATTTTGTGAATGTATTGCTCTCAAAAATAATTTGTATGTTATATTTCATGTGATTTAACATGATTATCATCAAAATTGTCATGTTTTATAGTCATAGAATCTTGTATTTCAACATTATTTTTTATTAGCAGAAAAGCAGGTTTTGAAAGGGCCCTAAAACCCTTTACAAAATGAGAAGGCTACCAAAAAGAGAAGAAATTAAAAAACAAGTATCCCCATCACAAAAAGGAGGTCAAAACAACTAATAGACCAACAAAAAACAAGCAGCAAACAAGAAGCAAACCATAAGCCAACCAAAAAAAAGGAAAAGCAACTATTGTAGATTCTTCAGGATCCTCACTACCTCCAGGTCTCTAGTAATGACCTTATCATGCATTTCCACAACATCATTCAATCCTTGGACCAGAATCATCAATAAAATGAACATTAACCAATTGTTGCTTAGAATTAGGAAGAACAATCCCATTGACATGAGAATGCGCAAAATATTGAGCAAGGAGGAAATAGGGTATCCTTTCCTACTGAACCAAAACGTTATGTGGCTAGAACATATAAAGCCGAGGAAAGAGGGTATCCTTTCCTAGTGAACAAAAGTAGTCCAAAAGAGGAGATTGTTGACCAAAGATGTTTATATATATAGAAGCATCTACAAATAACATTTAAACCAATTGGAGAAACCATGGGCCAAAACCAAGTGCCTTGAGCATGGACAAGATGAAAGGCCACTCAATGCAGTCATAAGCCTATCAAACCCTCCTATAGAATCTTTCTCCTATCCTTTTTACAATAGATGTTTGAGATAGTTGCATGACCACAAATAAGGTCATCAATCTTCATGTTGCCTATCCTTGCAATCATAATTAAACATAGATATTTTATACATCTCAAATAGATAGAAAAATAACAATCAAATAATTAATTATCATGTATGAATAAATAATAAAAACTAAAACTCTAGCTTCTAATTAAAATTAAAATGAAACCAAGTTTTATCTTCACAATATATCCATTGAAATCATTCATTTGTTGCATAAAAATTTCCAAATTCAAGGTTGTTATGGCATTCAAACCCTAGAACAATACACAAATTAGGAATAAAAATTACCTTAGGTGACCAAAACACTAGAAAAGAATTAGATGAAATTTTAGAGTTACCACATCCAACACCTTCAATGTAGAAGAAAATTCTTGTTTCTATTAACAAAAATAAGTGTTTTATATATTAGGAAATTTCTAGGTTGATCAAACCATTTCCCACATAACCCCATTAGTAGGAAAATGATAAAATAGATTATAAAGCTTGAGCTACAAAAATATGATCAATGGTAGAGATTGGATGGAGGAAGATTTAAAGGTTAATATTTAAAGAAAGCTTCCAAATCTACATTCCCTCTCATCAAAATTGATTCAAGGATGCTTAGGGATTTTTAGGGTTTAAAGACCTTTTGTGAGCCTTTCATCTCTCTCTCTCTCTTCCCCCTTTATCTTTCCCACTCTCTCTCTCTCTCTCTCTCTCTCTCTCTCTCTCTCTCTCTCTCTCTCTCTCTCTCTCTCTCTCTCTCTCTCTCTCTCTCTCTCTCTCTCTCCCTCTCTCCCTCTATATCTACTTAGATCTCTATCTCTCTATGACCCTTTATAACTCTCTCTATCTCTCCCTCTTTGTATTCCTCAATATCTCTCTATCTGTTCCTCTATATCTCCCTATCTCTCTCTATCTTTATCTCTCCCTCTACCTCTCTCTATCTCTCTATCCATATCTCTCTTCCTTGCTCCCTTTATCTTCCTCTCTACCTTTTTCTCTCTCCCCCTCTATCTCTAAGCATGTCTCCCTCCCTCTCTTTATCCATCTCTCTCCCTCTCCCTCTTCCTAGACCTTTATATCTAATTATCTTTGCCTCTCTATCTCCATCTCTCTCTATTTATCTTTTCCTCTCCTCTATATTTATCACTTCCTACCTTTATCTTTATATTTTTATCTCTCATTCTTTCCCTTGGCCTTCCTCTCTATATATTTATCTCTTCCATCTTTATCTCTCTCACTCTCTTTCTTTCTCCCCATATCCCTCTCTTTCTCCATCCCCATCTCCATTCTTCTCCTTCTCTCCATATCCCTCTCTATCTCTATCCCAATCTTTATCTCCTTATCCCTCTCTCTTTGTCTCTCACTCTTCCCCCCTTTGTCTCTCCCTCTTTCGATATCTACCTCTCCCTTTTTCTCCCTATCTCCCTATTGTAGGTATAACATGAGTCTGTTGGTAAAGGAGCTTGATTATTTTCCTAATTCATAGGTTTTATTACAATTGTGCTTGGATCCTTGAAAATGTATGCATAGTTGATTTGAAGCTATCATTTCTCCATTGAGAGCTATATTACACAAAAAAAATCATTTTCTAAGTGCACTACCAGTTGACCTCATATTTTGCACAAATGTACCTAAAAAAATTGACCATTTATTCTCCAGAGTTTGAGGACTATTTTAAAGACTTTAACAATATTTAAAGTTTTTAGCTCACCGAGAGAGGGTTTATAATGATTTGAGGACTTTACTCAATTATAAAAAAAAAAATTCAATTAAACTTTATCTTTTGAAAAGTCCTAATTAAACCCCACATGAATTTTTATAATTTAATTCTCAATATTTTCATAGCTAATACAATAAAAAGATCATATATGGAACATCTCAAACTATTCTATATGTCCTAATACGAATAGAAACCAAAGTCAAAGCATACACCAAATGAATCAAGACCTATCAAAGCATAAAATGGTGATAGGTTATCTCTGGGATGATAGATTATCCATTGAAGGAAATACCTATGCGTAGTTTAAGATGGCCTTAAGTCAAATCAGCCCTAAGTAGTGTATGTGATAGATGACCTTCATTCGAAGTATTGAATGAGAACACTTTGGAAAAAGTAGTGTGACTACCTTTGTTTCCACTGTCAATTCACCATGACCCAGTATTACACATGCTAGTTCTAGATTGTGGGATTACAAGTTCTAGTTATGTAGGACATAACACTATGCTCAGTTCGTTGTTGTTATCGCTTACTCTACCGATCTCTTCATCGAAGGGTAGGGTCATCTATCGAATGATAGATGTGCAGGGGACCATATTAAGAGTCTGTGGTTGGCGAAAAAGTGCTTGAGTGATGCTTCTCCTCCACATCAAGCAACAGAATAACCAATATTTGAAAGGAAGGATCTTGGACCATCTTATAGCTATTTGTTTCAAAGCTCATTGAGCTATGTATGTATATGTTTGCAATCTTGCATTGTTGTAACTTATGAAATTATTGTAATGAAATGGAATCCTTGTTGTATTATGTTATGCATCTTGTTTGCAAATTCTCAATAAAAAAAAATATTTTTTTTATTTCAATGGCTTGTTACATAGTTTATTTACTCGAAAGGTGAAAACTTAGAATTTTTACTTCATTGAAGGGTTAGTATGTTACATGTGGTATCAGAGCTACCGGGTTTAGCTCTGGAACCTATGATATCATTATTCTTTCTATCCAACGTTATCTAATGTTGTGAATTCTTGTGCCAGGATGGTGCATCTCAGATTAACAACTCAAAAGTCAGTAATCAGAAATGAGCGCTACCTCAAGGCCAAGAAGGAAAGAGAATCCATCATTAGAAAAATTGAGGGTACCAAGTACAACAATGTCATTTGGTTGAGTGACACTGAAACCTTTAGTCATGCACTCTCTTGGATTAGCGATGTGAAGAGAAAGATGAAGATGGAGGCTATGTACAACTACCTACTGATGATCTCACTAGAAAAGTCTAAGTCACTACCGCTTTCCAGGGATATGCCCTTGGAAGGAAGTGTTAGTCTGGAATTCATCTTCAGGGACCCTAGAGTTCTTCCATTGGCAGAATTAATTGTAATTTCTTTGAGTAAAGAGTTCAAGGGATATGTACCATGGACACCGCTAGATGAGAAATGGTCTCATGAAAAAATATCTACGAACATGGTAGACTACATTGTTGATGAACACCATATTGACATTTCCTCTCGTAACTATGTATCGAATGATAAATCTGAAGGCTATTAACCTTTTTGGGATAGGTACGAACAAATGAGGGATGAACAGAAAGATAGGGAACAACAACAGTCTCAGTTTGTAGGTTATACTCCATTAAGTTATGTGTCAGAGAGTGAATCTGAGGGATACTCTCCACTCGACTATCTAAATAGTCACTCCATGTAATCAAAGGGATAATGAAATCCTCATAAAATGAATAAAATTATGTGTTTATAAAAAAAAGTGTGTGCTTAATCTTATGTGGAATTCTTTATGTGTGTATGAATGACATTTTTAATGTTTTCCATAAGATAGTTGATAACATAATTTAGTCTAACGTGGATAAAAATTTAGGTAAAGACCGATCTCATAAGGATGGTGAGGACACGAACTAATCTTGGTGGAAGCCAAGAGGTTGGGCAAGGAACCACTGGAGTTGAGGCTAGACTTGACCAAATCTTAGCAAGGTCGGCTAATCTTGAGCAGGAAAGAGTTAAGGATAGGGTAGAGAATGATGTTCCCATTAATGAGCATGAAGGAGAAAAATCTTCTAATGGACATGATGAAACCCATGATCATGAGAGGGAAAAATCACCTACGCCATCTGAAGAAAAAAACAAGAAGCTTGTGGCTTCCAAACTTTCTAAGGACATGAAGAAGATAATCCCACCCAAGTTTGATGGAATTGTTGGAGGAGACGAGGCTAAGGTGTGGCTTGTAAAAATGGAAAAGTATTTTGAAATATGAAACTATGATGAGGTTACTAAATCTGCATGGGGTGTGTATCAGTTAGCTGGAGAAGCCTCTAACTAGTGGATGAACAAGAAGTTGGAACTTAATATTAACTCATGGAAACTAAACTAGGGGGAATTCGTGGAGATTTTTTGTAAGAGATGGTTGCCACAATTCTACTATGACCAAAAACTCTCAGATTTCTAGGGTATGAAACAAGGTAATATGACAGTCAACAAGTATTGGGTGAAGTTTACTTGACTTCTACGCTATGTTCCCATATATCACAAGGATGAGTGCTTCTAAATTAGAAAATTTATAATGGGACTTAATAGTCAGATTGGAGGAGAAGTTTATATGCATGGTCCAACAATAATGGATCTTGTATATGAGAAAGCAATTAAACAGGAGCAAAATCTCAAGGCTAACTCCACTCGTCAAGAAAGAAGAGAACAAAAGAAGGATGCGGAAATTCCTGATAAGATAGTTCCAAAGAAGGTGGAATTTGTGCACAATGTTCCAAGGAAAAAGGGAAAAAGGTTCTGCAATGATGGAAAGGAGTCTAGAAGAGAGCGTAAAAGGAATGATTCTAGCATGGGTAATACCAACAAGGCTAATGAAAATGTCAACAAGTTTGGAGAAACCATAGTGAAAAGAGGGCCAACTACAAGATGTTTTATATGTAGAGGGGACCAATATGCTAACGAGTGTCCTAATAATTTTTTTGGATCATGACCATAGGGCAATCCATTACCCACTTAGCAAGTGATGTTTCAACAAAAGATACATGTAGTTGTGGATGATCGTCAGGCAGAGTACCAAGTAACTCTAGTTGAAATGCTAGGTATTTTTTTTGGCTTACCTATTTTTGTTCTTCTTGATACTGGTGCAATTGAGAATTTCATTTCACCTAAAGTAGCTAAGCAACTATCTAGGAAGGCGGGATACATGGCAATGTCTTGGGATGTAGAGTATGCAAACTATACAAGAGAAAAAGTGGATCAATGTCTATTTGAGGCTCGGATAGAACTACCCAGTTTTTCTACAAAAGTAAACCTTTATATCGCACCTCTAGGATCATATGAAGTTATCCTAGGTATGAACTAGTTGTGGAGACATATGGCTAAGGTAGATTTCCATGCTAAAACTGTAGAATACCTAGATGATTTTGGAAATCATGTAAAATTTCAAGGGATATGTAGAGAGGTTAGGATTTGACAAATCATGACAATGCAACTAATAGGAGCTAAGAAGAAAGGGTGTAAACTCTTTGCCATAAAGATTGAAGAACTTGGAAAGGATATATGTGATTTGGAGTTCTAGAGTTTTCAAGAGCTAGAAGATGGTGAAATTGATGAAACTAGAAATTTGGATATGGAGAAGTATCCAATATTGAGAAAAAATTTGGATGTATTTCTAGATGAGTTACCAGGGTTACCTCCGAAAAGAATATTTGACTTCTCTATAGATATAGTTCCAGGGTCAAAACCTATTTCCAAGGTACCCTATAGGATGAAAACCACTTAACTTATGGAAATTAAGGCACAATTGGATGAATTGTTGTCTAAAGGATTGATAAGACCAAGCTTTGTTAAAAAGAAGGATGGTACCTTGTGTTTGTCCATTGACTATTGTATGCTTAACAAAGCTACGGTTAAGAACAAGTATCCATTGCTGCGCATAGACAAATCTTTTTGATCAAATGAGGGAAGTCGTTGTATTTTGTAAAATAGCTATGAGATCTGGATAAAACCAATTAAGGATTAAAGATGAAGATATCTTTAAAACTGCATTCAGAACCAGATGTGGGCACTATGAGTTCACCATTTTGCCCTTTGGTTTAACAAATGCACCTGCAACATTTATGAACCTGATGAATAGTGTATTTAGGGATTGCCTTGACAAATTTATCTTAGTTTTTCTAGATGATATCTTAATTTATTCTAGAAATGAGGAAGAACATTGCAAGCATTTAGAAATGGTCCTACAATGTTTAAGAGAACATAAGTTGTATGGTAAAATCTCTAAGTGTACATTCTTCTAGAAGAGGGTACATTATCTAGGTCATGTGATCTCAACAGATGGAATTTCTATAGATCCAACTAAGATTAAGGTAGTACTTGAGTGGCCTATACCTAAGAATGTGTCGAAGTTAAGAAGTTTCATGGATCTAGTAGGGTACTATAGGAAGTTTGTTGCAAACTTCTCTAAGATCGCTTTCCCAGTTACTTCTTTACAAAAGAAAGGAAAGAAGTTTGAATGGTCTGAGAAGTGTCAATAAGATTTTTACCTACTCAAAGATAAATTAACCACCACATCAATCTTAAAAGTACCAGATCCTAAGGGCAACTTTACAGTTATCACAGATACATGCGGAGAAGGGTTATGAGGGGTATTAATGCAATATGGGAAAGTAATTGCTTACGAATCTTGGAAGTTGAAACCTTATGAGATGAATTATGCACTGTATGATTTAGAATTAGCAGTTGTGGTTTATGCATTGAAAATGTGGAGGCACTACTTGTTAAGAAAACCCTTTGAGGTGAAAACTGACCATAATGGGTTAAAGTAACTTTTTACTCAACCTAATTTGAATGCTAGGCAAAGAAGATGGTTAGAGTTAATAGTTGACTATGATTTTAATATCAGTTATATTAAGGGGAAAGTAAATCAAGTTGTTGATGTCTTAAGTCAAAGACGACATATTGCTTCTATAGTAATGATTCAAACCGACTTTAAGGGGCAAGTGATACAAAAGTTCAAAGAGGATGAGTATTACTTGCAAGTCAAGAAAGCACTCGCTAATAATCCACAAGATTCTAGGTATGAAGGTTTTCATTTTGAACCTAATGGATTACTTGGATACAAGGGTAGAATGTATCTACCTGGCGTAGAAGAGTTAATAAATCTAGTATGGAAGGAAGTACATGAAGCAGGTTGTACTTTGGACATGTTGGAGTGACGAAAATGATGGATGATGTAAAGCCATTATACTTATGGAAAGGGATGAAAGGAGATGTCACTAGTTTTGTGGTTAGGTTTCTTGAGTGCCAAAGGGTGAAAGCAGAGCATCATCATCCTGTAGGCTTGTTATACCCACATGATATACCAAAGAGGAAGTGGCAAGTCATAAGTATGGACTTTGTGCAAGGATTGCCTATGTCAAGAAATAAGCACAATTACATTCTTATGGTTTTAGATAAGCTTACCAAAGTAGCACATTTTATACCCAAGAATCTAACTAATGGAGCACCTGTAATAGCAAGGAAATTTGTGCAAGAAGTGTTTAGGTTGCTTGGGATTCCTAAGAAGATTATATCAGATAGGGATGCATGAGTCACTTCTAGGTTTTGGCAAACCTTATTTTCTGCACTAGGGACTCAGTTGAATATTAGCTCAACCTATCATTTGGAAATGGATGGACAAACTGAAAGGGTGAATCAAGTATTGGAAGACCTACTTAGGATGTATTGCATGGATCAACAGTACAAGTGGGAAGACTACTTGTCCTTAGTAGAATTTGCTTACAATAATTCTTATCATTTTGCAATAAAGATGGCTCCTTTCGAAGCTTTGTATGATCGAAAGTGTCAAACTCCTATAACTTGGGATAAACTTTAGGATCGAGTGAATCTTGGGTAGGAGATGTTGGCTGAAATGGATGAGCAAGTTAAGATTGTTAAGGAAAGGTCAACTGAAGCTAATGGTAGACAGAAAAGCTACACTGATGCTAAGAGAGCGCCCCACAATTTTTCCAAAGGTGACAAAGTATTTTTGAGAGTGAAACCTCACAAGAGCTCCATTAAATTTGGAAAGTATTCTAAGTTAGCCTTGCGTTATGTTGGACCTTTTGAGATTCTAGAGGAAGTGAATCCAATAGCTTATCAGATCGTGTTGCCACCAACTCTTGCCAAAATACATAACGTCTTCTATGTGTGCTACCTTAAAAAGTATATACCAAGTGATAATCATATGATTGATTGGGCTCCTTTACAGGTACAAGACCCCATAGTAGTAACTCTCGAGCCCATCAAGATACTCGGAACACGTAAACTTCGCTTGCGTAATAGAGAAGTCTTGCAATGCAAAGTCTAGCAGGACCAGTATGCAAAAGACTTAGCTACTTGGGAGGACCATGTTGAAATTCAACAAAAGTTTCCTCATATCCTTAATGATTTTGAGAATGCTTGAAACAATGTATTATTTGTTGTTGTGTTTTATATTTCTACCTAAAGTCATCAGGGATGATGATTCACAAGGGGGGAGTATGTTACATGCCAATTGTGTAATTACTATTTACTATTACTATGTAGGGTAAATATGAATGTAATGTGAATTCTAGAGATGAATAAATTGTGCTTGTACTTTTTTATCAATGTTATCTCATCTGAATGTTATCTCACTTGATGTTATCTCATGGAAAATTAATACATATATGTGAATGGATGGTTATTGAATTATTATTCTAACTTTGGAGATGTTTTACATATAATGCATATGTTGTGATCAATTGACTGTTGTGCGCATGTGTTAGTGGTTGCAGGTATATGTTCCATTCCTCTAGGTGGAGGGGAAGTATCACTTAGGAGAAGATCTTGATCAGGTAATCGGTAAAAGTAAACTATTTGAGCATACACACACGACAGTAGAATGATTGAGTTCAGTCAGTTTGTGGGAAGTTGGTAAGTCATCCTTAGTTGATGTGTCTGCATTGGTAGAGTCTTGTTTACTATTGCATGCATTATTGGGTGATGTTTATCTATTTTAGCTTTTGAGATCTTTCTTGTACTCTTACGATTATATTGATAAGAGGGACATACATGGAGTATGTGTATATATATGCATATACATATAAATGGGATTTAATGACACGTATATGCACATGTATAGATGTACCACATGTAAATACTTATCAATATGATGGTAATTGGGAATGGCTATATGTGAATCGAATGTGAACATATATATGTATAGTATATACATATATCCATATGTATATATGTATTGATACACATGTACGTTGGCGAATGGACACGCCCATACGAATGTATCAATATAGATATACATACATATACATGTACATAGAGGCATATACTTATATACATATATATATGCATACATTCTTGATATATTGTGTTTATTATGTGTAAATACTATCTTGCCTATACTTATTTATATATATCGAATGTATACTTACATTGATGGCTTATGATATATATATATATATATATATATATATATATCTGTGTGTGTGTGTGTAAATATATATATATATATGCATATACATATATATATAAATATATGATGATATTTAAATATATATATATATATATGTATACGTTATATTATATATATATTAATAAATATTTAACATATTTGATATTGCTTGAGATCGACTATCATTTATCATGATAGAGGTCGATTTTAAAGTTGCTATGACTATGTTTAGAGAAGTCGAGTTTTACTCTTGTTGTCACGCTTTATGGAACACATTTATTGCATTTAAGCATGTTTCCTTATGTCGATGCATGACATAGACTTAGTTGACGCCTATGGTGAAGATTATATTTGACTTGGTAAACTTAAACTGCCATGTTTTATATTTAAACTAACATCTGTTGAAACATGAGAAATAGTTGGCGACTTTGTCAGACTCATCCCCAGATTAAGTCGATTAATGTATGGTGTTGCAAATTGGTAATTGACTATTTCTAGTTGCATGGAAATCACACCAACTTTGAGAGGAGTGTGGAAGCTTTGGTGCCACATCTAGAAACCTGTTTGTTGTAGATATCTATTTTTGGAGATAATTCGAACTATCCATGTGAAGTTTTGAATTGTTGGGAATAGGATGCCATTTAATTGCAATCCTAAACATATTTCATGTATCTCCTAAGTCCTTGGAAAGTGTTCCCCAACACTAGGATTAGAAAGAGATTAAATTTGAATGAAATGAACATGTAAATTGACATTTGTGATTATTCCTAAATGATAGGAACATGTGGGGACGTCCAAGAAGAGCTCCTAAAAGATAGGAGCACATGGGGTGCCCACATAGAAGGTGGAACCCACCTTGCTTCAGTTAACTATTTGGATGATTGATAACACTTTAGTAATGCATGTTTTGATCCTACAAATTAGGGATTGATATTTACATGAGTGGAGTGGCAGTATCAGTTTAGTTATGGTTCAGTTATCTTCAATTGCATGTAGTTATTTTGAGTTGAATGCTATTTGACTTGAGTTGACTTGAGTTGCATGACTAATGACTTTAGTTGCATGACAGATAATAGGTGGATACTTTTAGTTAAGTGGGGATGATCAATCATGCATAATGTTTGCATGAATTGGTAGAGAGATATGTTTCAGTTAACTAAGATTGAATTGGGACCACCTTGGGTGCCCAAGTTGGCATTTTTTAGTTAACACCTTTTGCATGAGAAGATATTTACAAGGCTCAGTCAAGTGGGCCCATTCATGGGTGCCAACTTTGAGGTGAAGTTTGCATGATATCTTCTTGACCAAAGTTCAATTAAGTGTTCAGTTTGGGGCGCCTAAATTGAAGAAGACTTTGGTTTGACTTCAGATTACATTGTGGAACTCTACTTGCCCAATCTAGGCATAGATTTTTGTGAGGAGCTTTATGCTCTTGTATTGTAAAACTATTATGAGTTTACATGCTCATTTTAGTCTATTAATTGCAGCAAGTGTATGAGAGTTCCATGAGAGTTTATTGCAGGTTGTGAAGAAGGATTGTTGAAGGAAAGGAAGCATATCAATCAAGGATTGATACAGTATTATTGTAATCTTGTTCTAAGGTTAAATAATACAAGCACTATTGATTCTGGTGGAGTTTTTTCTCAAAAGGGTTTATCCACGTATCTGTTGTGTCACTTCTATCTTCTTGGCTCATTCTTCTACAATCTTATGTCTCTTTCTACAATTGGTAAAATTGATCTAAACAAATTAATCATACACAAATAATTGTGACAAAGAACACTTAATTAGATCTACAGTCTCATAGTTTTACAAGTTTTAAGCTACAATATTACCTTCATTTTCAGCATGAATAAGTATTTATTTGATGTCAATCTAGCAAGGTTGATCTGTAGATGTTTTGTTGAGTATGAGCTTACATAGTTGCCACCTTTTTGTTGTGATATATGTGTAGTTGTGCATGGTGTTTGTTGTCCATATCCATGCCTAAATTGTAGGAAGTGAAGCCCCATGTTGCTATATAAATAGTAGAGCAATTTCATTTGATAGGACACATTCTTCTTGAAATCCTTTATGTTGCATTATTTTCAGTTTATTTCTAGTTTTACTTTTGAGAAAGAGAGAGGGAGAGAGGGAGAGAGATAATTCTACCATATTGAAAGAAATATTTGTTGTTTTGTGAAGTAATCTATCAACTTGAGAAGCTATTATCAAGCTTGTTGTTGTTTGAGAGAGGTTGCATTGTTGCCAATTGATTGGAAAGTGATAATAGGCACGAGGATATTCTTCTTTGTTATTTTAAATTATGATTGAATTGTTCTCCACATATGCTTGAATTGTCTTTTCCAAGTACTTGCATTTAGAGAATTTAGAATTTCTTTGAAAATGGAATAGAATATTTTATGTTGTTTTTATGATGTGCTTGTAAGTACTCCATAATAGGAGATTGATGTTTATCATAGGTATTATATACTAAATATGATTGAACATGAGTGGCACATGTGATACACTTAGCTAAGTTATTGATTTAACTATAATAGCTTGTGTTTACTCCTAGGATTGTTTATCCAATATGGGAGGGAGCTTGTGTACTTACTTGTTAAGTAGGTTTATTCCAAGTAGGATAAAATGGTGATAGGTTATCTCTGGGATGATAGATTATTCATTGAAGGAAATACCTATGCGTAGTTTAAGATGGCATTAAGTCAAATCAGCCCTGAGTAGTGTATGTGATAGATGACCTTCATTCGAAGTACTAAATGAGAAAATTTTGGCTAAAGTTGTGTGACTGCCTTTGGATTCACTGTTAGTTCACCGTGATCCAATATTATATGCTAGTTCCAAATTGTGGGATTACAAGTTCTAGTTATGTAGGACACAACACTATGCTCAGTTGATTGTCATTATTGGTTACTCTACCAATCTCTTTGTCGAAGGGAAGGTCCATCTATCAAATGATAGATGTATGGGGGACCGCATTAAGAATATATGGTTGGCAGAAAAGCGCTTGAGTGATGCTTCTCCTCCACAACAGGCGACAAAAGAATCTATTGAAAATTGAGGTGTTTATGTAGCTTAATACTTTGTAAAACTATTATACTTGTTGATCTAAATATGTATTCTTTGTTATAGATTCTTTGTGGGTGATTATCTAATTAATCCATTTTACCATTTGTAGAATGAAGACAAAAGTTGTAGAAGAATTAGACAGGATATTAGAAAGATACACAAGCATATACCGTGGAGAAACCCTTTCAGGAAAAAACTCCACCAAGAATCAATGTATTATTTAATCTCTGAAGTAGATTACAATAACTCCAATTCTTTCTTGAGATGCTTCTCCTTCCTTCAACAAATCTTCTTCACAACCTACAATAAAACTAATACAAACTCTCTTCAACTTGCTTGAGATAAATAGGCAATAATCAACCTTGTAAACTCTAAAAGAGTTACAATTACAAAGCTCAATCCCTATCTCCTAAAAGGTATGCCTATCTCTTGCAAGTAAAGTTATGTCGTGAAGAACAATGTCAAATCTTCATCTTCATCCATTTGGGTATCCCAAACTGAAGTACAAACTCAACCTTTATTCTATAAATATCTTCAAGGCTTTATTCTTCAAGGCTTTATCCTCAAAGTAGGCGCCCAAGAGTGGGCCCTCTTAACTTAGCCTTCTGAAATATCTTAGCATGCAAAGGATTTAATTCCAAGAAGCCAACTTGGGTGCCCAAGGTGGTTCCAAGTCATTTTCTATTAATTGAAACATTTTTCTCCACCATTCATGCAAGAATGGTCATCCCCTGTTAACTGTAGGTAGTCCCTATTATCTATCATGCAACTCAAGTCATTAGTCATGCATTCCAAGTTAACTGAAGTCAACTAGCATTCAACTAAAACTAACTAAAGATAACTAAACCATAACTGAACTGAACTGAACTAAACTAAACTAATTATGAACTGAATTGAACTTAACTGATTTGAACTGAACTAAATTGAACTTCATGCATGTAAACATAAAACCCTAACTCCTAGGATCTTTACATGCTTTCAGAAGTGTTATCTCTTACTCTAAATAGTTAACTAGACTCAAGGTGAGTTCCACCTTCCATGTGGGTGCCCCATGTGCTCCTATTATTTAGGAACTCATCTTGGACGCCCTCACATGCTCCTATCATTTAGAATTAATTACAAATGTCAATTAACATGATTATTTCATCCAAAATTAATCTCTCTCTAATCCTAGTGTTTGAGAACACTTTCCAAGGACTTAGGAGACACATGAAACAAATATTGTTTAGGATTGCAATTTAATGGCATCCTATTTCCAACAAAATAAAGATTTGAAAGGAAGGATCTTGGACCAACTTACAACTATTTGTTCCAAAGCTCATTGAGCTATGTATGTATATGTTTGCAATCTTGCATTGTTGTAACTTATGAAATTATTGTAATGAAATGAAATACTTGTTGTATTATGTTATGCATCTTGTTTGTAAATTCTCAATAAAGAAAATATTTTTTTTTATTTCAATGGTTTGTTACATAGTTTATTTACTCGAAAGGTGAAAACTTAGATATTTTTACTTCATTGAAGAGTTAGTATGTTACACAATCATTGATGATCTATATTTCCCTAGATGTAACATTAAACCCTAAAAGACAATAAGATTATAAAATCTAAGAGGCAAGACCATATCTTGTAAGAAACTTGGGAAAAAAGATGTAACCAAAAATAAAGCTTTCATGGGGAAATAAATCCAAATAAATTAAATCAAGGAATATCAAACCAAGGAATCCATAACGCTTGGCTCATTGAAGAGAAACACGAGAATCACTTCAAACAAGGTAATGAACCCACATGATCTAAAGGTAAAATTGTTGCTATGTTTGGCCAAATGATCTCTTAGAACCCACTTAAGACTCATATTTTGAGGGTATACTAGTCAAACATGTTAGTGTAATTAATATTTAATTACACTTGCATAAATTTACTTAGGCATTATTTAATTCCTAGGTTATAGGTTTTCAACTTTATTTTATTGAGCTATCTTGTTGCTCAAGATAAGATTAGGGTTATGCATCTTTGCTTTTATAAAGCAAATCATATCTTGTAATTATCAAATTCCTGAATAATATTATGTTGCACATCTTTTGCAAAGCTCTTGCTTTTTTTGATTTTCTCTTTTGTGGAAGGCTTTTTTGGTTTGCATTTTAGATCTTGGTTTCTAACATGGTATTAGAGCCTTGATTTGCAACCCCTTCTCAGATTTTTGAGAAAAATCATTGCAGAGTTCATTCAGGATTCCTCGAGGGTATCATTCCTTGAGTTCATTTATGAGGCGTTTTGGATCAGATCGGGCTTCACCATTGGATTCAGAGCACTGAAAAAAGTCAGGATTGGCTTTTTTTTTGCAGATTTTGGCCATTGTTTGCCAGATCTGTGAGGGTTTCAAGCTCAGAGATTTTTTGCAAGTTCTGGAGGTAGCCAATTTTTCAGAGCAGTTTGAGCACAAATGGAGGTCACCATCGTGTTCGCAGCAGCCAAAAACCCCAAGATCGCCTTTCGTTTCATCGATTTTGGAGAAAGTTGTTTCTAAGGCAAAAAAAAATTGCTAGGGAGGTCGTACAGCCTTCCCAACTCGCTTCCCGAGGCATGAAATTCAAAAAAAAAAAAAACATGTGTTTTTTGGATTTCGTGCAGCGCCTCTAGTTATAAACCGCTTCGTCACCACTACTCCACCCGGCGGCCACCTGTCGGCCGCTCAGGCCAGCGGCGCCACCAAAAGGCCGTCGGCCCCGCCAACCCTTGAGGGCTCCAAAACCTGCAGTCGAGGTCCTATGGGGACTAGTAGCTCGACATTCAGCCCGGGCGGCATTGGGAATATTCTGGTGACGAATACACCCGAGTGACAAAATCAATGTAGAGGGAATATTCCGCCAGCCAGAGAATATTCCGGTGAACTTGTAGATTTCGACGGCGCCAAAAAAAATTTCCGGCAGGGGGGGCATTTTTTTTGCCCCAACGGCCTCCAGGCCGTCAATTTTTTTCCCTTGAAGTGCTGACGTCAACGGCCGTACGACCGACCCTCTTTGCCCCCTCCTAGCCTTGATTTGCCCTAAATGAGCACTTTTTTTCTTTTTGGCATAACTTGGGCATACGATATCGAAATCGGGCAAACGAGATATCGTCGAAAATTTGGTTCTAAGAACTTTTCAGTGGTACAGTTTATTTTTCAGTATTTTTCTATTTAGCTACTATTTTTTTCTGTTTGAAGTCAAATGTTCATTTATGGCTTCCGAGCTCATAACTTTTTGCCACGATCTCTTATTTTCGTCTTCTTTGCGGCGTTGGAAAGGTATTGAGGAGATATATTTTGTTGTCCATGCACTTTTTTCTGTATCTATCCCAAGTTTATTTTTATTCCAGATTTGTCCCGATGGGTGTTTTGGAGATTACTTGGATGTTTTGGTAGTTGGAAAGGTGAAACTTGAATATTTGCACTTCATTTCAGTACCACATCATCTTATTTTTTGTTTATGCACATTAGCATTCTCTCCTTTTACAATCATTGGGTTATTGTAATAAATGAACTAAGATAAAGTTCCATCAGGGGGGTTTCTTGCATAATAATTTGATTAGAGTGTGCATGCACTTTGATCTCCATATCCATCTTGTTTTGATGGAAACTCGTATGAGTTATCTGGTTTCTTAGTTTCTTTTGGCCACATTCTTGTCTTATCTTGACACATCAAATTCACATTGGTTCACACTTCAGTTGAGAGATTATGTTTCTTGATCCGCATTGGTTCAGATCCTTCTCAGTTTGAGGGCCATGTTTTTATGGTTAATGTTCCAGAGTCTTTATGGTACTCCTTCCCATGGAAGATTTTTAGTCTCAGTTTGGCATCAACATCGAGATACACAGCTTCCAGATTCTGTCATTATCTCATCTACTGTTGCTTCACAGATTCCAAGGTTGTTCCAGTTTGTAAGTTTTCCAGTGTTTCGTGGCATTAGATCTGCTGTCACATTATTATGATTCCATTTTTGGTTTCAATTGTAGATAGAAGTATCTTTCCTTGCTTGTCAAATTGCGGTTCCAGTGTTACTCCACAGTGTTCTTCCAGTGCTTCTTTGCAACAATCATCTCATTGTAGGGGGTTTTGTCCCACTGGGTTTTCCTTCTCTACCTCATTATTGCATTTGTACTTGGGCACTTGATCAGGCCTTGTTGTCAGGACCCATTCATGATTTCTTGCATTCATCTTAGTTTTAGGTGCATGCTTTTTTAGTCTCCGTAAGTTGCACTTATGGGGGGGTGTTAGTGTAATTAATATTTAATTACACTTGCATAACTTTACTTATGCATTATTTAATTCCTAGGTTATAGGTTTTCATCTTTATCTTATTGAGCTATCTTGTTGCTCAAGATAAGATTAGGGTTATGCATCTTTGCTTTTATAAAGCAAATCATATCTTGTAATTATCAAATTTCTGAATAATATTATGTTGCACATCTTTTGTAAAGCTCTTGCTTTTTTTTATTTTCTCTTCTGTGGAAGGATTTTCTGGTTTGCATTTCAAATCTTGGTTTCTAACAAAACCATGGGTGAAAGATGAAGACCCAACTCAAGACATACATGGCAAGAAAAGGGGGTCTTCATTTAACATGGGAAAAATAGAGTGTGTGCAAGGCACAAAAAGGACCTTGGTAAATAGGGACACAACATCAAATCTAACAAAGATGTCATTAACATCCACACTTTTTATCTTTGATGAACTCAATGAAATTGGAAAAATCTTTAATGAAAGAGCTAGATTGCCCCACTAGTGGAGATGATCTTGGCAGGGTAGGTTGCTAGTTTGTAGGTTGGGGAGATGATAATATTCACAATAAGCATAAGAGGAAAACCAACCTTATGAATATTTGGCAACCATAAATGTGGTGGGTGATTTATTTATTAGGCATAAGCCACTTAAATTAGTGATGTCAATAAAAGAAGAATGTGCAATGACAATGTTATTTTTTAAAAATATCTAGGAGATATGATTGTAGGAAATGGTTTTACATATCTACTACTATTGGTAAGGTGGTTGAGTATTTGGAAATCATAGTAATATTTTTTTAGGATGATGACAACATTGCCTTTGTTAGTTTTAGTAATGACAATATTTGATATTTTTTGTAAGTCTCTTGAAGGTAACAAGCTCATATTTAGGGAAGTTACACTTAGAGGGTTTGGCATACCTCAAAGTGACTACACAATCTTGTTTGAGCTCATTAGCCATGTTATTCAAAAATGGTCTAATAAAATGTTCAATTTTAATTAAAAACTTATCTAAGGTATGGAGGATGAGGTAATGGCAAATCCCAATCCCCTTTTAAAAAAGTTCCAAACTATAGCCTTAATATGGATATCCAAGAGATTGATGACTAACTTATCTTCCCAACCTCAACTAAAATTTGAATATAAGTTAATGCTTATCAAATTATTAGGTGGTTGAGAGTTGACAACCACCCTTATTTTTCTTCTAGGGTTCCAAGATATTTCCCTAGGTGTAACACTAACCCCTTAAGGAAATTTCTTAGATCCAATGCACATTCATGGTTAAAAACACATGGAAGATTTGGGAAACTATTAAGCCATGCATGAATTTTGTAATATGTTATTTATTAACCAATAGTCCCTTTAGTGGTCTCTGATGGTCACTTGAAATGATTTTCCTCTAGCTAAAGTTCCTTGGATCAATGCCCTAAAATTATTTCATAGAGGCATCAAGACTCTCCTAGACCTATTTTCTAAATTCAATATAAATTGTTCATCTTGGATTGAAGCTAAATTAAAATTTGGATCTCCAATATCATTCCAAACATTTATTGATTATATTCTTATGGAAATGCTTCACAATTTTGGGGTTAGAAACAATAAACCTTAGTGGAAAGATTGGAAATGGTATCCTGATACCCTATTTTACAACTACAAACCTTGCAAAGGATATTCATTTCTCTCTCTACATTTGTATATGGTTAAAAAACTCATTGATAGATGAGATTTACATTCCATGGCTAGTTCATGGAAACACAAATTCTAAATTTATTGGAGAACCGTTCTTGAGCTTAAGCTTACTTTGCTTGGTGTATTCTTTACTAGGGCCTTCCCCTTAGAATCATTTGATCCATTTGGGAATTATCAATCCCCATTGTCCCTTTTATAAACACCATGAAACTCTCAAGCATTTATTTTTCTTTCATACTAAAGCCCAATTTGCTTGGAATTAGATCCATGACTTCTTGTGACCTTTTAGACTATTGGCACATGATTCTTTTAGGGGATTGGATCAAAATAACTATTCAATTCATTCATTCTTGGCATGCTTTTAGAGTAGAGATTTTGTTCACTGTCTAGAAAGAGAGAAAGACACCTATCTTCTCAATAATTTCTATTGATATTCGTTTCTTTATGTACATACTAAATCCATAATTTTCTCTAATGCTCTTATGGAGAACCAGTGCAAGCTAATTGAGTTGCTCATATATAGATTCTTCTCAACCATTCAACTAATACAACTTGTATGGTTCTTAGCTATTGACCTATCCATCCCACATGGGTCAATGTCATCCATGAAGTGTCAACATGGATGCACTTGCAATGTTCATAGATATGATTTCATAGTTTCCAAGGTTTTTTATCACCTTAATGCAAATCTTTGGGTCATAATGCTTATGTTGGGTCTTTATAATCTTACTTGCTAAGGGTACTTCTAGTCGATTAGATAGTGACAAAGTTCCTTACTTGGATTTAGCCATTTCTTCCACTAGAGATGAAAAAAATCATCAAATGAATAGCAAGATTATAAAGATGACACCACTATTAGTTGAAAGCCAATTCTCAATAGCTAGAACGTTCTCCATAATTGAAACAAACCTAGTGACTATGACCCAATTTTGCCTCTTATTAAATTTATGACTTTGATTACATAACAATTTAACCACTTATTTTTTATTTTTATATATTGTATTTTCATTTAAAACTCTATTTTATATTAACTTAAAAATATATATTCTATCTTATTTTATGTTTAAAAGTAATATAGTTTAAACAAATAATATATTATACACTTAAATTCCTTACTCTTATTAAACTCTTTTAAAGTCAACTTCAATGCTGAGTAATGAACACACCCATTCCACATTCAAGTCAAAAAGTGAGACGTTATAAAATATGTTCCGGATTCCAAACCCTTATTCGCTTTTACAAAATCCCTTGGAAAATGCTCAGCCAAACATGTCGGCCAAATAAGGACGGCGGCGGAATATTCCCAATCATTCAGCGCATCATATGTGAGGTTAAAAATGCAGAGGCAGATATTTTTGATCGTATTGTTGGAGTTTAGTGGACGTAAATATCAATTCAAAATCTCTAGATACCTTTGCTTTTACTTTCTCAAATACAGACGAATGTTAAGACGTGGACAAGATCCCCAATATCTTTAGGCATCACGTCAAAGGTCATTATTATAGCTTCAAAGTTGAAACAAATTCAAATTGCTATTGTTATTAAAAAATTAATGGATTTCATGAAATAATTAATATAATTTAGAGTTGTCATAAATAATATAATAAAAATTTATTACCGGTCAAGAGTAAAAAATAGCAAGCCAACAAACAAATATCAACCAAAAAACTTCACCATTAAATAACCTTTTTTTGTAAAGCAATAGAGTCTAAAACTAAAATGTAAATAACAACATAAAACATAAAGAACTCTAGAGTAAAGTAATATCCGTTCTTAGAGAGTCTTCAATAAGTAGTCCACAAGCTCAACATCAAACTGCACAACTACGTTGGCTTTTTGTCTTTTAGTTTAGGTGCTCAAACATATATTGGCTTGGATCATGTGAGGGCTGATTTTTTCTTTCAAAAGTTTGATGCTTTTGACCACCACTTTTTGTAGGTTAGTTTTGATACCAAGAACGTCCTTCTCCATATTAGTCACCTTGTTATCTTGAATAGTGATCCACCTTGAGCATGTTCATTTCTTCCATGTTCTCCTACTAGTAAGAGATGATTTTCTCCATTTCCATAGGGGTGAGATCCTCCCCCTAATCTCTTCACCAAGAACATTTTGAAGTTAACTTTATTGAATTTTAAGTGAAACTGTCTTAACATTTTATCATGGGTGACTATTTCTTTATGCAATTCAACAAGTTTTGCCCCAATCATAGTGACCATTGAGGCCCCCTCCTTAATGGATGAGGCTAGGCATGAAGTGTTAGAGATAAACTCCTAACTCCTCATCCCTATTTGGTTTTGGAGCATTAGGGAAAACCCTACCTTTATCCTTCTACATCCTTTTACCTTTCACACAAGAGATAGATTAAATCTCATCTTCTCTCTAGGAGTTTGAATCCTCAACAAAAATCATCTTTTTTCTTCTTATATTGTTTTTGAGGATTCCCCTCTATAAGATTAATAAATAGTTGTTCAATATTTCAATTATAATTTTTGAATTGTAATTCATAATCACAACTTCTTATATATGTTGGAAGCAAAATCACAAAATTTGAACTAGATTATTCTTATAATTTTTTGGATCAATTTTGTGCACTTAAGATTGATACATTTGACCTTCTACATGGTTTTAACTTGTAGTTCATGGATTTGAACTCACCGTGGACTACTATAAATTATATCACTTATGTGTCTCTAAAGTTTGCTAGTTTGAAAAAATACCTTGGGAAGATTGTTGAATGGAAATGGTAAAGTTCTCCTAGATGTGCTTCACAATCATTGATGAATATCAAAGACAACACTCTCATACATGTAGATGTCCAAGATGATTTTAATGTAAATTTGATTTCCTTTTAGTGCCCCAAATCCAAATGACCATAGAATAATTCAAACTTATGCTCTTGATTTCTCATATTGAATTCCTTTAAATACAAAGACAATAATAAATCATGCAAATCTGAACTAAGTTGACTCATAATAATTAGTGAAAAAGGTAGATTGACAAAAAAATGAATTTTAAATTTATAAAATTCAATGATCAATTCCATGTGGTGTAGGGTCAAACATGTACACTACAAGATTGACCAAAAACAAGGAGGTGTAAAACTCGAGGTGGGGAATGCATATATGGATAGAGGTGCAATGGTAAGCATGATAAATGAATAGTCATGGTGAATGCATGCGAGTGAGTGCAAATAGGGATGAGATGAGCTTGAATGTGTAAATGAGAATGGATAGAGGATTAGGGAATTGTTGATGGGTGTTTTGACACACTTCTCAACTCAAGTGAGAATTTAAGATAAACTCACAGCTCTCCTGAAAGGAATCAAATCCCAAGTGAAAATTAACTACCCCAAGGTCTTTGTAGTTAGGTCTTGACTTGTTAGTTAACTCAATTAAATATGAAATTGTTATTCCTTCCAAGGTGCATATAAAATATTATTCTACTATAATCTAATATGATGGGTTAGATCTAAAATATTTAAAATTATTTTGATTCTTAACCCTAAAATAATGTTTCCTTACCTTTGGATTTGAAAAATAGATATCTCTATAAATAATTCACTACCATCAAATGTTCACTTCTATTTTGCGGCTTTAATTCCTATATTTAATCCATTCCTAAATTAATCACTTATATAAAAAAATGTCAAAAGATAGAGGAGAAGGAATGTGTTTCAGAACAATCTACATTAAATATTAAACTTCTATAGTCTCTTTGTGATGTACAAATAGATAGATCCACATAAACTAGTCCCTACTTAACCAAAGTATTCACAACTCCTCAAATGATAGTGCAATCTTTAATGGAAGGTCCTCAAATCATGAAGTATTTCCTCATTAAGCACCCAATTACTCAAAAAAAAGAAAGGTACTCCATAATATGGTAGACAGTGTTCATGTTGATCAAATAAGGTTATTTGCCATTAACAAATAACTAGTGATATGAATCACAATTCAAACCAAGTAAATATCCATTATATACATGCATACCAATCGATAATTCATTTTATTTATGTGGAAAACATGAAATGAAAAAAATATGAACAAAATATTTATTCAATAGTTTCTCTCTGGATCAATAATTTGCAACCCTTAATTCAACAAAAGAATGGCCTTACAATATTAAGCTTTTGGATTCAACTGTGCATGCTTTTTTTGTTAACATTTTGGATCACACTCAGTGATCCATCATCAAGAAGAGGGAAAAATGAAATGACATTTCAGATCAAGTCTAATAAAGGGTGAGGTAGATGAGTTAAGAGAAAATAATTAAAAAACAAAGAAAACAATATAATAATACCATATATAAATATACAAGCAAGGCCTACATGGAATGTGCAAAAATTTGAGAAAACAATAAAGATGAGGTTTAAGTCTAAAAAAGAAAAAAACTATATTATGCTGAATATAAATAATTTTTCCAATATTAGAATAAAGGTGAAAAGGAGAGAGAAGAACGACACAAAAAACAAAAGATCCATTACAGAAAGGATTGATGAAAGAGAAACAAATGACATGGGTTACTTGATGATTAATTAATAGAGAAATAATGAAAAGATATTATTAGTAAAGTAAATAAATAATAAAAAGTAAATAGTCAAATAACTAATTAAAAATAAATGAATACTACTATTAATTAATAATAAAGGTTCGCATATGGCCTTTTATAGATGAAGGTAGCATCCTTGGTATAAAATTGAATGATTGGGATCATTTTGGATCCAATGGTCCATATCCATCAAACATTAAATATTTTTAGCTAATAGGCTATATTATGGATGGGGTTTTGATCATAAACTTGTCTCATGTCATAATATTGTGCGGGTTTCTATTAAATTGGGTTGGTTTTTATTCCACAATCAAATTAGAGTAAATTGGATCTCTGAATCAAATCTGATCTCTAAAATAAATCAATTCAAATTTGAACTCGCAACCAATATTCTTTAAAAGGTTGCATAAATCTTGTCTCCAACTCAAGAATTTAGTAACTCTAAAACCATGATATTTTTTTATTTACTTTTCTCTTGATGTAAATAGATTGAAGAAACAACTATAGGTCCAAGTGATCCAACCTAATGGCCAACCCCACCATTTTAGGACTCCCATCATGACATGTGGCCTTCTCCTATAGTATCCATAACAGTAATGTGTATAGTTTTTCTTAGGTTTGATTTTATCCATGGATGACAAGTTGGAAGGTTGCAAGATGTACCTACTTTCGCCATTACCTAGGCTTTGTCCTTCCCCTCCAGGAAATGGAATTAATGCCAATATAAAGCATGCAAATTGATGGAATCCCTCATTATAGGCCATTGTGGAGAATAATGCACCCATTTACCACCCTATCAATAAATAGAACAAAGTTCTCATCAAGTCGACTCATGTAAAACCTCAATATTGGGTAAAACAAAGCACATGGTAATCTTTTCATGATTTTTAAAATTCAAGTTATTTTGATTTTTTGATAATTCTAAAATTGTGTTACAATTCTATCCAAGCATTTGGAAACTATGATGTATATGTTGTATGTGCGACCTACTAGTTTTGTGTTTTGATCTACAAAGAAAATTTAAGGATTTGTGTAAAGTGATTCAAATGTAACATGTATAAGTAAACAACAAGATCACATGATTCAAAAGCAAGTCCAAATTATTGAAGAACAATCATCCATGAGTATATTGGTGTGTTCTCGATTCAAGAAATTTGGTATTGGGTGCAACAAAGAAAAGAGTAAGGACAACAAGGAGATATTTTAGAACAAAAAAAAGGTTAGAAGGAATGAGGTAAATTTTGAAAAAAATTGCATTCAAAGTTGAAACTAAAGTAGAAATCAAAAAATTTGAAGGGCAAGTTGATGTAAAAATATAGGATTCTTAGTTAAAAAAGTGGAGACATATTTCAATGTTTAATGTGATTGTGCATATACGATTTCATTTGGGTCATGACCACGTGATTTTGGGGAGAAGAAAAATAAGTTAGTAGTGTCTATTTGGGTGGGTTTCAATTTTTTGTTGCATATACACTTCTATGTACTTGGACATGAAATTGACCAAAAAGACTAATTGATTGTATTATGGACAAGGTATTGAGTAAAGTGTACAAGACTACACAATTGAATTGATTGTTTATTGATATTGGCGGAGAATACCTCATCAAATATCTTGGTGGGTTGCACTTTAATGTTAGGAGAAGAGTCATCATTGCAAAGCCAAAGGACCTAGATGAAGCATGTTCTTGATACGATACATATATTGAAAGAAGAAAATATGAGTAAGTGCATTTGTAGATCTTAACTCTCAATAAAATTCGGTTTTACTAGATGTAGTTAAGAAGATTGGTTTGAAAATATATAATCATCCTCACCCATATCCATTAAATTGGGTGAATAAGGTTTTGTGATTCAAATTAAAAAAATAGAAGAAAAAATTAGTTTGGTATGAGCCCAAAATATGTTGATGAGGTGGAGAATGATGTGTTTGCACTTGACACATTTGATATTATACTTGGAAGTCCATTTTTGTGAGGAAATTGAGGTGAAAAAACCCTATGCAAAAAAATGGAGGTGAACTACACCTAGCAGGTGTAGATGGACATGCAAAACTTGTAAAAGGAGAAAACACTAGAAACAAACCAAAAACCAACTAGACTTGGGATTTTAGAGATCCCAAATTTATTTAATACATGAATAGGTACATGAAGGGTGATGAAAATATAACCTAGGTAAAATAACTCATAGAAACCCACAAGAAATATCTCAGATCAATTATATGCAATGGGAAAAATGAAACTTAAGTAGACTAAGGGAAAAGGACTTAAGAAAAAACTGGGAAAAACAAGGTTGAGTCCCCTTCAAAACAAACCATCAACCTAAAGTCAAGATTTTATTTCAAATTGCATACATAAAAAAAAAACTATTTTATACATAAGAAATTGTAAACTAAATTAATGTATCTTCTATGCATATATAAAATTGCACTCTCTAGCATATTAACTTATATATAAAATTTTTTGCCATTAGAGCAGGTTCATTGGTAGCGATTGTAGAGCAGGAATGGTCGTTAGAAAGTTTCCATAGAGGGTCAACATTATGGAGAAGAAGCACTTGTAGATGAGAAGGGTTGGAGTAGATGCAGGTTTAGCAGGTAGACATGATCGGGGTATCCTGTGGGATCAACATGCCACAAGAGCAAACACAATCTCGCTAGGTAGAAGTGACCTTGATCATCAAAATCAAAGGGAGGCTTGAGCTAGAGCTTGGCCTTTCCTTAAGAATTAAGATCACATTTGGGTTGAGAACCTTGGGGGGAGATCTTGAAACCAACCCAGTGAAGATAAGTGGAAAGTGCAAGCTCAACCATAGTATTGGCATGATTGGAAGCCTCTGAGGAGGAGGACATGGAAGTTTTCCACCCCCCCCCCCCGCCTCAAGGAGCCTGCTTGGGGGGATCATAATGGGTGGTTGAGGCAAAGAAAGAGAGAAACAATGATGGCTCAATCTAACTATTGGCAAGGGATACCTACGTCAATGAATCCAAGGAAGCACTCAATGGTTGGTGGATGGATTAGACAAGGCCCCACTTTACTGTTGGAGTGAACAAAGGAAGAGTAAATAGAGAGTTGAATCTAGGAGAAGAGAATCATGAGGTGTGGAAGGAATTTGGTGTGCAAGAGAAGCCTAATGCGAGGAGAGACCATGCAAACACTAGCAAATGGATTCTTATTGCTGAGCCAAGAAGAAAAGGTAAGGCAATGGTCATCCCTAATAAAACCTTAAGAAACTCTATAGATATGTTGAAGGAGTGTGATTTCTTCACAAAGTGGGGTGGAGGTGGATGTTCTTTAGAAAAGATGATGGATTGTTGGAGAAACCAATGGGGCAAAGAGGTATGCATCAAATTTTTGGTCTGTAACTTTCTTTTGATTATAACACATTTGAAGCAAAGCATCATGTTTGAAACATTGCTACAAATGGACAAAGTAGGGTTTTATATTAAAGAATGGGAGTTAAATTTCAATCCCCATATGTATGAAATGGGTAGAATGTGTAGAGGAGGAAATTTTCTACTCCTGAGTCTCTAGGACAAAGAAGAGTCTATAGGGAGCAAATGGACCTCAACTACCTCAAGGAACAAAGCTCAAGTGACAGGATAAAATGATGAGAGTTCTAGAAACAGAAAGAGTAGGTCACAAAGGTCTCCTAGATAGACTGACAAGATCTTGGCCAAGGACAATAGTGCGACCCAAGGACTACAACATGGCATGTTGGCATCTCGTACGGATCGAAACTCGAGACCATCACAAAAAAAACAAAGTGACTACTAACAATCTTGATTACTAGGAACTCTTGAAATGCATAAAAGTAACAGAGTATAATAGAAGCTAAATTAATGTAAACTAAATAAAATGTAAGATAAAACTATGAAGGGGGAAGAAAATGCTCACAACAACCCAAGTAATGAAGCCTCCAACAAATAAATATCTTCAATACTTGCACACATAAGGCTGAGAGAAAATATTGGGGTTTTTTAGGGGATTGCCTTAGTCAAACCCTCGTTTCGGCGTTTCCACCTCCACATATAGCCAAATAGATAGATACAAATATTTACTTAGATTAAATTCTTATACTAAGAATTAAAAATGAATTTAATTTGAAATTCTACACAAAGGAAGATCTAAATTTTTCTTCTAATTGTAGGAAAATTAGTTCTTATGTAAAATGATTATACAAGCATGGACTCATTTTTCAACACAAAAATTGAGACTTGTATTTATAGTAATGGACTATACATCCTTATTTTAATAGGGTTTTTGTGATATTATATATCACTATCTGAGATGGGAATTTCTTCTAGTTCCTCTTCACCATCCAAATCTAACAAAATAGATTTAGAGGGTGGATGAACATGCAAGTACTCCTTACTCTCTTCTTTATTTATCTCTAGCACATTGTGACCACACCCTATGGGCCAATTGCAAACCACCAATTATTTCTTAATTTTTACTGAACTAGCCTTTGCTTTTTCAACTTGTTTCTTCCTCTCTAACTTAATACACTCAAGTGCATCAACAAGGATCTCAGAGTTAGAGAGCCATGCTTCTCCTGAATAACTCACAAATTTCTCAATTTTTGTTTCTTTTGTTTTCTTTGATTTATTTGATTATCCTTTATTTTTCCACACCTTTGACTTGCCTATTTCTACATTCAAGGAACACAATAAGTTATCTTACTAACAACTTAGCATGGTAGGCTCATAGGCCCTAGTGTTTGAACATTTTGATACCACATGAACCCAACTAGTCCATTGATCAAATCACCATAATTATTTTTTATTTTGAAAGCATAACTTGCACAATTTCATTTTTATTTAAATAACTTTAGATAAAAGATAAATTTACTCATATCACATGAAGCATAAGTCTTTCACTTTTTTGTCAAGAAAAATAATGCAATTATAATTTACATTTTTCTTAAGGAACATCAAATTGATGTAAAGAAAAATACAAAGTTCAATGTTTCAATATACATGTCATATCTTATCTAGACGAGGTGATCCATGTTTATTGTAGCAATACAATATAATGTTTTAATAATAATACAATATCAAGTGAAATCAAATCATTTGTCTTTGATAACCAAGTCTCTAGAAATCAACTACAAGAGGGAGAGCATCACCCAAGTGCTTTTCCTCCAACCATAAACCAACAATATCCCGTACACCTTCCTACTGTGTGTGGCCCTACCCTTCACATGAGTAGAAGATTTAGGGAAACTCTATGGTCATCAAGCCATTTGAGAACTAATGTTGTGTACTAATGTAAATAATATATCAAGCAACTTCTAGATACCTTCTAGGTATGGATGATACAAATGATTAAATTGCAACCTTAGACACAATGAGCTGATAATACAAACTGGAAAAGGGAGTTCCAAGTGTATGAAAAGGAAAACATTTAGACTCATATATGTTTCTTATTCCACCATCTGATTGCTTTTTACATGGACCCAAGAATCCTGTCATACCAACATCTCCTGAGATACTCAAACCTGAAACATTTCCATTTCTTTTATGTCACTAATTTCAAATTTTTGATCTATTGGAATCAGTGCACACTAAGAGGGGGGGTGAATCAGTGTTCTGCAAAATTTAACTTTATTAATTTGATCTTTAAACCACTTACAACATTGAACCAAAAGAAAGATGCAAGCACATAAAGCAATCAACCACAACACCATAACACAAGGAATTTTTTACGTGGAAATCCTGTTAGGGGAAAAACCACGGTGGAGGTCAATCCACAATTTGAGTACTCAAATATAAGTGTTATACAAATGGGGAATGCACATGCATTCAGGCGCACTGCTTAGAGCTCACTGCTCAAATACAAAAAGAAGACTCACTGTCTTACAAAAGATTTGAATTACATCCAGAAGATTTGAACTAAGAAGGTAGCATCTACTAATGCTTGAATACAATTCCGGTTAAGCTCATTAATTGAATTCCTTGACCTTTTGTCAGATTCTACACTTCTACTCTATCTACTTCAACTCACTTCATAAAATCCTTTTATGCACAAGTGAAACTGTGCATAATCGCTCTACAACCCTTCTGATTTTTGCATCACACATCGAAACACTTCATACATATCACAAAATTATATAATCAATTGCTTATATATATCCACAACAAAAGATTTAATCAACCATATGTCGGCTTCAATAAAACATAAAATATTTTTCAACCGTCTACCCAATCCACAAATTATTTTTAATGCACACCATCCAAAGTCAGCCACAACATAGTGAGGACCCAAAAAAAAATCCTCAAACCTGAAAATACTTCAAACAATTTCACCTCAAAAATCCACAACACGCCACATTCACTTAGTCAACCTTCTAGCACTGTTAAACATAAAATCAATCAGCCGAATCTCCTAACTCGTACACCAATTGATGTGACAACACAAAATTCAAGAATAGAATATTCCAGATACCCAACAACCTTCCCTGAGGTCCACAACCCAAACTGATAATCTAGTAATGCATATGGATCGACAAACCTAACTTTAGTCGGATACCCTGTTCTTCACTTTGTCTACTAGTATGAACAAATACTGAAGTGGACCAGATCAATGACTTAGGTTGCCATCAATGACAACACCATAATCCATATGCCAACAATCTCCCCATTTGGCATTGATGGAAACACTTAATGAAAAATGACTAAGTGTTGGAACCAACATACTGCAATCCTTCAAGACTTCAAAAGGTCATAGCTGACACAACTCCCCTTGAATTTGATAAGGCATTTTTCACTGCTCTCTCTCCCCCTTTGGCATCAATGAAAAAGATAATAAAATATTTTCCTATAGTATTCCCTTTTGGAGTGTAACCAAAAACTTACTGATTCAAAATTTTAAAGAAATATAGCTGCAACTTGTGTTAGAAGATTATTTTATACTTTTCTTTCATTTTTGGGAGAAATTTCTTCCATGCTTCTACTACAATCCCGGTCATTATGATCATGCTATTGTTTTCAGATGTCCAGTTGATAATCTTGATGAGGGATTCTGGAATGGTGATAGCTTCTTCTAATATCTCTCCTTTCTTCAGTATCTCAATCAACTTTTCCAGTCTACATTATGTTATGTCCTTTACTTTCCAAAAGGTGTCAACAATCTTGTTTATGGTGTTTTGAACATTTGTATGCTATCTGTAATTCTTGAATCCTCTTCTTAATTGCACCATCTTGATCCTGAAACATGTTAAAATCTTGTCCAATATTGTCTAGCTTTGTTTCAATTTGTTCCAACTTTTCTTTGTGCTTCCCGATTGCATGAGGCCATCGAAGACAATAGTTATAGATGTTGTTTTTTGTGTTTATGTTTGCCTTAGCTGATTCATGTGCCTTTTTAGCTTGGTGAGAGGTAATCTGTACTGCTTCTTCAGGTGTAGAATTACTTCTTCCTTGTTTCAAGACCCAGAGTCCATGATTTCCTTGATGCATTCAATCATCTCTTCTAGCAACATATTTTGAACACTCTCTAATTTAATATGGTTGTGCACAAGATGAGCACTTAGTACGTTTAAGATCATGTCCTGCTCATATGAAGGTCTGCTAGACCACATGTTTGTGATTTTCTGCATTCCATCTTCCTCTTGAATAAGCTACAATAGCTCTTCTTTGGTTAAATAACCTTCTCCTTCACTTTCTTTTGTCATTGCCTTTTCATATTCTAGTTCGGCTATTTCTAGTTCTTTTCTTTGGGTGTCCTCAGTTTCCTTATTAGATTCCCCATCTAGTATGTCCACAATCACTTGTTCTTTTCCTTTCCCTTCAACTCTTGGAGTCTTGCATGTCGATGGAGTACAAACAACAATTTCTTTTGCTCTTTTCTTCTTTCTCTCAAAAGAGGAACCAACTTCAAGTGCCCTTACCGGAAGGGGAATACTAATTGAGCCAAAATTTCCTAGCAAACCTTTAAAGAAACTTTCATATTCTTGATCACAGTTTGCCAAATTGTTAGAGTGTATGTAAATCTGCTTGCAAATTAGTTCACTCTCTTCCCATATTACATTGTTGTTCAGTGGTAGACAATTCAGAAAATACATCACAAGACATATAACCAAAGTACCAAACCTAAAAAGGTAATTTTCCTCCTTTTTCAATTGTACGTTCTCTATCAGTTGATCTTTCAGTAATCCGCAAAGGTCAAAATCCTGATCTTCCATTATCATCTTGTGTGAAATGTATACAACACCTGCCGAAGTTGCACCTTCTTTGTTTTTGAAAAAGATTTTGTAGGAAACTCCATGCGCAATTTACCTTGTCACTGAATCTCTGATTGTTGAGATTATTAATGCCCTTTGATCTCTAGTTACTCCAGTTAGGGTTTCGACTTCTTTATTTCAAATTGAATTCTTTCTCGGCACATCCCCAACTTTGCATAACCTAGTTACAGTTCCAATCACTTCTTTCAAGATATGGTAGGGTTTATCCAAAGTTAGAATATCGTCATTCAATCTGTCCAGAATAAACTTAACATTTTTTGCATTATCGAAATAGGAGAATTCACTCCAAATATCCAAGCTTTTGTGTTTTGCTTCTTTTAGCCATTTCAATTCATCAAGCGACAACATGTTTCTTACAGCTCTAATCTTCTCACTGCTATACTCATCTAGGTTTATTATTTCTTTGATTTGTTCCATTTTACCTTCCATACTCATGTCTTGATTCTACCAAAGAATTTCTTCAACCATACACCAAATTAAATGGAAATTTCTCATTACAAATAAAGTACCTGATGGATTAGGGTTTCGCTGCCGAATTATCTTCACACCTTCAAAATTTTGTTGCAGAGTGCTCTCCTTCTTCTTTTCTTTGATATAAAGAGGCAAATGAAGGTTCCAACTTGCTTTTTATAACTCGCACACCTAAACTTTTGTTGTAATAAATGCCTTTTTCCCTAGGTGTTTCGGATACCTTGTTCTCTCAATCAGCGAGAGAAATTCTTCTGCGGACCTTCAATTGCTTGAATTTCTTTACAAGTGTTTTTCCAAAGCATCTGTAAATCATTAATACAACTATTGACAATCTACCGCATTCTGACACCAACTATCAACAAGGGGAAAAAGGATTTTCTTGAAAAACTCCCCCTAGGCCAATGACTTGAAATCAATTCTCGAAGGAATTACCAGAAGTAGGTTCTGGTGCTAGCTCATTTTCTGCAATAGAGGGAGTCTTCTTTACCCATGTCTTCTTCATCCGATCTCTTATTTCATCTACAATCACTTTCCCTTTTCCTTTATCATCTTTTTTGTGTATTTCTGCCTTTGTATACCAGACCTCTTCTATCCATATTTATGTTTTTGCAGAATCTTGAAATGTGACTGTATTTGTTGCAATTGTAACACACAACATTTCCTTGTCCAGACCAATTATTCCATTGATTTCCTCTTGATCCGCACTAGTTAGCAATATTCCCAAATCTTCCACAGGTATAACATTTAACGTTCCTTCTATTGTTTGACATATTCCTACATTCAATTGAATTATGACCAAACTTATTACAACTGAAACACTGACCAAAGAATGATGGATCACTTGATTTCATTTTACTTCTACATTGAACAACCATATGACCAAATTTATTGCAAGAAAAACAATATCCATTAAACTTTTGAGCATTAGGTTGTCTTACCGGATGCCTTTTTGCTTTGTTCATCTGATTTCCTTGCCTGAAATTCCTTTGTTCAAATCCAAAACTTTCTCCTTTCTCATATCCAAGGCCTCGCTTTTCATTTACATTCTTTTGACCTTGAATCAGCTCATCAAGCTTAACTAAGAAAATCTTGAACTTCTCCTTGTATTCATTTGCAGTAGCAAGTTCATCCCTGAGAATAACAATTTGTTTTTCAAGCTCTTCTTCATTGTTTCTGGATTGTTGCAATTCAATCTCCAACTGAATGAATCCTCAGTTAATTCTGTTGCATTCATCAAATCTTTCTTTTAAGTACTAAGCAAGATTCTCCTCATTCTTCTTTCTCTCTTCGATCTCCTTAGTCAGCTTCATCATCTCATGCTTTAGGTAGCATTGTCTTTGGCAAGCTTTTCACATTCTTCAGTTATTTCCTTCAAGGTTTGATTCAGGTGATCATGATCCATGCTTTTTCTCTCTTTTTGCTTAATCTGGTCACAAAGATCCTTTCTCTTCTTCCTGGACTTAATAATCTGATCCTTCAATTTCTGAATGAATTTGTCAACATCCTTAAGATTTACTTTCAATTCCCAGACTTCTACTTTGGACTGATCAAGATCATCAAGTGCCACCAAAAGTTGTTGTTGAAGACTACCAGAGTCCATTACATTCCAAGATCCACCTCAAGCTGTTAAACTTCTTTCGAGGAACTAGGCTCTGATACCAATTGTTGGAATCAGGGAACACTGAGAGGGATGTGAATCAGTGTTATGCAAAATTTAACTTTATTAATCTGATCTTTAAACCACTTACAGTATTGAACCAAAAGAAAGATGCAAGCACATAAAGCAATCAACCACAACACCATAACACAAGGATTTTTTTACGTGGAAACCCTGTTAGGGGAAAAACCACGGTGGAGGTCAATCCATAATTTGAGTACTCAAATATAAGTGTTATACAAATGGGGAATACACATGCATTCAGGCACATTGCCTAGAGATCACTGCTTAGATACAAAAAGAAGACTCATTGTCTTACAAAAGATTTGAATTACATCCAAAAGATTTGAACTAAGAAGGTAGCATCTACTAATGCCTGATTACAGTTCCGGTTAAGCTCATTAATCGAATTCCTTGACCTTCTGTCAAATTCTACACTTTTGCTTTATCTGCTTCAACTCGCTTCACAAAATCCTTTTATGCACAAGTGAAAACTATGCATAATCGCTCTACAACCCTTCTGATTTTCAAATCACACATCGACACAATTCATACATATCACAAAATGATATAATCGATCTCTTATATATATTCGCAACAAAAGATTTAATCAACCATATGTCGGCTTCAATAAAACATAAAATATTTTTCAACTGTTGGCCCAATCCACAAATGATTTTCAATGCGCACCATCCAAATTTGGCCACAACATAGTGAGGACCCAAAACAAAATCCTCAAACCTGAAAATACTTCAAACAATTTCGCCTCGAACATCCGCAACACACCACATTCGCTTAGTCAGCCTTCTAGCATTGTTAAACAAAAAATCAATCAGCTGGATCTCCTAACTCGTACACCAATTGATGCGACAACACAAAACTTGAGAATGGAATATTCCAGATAGCCAAATTGATAATCTGGTAATGCATATGGATCGACAAACTTAACTCCAGTCGAATACCCTGTTCTTCACTCTATCTTCTGGTATGAACAAATACTAAAGTGGATCAGATCAATGACTTAGGTTGCCATCAATGACAACACCAGACGCCATATGCCAACACCCTTCACATGAGTAGCAGATTTAGGGAAACTTTATGGTCATCAAGCCATTTGAGAACTAATGTTGTGTACTAATGTAAATAATATATCAAGCAACTTATAGATACCTTCTAGGTATGGATGATACAAATGATTAAATTGCAACCTTAGACACGATGAGCTGATAATGCAAGAAGTTATTTTGCATTACTTTGGCCAAAGATTTAATAAATAATTACACATAGATCTTACATAGTCATATGTTCACACACCTCTTTCTCAAACTTGATATCAACAAAAAAGATTTCACAATTAAATTCAAGCCATGATAGTTCATTGCTCATATCTACTAGTTTCTCAAATTTTATTAAAAAAAATCAACATACTAAAGATATGCCTAGTCTCTATATTATCAGATATTCACTAGGACAAAAATTTTCATTTAAATACACATGGAGTATAAAATAGTCAAACATTGATGAGAAAGCCTACAACATAATAAATTATAATTTCATCATCAAAATTATGTAATTCAAGGTTTTGAGCCTTGAATTTTTGTTCATGTTTAAATGCTATTCAAAGAAACCAACACTCATGTAGTGGTTAATAAATATATATCTAATTCCTTTCCTTCAGAACATTCCATTAAATAAGGTTGGCCTTTTCTTTATTTTCTTACTACTTATGTGTTAGCAAACCAAACATGGTGAAAAACTTGATATCTAGGCATATTATTTGGGGTTTGGACTATCCCTTGGTGAAATGTGGAACTAGTATATAAATAGAATAAAAAATAAAGTATCTATGTTTGGCTATAAGAATTTAGCCTTCAAATATAATTTGTTTCCACACATTTACATGTCTTCATGTTATATGTTGTCCAAAAGAGGATATGATGACTTGTGTAAGCTTATTTGGTAATTTATTTAGTCCACATAGGGTGTTATTGCTAGATGTAGAGTCATCTCTTGGCTCCAATGCATTAATCCCAAATTTAAAGGTGGACTTAGTCTTATAGACATTGAAACACAAGAACATGTGTGGTTGTTAAATGGATCACTAGAGTTGGTAAAGGTAATAAATCATGAAAAAACTTACCAAGACATAAAGATTTATTACTTACGTTGTTGAAAGAAAATGAAGTATTTTCAATTGGTTGGATAAAATTCTCTTTACTCCTTATTTCCAGATTAAAGCCTCTTTCCCTATCTAATCTACTTGAAAAGCATGAAAAAAAGCATGTTAATTTTAAATTGGAAAGACTCTTAATTTCAACACCAATTTATTTTTTCTTTCTTCTCTATTTAGTTGAACACACTTTCAATTTTAAAAAAAATCACTAGCCATCATCTTTCCTAGATAAGCATATCATTTATTTAAGAAAAATATTAAACAATTCAAATATTTATGAGAATTTTCTTCCATGTAATGGTCTTATTGGTATATCATCCAAGAGTGATTTGGATTGAGTAATAAGTAAAAAAAATTATTACTTTTGTGTAATATGTAGTTCCTCTAATTTAGCTATTAGATTATGCATTTTTCAAGGATTGGTGTTGGCTGTTTGTCCATAATTGCTCATTTTCTCTTTAATAAAAATATCTCCTTCTTGTCATTTTGTTTAAATCCCTGACTTAAATATTAAGTGGAGGCACATAGATTTAGTCATATATATTATTAGTTAGTGAGAGATCATTTTTTGTTTTTTCAACTAGTTAAATGTCCCTTGTGTAATGTAGATGAAACCATGAGACATTTGTTTTTGGGATGTACATTTGCTAAAAAAAATATTGGTATATTATTTTTGAGATATGCATGTCTTATTTGGACATCATTTAAATTGGAAGGAGGTTTTACTTGGTAATAATGTTGTAGATTCATTGAAACATCTTGTTCTTTTACATTTTTGAAGAATCAAAATATAAATTTGTTTTTTAATGTTTATATTCATTTGACAAGTAGAATCTCAAATCTTTAATATGTTATTTCTCAAATTTTCTTGCTATACTTTCAATTATAGATAATATTGAAGAATTATACTTCAAATGGATCAAATAAATTTTCAAATTAACAATCTTTAAAATAATCATCACAATAAAAATAAACAAATTATGAAACACCTTCAAAAGTGAGTTTAGATTTAATATAATTATATGAAACTAATACATTAACTTTTAGTTTATGTATTGCACCAAAGTCTTTTACAACTACAAAACAATTCTTATTAGGTTGCAATCTCACGAAGGAGGGCTTCCTCAAAAAAAGATAGTGGGTATTGTTGAGATTTTTAGGAGTCTTTTAAAGTGGTTGGTCCCATGAATTTTGTAGTGCAATTTAAACTTAAAGTTTAAATTACAAAATTTACAAAAGTTGGCGATCTCAGGAATTTTATTATTTTACATATTCAATTAAACAAAGTATATAATTATAAAATGATTAAAAAAAAGCGGGAGAATCTAAAAATTTTAGATGATTGACAAGTAAAAAAAAAAAAATCTAAAATAAGAGGAGAAAATTTCTAACTCCACTTAAGATTACAAACAAAAATGAAGGATCTCCTATTTATCAAAAAAAAAAAAAAAAATGAATCTTGTGGAGGGACTTTACGAATTATTTTTATAAAACAGAGCTAGAAATTTCTCCTCTTATTTTAAGAATTTTTTTTTACTTATCAATCATCTAAATTTTTTAGTTCTCCAATCATCTAAATTTTTTAATTCTCCATAATTTTTTTTTATCATTTTATAATTATATTGTAGAGGATTCCTTCTTTCTCTTTCTCCTTGTCAAGCTGTTCTGCTCAGCTTCAGCTTCATTGTTGCTCGTTAGTTTTGCTGTACTCTTTATTTTTCTGTTTAATAAAATGTTTTTTTCCAATTAAAAAAAAGAACATACTGCTTTTATGATTTATAATGTCTTAGTACTCGGAATACTATTTTGATCTATTTGTTATTGTTAGTATTGTAACTATTTTACAACAACTGTACTATTATAATATTATCATTGTGTTTTATATGCCAATCCGCTTTGATTCAATAGATTGCTAATGATAGTTAAATGTGCATCTTTGAATAGATATAAACACGTCTCTTGTCTTGTGTGGGACCATATTCACTTAAGTTAGAGTTAGGATCGCTTCAAATCTCGTTTAAAAAATAATAAAAAAATCTAATACATATCCAATCTTTCGATTAGACACTTGAAATTCCTGCATTAGTGGGCAGTGGGCACAGCCGCCATAAAAATGTCTCCAACAAGGCAGGGCTACGGCCACATGGGCCGTGTCAACTTGCAACATTTTTCTTTATCCTCGTCGATATTATTCAGATTCTTTTCACCGGGGAATTCCTCCACAAATCGTTAACCCTGCGCTCATTGCATTGGCACACGCTACCTACCTAATTCACAAGATTGAATATATATTGGTTTCACAAACAATATAGGCCTAGCTTTGAATTGTGAAGATTATTTTAGCTGTTTCTCCAAAACTTAAGATCCAGATCTGAATCGGGCAAAACTGTTTGTCCAGCCAGGTTACAGAAAAGCCCTTGAATGGGCCAACCGTCGCAAACCCTTGGAGGAGGCGACGAAGAAGATTTAAACAGTACAAACAACGGCCTGCGGATCGACGCAACGGAGTCAAAATCGAAGAAGCTGAAGCTCGTTCCCTTGATATTCCTCATCTACTTTGAAGTATCAGGCGGCCCCTTCGGCGAGGAGCCAGCGGTGAAAGCAGCGGGACCTCTGTTAGCCTTGCTAGGGTTTGTAATCTTTCCTTTCATATGGAGCATACCAGAGGCGCTGGTAACAGCGGAGCTGGCGACTGCGTACCCGGGCAACGGCGGGTACGTGGTGTGGGCGTCGGCGGCGTTCGGACCCTTCTGGGGATTCCTCATGGGATGGTGGAAATGGATCAGCGGCGTCATCAACAATGCGGCCTATCCGGTTCTCTGCGTCGATTACCTCAAGCTTCTCTTCACGGCCTTTAGCGGCGGTCCCGTCAGGAGCGTAGCGATCTTGCTCTATATAATTGCACTGAGCTACTTGAATTTCATGGGGCTCAGTATTGTGGGCTGGACAGCGGTTACGCTAGGGTTAGTATCTTTGACGCCGTTTGTACTAATGTTTTTTTTCTCCATTCCGAAGTTGAAACCCTCACGGTGGGCGGTTATGCCCGAGGGCGACATGGACTGGTCGCTCTACTTCAATACGCTCTTCTGGAACCTCAATTTCTGGGACAACGCCAGCACACTCGCCGGGGAGGTGGAACATCCGCAGCGGACGTTCCCCCGGGCGCTATTTTGCGCGGGGCTGTTGGCTTGTACGGGTTATATATTGCCGCTACTGGCAGGCACGGGGGCACTGGAATTGAAGCGAGATCTATGGACCGACGGCTACTTGGCCGACGCCGCTGGGCTCATCGCTGGATCGTGGCTCAAGTACTGGATCGAGCTGGGCGCCGTTTTGTCGACAGTGGGGCTCTTCGAAGCACAGCTGAGCAGCGCGTCGTTTCAGCTGCTGGGCATGGCGGAGATAGGCCTCCTTCCCTCCGCCATGGCCAAGCGCTCGTCTTACAACACGCCGTTCCTGGGCATCCTGGTTTCGGGCGGGGGCACGCTTCTTTTGTCGTACATGAGTTTCACGACAATCATATCGGCTGCCAATTTTCTCTACAGCTGCGGGATGCTGCTGGAATTCGCGTCTTTCCTGTGGCTGAGGCGCAAGTTTCCGGCCCTGAAAAGGCCTTACAGGGTTCCCGCGGGGATACCCGGGTTGATCTGCATGTGTGCGGTGCCCGTGGCGTTCCTCATCTTTGTCATGACCCTCGCTGATTGGGCTGTCTACGTACTCAGCTTCTCTGTTACGGTGGCGGGCGTTTTGGGCTATTTTTTGATGAGGACCTGTAAGAAGAGGAATTGGATTGATTTCGCTGAGAGGATCGGTGAGAATGAGAATCGGAACGATGCCCAGACGGAGTACGAAGCTCTCCTGCATGCTCAGTAATGCCCACAGGCTCAAAATCTTCACAAGGTGCCGCAAACTGAATTATTTCCCGGCACATTATTTATTTTATCTTCCAGTCTCTGTTTTGTATAGGGGAGAGGGCCCAATAGTCGTGCGGGGTCCAATAGTCGTGCACCCAATTGTACATATAATACCCAATAGTCGTTTATATAATGTTCAATAGTTGTGATTTGACTACCCATAATTAAACAAAATGTATGCTTTTGATCTAAAAAGCAACCAATCATATGATACCACATCAGCGCTCAACTACTCATGATGTAATGCACGAGAATTGGTCTCACTATTTTTTGGGGCCTTTTTCGACACCTTGACAAAAACGCATGCTGATGTGGCATCATATTTGATGATGTGGCCCTGAAACCTTAGTTATAAGCAGAGAACTTGCCAAGTAAGCTGCTGTAAAAATTTGGGAGTGATTTGAAATTTCGACGTAGGATAATTAGAAGTGCGAAGTTAGGGTGCACGACTACTGGGCCCTCTCCCCTATATGAACTTGAAGGATATCTTTGACAGATGTATCCTTCATAATGCAATGATTTAGTTCGTTTTGGTCGCTAATTTTCATATTACAATTAAATCGTCGTTTTTGATAAATTGCATTTTTAAATTGATTCTGTGCAAAGCGTGCACGCAAACGTATTTAAGTTTTAAACGTATGGATTAAAAAATAATTTATCATGTTACTTCCACTAGTTCGTGAACACGTGGAAGCGAGATTGACACTTTAACTCCCTGACATAAGGCGGGCGCCGCATTGAACACCAATTTTATGTTATTTTATATATATGTGGACTTGAAAGTTTTAAAAAATTGTTGAATATTTGTCTCAGGCTGATAAATTTGTATTTGGTTAGGTTAAAAAAAAAGTCATTTAGAAAATGTGTAGGGTATAAAGAGGAGTTGATTGTTTGAATAGCTTTTCAAAATTTAATGCATTACATCATCCCTGGGCACACCTGTAGATGACTGGAGGTTAGTATAGTAGACAACAATATTATAGTATAAAGGATGATAAAATATTTATTTATTTAATTAAAATGAAGTAGAAGACAACAAAATAAGTAGAAATAGGATTTTGTAAAAGAATAAATTTTAAATTTCATATTAAAGATTCAAAGCATGAATTTAAGTATTTATAGGGTATAATATTATTAGAAGAATAATCACAAAACAAGACAAACACAATTTAAAGATATAATATAAAGTTTTCGTTCACAAGGACAAATAAATAGAGAGCTATAGACAATCAAATATAGAATTAATTTTAAATATAATAAGATTCAATTATCTTCATCAACATATTTCTATATTTTTGCATCTAGAAGGTTACCCCTTGGTCACAAGAAGATAAGGTTGAAGTCTATTTGGAATCCCATCCGATTAGTCAATTGGTTATAAATATAACTAACTTACCAACTACAATGATAAGTTATATAGTTGGAGATATTTTGTAAACATTCCAACCCATAGACTAAACAGTATTATCATGGCTTCCCTCTTGCTTAGGAGGAACCTCATTAATGGATGGAACAATCTAATCCCCCTAGTAGTTATTGGAAATTTTCATTGAAGTTTTTAAAATAATTATATTTTGTGTAAATTAATCTTGCCCTATATAGGAGTTGCTTGCAACATTATGTTTAGATTGCACTTATTTGAATACATGTTAATTCCTATCTAGATCTGTAATATCGTGCTATTATTTGCTCTTGTTTCTTTTCCCATTCATAATTTGTTCCTAAAATCCATCACATATCTCCTTCAATCTACACATTTTTTGTGTTATTTCCCTATTCGAATTTACAATTTTATGCTATGATTTCCTCTTGTTTCTTTTCCCTTTTGTATTTTCTTCTTGAAATGTGTTATTACTATTGCATATCTCCTCCAATCTACACATTTTTGAATGATTTCAAAAATCGCGAAAGATGTTAGGCTTTGTTGATTCATTTTGGCTCTCCTCAAGGTATCCAAATAGTACTTGACCATCTAAAAACTCAAATTCAACATCCTCATTTAAATCAAATCTAAATATAGAGGCTCTTTCACCTCTTTTTTCTTGTCATCTTTTACAATGATATGTATAATGGCCTTGCCAATAAAAACTTGAGACAAAAGTTTCATTTATGAAATTAAGATACAAGCTTTGTTTCTCATTAGTCCATGATGTATTTGAAGATGTGGGATCCTCCAATAAGTTAGCATCTTGCAAATTATTTTATGGTTGCACATTATTTTGTCTCATGGTTTGGGCATTCCATCCATAATATTGAAGAGCCCCAAAGAAGGAGACATAAATAAAGCTCCAAAGTCAAATTTACAAGAACATAACCTCCTTTCAAAAACCATAACAATGCATAAGTATTTTTTTACGAAAAGGACTATGCACTATCACTACCTCCATATTTCTTTCGAATCCTGATATTGCAATCATGAAAGCCCTAGTAGTTTTTGGAACCACCACTTTAACCTTGTGTAATCAACATGCGATCCTCACATCCAATCTAGCTACATGTGTATCCCTTCATTTCATGTTCCCCTTGTTGATGAAGATATTTTACAACTCCTATATTCACTCCATGGATGTTTCTTTGAAGTGTGTTGATTTGGAAAATATATGCCACAATTGACATGCAATTACTTAGTTCTTCTTTGACAAGCCTTGAGAATTAGAAAAAAAGTGACACTTTGAAAGAAGATGTTAGAGTAAAGTTGCAATTCCATTTTTGGATGAATATTGTAACAATCCTCAAGTTGTACCCAAAATTTTCACTATTTTTAACTTTATAAATTTAATTAAAGTTCTTATGTGTTCATTCATTTATATACTTAGGTATTCATCTATCCATATGAGATAGACATACATCCTCATGGAATAGATACCTATCCATCCAAAATAGGAATCCACCAAAATCGGATAAGCATCCATCTATACGAGATAGGTATATTGTTTTGGCCAAAGACTTAGATTCATTGAGACATCCAGTGTTCTTAGTCTCTCACTATTGACTACATGTCCTTGATGGAAGTGCATTGAGGTCTTTGTCATTCAAAACTATAAAAAGGCTTGAGTCTCACCTCATAATTCAACTTAAATCCCTGAGGAGTCAATCAAATCCATCTATTGGATTCTTCCAAGTATCATCAACATAGCGTTTCCACCACTTTGGTTTGAGTGGAAAGGAATTGAGGGCAATGTGTTCAAAATGTTCCATGTACAAGTTGGTAATAATGGGAGAAAGAGGAGAACCCATAGCAACACCATCTACTTGTTCAAAAATGACACCTTAGAAAGAGAAGAAGGTGGATCTTAGACATAGCTCAACCAAGGAGGCAATTTCATAACTAGTCTTATAGGGGCAATTATACAAATGCCATCGTTGTAACTATATTAGGCAATAGATGTGGTAGTTTGATCGCGACAACATGACTAATAAATGTAAACTAGATGCATTGTTAATAGAACTTAAAAATTTGTTTAAATATTTAAATAGAACTTGAATGAAAATAACGTAATAAATCCAATTAGATCATTTTGACAAATAAATTTAGATTTACAAAATTTAAATTATATGTTGTAAAACCCAAATTTCTTCATAATTTTAACACAATAATGACAACCAATATTTAATAAATGAATCCAACACATGAAAGATTGACTCCAAATATATTTCTTATTACTAATGAGAATTGAAACACATCATAATATGTTGTAGAAATAACATAAACAACAACTACAACATCTACAAAATAATATATTAAAACCACCACAAAGTACTACAAATTATACAAACTTGAATCAACTAACTTGCAACTCATGAAGCACATTTAGTACCTCTAAATGAGATTGGCATACATAATCCAAAGCAGTTTCATCCTTTGATTCTTATACCAAAGGGTCTTTTCCTCTAATCTGCAACAAATCTAAGGGCTTTTGTCCTCTATGCACCTTCCTTTGTCACATTTTTGCACTTTTTGCTAACTCATGATCTTTTCAACAAGCATAACCTTGTCACATTTCTACCCTTTCAGCTAACTCATGAACTTTGTGACAAACAAAACCTTGTTGCATGTTTGCACAGTTTAGAAACTTACAAACTTTATGAAAAACATAACTTGCTAGCCTTAGCTTCCTTCCCTGTGTTAGCTCCTACATAGATTTTTTTTAAAGATTTTGGGAAACTTCGTCGGTAAACTCAAAACAACTATCTCCTATTTTTTCATACCAAGTTAACCCATCAAAAATAGGGAATGGGCATATATCACCTTCAACTTGGAATGGTTAGAAAGGGGATATTACAAATAATAAGGATACTTAAATAGAATAATTAACAACTAGTTGAATTGCATAATAAAACAATAATAAGAAAATGATATCAACTAAATGATAAAGATACTAAATTTGCATATTGAACATGAATAAAACTTAAAGCAATTTATATCACCAATATTTAATAAATCATTTTGTACTCAATTCAAACTTTTATCTAGCATTATCAACCATTTGCAAATCTAGAATATAGTTCTCCTAGGTAATGTAGTTTATTTTCCCAACGAATTTTACAAGTGTGTATAGAATTATTAATGAATAATCACATTTATGCTAGTTTTGTAGTTGCTTTGTAGATGATATAAATCAAAACTCAAAATTTATTTATTTATTTTGTTCTAATAGAAAATTTTCACATTAGCTAAATTAACAAAATTGCACAAGATTGTACTATGAGTTAATCTAGTATTTAATCATTATTATACATTTTTTTCTATTTTCACTATATTAGTTAATCATGTTATTACAAGTTATATATATATATATATATATATATATATACTATGAGTTAATCTAGTATGTATATATATATATACACACACACACACTATAGAGGTGAACCTTTGCATGTTCACTAGATGCTTGATTCAATACTTTCTCAAGTTGATCATGAAATGGATTAAGCAACATTTTTGCTCTTTTTGATTAATCATTATTATACATTTTATTTCTATTTTCACTATATTAGTTAATCATGTTATTACAAGTTTAATAAATTTATATATATATACTATGAGTTAATCTAGTATGTATATATATATATACACACACACACACACTAAAGAGGTGAACCTTTGCATGTTCACTAGATGCTTGATTCAATACTTTCTCAAGTTGATCATGAAATGGATTAAGTAACATTTTTGGAATGTAGGAAAAAAAATCTCTTTTCTAAGATTTTGTTCACTTTCCTATGTGAGTGGTAATAACATCCATCTTTTTGGTATATCCCTAATTCTTCTTTCTTCATCATTGAGTTCAAGAATTTCTACAATGAAACTATTGTATAAGTTTTATACCTTTCTCTCTTTAACTATTTGTACGTTGAGTTGAGCATTTGCTCCCAGAAGTCTGCAAGATTGCAAGTCAATGATCTCTACTTCACTCGAGTCGGTTGCCTTGAATGTCCCAATCCTCATTGTAGATACTAGAACAACTCCACCATAGACCATGAATACATCAATAATAGAACAAATTTGATCTTCCTTCTCAAGGAGAACCCTCATAGTTGCAACTATAAGTGCAATATTATCGTCTTTGCAATGAGCTTGCTTAAATTCCCTGACATATTCACCAAATCTTGTATATGGTAAGGAAACTAATGACATTTATTCATTCATCCACTTCACCTTAGGGTTTCTTTTGCAAACAACCCTAGCAAAAACAATCCTTACGTTTCCTTTGGTTCCATCTGTAGACACCTAAAATCCAACCTTACCCAACCACACCTAATTTTAGCCTAACCTTAAGACATTAATTAAATATATATTCATTATTTATTTAATTTTTTTATCCATTACCTTTATCCCCAAATCCTCCAACTAATTAATTAATTATTAATTAAGGCTAATCAATCCCCACCACCTTTTTCTCTAATATTTAATTCCACTTTATCCCTCAGTCCTTATCCATTTAATCCTAGCCATTAGATTCATTCACATGGATCATAATCTAAACTTGTCATTATGTGACAAGTGTCCCTTTCACATGTCTAACTATGACCTTGCCTAGATTCATTGAATCTAGACACTTCTCAAAAGTTGAACTAACTTTCCATCTCATCCATTCATCTCATATTCCACCTCTTAATCTTATCCATCCACATAAGGGTGTTGCCCTAATTCACATCCTAAACCTAGCCATTATCCCTTTGTGACACTTGTCACATGACCACATCTTTGATCCTAACCCTAATCCTCATTCAATCTTATCCATCCATTAACCAATCCATCTTGGTCCTTGATTTCTCTCATATAAATTTTATAAATGAGAGGCTTGTCATCCCATTTGTATCAATCTTCCATATTCATAGCCTTATGTTGCTAAATTTTCCATCTACTTCTCTCATTTTTATCTACTTCTTCCATAGATTGGCTAATCTTGCATCATCATATCTTTATCATCCTAATCCTATCATCATGTTGTTGGTTTTATAAGAAACCACATTCCTCCAACACATCAAAAGAGAAAATCAAGTGGAGTTAGGGTGTGTTGTGCCTATTAGCACACATGCCCCATTCAGAATGGGAACCCTCTCTTTTCACTTTGTCGGGTCACTTTTTTCATTGCCTCATTTTCTGTGCCCCCTATTTTTGAGTCCTAAGTGGTCACAAAGCCTTAGAAGAATCATCTTGAGTTCACCAAGTTTTTCTACCCTCAAATTTTCAAGGCCTTAGGCCTTTGTGGGATTTCCCTAGTTGTTTGTCTTCACGCTTTAAAATTCTCATCCTCTGCGCATTGCAGGTTCACCCCTATGAGCCACTCTATGCAGAGCGCCACCTTGCTTTCGTCGTTTCAAACGGCCAGGTTAGAGCATCCTCCCGCCCAGCGAGACTTGTAGCCTCCTATGTCATTTCTGTTTGTGGCCTACCTGACGGCCAAGTCTGGGGAGCCATCTGCTCTGCAGACTCTGCCTTTCCTACCACCCCTCTCAAAATATGCGCTCACCAACCACAGCTGTCGTTGTACCTACATTAATGGCATGCACTAAATGTTAAAAGGTCTATAAATATCCCATTTTGAGCTATCATTTTCACCATCAGGAATTCCAAGAGTTTGTCAGAGCCACTCGCCAACGCCGTCATCGCACCCACCGAGCTCCTTCGTCGATTCGAGGTCTCCATTTGCAATCTCCTCATCAATTTCATCGCGGTTTTTAGGTTGGTCTTCCATCGCCATTTGCATTTAAGTTTTCTTTCATTTCCTTAAAATTTGTTAAAATCTCAAGAAGGAAAACTTGAAATCTAGCTAGAACACTTCTGAGCGATCAAAACCCACCTTTTAGAATTTTGAAATCTGTTGAAAATCGCCCATGAGGTGCATGTGGAACTTGAGGACGTCACGACCATTCTTGAACTAGGGCTTTCATGCCCTACAGGCGTGCAAAGTACCAACTGTTGTCACCCATTTCTTAAAACATCAAACTTCAAGATAGTCCGCCAATATCCTCCGCAGACCTGAGTTCACGGAAAGACGTCCACACTTTGTCGCCGATGGTTAAACTTAAGCAACATCAAAACAGGGGCTTTCCACCTTCTCAGGTCTGACTGTTTTGGTTTCCGCCTTGCCTCCACCACCGTTCAAAAAATCCCTTCAAACGATGAAGCTTTAAGGTCATCCCGATGATCGGGCATTGCCCCAGTCGTTTCCATCCAAGTTCCTGCACTGAATGTCTGATCGCTGACCCTTTGGGTGGGTCGCTACTTGTGGATTTCCATCTGCTGGATTCTATCCTGGTTTCATCGTTTCAAACGACCTTCATGGCCCATCTGTCCGCCTATCGAGTCCCGCCTTCATGGCTGCTACCCGAGCTTAAAGCAAAAGTAACTTATCTTATGCGGACCATCCTTTGCGGGTTTTCACTCCCCATTCGTCGTCCCATCAACGACCACTCAAAACGGCAAAACCCTGGAGTCCTTCCAACTCGTGGGTTCTGATCCTACTGCATACATGTAAGCTCAAAAGCGAAAGCGATTAAGTGTTAAGCATTGGGCAGGCCACCCCATGCGAGCGTCCACTTGCGGACTTCTGTCTTGCTCTCGTCGCTTCAAAATGGACAACAACCTCCATCGACCCGCTATGCAAAACATGAATTCACAAAAGCCGCCCACTAAGTGATGAACTGATAACTGTCTGGATTCTAAAGAGTAAAAGGGTGCCAACCGCCGAAGTTGCGGGTACCGCATGGTGGAACGCCGCTTGCCGGGCATCACCTTACCAGTGTCGTTTTCAACGACAACCTCAAATGGCCAAACCACCCTTTGCTTCCTCCTGCCTTGGGTTCGTACACCTAAATTATGATCTTAATGCTTCCAAACTTCAAAGTGGATTGGGCCCATGTGCCAAAATTGCCTGACCTCCTCGATGGACCCCACCTTGTGACCAAATCTTGGTGCGAGTGGAACCATGTAGGTTGCCATGCCCTGATTGTTGTTTGTTCACCGCTGCCTCCAAAACGGCTTCCAGTCCAAGGAAGCCCACACCCTTGGGCCCGCATTATTATAACTCTCTCCAGTAAAAGGCCAATGCTGATCTGAAAGAGATATTAGGATCTTTGAATGATAAATTTTTTGATCTGACATTATTTTGCAAGATTTTGGCTAACATTTCTCATGTTTTATACTTGAATGTGCTTACTGCTCCTTCGCTTGCAGGATATATGGAACCAGTTGCAAGAGCTTTAGAGGTAGCTATGGAGAAAGAAAAGGGCAAGAAAGCAGCCAAGGCACCCAGGGGCAAGGAAGATAAAGATCAAATGAAATACAAGTTCCAAGGGGAACCCCTCAATTCCAAGGTCACTACAGACTGGAAAGAGATCTCAAATACCAACTTGGGGCATATTGACATCGATGAATTCAAGTAGAGGGTCATTCTCAACCCTATCACATAAAATGCCAAAAGAATCAGAAGAAGTGGGTTGGCCAAAGCTATTGGTTTCCCACTTGCCCTCATTGCCCCTGAACTTGTAATGGCCTGCAGGGAGGCGTATCAGGAAAACACAAAAAGAATAGTGGACAGAGATGTAAACATATTGGCTGACTTCTCTACCAAGTCCATCAGGCAGATTTTTCATATACCCACTTTCGACGATATGGAAGAGGCCTCCAAAGAATATGCCATGACCACATGGGATGTCGACCCCCTCAAGTGTAAGAAGCTTATCAATCAATATTGGCTAAAAGAGAAGAGGGATAGTGCAAATAAGGTGCCCTAGGAGCTCTTCATGAGCGATTTTCACGAAGATTACCATGACTTGGTAACCTTATTGAGAAGAGTCATGGGTCTCCCAACTACAACCTTCTTCTAGGAGTGGATGTTGTACTTTACTGAAGAAATCATTAGGGAAAAGACCCAATTCCATTGGACAGGGATGATCAGTAACTGCTTACACGAGCAATTTGTGGCAATGAAGAAAACTTCACAATTTTACATGACATCATACCTAGTCTATCTGCTCGCTGACCATGCCTAATACAAAGGTTTGTTTACAGCTCCCAGTCAAACCTCAAGAAGAGAATTGAAGGTATACGATAAATATCTGCAACTCCAATATCAGAACTTTAAGGACTATTGTAGAGTTAATGACGCCTTCATAGGGCATATCATCAGATTACTTGGAGGTGACTTTGAAAGAAGGGTCACACATAGTGCTAATGCCTTCATCTGCAACTTCAGCTTCCTGTTTACTGAATTTCCCAAATTTACATATATTTGAGCCGAGGGTTTCTTAGAGAAACCTTATAAGCTTCCCCGGTACCCAAATGACCGGTTGATATTATTGGAACTCTCTCGACAGCTGCAGCGTGCACACACCCTTTTGAGCGACAAACATAGAGTAGGGATTCTTTATCCCCTCACATTTGGTCAGGGTATGTATGCACTTCTCGCATCCCAATGTGCAGAATACTCCGATAAGGAATTGAATGAGTATAACTTGGAGTTCCACACTGCTCGAACATGGATGGATCCATATGGCAAGTTGAAGAAGGCGATCGAGATAGAGTATACCCATCTACATAATGTTGAAGACTTTTGGGCCAATTGCAGAGATGATAAGGAAGTGCATATGAGGCACTACATGCGCATGACAACATATTTTTTTAAACGGTCAGGTTGTTTCCAGTGCCAGACCGGATTGTTGAAGATGAAAACACAGTGATTGATCCCAGATATGATGCTGTCTCCAATCTATTGCTTCTGTTGATTGATTGGGATGAGGAAGAGGTCAATGACCTCAACATTCCGATGAAGCCCATAGAGGCGAGAACAAAACAATGGATTGATGGGAAGATTGCACAACTGAAGCTGCAAGGGGCTACTCTAACATATGGCAAGCTTGAGGATGAACCCGAGAGCGAGATTGACAACGCTTGTACCATTGCTGCCCCGACCAGAGAGACTTCGGCATCTCCTTCCACTACACGGTCCAAGAAGAGAAAAGAAACATCTGAATGCCAACCAAAACCCAAGGTATATTCAAGGAAGGTGTTGGAAGGTGAACCTTCCAAGAAACCAAGGAAGTTAGGCAGTTTCACAGAGATGCCCACAACACAGGAAGACCCGCTCCGCGAAGGAGAGGAAGAAGAGGTCGACTAGCCAAAGTCCCCACCAGTTGCCTCCACTCTCGCAGTCACCCCTACTGCTGCTACCACTATTGTTGCTCCTTCGCTTGCTTCTTAGGAAATGATTGCCTCTTCTCCGCCCGCGATGGACATTTCAATTCACCTTGCCTCTACTTCCCCTGCAACACAAGTTATGGTCATAGATTCCTCGTCTACCACCACTTGTCCTCTCTCTTCCTCCTCCATGTCTCCACCATTAGCCCTCCCATTAGCTACTACAACGATGCCTATTCCTACTCTCTCACTACTAGAAGCTTTTGCTTGACACATGCAAAACATATCGATAGAGTTGTCTGGGGTGCTAATGAACCCTGCAATACAAGCTGCCCTAGCGCAGGTTGTTGCTAACCTCCCTGTTCCTCCTCCCCTGAATGAACCACCTACGATGGAGGAAATAATGTAGATATATGAAGAATTAGAAAGGAAAGAGAGGGAAGCAACCAAAGAGATGGAAGAAGCAAATGACTACCACAAGCACCCTAAATATCAACATCTAGTGATCAATAAAGTGGTGCGTGAGGAGGAAGAGGAGGAAACACAATCCTCTCAGGAAGATGTCCAGGAACCAAGCTCAAAGTATATTGTGGAAACATTTGACCTAGAGCTCAAGAAGGAGTTGGCCCAAAAACTCAAGGGCGTCGGAGAAGAAGTAGAAGGGAAACCCTCTGATGAAGAGAAGGATACAAATGAGAAAATGGAGTGGGACACTGAACCTCCAACTAGGGAACAAGATAGAAGCCCCAAACATGGTGAAGAAGTGCCTCCTTTAGGAGAGCAAGAAGAAAAGAAAGAGAAGAGAAAGAAGAAGACAAGCCTGAAGAAGAGGCCAAGACGAGAAAGAGCCTAGAGGCAGAGCATCATGAAGGACACAGGCTTGAACAAGAAGAAGAAGAGAAAACCTCTGAGGGAGAGGAAAACCCCAAGGAGCATACTGCCACTGAATCCAAAGGAAGAGAAACAGTATTTATTAGAGATTCAGATGAGGAAGAAGAAAAGATAGTGTAGATGTCCAATTTGATCACTTCCATATGATCAAACGCGTCTCCTTATTCATCTGGTTCCTCATCCCCTTTGTCAAACCAGTTGTTTAATTAATACCCTGCATCTTGCACAAAGGTCATAAAGTATTTAATTTAATACTTTACCCCTCTTCCTCCTCTAAATTAAATAAATATACCATTTTATTTAATTTAGTCATATTCCCCTTTTGAATTAAAATTCATTTTTAATTCATCTTTTCTCTCTCATGGTCACATCTTCCAAATTTTGCAAGTTGGTCCCTAATCCATTTTAATTACTTCATCTTCTTCTAATTAACTAGGGTTAGCATGTGCACACCCTTAATCATCATTAAGGTCACATCCTCCATAATTTTCCACTTGCTTCTAATGAGTCATTAGTCCATCTAACTGAGTACTTGCACAACCTTAATCATTTGATTAGCCTAACCTAATCCTCCTCCCACTTATGGCATGTGTCCTTAAGTCAACCTTATTAAAGGCTTTCTCCTTTTGGACAAGGCACTCCACTTCCCCATGTGAATTTTTAATTCACCTTTTAATCCCCCAAGGCACCCAAAAGGAATTTTTAATTCCTTCACTTCTCCCCACATGTCCTTCACTTATTCTTTATTCTTTCCCATCTCCCCATGAGAATATTTGAGGAATTTTTAATTCTTCACATGTCCTCTCACCCACATGGGGACAAGGACCTCCTTTATGAGGAGATCTTGTCCAATCCCAAGGTAATTTGTACCCCTCTCCATGTCATGTCCTTCTCCCTCCACCTCATGTCCACTTCACCTTTTAGGGCTATCTCACATGCCACATGTCAAGATGTGAGGGCTTGCGAGTTCTCAACTCACCTTAGCCCTACATCTTGATATTTGGTGGATCAATCTCAACCATCCATTTCCCCTAAGATTTCCCAAAAATCCTATAAATACCCCCTCTTTTCTCTCATTTGAGGGAGATCATTTTGCTAGCCAAACTCTTGCAATTTTGTTTCTCAACTTATACTTAGCCATTTTCACATTTCCATCCACTTGCACTCATCCTCACAACACCATTTAGCTTGCATCTACTTGCCATCCAAGGAGCATACACACCAAAGATCGAAAGGCCAACCAAAGGATCGACTCAACGCAAGGTATAAGGTTCCATTTCATTGCTTCTATCTTGCTTTGTTTCCAACTTAGGCTAATCTTGAGATGTAGGTTGTTTTAGTTGTTTATTTGCACTCTTTTACTTGTTGTTTGCTTTCTAATGCTCACATTTGACCTATCACATTTCTGGCACGCCCGGTGGGACCCACAAACGGGTCTATTTCTTTCACGTTTGCTATTTTTTGCATTTTTCAAGGTCCAGGTTATAGAGTAGCGGACCTGTCCTGACAGAGTGGCGGATTTGTCCTACAGTGGCAGACCTGTCCTGCCAGAGTGGCGGATTTGTCTTGCTGTGGCGGATCTGTCCTGTAGTGGCGGACCTGCCCTGACAGGGTGGCAGATTTGTCCTTCGGTGGTGGACCTATCCTGTAGTGGCGGACCTGTCCTAGTGCATTGGCGGACCTGTCCTAATGCAGTGGCAGATCTGTCCCTGCAGAGTGGCGAACCTGTCCTCCCGAAGGTAAAATTGCAAGTTTTTCCCAATTGTCTTTTGATAAATTAGGCACATAGTTTAATTAAAAGGGGTGTCAATAAACCTTGTTTGGCATGTTTGGGAAGGCTATTTGACGTATCCAATCCCCTTGCACCATTTGGCGATCCTGGGTGACGAGAAATCATAGCTTTCCAAGTCCTTTTGAGTCACCCTTTTTCACTTTCTTAGTGGGACCTGCTTGGGGATTTCATCACCCCAAGGGATGATTCCAACCACGCGTACCGGCGAGGTATATAAAGGGGGAGAGTGAAAGTTGTACCTCAATCCAACCATGTTGTAATTAGCGAAGCGTCAGGATGACGTGAAGAGTTGGTCCGAGCCTTTAGTATCTTGCTAAGGTTCCCGACTCACACTTGTAACGGGTTGGTGTTCATGGTTTGGGCCTCACGTACCGGGTGTATATCGAGGACTCCTTAGCAACCATGTGCATCCTAGAGTAGAAGACTTTGTTGACCATACCCATTTCTACTAATCTTAGGATTGTGCTGTTTGCATTGTCTTTCTTGTGCAAAAACCAGTGATTATCAGTTTGGCCAAGTCTTTTTATGATTGTTATATCTTGGGTCCTTTGCCTTACCCATCCATCAAAACATCAAGCCAAAACTTATCCTTTGGCGGACTTGTCCTTATCCTTCGACGGACCTGTCCCTCTGCAGTGGCAGATCTGTCCTAGTGCAGTGGCAGACCTGTCCCTGTGCAGTGGCAGACCTGTCCCTGTGCAGTGGCAGTCCCTGTGCAGTGTGAAGTGGCAGACCTGTCCTTGTGCAGTGGCGGACCTGTCCTATTGCAGTGGCGGACCTGTCCTCCTGTAGTGGCGGATATGTCCTAATACTGTGGTAGACCTAACTTTTAACTAGCCTATATTATCACTTGGCATTCATTCCCCCTCTGTTTTGAACATCGATACGACCATCCAACATCCAAAACAAACATCAGAATGTCTGTTTCAAGTCTATATCCCCTCGTTCTAAGAGTCGGTTATCCTGAGCACTCTTTTGCTTGTTTCGAAAGCCATCTGTCTACCCTGAGACGCTCCCCATCCGTCCTAAACCCGCTTTCATATCCGACCTCCGTTGGTCCATATAAACCCCGTTGGAATAGTCATCTGTGTTGACCTAGGTATTCATCCCTAATCACAATCATCATAACTGGCTTAGGATTGCTATCCGTCTTAAGTCAGTCATCCTTTTCGACCCAATCAATCCGCTTCTATCTCAAGTTGGTTCGGTGTCGTTATCATACATCCACCTTCCAATCAATACCTAGTGTTACCAAGGATCCTTCTCAAACTCGGTTGTGGATCTAGGTCTGCATCATATTTATCATTAAATAAATCCTAATCACCTGACCAATCTGACCCCCACATCATCAAATCTATCCGAATCAAAATCCAAAGCCTGGACTAATCCAGTGTCATCAAATCAATCCACCTCGGTCTAACCGATCACCGTCAATCAATCTCCCATCAAGTCGAATCAATCCTTCATCATCAAGGTCCTAATATCTTGATCCCTCTCATCATCTTGCATGCCCGTTCAAACTCGATCACAGGCAAAGAAAATGGCCGACCAACAAGCCCTTAATGCCCAATCAAACAATCCTCAAGATCCCAATAACACAATGAACATCCCCCACGATCCCCACAATGGTACCTCATCACAATCCAACATGGATGGTCAAAACACGTCACCACCTGGGGAAGAAAACATGGCTGATCAACCTAAGCTCACATTTGAGGAACACTTCAGCAACCCTGTTAATGCCCAAATGACAGAACGCCTTCTCGAAAGACATGGTGACCAAATCTTGCCTCACTTGATTGACAAAGGTGTCAAATTTCCATAAGGTGTCGACTTATCCAAGTATGGCACCTCTACAACCAATGTGCCCCAACGTTCACATGACATCCTGAGTACCTCGTATGTCCCCAACATTCCTTCCGCAGAAGGTTGGCATCAACCTGAATTCGGAAACGCTGTCCTATATCCCGTTGGCAATCCCACACATCCTGCCATCTTGGTCATGGGAACACCCTAAACCATCGATCCCAATGATCCTTTTGCCTATGGCATGTCGCAAAACGTCCCACAACCGCAACCATTAATGACACCAGCACCACTCCCCTCAAACCCGCCTCCTGTCAACACTGGGGGCACCCCTTTTTCCGCCTTGCCCCCACCTCCTTGGGCTACCAATCCTCCACCATCATCATTCCTACTTCAACAGCCACCCCAATCCAACATCCCTCCCCCATCATCATTTAATCCTCCACCATCGTCCCAATCCAATATCCCTCCTCCATCGTCATTCAATCCTCCACCATCGTCCCAATCCAGTATCCCTCCTCCATCGTCATTCAATCCTCCACCATCGTCCCAATCCAATATCCCTCCTCCATCGTCATTCATACCCCAACAACCGTCCCAACCCAATATCCCTCCTCCGTCGTCATTTGTATCCCAACAACCTCTCCAAGCCTATGCTCCCACTAGCGCTCAACAACCTCCTTCGCACAGCATCTCAATCGTACCTCCACCTCAACAACAATCATTGGTCAATCCCCTATTTTCAACACAACCATCCCAGCATCAACTGCAAGGAAATCAACCTTGGCCTTTATCCTCGACCATATCTCCATTCCTTGCATCCATTTTACGCCCGCAAGCACAACCACCACATAACATCCCATCTCGCCCACCGCAGCCGCCAACTACGCATCAACAACCACCCCATCATTACAACTATTATAACTAGCAACAATATCAACAACAACCCTCCTATGTAGCATCACAACAGTCATATCAGCACCCCCAATATTTGCAAGCTAATCAACAACACCTTCTCCATACTTCCCAACAGTACGCCACCCATTACTACCCAACCAATTCATATCCAGCATCACAACAGCAACCTCTTTATCAACAAGGTCCCTTGGCGTACCAACAGGGGGTACCACCTTCTCATTATCCATACGCCCATCCTCAGGCATCATCCCAAGATCCACAATCGTCCTATCATATATACCCATCAAACACACCGTCCAATGTGGACATCCTAGAAATCAAAGCCCCTCTAAAAGATCTTCAGGTAGGGACTAGCAAACAATCGTTCAAATTTGAAGATATATGCCCATATCCGTATGATCCTTCCATCTCGTTGATTCCCTTCCCCAAAATTTTTGAGATGCTGAAGTTTGACAAATATAAGGGGAACAAAGATCCTAAGGCCCACTTACAGGAGTTTTACTCCCAGTGTCAAGAGGTTCTCCACAATGACAACTACCTCTTGCGCTTGTTCCCCCAAAGTCTGGGAAGCAACGCGCTAGGGTGGTTCATGACCCTCGAAAAGGGATCTATAAAATCTTTTGCGGACTTGACTAAGAAATTTGTCTCCTACTTCTCCTTCAACTTGGAGAAAGACACTGATACCCTGGATCTTCTCAAAGAAAAACAACGTGAAGGGGAAACCTTTACTAGCTACCTCCAGAGGTGGCGTGCCCTAGCAAGCCGAATGAAAACCCCTTTGAAAGAAAAGGACATGGTCACCCTCTTTGTGGAGAACTCCCATCCTGACATGGCGCATAACTTCCAATTACATTGTGTCACCACCTTCGCGGAGGTAGTAGAGAAGGGACCCATCCTTGAGCGTGCCCTTGTTGCCAAGGGGCACATCAAGATATATAACTAGGATAAGGAAAGGACATTCAATGACAAGCCATGTTTTTGGAACAAGAACAAAAATGCAGCCAATGATGGTGTCATTGATACTAAGCATGTCCACGTTGCCAACACATCCCAGAAACAACAACAATCCATACCTAATGCCATATCCGTACCACAAGGGACACCCCGTCCTTCCCAACAGTCCAATCAAAATAACCAAGGGAACACTAAACGCTAGTATGCTCAACTAGGAGAAACCTTGAGTGTAGTCTTCAACAAGCAGTTGCAGATCAGCTATCCGATCACCTACCCTGTCACCAAGCCACTCGACGAATCCAAACCTAAGCCCGCATGGTTTAGGGAAAATGAATATTGTGAGTTCCACAAAATCAAAGGACACTCTCTGAATAAGTGTCAGGGTCTGAAGAACTATGTCCAGGATCTCATAGATTGAGGTGACATTAAGGTTGATCCTAGTCAAACTCCGTCATCCAATGCTCAATTGTAGATCTATCAAAACGCCTTCCCAAACCATAACCAAGGCCCGAGCACTTCCAACAATAATCCTCAAAATAACAGCACAAATAATGTGAGCTATAAGAATGTACCCCTCAATTATGAGGGTGTTATTCATTACATTGAGCAGGTAGAACCTCGTGTATCCATGATACATGTTAAAGCTAAAGACCCTCAATGTGCTGTTACCACACGACGAGTCCGCATCACCGTTACGACAGCCTCTGCACCTGCCAACCGATTCCTGTAACTTCCCAGTACAATATCCTTGATCACCTAGGAAAGACCCCTGCACATATCTCCATCTTGGATTTACTCAAGTCTTCCCATGTGTATCAAGAAATCCTCAACAGAGCCCTACAGGAAACCCATGTGCCTAATAATATGGATCCCACACAGTTCCAAGCCTTGGTAGGACACCTCGCTTCATCCCACCAACTACATTTCAGCCAAAATGATATGCCCAACATTGATGCCAATCACAATCGCCCCTTACATATTGAAGTCGTGGTCACCCGGCATAAAATAAAAAGGGTCTTGGTAGATAATGGCTCTGCCCTCAACTTGTGCACTCTAAAATTCATAAAACAGGTGGGATATACCCAAGCAAACTTAAGCAACCAGATTATTACAATCAAGGCTTATGATAATGCAGAAAGAAATTCATAAGGGATCATCAATATTCCTGTCCAAGTGGGACCAGTGGTTCAGTACATCACCTGTCATGTCCTTGATCTGGACTTGCCATATAACCTCCTCCTCGGCCATCCATGGCTCCATGCTATGCAAGCCGTGCCCTCCACCTACCATCAGTGCCTCAAATTCTTAGTCAATGGACAAGAGGTCACCATCTATGCCGACCCCCAACCATTCGAATATTGCCGCGCTCTAGAGGCGTCATTTCCCCATTTACATTATTGTCCTAGGGTTGAAATGGGGGCATCTCAGTCATCACCCATTAATCCATCATCCTCCGTAATAACCACTCCATCCTCTACTGATCCTACAGTCACAAAAGTCCAGATCATTGACAAAGGGTGTGGCGAGTACGAAATGCATACTGCTCTTAATGTAGCAACCATGCCACCTTCTCCACATGAGTATGGCCAACCTTCCCATGCTACCCCAAAAGAGGACAATACTGTCACCTTCCGTGGCAAAAATATCCCTACTACCTCTTTCGTATCCCCAAGTATCAAGACAGATGCGCCAGAAGAAGACGTAAGCCAATGGGTTTACTGAGAAGAGCCTCAGCCGAAAACTCCTCTCAAGGAATACTTTCAAGAAAAGTACCCCTGGCCAACAAAGTTTGTGGAAAATCATAACTATCAAGGCAGAGGCCTAGGAAAGCAAGAACAAGGGTGGTTGCAACCCATTGATATGTCTCCGCTACCAAAACATGTGGGCATTGGGTATGATAGAAAGCAGAAAGGCCCCGAAACATCATTTAATGCTTCCAATAGTGTAGCTATGGACAATGGCTCATTGGAAGACATACCCGAGGAAGAATCCATCATACGTGCGTACGATGACGTCGATCACGCCAACCTATCTTCCATGTTCGAATGCCTATCCGTCTGCACTATTAGCCTATCCCTTTGCCATCCTGAGCTCATTGATTGGGACCTACAAACTAGCACACCTGTCAGTATGCCTGCGGATACATATGTCAACCTCATGGGATTGGGGGAGGATGAACACTCCAGTCGCAAAAATGAGAATAAGAAAAATAACAAACGGTCATCTAGTGAAAACCTCCCTGAGGCACTTCCTGACCTGGAAAAAGTAAAAATAAAGGACACATCTAATGGCGAGAACCTCGAAGAGGCGCTAGAAGATGGAGATGTTCATCTTCCCCTTATGGGAACTCACTTATCTACCTGATCACCTATTCTGATTGAAGAGACTCAAGAAGTAAATTTGGGGACTGTTGAAAGTCCTAAGGTCACCTATGTAGCCAAGTCACTCTCGGAGCAAGAGTACCCGGTCATCGTGCAGCTACTCCAAGAGGGAATTGTTAACTTTGCTTGGTCATACTCATACATGCCAGGCTTAGATCCCGCCTTAGTGGTTCATCACCTAGACATCCGCCCAGACGCTAAGCCTGTCAAGAAAAAACTCCGCAAAATGCATCCGCAAGTCGCGTTGTTAGTCAAGAAGGAATTGGAGAAGTTACTGGAGGCAGGATTTATCAGACCAATTGACTACTCCAAGTGGATCTCCAACATAGTGTCGGTTGCTAAACCAAATGGTGACATTCGAGTCTGCATGGACTTCAGGGATCTCAACAAAGCCTGCCAAAAATATGACTTCCCCCTGCCCAATATTGACATGTTGGTCGACCTAACAACAGGACATGAGATGTTGTCCCTTATGGATGGCTTCTCCGGGTATAACCAGATCCGAATCGCACCTGAGGACCAACACAAAACCTCCTTCACAACTCCTTGGGGCACTTTCTGCTACAATGTTATGCCCTTCGGTCTCAAAAATGCAGGGGTGACATATCAGAGGGCAATGACGGTCATCTTCCATGACCTCATACACATCATCATGGAGGACTATGTCGACGAGCTGTTAGGAAAATCCAAAACACGAGTAGAACATCTTGCCATCCTGAAAAAGATATTTGAGCAGTTAGAGCACTAAAGTTGCGACTAAATCGAAAAAAGTGTCTTTGGGGTCACTTCCAGAAAGTTGCTGGGTTTCATAGTCTCTCGCAGGGGCATTGAGGTTGATCCCGCTAAGGTAAAAGCTATCCTGAACATGCCACCTCCACGCAATCTCAAATAGTTAAGAAGCCTTCAGGGGAAGATGCAGTCCATCCGTCGATTCATAGCCCAGCTGGAAAACAAGTGTCAGCCATTCACTCATCTTCTGAAAAAAGATTCCACCTTCCGATGGAACCAACAGTGCCAGATGGGGTTCGATAAAATTAAGGAATATTTAGCCCATCCACCAATATTGATGCCACAGGTATTCTCGGCAAAACCCTCTTGCTCTACATCTCCGCCACTTCAGTCACACTAGGGGCATTGTTGGCACAGCATGATGAGTCATCGAAAGAGAGGGTGATCTACTACATCAGTCGGACATTGGTTGGCTACGAGTTAAACTATTCCCCCATGGAAAAGGCCTGCCTTGCACTCATCTTCAGCACACAGAAGCTTCGACATTACATGCTTAGCCATCCAGTGAAGTTAATTGCCAAGATCGATCCATTGAAGTACCTGTTATCTAGAACCACTCTGACGGGCCGCATGGCTAAGTGGGTCATGCTCCTCAGTGAAGAAATGCCTTCCATGCCAGCAACATGCAGATTTAATCCATGCTCCAGCACAAGATCTTCAGCCCCTCCTGGCACCATGGTCATTTTCTCAATGGGGTTTCGACTTGATTGGCAAGATTCACCCACCATCATCCGATGGCCATACATTCATAATCACCACCACTGAGTACTTCACCAAGTGGGTAGAGGCAATGCCCCTTTCACAAATCACCAGTACTCAGATTTCCAAATTCATTCTTTACCATATTCTCTGCAGATATGGTATCCCGTCCACCATCATTTCCGATAACGGAAAACCATTCAAGAACCAAGCCATGAAACACCTATGGGATACCTTCCATATTCAACACCGTTGGTCAACGCCGTATTACCCCCAGAGTAATGGTCAGGCAGAAGCGACCAACAAAACCCTCATCCATATTCTCAAAAAGGTTTTCAATAACACTGGACGAGATTGGCACCTCCACATTCATCCTACCCTCTGGGCATATCGCACATCCATCCGCACCCCGACAAGCGCCACCCCCTACTCTTTGGTGTTTGGTGTTGAAGCCGTCTTGCCAATCGAGGTTGAACTTCCATCATTGAGAATCTCTCTTAAGAACCTTATCAGTGAAGAGGATGCTCGTGTTGCGCAGCTTGCACAGCTAGAGTTACTGGACGAACGAAGAATAAAGGCCTATGACCATCTGCAAGCATATCAGAATCGCCTCAAGCATAGTTACAACAAGAAGGTTCGCCCTCGCCAATTCCAGGTGGGTGAGCTTGTCCTTAAGGAGAACCAGCATACTTAGCAAGACCGAGACAAGAAAGGAAAATTCGAGGCAAATTGGTTGGGGCCCTATATCATAGTTGCTAAATATGGATCTGGGGCATACAGGTTGACTACTCTCGAAGGAGAACCCCTTGATGATCCCATCAACATCATGCATCTGAAAAAAGTTCTACGCCTAAATCTGCTCGGTTACCCCACCTGGTCAAAAAATCAATCAAAAAAATCAAAAAAAATAAAAATAAAAAAAATCAATCAAAAAAAAAAAGAAGTCAAAAATCCAAAAATAGTCAGGAGAAATAAATTCGTCCTATGGTGAAAACCACTTTTTCGTGGCACCTTGGATAAGTATGGGTGGTGAAAACCTAGCAACAGGCGTCATCCATAGAGGGCTTAATCATTATCTACCTGACATCCTAGTTATTTTATGCTGACTTCCGCACTATTGTCCTCACCCATCTCATCCCAGGCTGCTTGGTAAATATTGATTGAGCATTGGATGACCCATCAAGTCTATCCCCCATTCCTGAGCTTTTTCGGTATCCAACTCTGAGCTTACATCATTCACACTCGTGTCATCAGGTAGGATCATCCATCATGTCGGTCTTCACCTAGGTCCCATCTTGTCGAGTCCATTAGTCGAACTACGTTGCCCCTGCGCTGTCACGTAGGCAAGGTTGATCATTTGATTCACCCCCGGGGCATTTGTCCATCATCATCAGTTACCATTGGTCTTCTTTTCGCTTTATCCATGGTCTTTTCTGGAACTACGAGGGATTTGCGCTTTCACGTAGGCAAGGCTAATCTATGATCGACCCCCGAGCCCCTAGGTCTGTAGGTTATGTCATTCTTTTGTGCATCGTTATCAAGTTATGCCCACGCCTAACCAGTTCTTAACAAACGAAATTCCCTTGTGTTACAAGATCTGGTCCCTCCATAACATCTCACGTCAACGGGATCATCCTACTTTCGCATCCATCTTTGGTCTCAACAGGATGAATCCTTCCTAGCAAACCTCGCCAATTGCATCCACCACCTTGATCCTATGGCAAAGGACCTGTTGTCTTGATTATGATCTTTTGATGCTTTCGAATTTTTTTTATCATTTTAGGTTTCTTCCCATCACTTGTCAAGGTCGCCTTGGTCCACCATACCATGGCGTGCTTTGACCTGCTGAAATGGGGGCATGCCTTGATCTTTTGTTTTGTCTGCTATCTTCTCGATTGTCCCTCGTAAGACCCACCAAGATCTCCAAGGTCTTGTGTTATGTGGGGACAACTTTGTGTGTTTGTGGTTATTACAACACTAGGCCCGACCGAGGTCATCACGACCTCGGGGTGTTGGGATAACCTTATTGTTTGCTGTGTTTTTTTCATGCATAGAGTACTTGCTCACCTTGGTCTTCTATATCAAGGTGCTTGGTACCCTACGCTATAGTAAAAATCAATGCTCCAAAGATGGAAAAATTTTATTTTCACTGCATTTCCACCACTTTGCATGCACCCTTCATTTCCATCATAACCACCGCTTATGATTTCGGTTGTGCAAGTACTCTCGTTCTTTGTTCCTCTCGTTAGTCCTATTCCTCTCAGGATATTAATGGTTGTTTTTGGCAAATGCAATCTTCCATCCGCCTATCATCTACCCGCATCCTCATGACGGTCGTTATTGACATTTACATACATCATAAATCATATAAACGTGTGCATCCATAAATCATACATCGTAAATCATATAAATACATACAAAAATCGTCCATCCATGTGTGCATCCATAAATCATATAAACACATACATAAATCGTCCATCCACATGTGCATCCATAAATCATACATCATAAATCATATAAACACATACATAAATCGTCCATCCACATGCGCATTCATAACTCATACATCATAACTCATATCAACATGCATAATTCATCCATCCACATATGCATCCATACATCATGAATCATAGAAAAATTTACATCAATCATAAATCATCCATCCATAACAACATAAAGCATAAAATATAAATCATCCATATAAACATGTGTATATATATATGGAACCACATCATGAATCATCTCATATAGCCGCATAAAGGAAACATCATACATAATGTCAATAACAGCCATCACATAATCAAAATAATAAACATCATATCATAATCCAATACATCTCCATCATATATCACCTAATAAGATACAAAATCCAGAGATGTGGGTCACCTCTGCCCTCTGGCACCATAAACAAACCATCCATCCGGTATCTGTCAAGAATAACCAATGTCTTGCATCTGCCTGCTCTACTGTGAGGTGCCCACATTTGACCTCTGCGGAGAATCGGGTGCTGGCCCTCTGTGTGCTGGAGTCCCCTGGTACTCATGGGTAGGTGTCCCCTGGTACTCACGGGTGGGTGTACCCTGGTAGCCCCCATATGGAGACAGAGTCTGTCGGTAATTGCTGAAACCCCTGGTGCATGTCCCTAATGACTGGGATGGCCCTGGTGGCCGTGGAGCCTAACTGACGTAGCGTACAGTGCGCTGCGCTGGATCTGGAACAACCTGCTCATAAACCCCTCTCCAATAGCTAGCCTACTGCATAAA
>VDFB02056351.1:44752294-44875350 GCA_007258455.2 Sequoia sempervirens
TGTAAAATATTTGGGGGTAGGTGAAACCCTAGTTTGTAGTGAATCTTGGCCACACAATAAGATTAATTCTTGGCCATACATTTTTCTTTTTGGACACTATAAATAGGGGTTCTCCTCTCATTTTCAAGAGAGAGTTGAGTTGTTGTTAAGACATGTTGTTGGAATGTTAATAGAAATTCATTGATTTGGTGGATTCTTGAATTCCAACTTCATGTTGCATGATTCTTCTTCTCATAGTTAATGAATTTGGATAGATTTACTTTGTTCTATGTGTTTTAGCTTGCTTTGGTAGATTAGTTAATGTTGTTCATTGGTGGTGAAGAATTCTGTTGTGTTGATGCCCTTCCTTGTTCATGCTTTTTGCTATTTATTGGTGATAAACTGCAGTGTAAAGCTAGTCCGAACATTATATAAATGTTGCAATTAAATTCTATCTCTAGTTCATGTTTTATGGTGAATGAAAGGTTGAAAATCTGCATACCTTAGAAGATTACACTGGTTTCATGAGACTGTAAGTTGATTTAGTTAAGTGGAACTTAGTTTTGGGGAGGATGTCCATTGTAGGGTCCTCCATTATCATTGTTCATCAGTAGTTTTAGGTCTAGGAACTTACTCCCTTCCTTTCCCTTTTGATTCAAAACCCTTTAACTCTACAAATGAAACTGATGAGATATTGCTTAAAATATGATTTTCAAACTTGGAACTACAAAGACTTCACAACCTAATTCCAAAAAGACAATGATATCCTCAACCGTGATATCTTCCTTGAATTTTTCTGATTTTTCCTCAGAAATCTTCCGTAGTTCTCCACAAACTTCTCAAGTAGAGAAAAACACTGTCGCAATACATCAGGCGCGAACTCACTTTTCTTTATGTCGGCCACAATTTGATTTTTTTAATTTTTCATGTTTGTCGAACATTCGACGAAAATAATAGCGACATTTTGACGAACACCAGGTTCGTCGATATTTCGAGGACGTCGGTAATAAACTTTCTAAACAATTGGAAATTACACATCAAATTTTACAAGCACCCGACGAACATCGAATTTTACATATTTTGTCGGACAGTTTCGTCGTATTTTGCAGTCAAATGCATTAGTGAATGCTTAACTTTATGATTCAGCGCTTCTATTTGACAAAATAATTCTTCCATCGTGACTTTAGGCATCTTTGTTAAATCTCGCCACACGTTCCTCCCTTTTGACTTTCAACTCTTCTGTTCTGGGAAACCACGCCTATATTTCAACTTTCTATGCCTATGTTATGAGAAATTTCACCTGTGTTTTGCTTAAATTTTTAGCTAATTCTAGTGCTAACCCTTGGCTATTTTCTATTGTTTTCTATATTTTCCTAATTTTCTACTTGTAGGTTTTGCTAATTTGTCTTCTATGCATGTTTTATAATTGTCTAAAATTTTGTTTTGTAAAAATTAGGATTAGTCATTATCTTTTTCTTCAAATCTAAGGTTTTTGTATAAGCATGCCTTTGTTCCAACCTTTAGTGCCTCCCTTCTAACTTTCAACGCATGCGTTCAAACTTTCAGTGCATGCGTTCTAAGTTTCCATGCCTTCGTTTCAACTTTTTGCACTTTTGCTTCATAAAGCCTCGCCTTTGAATATATATATATATTGTGTTTCTATGCTTTTGTTCTATCAAAAGATGCCTCTATTTGGCCTTGCAATGCTTGTGTTTCATAGATCTACAATTTTGTTCAATTTCTTTCATAAGTTTTCCAAATTCTATCTATTTTTATCCCAAAAAAATTCCTTCAAGGGCTTTGGCCTCGCACCCCCTACTTTTGGGGTGAGTAAATCAACCCCCATTGCAAAAGGGTTCAAAATTTTTATGGTTATCTTAATGCTAACTATTGTGACTAAAGTATACACCCTTATTGAGTGTAGAAATTAGCTACCTTGTGAAACATGGGATCATCTTCAAGATGTGGGTAACTTATGATGAAGATGAACCTCTAGAGAGGGTTGGTTCCCTTGATACCTCACCTAAAATGACTTGACTATGGTTTTTGTTGAAGAAAAGGGGTGAAAAAAGATCAAATGAAACTATTATCATATGGAGGTGATGCACCAAATTGTATAAGACCTGACCAATTGCTTTTTACTCACAATTTTTTTAATAAAAGGTTTTGTTTTTGAACACAACTTAGTTTTGACAAGCTCACACATTAGTATTTCATAAGAAGGTTAAATCTCAACTTTTCTAATGGAAAACTAGGTGTTTTCACAACTATAAACTATTGAAAGTAATAACATAACCTATGACCTATATGAGTTTTGTTTGTTTTTGCATAATGATGTTTTGAATGATACAAAATTCAAGGATTGGTATGAAATAATTACAAAAAATCACATCAAATCATTTGCAACAACGCAACACATGAAATTTTGAGAAGGTTGACCTAAAATTTATAGGAGTTTCTAGCTATACACAATCCAAAATATGCTTTTAAATTACTTGAAAAGATAAGATTACAATGATTTTCTAGTCATGAAATGGTTGGTTCTGTGTTGCAATGCTATCTTTTATAAAAAAAGAAACTCTTTTAGTTTACAAGGCTACTTCAAAAATGCAAGAACTAAGCTAGAATGAGCCTAGGTGTTCCCTTTTTTATTTACAACAATCTTCTAAATAATAGGAACATACTTTTGAGAAGTAAAATGACAATTGTCCTTGTCAGTGGGTCAAAGTCTCCTTGTTGGGAACCTAGCTGAATTCCCTCCTGCTCTTGATCCTAGAAAATCTCCATGATGCTTCTTTATTGAAGGTTCCTTAGTGTGCTTTGACTTTCTCCATTAATACCCATTTTTCATAGGCTCCTAGATTCCTGTGAGTGGCCCAAACTACTCATTACTCTCTTATAACTAGCATCAAACCTCCAACTGCCTCAAAACTACCTTGCAAACAAATAAGACATGTGTTCTCAGGATTTTTGAAAAATAAAAATTCTCTTTATGGTGTGGGATAAGGGTCTTAACTATTCATTCAACACCATCTTTACCTCAATGAAGACTCATCACATAGTCTTTGCATTGAACTATGCTTTTACATCAAATACCACAACTTTTATGTACAGTGTCATTGAACAAACATAATACTTGAATATTGTCCTTTGATCCTCTTAAATCTCCCATTGGGATACTTATTTAATAACATTTCTCATGACACTGTAAGTGATTCCAATGGGAAATGATCTTCCAATGGACCCAACTTAGTCTTTATTAGCTTAACTCCTAAGCTTTATGGCCTCCTTACTCTATCATTCAATCTACTCATGGTTTCCCTGAGATCCTTAGTATGACTATCTATCTTTGCTCAACTTTCTTGTGATTGTCATGAAGATGAAAATGCTCATGTATCCCTTGTCTATTGTGTTTAAAATGTTCCCCCTTGAAGCTTGATCATTGACTATCACCATGACTTGAATATCTCTGAAAATCCTTGTATTGTTCTTCTTAAGAACTACCTCTTGTCATGTCTTGGTCTCTAATATTTCATCATAATTGCCCAGAGATTTTAGGCTCCTCATTCTTCTATAACAAGGAAAAGGGATTGGCAGGGATTTAAAATCTTATTTCCATGGTCCTCTACCCTTTTGTCTCTTTTTAAATAACCATAATATGCTTGAACACTATTATTGAAGACCACACTACCTTTGCCTCATTGTCCTTTGTTCATATAATGATACATTGTCTTCACATTTCCACAATAGACTTGAGTACTATTTGTATGTTTGTCTTCTTCATTCTAAGGATGTATTTTTTCATAGGCCATCAAACTGTGCTCTTTGGTTAGGGTTTTCATTGTTCTTCATGGCATCTCCAAGTACCTTGTGATGCAGAGTAGGGAAGGAATCAATCTATCAATCTCAATTTATGTCTTTCGAAACAACTTTGAAACACTTTAGAACCTATCTCAACAACTCTTCACAAATTCAACCAATTTCCCTTGTAGGTCTACATACCTATTTTTCCCTTCAAATATCACAAAAGGCAACTCAAACTCACAAAACCCAAGGTGTTTCAGACACCCATTAAGGCCTTCAAAAACATACCACAAAATCTCATATGACTCCTTTGGAAAAAATCTTCCAAATTGAAGCTTCTATGATGTCCTCCTTGGCCAATTATGCCACATTTATAAAGAAATTCCTATCCAATCACTTTCCCAATTGAAAAACTCTATTCAGACCTTCTCAACAGGCTCAAATAGCCCAAATCAACAATTTTTAGAAGGAAAAACATTCACCAAGAACCCAAGTTACAAAACCCTCACTTTGTGCCATTCCAAAGGGGGTTTATTGAAAAACATTGTTACAGGATTCTACATAGCCAAACAAGGCCTCAAACACCTTTATTTATGTCTACACATGCTTGAAAGTTCAACAAAATCTGCTGCCCCAAGAGTTTCTACAATTTCCCTCCTCTAACCATCAATTTTCACTCAAAATACATAGTTTGACAACTAGGACATCATGCCCAAGTACTCAACTCACCTTCCCTACCCTTCCAAAGATTCAAACACTTCATTATATGCCCACTCATGCCAAATCAATCATCTCCCAATCTTTCCTAAGACAGTTTCACCAAAACCCAACACTCCATTTTTAAGCCAAAATTCACCCAATTTCTTCTAGGACAACAACCAAAAACACTCCTACACATTTTTCCTACTCCTAAATATTATTCCTACATCCAATCCTACCATTTGGTACTCATTACACTAAACCATAGTAGAAACAATAGGTGGAATGAGTCATTTATTCATTTTTAGTCTTCAAACCCTTAGAGCTAGTTGTATAGACCCATAATCAGTAATTTGGCAATAAAATTCTTAAAATTCAATGAATTTCCTTCACTCCAAAGCCAAAACATAGCTAACACCTATCTCTATCAATTGGAAAAGCTTTTAGAACATAATACTTTTGTACGACTAAGTATAATAGTCTACAAAAGGAAAATTCAATGAAACACACAGTATTACAAGAGAAATAAGGGGATTTTATTGTTTTTCCTTCACAAAATCCTTCAACCACCTCTTCCTTCAAGTTACCCACATATTTAAACATTAACCAACCTAAAAAAACCCACCAAAACTAACTTTTGGGTTGTTTGATCGTTGGTCTCCACCAAACTTGCATTTTTGCATTTTGTAACTTTTGAATATGACAACATTTTACAAGATTTGCAAAATTTGCACAATGAACCCCAAATTGACCCAATAAGCCTATTAAATTAAGAAATGGTCTAATGTGACCTTATTTAACCCAAAACAATACTCAACACCCTAAAACCTATCAAAATCCCTTAATTACAAAATTTTGCTTTGGTGCCCCTGCACCATAACACCCAGCCTTAAAAGGTTTCCAAGTCCCTTGGAAACTGAATTATAACTTGTCCACCTCTGAAATCTTTATCTTTTTTATCTGCAAAATATCTTTTTTCTAACACTCCTTTAACTGGTAAACTTGTCCATTGCCCCTTGAACTTGTTGCCACTTGTGTGTTGCTCCATCTCTGCAAACTGTCCTCTACCATCTAAAACTAATGAACTTACCTTCATACCTGCACACGGTCCTCTATCAGCCTTTCCTTTGACCATCCTTTCTTTCATTCTTATTGTAGACTCAAACTCATTCACTTGTTCTTTCCATTCATCTTGTTTCACTCCACCTTTTTTCTTCACCATTGTCCCTGAACTTTCTACCCCAAATACCACTGTCTTGTCAGACCTATCATCCTCTATTTTGACAATACTTGACTACCCCTTCACCTTTGTAGCAACTAAATGACAAAGTAATGTCCCAATCAGGGTCTCATCTGTTGGTATGTGGCGACTGATCATGTTATATTGTATAGCCCATTGTATACTGTACACCCTAGCCCCCTGTCCTCGCCGGGCCGGGGTTCGGGGGTGTAGCCCCTGAGAAAAAAAAATTTGCCATTTTTTTCACGTCATCAGCAAAAAAGGAAAAATATCTGAAAAAGAAAGAAAATCGACTTTGTAAAACCCTAATTCTGGAAGCTTCTAAAAGCTTGTTAAAAGGGGTTGGGATGGGGGTTACAGTATGAGAAAAAAAGTGATTATTCGCGAGATTGTAATAGGTTTTGCACTGGATAATAAAAGTATTGGATGGCTGCGGTTTGGTGGATGTAGCCCAGATTGGGTGAACCACATTAAATTCTCTGTGTTTTGATTTATTCTGTGTATGTTTTAGTTTCTCTGTTTATTATTTAAATCTGCATTTAATTGTTAGATATCTGCCATCTCTAACCCTAACATCATCACATTTTCCTAACCCATTATGCTTCCTCATAAACAATTCATCCTTGACCTTCTATAGGTCAGTTTTTGACACCAAACTATAATCTTCTTTTCTCTTCAACATTGCATCATCCCTCACACTTGTTGTCTTGACACCTTTAAGCTTTGAAATGACTGCAATGTCTACCTTCTTTTCTTCCTCAATCTTCACATACTCTTTCTTGCCAAACATGATGACTTGTGTTGCCTTACCCTTTGCTTTATCATCCTCCTACAATGGTTTTAGTGTGAAAGCAATACCATCTTTTTCAATCTGATATGTGTTATTCCTTCCATCATAAAGTGAGTGCCTATCAAATTTCCATGGTCTTCCAAGGAGTAAATGGAAACAACTCATTGGAAAAACATCAAAAAGAACCTTATCTCTATATCCACCAATTTGAAACTCAACTAGAGCTTGTTCACTAACTAAAATGGATTGATCATTACTCACCCAAGATGCCTTATATGGTGTTTCATGAGGGATTCTTTCTAGCTTCAATGTATCAACCATTTCACTTGACACCATGTTATTTGTAGAACCAAAATCTATCACTACCTTACATACTTTACCTTTGCATTTGCAGGTGGTCCTGAACAATTGTCTTTTTTGAGCCATTTGCTTCTCCTTGGATGCTTGGAGTGATGTTCTTCTCACCATCAATGAATCCCCAACTTTTGGAGCATCAACTAGATTTGGACAATTCACAATTTCACTATCATCTTTGTGCACCAACTGATTCCTTCTTTCACCTCCACTTGAATTAGAGCCTTGTCTTTTAGAACACTTATATGTTGGATGCCCAAACTGATTACAATTGTAACACCTTCCTAAAAATATATTTGAATTTCTACCTCCACCATATCTTCCTCTAGAGCCTCTAAATCCACCCCTTTGATTAGTAACATGTTCATGCAGCTTGCTTGAGTTTTCTTGATTTTCTTGTGGCTGTCTTGGAGTGGTAAATGTGCCTCTTCCTCTTGAGTTTTTGAATCTACCTCTTATTTGTTTATCTTGCCTTCTTTTAAATTTCTCTTCACCCCTTATTGCCATTTGGTAGCACTCTTCAATTGTCCTTGGATTGTGCAAACTCAACTCATCCTAGATGTTAAACCTTAGCCCATTAAGATATTTAGCCAACTTTCCTACATCATCAAACTTGTGACCTGCTCTTATGCTTAAATTATAAGTCATTAGTATAAGTCTTAACATCCATTTCCCTTTGTTTCAAATCTTGAAGCTTTTTAGACGTTTGAATTGCATAATCACTTGGCAAAAACTTACCTTTCAATTTAGCAACCATTCTATCCCAAGAAACAATTTTAGCCTTACCTTTTCTTCTCCTTTTAGCTTGTTCATAATCTCACCATACTAATGCATGCCCCTTCAATTTGGTTTTTGCTATCTTCACCTTTTCTTCATCAGGTACATCCTCACATTCAAAGTAGTTATCTAATGCTGCAATCCAATCTAGCAATTCTTCATCATTAAGATTACCTTCATACATGGGAAAATCAATTTTTACCTTATGTTTATTTCCCTTTACTTCCTTCAATAGCCTTGCCATCTTTTCTCTTCAGGATCCAACTATTCTTCCACATTTTCATACTCTTCATCCTCTTCCTCTTCAGTGTCACTTTCATCACCTACAACCACACCTCTTTTTTGCCCTATTTCAACACTTTCCAACCTTTCCACCAACCTATTTTGCAGTTCCTTCAACTTCTCGATCTCTCTCTCAGTCTTCTCTTCCATTTCTTGCATTTCCTAGCCATATTATTACCCTTAGGAGGCATTTTGACTATTTAACTTCTCACCTTTCACCCTTAAATGATCTAATTCCTAAGCTTTGATACCAACTCATGCAGAGTAGGGAAGGAATCAATCTATCAATCTCAATTTAAGTCTTTTGAAACAACTTTGCAACACTTTAGAACCTATCTCAACAACTCTTCACAAATTCAACCAATTTCCCTTGTAGGTCTACAAACCTAGTTTTCCCTTCAATTCTCACAAAAGGCAACTCAAACTCACAAACCCCAAGGTGTTTTAGACACCCATTAAGGCCTTCAAAAACATACCACAAAATCTCATATGACTCATTTGGAACAAATCTTCAAAATTGAAGCTTTTATGTTGTCCTCCTTAGCCAATTACACGACATTTACAAAGCAACGCCTATCCAATCACTTTCCCAATTTCAAAAATCTAGTTAGACCTTCTCTACAAGTCTCAAATAGCCCAAATCAAAAAAATTTAGAAGGAAAAACGTTCACCAAGACCCCAAGTTACAAAACCCTCACTTTGTGCCATTCTAAAGGGGGTTTATTGAAAAACATTGTTCTAGGGTTCTACATAGCCAACCAAGGCCTCAAACACCTTTATTTATGTTTGCACATGCTTGAAAGTTCAACAAAATCTGCTGCCCTCAAGAGTTTCTACAATTTCCCTCCTCTAACCATCAATTTTCACTCAAAATACACAGTTTGACAACTAGGGCATCATGCCCAAGCAATCAAATTGCTTTCCCTACCCTTCCAAAGCTTCAAACACTTCAGTATATGCCTGATCATGCCAAATAAATCATGTCCCAATCTTGTCTAAGATAGTTTCACCAAAACCCAACAACTAAACTCCATTTTTAAGCCAAAATTCACCCAATTTCTTCTGGGATAGCAACCGAAAACACTCCTAAACATTTTCCCTACTCCTAAATCTTATTCCTACATCTAATCCTACCATTTAGGACTCATTCCACTGAGCCATAGTAGAAACAATAGGTGGAATGAGACATTTATTCATTTTTAGTCTTCAAACGCTTAGGGTTGGCTGTACAAACCCGCAGTCAGTAATTTGGCAATAAAATTCTTAAAATTCAATGAATTTCCTTTAATCCAAAGCCAAAACATATCTAACACCTATCTATATCAATTAGAAAATATTTTAGAACATAATACTTCTGTACGACCAAGTATAATAGTTTGCAACAGGAAAATTCAATGAAACACACAGTATTACAAGAGAAATAAGGGGATTTTATTATTTTTCCTTCACAAAAACCTTCAACCACCTCTTCCTTCGAGTTCCCCACATATTTAAACATTAAAAAACCTAAAAAAACTACCAAAGCTAACTTTTAGGTTGTATGACCGTTGGTCTTCCCCAAACTTTCCTTTTTGCATTTTGCAACTTTTAAATATGACAACATTTTACAAGATTTGCAAAATTTGCACAATGAACCCCAAATTGAACCAATAAGCCTATTACATTAAGAAATGGTCTAATGTGACCTTATTTAACCCAAAACAAGACTCAAAACCCTAAAATCTATCAGAATCCCTTAATTATAAAATTTTGCTTTGGTGCCCCTACACAACCTTATCATTGTGACAACACTTTCTATGAATCCTTGACAAATTTTATGGTAAACCATTACCATGGATTTACTTGGTAACTCTGAGTTAAAATTTATTTTTCATGACACTTATAGGGAAATTTACACTATCAACCCAGACCACAAGACTGAGCATTTATGAATCTCTCATATTCTCCTTCCTTTCACCCCCTTTAAGACTGTGTTTTCCTTTGGTACTACTATCAAGTCGATAGAGAAATCGGCGTGTAGAGGGGAAAATTTTCTAGCCTCAAGATAATGGGATCTCAAGGAGGAAATTACCTCTAAACTACCCTAATTGACACGGCTCAAGTGAACTAGAGATAGAGGAATGTGAGATTTAACAGAGTACAAAAATTATCTAGATCTTTTAGACATCATAAACTAAAAGTGTAGGGTACAAAGGTCTTCCAGAAAAACTAATGAGCTCTTTGTCCCATACTACAACATGGCATGTGGATGTCTACATAGTGCGTTGTCCTCTCGTACAGACAAAAAATAGAAACGTCTAATAGAAAGATGCTAGTGCAACCTATGCAAGCTTCAAAGCTTAAGATAATGAAATGCAATAAAATAATAGATTATAATAGTACTATAGTTAATTGCTCAAATAACAAAATGAAGAGAAAAAGGATAGAAATCATCGAAGATGTTCAATAAGCTCAAGCACAACAATCTTCCTCCTCAAAACCTACACACATAAGGCTGAAGAGAAATGATGGGGTTGTTTGGGGACTTGCCTTAGTCAAGTCCTTGCTTTGGTGTTTCCACCTCCATAGTAGCTAGATTGATAGATAGATTAAAAGATAAATATATAAAACGAAAAATACATAGACAAGGGAGGTGATAAATACAAAGATTCTCAAAGACATAAGACAAATGGATATTACTTGTGAGGCTTGAGGAAGCCAGAGGGAGAGAGAGAGAGCCAAGAGAGTTGTAAAAACTATTGTGAGAGATTGAGACTTTTGCAGGAAGTTATAGAGAATTGTGCAAGCTTGAGAGAAAGAGAGAATTTTTGAAAGAGAGTTAGAAATATTTCAAGAGAGATGTGTAGAGTGAAAAGATCCATCTAAAAGTGAGAAGAGGAGGGAAATAAAGGAACATCGAGTCATTATGAATCATCTTGAGTTGTTTCCACTAACTTGGGTAGGTGACAAGTGGTGAAATGCTCATAAATGAAATTTGAACATTAAAATGTTGCAGGACTCTAGCACAACGTGCGAATGTCTATGCTAGGTGCTAGTGTCCAGACAAATCATTCTAAAATATGGTGGGAGATGAGAAAATAACATGGTTAACGTAAAACTAACACATAAAGATAGTTGTTGACAAGGACCCTAAGCATCTTGAGAGATAAAAAAGTTGATGCAAGGGCTAAGATGAGACTACACAAATAGTAAGGGAGTGGATACAAAATGTAGGTGAAATTGCAAGGGTATGTAATTTTTGACTCTACATTTTGTCCCCACTTTAGTGGGCTTATGAATCTACATGAATATGTACGCTAAATTAAAGCTACTAGTAGACAGGAAAGATCTGCGCTAGACAACAAGGTTAGAAAATAAAAATCTACCAAATCACAGGCTTAGAACATGATGAACATATAGATATTTGAATTCACAAAGTGAAAGGGACCTCGAAGTGGGAGGTAGTCTTAGTACTATGCATTGTTCCCAAAATAACAAGAAATAACACATAGAAGAATTCTTAAATGGAGAGAAGAATGTGAGGATTGATTGCTTCAAGGGAGGAGCACATCCAAAAGACAGGGAAGCAACCATTGTTGATGAGACTACATGACTCATGCACTAGCTTACTATGTCACTAGGGCTAATGTAAATGATAATGATGTATAGGAGCGAATTTGCACCCCTTAAGAAAATTCCACTTTCACATACCCTCACCTTAGAAAATAAAATCTGAAGGCAGAATTCCACATCACCCCTCTAGAATGCATCCACTTGGAGTTTGTCTTGTGTCTTGGTGAGAGAATATTTGTCAGGGACATAAGTGCGGCACACGGACGTCTACGTGGTGTGTTGTCATCCCTAACGGATTCCTGTGTCTGAAGTTGGTAGAGGCATTACACTCCTCATTGGGGATGAATTGTAACATCCCTCTGTCTACCAAATGACCCAAAAACAACCTATTCCTTCTCATCCCACCTTCAAAAGCATTCATCTCACTTTCACTTCATCCTTTTCACAATCTTTTGAGCATTCTTTCACAACTTTTTGACATTCTCAAGCACATTCTCATTCACTCCAGCATTCTAGCACTCCATTTTTTAGCATTGCAGTAACTTTACACTCCATCAACTCCACATTGTATGTGTGAGGCCACCATAGAAGTTTTGAGCTTGGAGTCTTGCGAGACCTCCCTTCACCACAGTTGTGGCGGTGGTGACTTTTTGAAGTTTGTTACTTGCATTCTCCCTTCATTGGCCTTGAGAGCCTTTGGGTGGAGGTGGTAACACTTCATTCCTCTCCTTTGTGATTTGATAGAGTAGTTTAGTCTTTTGTAGTGTTCATTGCACTTCTTTCAATCTTCTTTATTGCATATTCTACTCCATTGCTTTTTTGGTTGTCCAAACACCAAAGTGGGGGTCTAACTGAGGCAAGCCCCTATACAACCCCAACAATTTTCCCTATTTGTTTGTGTGTAGGTGAACGCGTGTGTGCAGCTAGCTGGTGAATCAACGCTTTTGTGAGATCATATTTATCACCCTAGCTTTTATTTACTTGCTTTATCATCTCCTTTATTTTTGTACTTCATCATTCTGTTTACTTCGTTGAAATCAACTAGCTATACTACCAATACTACCAATAGGATTTTGGTAGTTTTCCCAGTGTATTTCACATTTTCTGGTTGCATAGATGCCAGCGCACCAGAGAGATGCCAACATGCCACACTGTCATCCCAAACCCATGCTTCCATCCTTGGATAGAGAGTTGTCTGAGGTACAGTTTAGACTCCAGAAATTGGTGCGTCTAGCCCCAATTAGATTTTTGGGTCTGAAGAGTGACAAAAGTACTACATAGTACTCTTCATTCACAATCCCCACCCCAAAACATCCTTTTAGAGTGAGGTAAGTCAGGGAAACCCTCTATTCTCAACTCTCCGTGACCTAGAGTCTTGATGTGGTTGGTTCCCCTCTCTTAAATTTTTGGTGAACCCGACGTGAACGTGTTTCCATTCATTCATGTTGATACTTTTTCCCCATGCCTGGTGGTTGTCATAATCCTGAGTGTTGTGAAGGTTTATGAGCATCACAACCTATCCCACAACTTTTGGGTATGTTGTTAGAAGAAGCATGTGACACTTACCAATGAAGAAGATGAAGGTCACTTCTAGTTTCACCTCCAGTTTTTCTACTGGTATAGCTACATACCATACCACTGGTTTTCCTATGAATTATGTTGATGAGATGGGTTTCACAGAAGAAATCACTCATGTGCCTAATCCTCCAACACCTACTATGACTTTGTCTGTAGACAAGGATTATGTTATGCATATTCTTGTGGAAAACCTTATGGCATTAGATAATAGACTGTTAGACCTTGTAAATCATTTGGAGAAAGTATCAAGCATGGAAAGAGCCGCTAAACTTATTGGAAATGTGAGGCACTTCTTAGGGAAGGATCAAATAGGCATAGAGTTTCTACGAGGCCTTGTTGACCTAACCGAAGCTTATATCCCTTCGTATAAGCCTAGATCGGGTACTACCTGAGGAGAAGTGCTTGATGCTTATGAAAGAAAAATAGGTGTTTCAATGCCCACTACGTCCATTTGCATGGAAAAAATAGGGCCCTTAATCAGTGTCTCTTTTGCTTCCCAAAGGCCTGACACCCTCAAGGTGAGTAAAACACTCCTTGGGTTTAGTTTCACCCCTCCTACTGCCCCTAGCAGTGGAGGCTCCAATGGAATGAGTGGAGGTGGATTTGGTAGTGGACGTGCTATTGGCGAAGGAGGCTTTGGCGAAGGCCATGGTGGTGGTTTTGGTAGTGGAGGTGGCTCCGGTGGCAGTCACAGCAATGGCTCTTGAGGCGGCTCTGGAGGTGGTTCTGGTGGTGGTGGCTCTGGAGGTTCCACTGGTCCTCTGTCATCTTCTGGCCCTATTTTGAATGTCCTTCAAAATATGGGTTGAATGCAAAACCATTTGGTGAGCCTTTCCCTGGCCTCTACCCAACCTATCTTTTAGCCTTTTTTAGCATAGCCCATTGTTGGTAGCAATCTTGAGTACTCCCTTCCCGCAAGGAATGGAGATTCCTAAGTTTGAGAAGTATGGTGGAAAAGGGGACCCAAAAACGCATGTGTCTGCCTTTAATTCCATGTGTACAGACTTCTTCCATCATGATGCATTGATGGAAAAATAATTTCCTTGATCTCTCAAGGATACAACACTTGAGTGGTATTGTTCCTTGCTCGACAATTCTATTTTTTCATTTGATCAACTTGTAAATCAATTTCTATGACAGTTCCAAGCTAATATTAGACCGAAGATGACCTTTTCGAATCTCGTTTGATGTAAGCACGGGGATGATGAGAAAATAATTGATTTCATAGCGCAATATCAAGCGCTCTTTTCACAAATCTCATACCCACTGCCCGATTCTGATGTGCAAAAGGTATTCATAGGAAACCTGCAAAGACCTTGGCAGGAAAAATTTTCCCTTATGAAATACCCTTCTTTTGCACATCTATGTGTTGCGTTACAAGAATATCAGTAGATAGTAGTTCAATTAATGGGATCCTCCTCGTGCTCCCATTTGAAAGGAAAAGTTATCGTATCAATCTCAGGGAAAGGTAAAGATGTTGTGAATGTAGTCGCCACAATGAATGATAACAACCCCAAACACAACATAAAGTTTACAAAGTTAGTGAAATATTATTCTTCCATATTGTAGAAGTTGTTGAAGGACTAGATCATAAACTTGGAGAACCCTCGACCTCTCAAAGAACCTTATCCTAATTGGTATGATGCAAATTCTTTCTATTAGTACCATCGGGTTAACGAACATGATACCGAGCGTTGTATGTGCCTACATCATGAGATATAGGATCGCATTGATGACAGTACCATTTGTCTCGATGGGACAAAGAAAAATACAAATAAATCGATGGTGAAGGCCAATAGTGAGTTATAGATATACAGAGACCCATTTCTATCTCACTTTAATTATTGACCCCTCTGATTCTTGTACGCAACCCTCAGCGTACGTTAACATGGTCACAATTACTCCTTCCCCACAACCCGTGACTAGTTTCCCAGATGTGACATTCATTGTGCAAGACATGACCTTGAATAACAAGCCCTCTCCTCTCTACATTCCCGCTCACCTCAATGGGAACATTGTGACGGGGGTCTTAGCTAACCCCGCAAGCTGAGTGAATGTTATCATAGAGGAGACATTATGGTTGAATTCATTACAAAGGGAGGAGTATGAAGTAACAAAATCTACCATTTGTATGCATGATGGCCTCTCTCTCAAGCTGTATGGCTCAATAACTCTTTTTGTCCTTGTTGGACTTAGGGTTGTGAACACAACCTTTGACGTTATTTCATAATTAGATTTGTTCAGGGTGAAGTTAGACATACCTTGGCTAGATTTCATAAGTGTTTAAAATTCTCCCATGAAGGTGTTGTGCACATTGTGCATGACACCAAATATTAGTCATTAGTGTCCCATGGGGGCTATTCATTGGATCATTTTTGGCCCACCTTGGTCGGTTTGCTTCCCTCAAGAACAGAGCTATTTTACCAAAACTACATGAAGTATAAGACCGAGGGTAAAGGAAAAGAGAAAGTGACCCCTTTGGTAGTGTAGCAGAAAGTTTCCTCCTCTTCTCAAAAGGGAGAGGAGAAGCCTACCCATCCTCAGGGTGCCCCTTTCGCTCCTCTTTCTAAAGAAGAGTTTTGGATTTCTACTCCTAGATTCCACATGATTTCCATGGTGCATGTTGGGCACAAGGCTAAGATTAGGATATCGGATCTTCCTATTGTGTCTCCCAGACCTTGGCCCTACCTGTACGGTAGGAGAAAGGGTACCCGTGGGAAATCCTCTATGTCTCAGCCTTTGTGGCATCCTACCACTCCTACTCCTAAAGCAATGAATTGGAAGAGGCATGTCATCAAGATGCTAGAGCCAACTCCCCTCGTTGTTTCTCAACCTCTTCCTCCTCCTCCCATTCAAGAGTTTATTCCTCTGTTGGAGATGGACATAATGGACACTCCTATGGTTGAACATGAGCCTTTTGTCCCTTCCCAACACCTGGCCTCTAGCTCAAAGAGTCACAAAAATTTCCTTGTGTGCGAACACAAGAGCCGACGAAAGGCTCTGGCGGCTGAGTAGGCCGCTTTGCAAAGAAAGGAAAGGGATTAAATTGCCCTTGTTTTAGTGCCTCTTGATGTGTCCTCTCTCCTCCCCTCTTCTTTCGTTCAATCAAATTTGGTTCTGCTATTGGCTCCCCCTGTGAGTGTCAGTGCGTCTAACCCTAAAAAGGTGCAGGGGTTTATCGCTCCTTCTGTTGAGCTGCCTCTTTTGATGCCCCTCCCAGACATCCCACCATTCTCAAAACACGTGGATATGCCAAATACTTTGGTGGTGTCTGCCACGTTTTCTCCTCCTCTTCTATGCCTCTTGCCTCATTTGTGGGGAGCTCACATCCTCTGATGAAGTAGAAAGCAAAAGTTGGCCCTTCCAGCAATGGGGGTCGTAAGAGGAGTCCACCCCCTTCAAAGGGTGGCCATGTGCTAGCTTGCTTCGTCATAGTTACATAGCAAGTTTTGGCTTCCCTTGAGTTTGTCATTGCTCCTGAGTCACTCATTGAGCCCAACAGTGAATCTCAGGTGTCGTCTACCCCATCTATTGAGCCACCACATGACACTCCCATAAGGTGTATGTTTAACTCTTTGGATGAGGTCTTGGCCTTGTCAGTGATCTTCGCAAAGTCATTGAATGGAGAAGACCTTGCAAGGCCTTCTTCCTTAGCCCTTGTTGTGGGAGAGTCAAAAGCACCTCCCCGTAATATTCCACCTTAGCAGGATCATCTGCCTTCCCCTTTTAATGACCTAGATTGGGAAACGGATGACCTCTTGGTCGATGAGTGTTAGGGGGAGGCATCTTCTTTATCTTTAGATTACATGTGTGTTTTTTGTGATGTGTTTCCCTGTGCTTGTGTTGTGTGTTCCTAGATGACCCTTGTCACCCTTGTAGGTTCTTGGATACAAGAGTGATTATGTGTTGTAAAACTTCCTCTATCTGTTACATCATTCTTCCTCTATTATGTGTATTGACTTTTGGCAAATAGGGGATGATGCAAAGTGTTGGGTACATTAAGGCTTCCCTTCCATGTTGACCCAATTTTTTATTTTTACTCTATCTTCACGTGCATTCTTCACATGGTCTGATATAGTAGGGGGTTGATGGCAGTTCATTTATATACTATTATTATACTTATATATATTTATGAGCAGCTTTGACCCTAAAATATTAGATCACCCCTATGTCTCTTGTTCGTGATGTTGCTATTTCTCTTTCGCTCTTTTCTCTTTCTCTCTTCTTTGCTTGATTTTTCCCTCATATGTGCAACAATGTCACTTTCATAATGTTTCAATTTTTAGAAAACACATTCTTTGCTAACGAATCTTTTCTCGAAAACCCTTTGTAAAAACTTCTTCTTTAAAGAACACATTCTCAACTTGGATCCCTAGTGGAATGTGTTTCCTTTTTCATGGGTTTGCAAAGAAATAACTTGAAAGAATTTTCTCTAAGGAGGGAGTAGCTTCTCCTACGAGAAAAGCCTTGACCTTCCCCTAATGAAGGGGAATTTTCTTCCTTTCGAATTCCTTGATGAAGTGAACATCTTTCAAAAGGATTCCTTGATGTTGAATTGATTTGCGAAAAAAACATTCTATCACTTCCAAACAGTGCATCCCTTGAGTGGACCCCTCTTATTTCAAAGGGTTCTTGAGGGACCCCTTTGAAAGCCTTTCAATTTTTTTATTATCTACGTGACTGTTTGCTTGTTTGTCTGTGTGGATGCTTTTTTTTTGGCATGTTTTATCTATGGATTAACATGTTGCTTTGAAAGTCCGTCTATGAAGTTGCTTTCCAGTCTGACTCTACCAAGTCCCCTTTAACTGGGCTTCCTTCATGAGAGAGTACTTGGGGGAATTCCTTCTTGCAAGTTTGTGGGCATGTAAGGCACTTACATCTTGCGGGATTTGTCCATAGTTGGTTTGAGGGCCTTCAGTGTACTTTGTGCAACTTCATAGTTTTGTAGGGCTATGGAGTCCTTTTGTTTGAAACTCCTCAGGGGAGAGTACCTATGGAGACCTTTTCCTACCCTGCACTTTTGAGTTTGCTAGATCATGGACTGCTTCCTTGATGGTTCAAATATACATATATAACTTTTCAATCTACTTTACCAAACACTCATTGATATTCATACTCATTAAATTGGTGGTAAAATGTATAGGAGAAAATTTACACCCCTTAAGAAAATTCCCCTTTCACATACCCTCACCTTAGAAAATCAAATCTGGAGGCGAAAATCCACATCACCCATCTAGAATGCATCCACTTGGTGTTTGTCTTGTGTGTCGGTGAGAGAATATTTGTTGGGGACACGAGCGCAATGCGTAGACGTCTATGTGGCACTGCCATCCCTGATGGATTCTCGCGTCTGAAGTTGGAAGAGGCGTTACACTCCTCATTAGGGATAAATTGAAATGTCCTTCAGTCAACCAACTGACCTAAAAATGGCCTATTCCTTCTCATCCCACCTTTAAAAGCATTCATCTCACTTTCACTTCATCCTTTTCACAATCTTTTGGGCATTCTTTCACAACTTCTTGACATTCTTGAGAACATTCTCATTCACTCCAACATTCTAGCACTCCATCAACTCCACATTGCATGTGTGAGGCCACCATAGAAGTTGCGATCTTGGAGTCTTGCGAGACCTCCCTTCACCACGGTTGCAGCGATGGTGACTTTTCCAAGTTTGTTGCTTGCATTCTCCCTTCATTGGCCTTGAGAGCCTTTGGGTGGAGGTGGTAATGCTTCATTCCTCTCCTTTGTGATTTGATAGAGTAGTTTAGTCTTTTGTAGTGCTCATTGCATGTCTTTCAATCTTCTTTATCACATATTCTACTCCGTTGCTTTTCTGGCTGTCCGTGGAGGTGGAAACACCAAAGCAGGGGTCTAACTGAGGCAGGCCCCTATACAACCCCAATAATTTTTCCTTCTTGTTTGTGTGTAGATGAATGTGTGTGTGGAGCTAGTTGACGAATCGACACTTTTGTGAGATCATATTTGTCACCCTAGCTTTTATTTACTTGCTTTATCATCTCTATCTTCATTTTTTATACTTCATCATTTTGTTTACTTCATTGAAATTAACTAGCTAGGTTGTCAGTAAGCTTCTAGTAGTTTTCCCACTGCATTTCACATTTTTTTGCTACACTAATGCCAACGTGCAGAAGAGATGTTAGCCTGTCATGCTATCATCCCAAATCCACGCTATCATCCTCAGACAAAGAGCTATCTGAGGTACAGTTCAGACTCTAAAAACTGGCTCAACTAGCCCCAATTAGATTTTTGGGTCTATAGAGAGACAAAAGTACTACATAGTACTCTTCATTCTTGATCCCCATCCCAAAACATCCCTTTAGATTGAGGTAAGTTAGGGAAGCTCTCTGTTCTCAGCTCTTGGTGACCTAGAGCCTTGATGTGGTTGGTCCCCCTCTCTTACAAATGATTAAAGGACATATTACATTCTAGCAAGTTGTGCTATGCTAGGTGATCACAAACTAGTAGAACCAACCCTGTTGTGGAGGAAAGCCACTACCCGATTAGGTGGTAGAACCAACCCTGCTATGGAGGAAAACCTCTCCCAACATGTGATAGAAACCAAACTCACTATGGAGGAAAACCCATATTGACAAAGAGACAATCGTCATAGCCAGAAAAAAATAGACAATTGCTAGAGACAGTGAAAAGAGACAAGGTGCATGTGAGAATTCATAAGAAAGCAGAAAAAATATGCCCTCCTTAAAATATTAACATATTTACTATGTTGATATTTTAAGGGAAAGAAAAGGGGAATAAATAATAGAGGAAATCCTCAAGAGAGACACACACCTCTAAAAGAAGTTGTCCTTTCCCCTAGCGTACAAGTGAGGATAACCATGCTAGATACAATTGTGTTGCCACTACAAAGAAAGTATGGTTGCATGCAATACTGTACCACCATGAATGGAAATGAGCAAGCAAAGCTACGAATGCCACATAGTGGGTAGCAACACAATAGAAGGTTGTTGTAATAACCTCATGAGAAGATGCTTATCAAATAGAATGAACAGGATAGAGGTGAACCTTGATATCACTTGTTATGTGTAGAAGAGACAGGTGTATCAATAAATGAAGGATTGATGACACCAGAGTCAAAAAGTAGTTGTATTTTATCCTTCAAGGCCTTACACTCACTAGTAGAATGACCAGGAACTTGATGGTATGTACAGAAAGAATGTTTTGTTTTATCTTGTTAATGAAACTTCTTATGTGTAGGAGGAGGAAGACTAATCAAATGGGCTTTGAGAAGCCAAAACAAAATATGCTCTTGTTTAGATAAAGGATGAGGAGCCAAAATCCACCCTTTCTCTTGTGAAGAAAAGTTTGACTACTCAAAAGAAGAAGACATAAGGACAACAAGCGATAGAGGGGATGGAAACAAAGGAGAAGGCTTGTAACCTAAACCTATTGTAAAAGAGTATGGTGTCAGTTCCAAAGGGACCTTAGCTCCTTGTTCCATGCACCAAATAACATTTCCTTTATATCCATGCTTAGAAATAATATTGAACCCTACATTGTAACGTGATTTTAACTCCTTAAAAGGGGGATGATCGGCATTATCAACATAGTAAATAGGGTTCACACTATCCTACAATACATAAGAATAATCATCTTTGATAGTGGGTGTGAATGATATTTTTGGGATGTCTAAGTGAGCAGGATTGACTTTATATTCTCCACTAAAGGATTTTGTAAAGTCTAAGGAATCCCATTCATCACCGAGACATGCATTTTCTTGAGAAGAAAGTGAGTTATCACCACCATCAAGATTAGGAGCTAATGGTGGTGTAACAAGATTTGAAGATAAAGAAGGAATCAATTTTTTTAAAGTAGTACAACTTGAAGTATGATCAACTTCAGCCTCTTGATAATAATAAAGGGATTCAGGATCGTTCTTTATTGTAACTACTTGATTATTATGAATGAATTTGATAGTTTTATGCAAGGTAGATGGGACTGCACCCATAGCATTAATCCACAGTCTACCAAGAAGAAGATTATATTGTAAAGTACTTGGCATTACATATGCCAAGGTGGGTAAAGTAATGGGTCCAACCTGCAAAGGTAGTATTATTGTACCTAGAGCTTGTCGACCAACATTATTGAATCCATGAATAAGTATAGATGAAGATACAAGAGAGCTTGGATCAATTTTGATTTTAAATAAAAGATAAACACTACAAATGTTGAGTGGTGAACTAGTATCAACGAGAGTGCGTCTAATACCAATTTTATTTACAAACAAAACTATCATTAATGGATCATCTTGATTTTGTACTTCAAGATACAAAATTTCATGTTGATGGTTCAGTGTAATGTATGAATTATTAGATTATATACAATCCAATAAATAATTCACATCACTCAGTCTAGAAAAAGATAGAACAAGGATAATCTTTAGAGCTTTGTGAAGCATAGGATGATAAATGGGAGAAGTTTGAAGAAGATCCCAAAGAGAGATCTTGGCAGGAGTAATATGAAGTTGCTGAATAAGATCATACTCTACTAGGGATTGAGAAAGAGTTTTAGGAGCATATGGAAAAAAAGGTTGAGAAGGTGGAAGATGTTGTAATGTTAATGCTTTGTTTATTTATACTAATGTGATAAGTGTGGGATACTTCTTGATGATCAGTAACCACATGCTTCTTAAAAGTTAGAGATAAAGCAAAGTTAAAGAGATGACATGCAGGGTGAATTGTTGAAGGGTCACCACTAGCAATCATTACCTTCTTCATATTTGGTTGTGGATTTTATCCAATAACATTCATTATTGGTCTTTTAGGTCCTTTAGGGGAAGCAGAGACAATAATTATGTTAACGGGTTCATTATGACTTATAGAGTATTTATTTGAAGAAATAGGCAATCTGTGGCAGATCAAATGTGGGATGAGAATCCTCATTCACTAATGCATCATCTCTAGAAGAAATTGCATTGGAATAAAGAGGAGGTAAAGTTTTGTTAAGGAAAGTATCAATAATTTCATCCTCTTGCACTGAAATATCCTTACAAGTAGAAGAAATTTCAAGAGAGGGGTCAACAAAGAATAATAAGAAAGGAGAATTTAAGAACTCACTTTTTCACACACTTGTAAGAGAACTTCTTGAAGTTTCTTAACAAAACTGGAAAGGGAAAAAAGGAAGGAAAATAGAAAGATTATTTTGGAATAGAGATATAGACAAGTTGGCCGAAGGTTGACATATATCCTTTTTGACGGCATGGAATGTCGCTCGAGGCTGGTCATGCCCACAAAAGGATATGAAAATCACGGAAAAACCTATCCTGGAATTGGACATTCCAGCAGGCGACTAATACCTCTTCGTGGTCATTCATTTATTTGTCAAACCAGGGAATGTATGCTTTAAATGGAGCGACACTATATGTGCACTAAGAACCGGTTTTAGTCACAACCTATTGAAAATAAATATTGGAAAGAAATTCTACCTATGCTATAGGAAGGTAATGCAAAGTTCTCTTAACTTAACCATAATCTAACCAAAGTAGAAATCATAATAGCTACAACTGAGAGACAAACTATAAACTGGCCTTATGCTACAGGAACAAACACAGGGATGGATTACCGATGCTATAGGAACAATATAAGACTAAGTTTGTGTTGAAACTTCTAAAATGAAATCTAACTTGGATTAACAAAAGATAAACAACTACTCTCCTACAAATACTTACTAAGTGGGCCCCCTTAGCAAGCATCAAATAATTTACACAGAAGATTGTGCTCAGAACTCCAACTTTTATTCATAATGTGAAATCATTTACATTGATTGTTTTGCTTCAGAAAACTAACAAAAAATCTTATTCATATTATAACTCTAACTCTTACATAATCTACTTCTCTATCTATTGCCTTCTTGTTCACCCACGTAGGAAGAACACTTATTTAAAATCAAGAAAACAACTAACTAACTAACCCTAACAGAGAAAGACATGGATGTAAAGTGTATCCCGAAATCGAGGAACATACTTCATAAATGAGTTTATCCGTTCAACCCGATCCAGAGAGAATCTAGCACTCCACTCTTTCCATATTAAATGTCATTTAAAATCCTTCTCAACAGTTTTGGTCAAAGAGTCTTCGCCATAGCTTCCTCGAAGTCGTGCAGAAAATGAACTTTACTGCAAAGCCGAGATTGGTTGTGCTTGACTCGATCATACTTTCTTCAACAACCTACGAAACACAAGGTAATAGATGCAAAAGAAAAGGCGCATAGCACATACACAATATCCATTCATTAATCACATATTTAAATCTATTTCATCATTCAAAAACTACATGCGTTATACCAGTCATTTGGGGAGTCAAACAGGGTAATAAATATAGACAAATCAACATAATAGGCTGCAGGAACATGAAAGTGTATTGCTACAGGATATCCCCCAATAAAAGGTTTCAAGAGAGTTAAACAACCATGAACAACAAAAGTAAAGGTATTAAAAGTACACCATGATATCCAAATTATGAGCATATTTTGGGCTCATCATTTTGCCCCCTACTTAACCCAATGCTGGTCCTCCAGCATTAAACTTTCTGGTGGTCTCTCTAAAATCAGTGGTTGAGGCATGACCCTGAAATGGAGTTCCAAATTTGTAACAAAAACCTCTGAAACTCTGTCACCTTTCATACCTACGAGCTTCTGTATCTTCATTAAGATTTGTAGCCTAGTAGGGATAAAGGGCCACATTAGCAGAGGAGGTCTAAATGTCAATGGCAACCACAATTCAAACCTCTTTTGAAGTCCCAACTGTATGCATCTGCTTGATCGTTTAAGAGTTGTCGTAAAATTTAGGGGACTGTGAGGCTCAGACCTTCTTAACCCAACAGTTAATCTCTCCCACCTCTTTTCAATTCTGGAGTATGACAGTCTCCAAAAAAAGTATGTCTGTTCTTGAAACTCATCATATACCTGCTTTCTGAGATCAAATATTTTCATCCTGGCTACATCATTATTAAAGCCATATGCCACAGTAAGCCAGGTTTTCAACATTGTATGGGGGTCTGAACTCTCAAGGCTAAATGGAACAGGCTCATTCCTTTCAGCTTCTTCATATGCTTCCCATTGCCTACCATAATTTGCTTTGTTTGTTGCCTAAGACATAAGTGATCTCAAATGGATGTCTCCAATGTACAGAAGGGGATTCCACTCTGTTTCAAATGGAATTATAAAGCCATGTAAATAGAATTCACACAAAGAATTTCTTAGCCAATTAGGAGCTGCTTGGTATGCATTGTAGAATTCTTTAGTAGTGTGAAGAATAGGATCTTGATTTCTATAAATTCTCATTAGTTGGAACCACAAGAATTGTTCCTTGAGGCACAGAGCATAAACTCTGGGTGGTGGTTTGCATTCCATAATTTGACCAGTTACCTTCAGCATTTCATCCATTTTCTCCTTTAACTCCTGAATTTCCTTTTTCTGCCCTTCAATTTCCTTTTTCAGTTTCTTCTTTTCTTCCTCCCAAAGACTTTGTTGCATTTTAGTCTTGGCCAGGTAGCAGAAACTCAGAGTTTGCAATGTAACTGGTCTCCATGTGGCTTTGAAATATTCCAAAAATTCAATTAAAAATGTCTTTTTATAAACAACAATGGCTTGACAAGTTGCAGGGGGAAATGAGGCTTCATTGGCCACTTCCAATTGTTCATTCTATTCTTTCTCTTGCTACAGGATAAATTCATGTTGCTACAGTGGAGAAGACTGTGCTTCCTCTAAAATCTACATAGCCGCAATAGCCAAGTCATCGAGACTTGGTACCCCCCTTTCTTTATGCTCAACTTCCCTTGTCTCAATTTTTTCTTCTTCAGGAATAACAAATGAACTCTGTGCAGCACTCTCAAACACATTCTGAGAAACATCATATTCAAACTCTACAGATTCGTCTAAAATTATAATAACCTTAGGTTGAGGTGAAGCAGGGGATACTTTACATTGTTTTTTGGTGGAAACTCTTCTTGGCAATGTTGTAGCTGCCGAAGGTGCTCTTGTAGCCTTTCTCTTTTTGAAGTGCCTAGAAGGTTTTGCCTTGTCAGAGGATGATGGTGAACTAGTGACAGTAACAAGTGTTGTTGTAGGAGACATTGCTGCAGGGGAAGATGTTGTAGGACAAGAATGTTTCCTTTTCTGAGAACGAGGGTTAGATTCTGGGGTTTGTTCCGCCCCAGATGACTCTCTGGCCTTTGTTTTTCCTCTCTTTCTCCTACTAGAAGCCCTAGTTTGCACCCGGGCAGAGGACTCTGGTGTGAGAGCTGCAGGACCAGGTGCTACAAGACCAGATGACCCTTGCCCTGTTCTCCTACTGGTAGACGCCATTTCCTCTTTCTTTTTTCGAGGCTGTGGGGTAAGTGCCCTAGGGGGTTCTGGAGTTGCAGGCTCTTCTAGGCAACAAATTCTTGCCAGTAAAGAGGTGATACATCTCTCAAAGAGTGTTCAATCAACAATTTTATGAGGCCATGGTGAGCAATAGAATTATCCTTCCTCTATTGGGTTCTGTGGGAACATTGTTCCAGAAATTTTAACAAAAAGTTCAGAACATTAACAGCTAACCCATGCCTCATATGACTTAGCAATTTGAAGTGGTAAGAATGCAAGTAATAAAAATGGCCTTCACAAGTTAAATACCTGATTATGAAAGTAGCGTATTCTGGGTATGGAGGAGGCAACGACACTCACTCTCATCCCTGCTTCGAGACTTCCAAAGGTCCATCAGTGGGTATTGTAAATTCTTCCCTTGCAGAGACAACATCTGAAGAAAAAATTTCTCCAATGGCTGGAAGCCCGGTTACCTTTGCAATTCTTTCTTCAGTTACAACAACTGTTAGACCACATACCATAGCCTCCCCTTCAGAAAAGGTTCTCAAAAATTCGCCTGCAACCTCCTCATTAAAAGCATCTAAACTCAAAAAATAATTAAGCCAACCACAAAGGCTGAATGCTTGGACTGTTTGAGGATTTTGCATTAATAACTGATGAGCTACAAGCTCATGTCTTACCAGCTGACCACCCATGTTCACAGTTTTTCCTTAGCTGAACTCAACTCTTTTCTGAAAATCCAAAAAATTGCCTTTCTGTTCTGGTTCTTTTTTGTTCCGCCATCACTTTTCTCTTCTTTTCCAAAAATGAACTTTTTAAACAAGCAATTTTAAATTATGATTTACAATGAAAAACATGCAATGAAAAAGACATGCGATCATATTTGGAAAGTACCAGAAAATAATAAAGAAATATTATCTGAGCAATTGTGACAGTGGCGAAAGGACAGGTTTGAAAAGTGAATTATCCCGCCCCCTACTTAAAGTATGACATATGTCCACATATGTACTAGGGAATAGGCGGAGATCAAGTAATAATGACTGATACAGACATAGTAATAAATGAATAAAATGAAATAAATCAAAGATGCGATAACAAAAGATATTGCGTACCTGTCATTAAATACTTGTACGTGCTGAAAAAGATGACGGCCTCGACATGAGATGACAATTGGGAATGAGATCATAATAAGAGTGGTGTGGATGAATGAGGTGGATGGGTGACGTGGACCGACGAGATGAATGGATGGAATGGATGGATGGTATGGAAGATAAAAAAGTGAAATGTGGTGACAAGTGGGAATGAAGAAAAAGGGGTTTCCTTAAAAATGAAACTTTTATTATGAGCATGCATTACAAAATTACGGCGAAGTTGCAGGAGAAAAGCTAAAGCCTTCGACTGCAGGAGGATTAGTGGCAGAGTCCTGAACGAACTGTTGCATGAATTTTTCTTTTGAGACTGGTTTATGGTACAACCAGAGGTAGTGTCCATTAACTAACAACTTGAATCTAACAGGATCAATTGTAACAAGTTGAACTGAACCATTAGTAAATACGTTCTTAATTTCATACGGGCCCAACCATCTGGTTTGTAATTTGCCTGGACTATCCTTATATCATGAGTCATAAAAGTAGAGCCCAATCTCCTACTTTGAATTTATTTTCCTTAATGTATTTATCATGCCACCTTGTTCTCTGATTTTGTATCATCTCAGTGTGCTACAGGGCATTCTTTCAGAGCTCATCCAGAGCATTGAGCTGCATGATTATGTCCTTTTGTGCATTTGTTAAATCCATATCCATCTCTAATGCTGTTCTTAGATTCTTATGTTCAAATTCTATTGGCATCACAACTGTTTTACCATACACTATTTCAAAAGGTGTATATCTTGTAGCAGTCTTCCAAGTAGTACGGTAGGCCCATATAGCTTCTGGTAACCTTGTGGCCCATTCCTTCCTATGAAAATCTATAGTTTTAGTCAAAATGGCCTCTATGTCCCTATTGGTGACCTCAACCTGGCCATTGGCCTGGGGGTGATAAGGAGTTGATTTCCTGTGTCGTATATTGTATTCATTGACTAAAGTTGTGATAAGTGTAGAAGTAAATTGTTCTCCTTGATCTGTCACTATTTCCCTAGGGACACCAAACCTAGTAAATATTTCCTCATAGAGGAATTCAGCCACTTTATTATCCCTAGCATGTTTCATAGGTTTAGCCTCTACCCATTTTGTGACATAATCTGTGCATACAAGGATGTAGGACTTACCATTGGAAGGTGGAGCAATTGGTCCTACAAAATCCAGTCCCACTTGTCGAAGGGTGCAACTACAACTTGTGGAAATAGAGGCATCTCATTAGATTGAGTTGGTCTTCCCATCCTCTGGCATCTGTCACATCTCCTAGTATATTTGGCTGCATCTCTATGCAAAGTTGGCCAATAGTAATGGGTATTTAAAATTTTCATCGCTGTCTTTTTGGTAGCAAAATGTCCACCACACGGCTCATCATGACTTGCATAGAGTATATCATGAGTGTCCTCCTCTTGTACACATCTCCTCATAACTTGATCTGGCCCTGTATAAAACATGCAATCTGCAATCCAAGAAAAGTTAAAGCTTTTCTCTACCAATAATCTATTTTCCTTAGGGGAGAATTGAGGAGGAGTTCTTCCTGTGACTAGATAATTTGCTATATCAGCATACCATGGGTGAATAACCTTGATTGCAAATAGGTGTTCATCAAGAAAGGATTCTTCAATAAGTGCAGAGTCATCTTGCCTTTGAATTCTAGAAAGGAAATCAGCAACCACGTTGGCTTTACTTGGCTTGTCCATAATTGTAATATCAAATTCCTGCATCAACAATAACCATCTTGCTAGTCTCCTGGATATTGAGGCTTTGTTCATGAGATACCGGATTGCTGCATGATTAGTATGGAAAAATATCTAATAACCAGTGATATAATGCCTAAATTTATTGAGGTCATAGATGATTTCCAACATTTCTTTTTATGTAACAGTGTAGTTGAATTCAGCCCCTTGGAGATTTTTGCTTATGTAGTAGAGTGCATGTTCTATTGAACCATCTTTCTGCCCCAACACTGCGCCAATGGCATAATTCAATGCATCAGTATGAATATGAAATGGAAGTGACTAATTAGGTCCTTTCAGAACAGCTGCCTGTGTAAGGGCAAATTTTAAGTCAAGGAATGCTTTTTCACATTCCTTTGTCCAAGAAAAATCTGCATCTTTCTTCAACAGACTGTATAAGGGGCTTGCTATTTGGCTGAAATCCTTGATGAATCTTCTATAGTATCTGACATAGCCTAGAAAGCTCCATACTTCTTTCTGCTTAGAAGGAGAGGGTAGCTTAGAGATGACCTCAATCTTAGTAGGATCAACTTTAATTCTTGCAGCAGAAATATAGTGACCAAGCACTATTCCCTCCTGCATCATCATGAAGCACTTTTGACTATTCAACGATAGGTTGTGATCTTCACATCTCTGTAGTACTTTCTCCAAGTTGGCTTGAGCTTCCTCAAATGTCGTACCATAAATAGTAAAGTCATCCATGTATATTTCCATGCAATCATATGAGATGTGTGAGAAGATACTTATGACTGCCCTCTGAAAAGTTGCAGGAGCATTATAGAAACCAAAAGGAAAAACTGAATAGGAAAACGTTCCCCAAGGGCATGTAAAAGTAGTCTTTTCTTGATCCTCAGGATCAATCTTGATTTGATTCTACCCACTAAAGCCATCTAAGAATGAGAAGTACTTTTTCCCAGCTAAATTATCTAGAACTTTATCAATGAATAGAAGAGGAAAGTAATCTTTCTTTATTGCCAAGTTGAGCTCTCTGTAATCTACACATACCCTCCATTTTCCTCCTTTCTTAGGAACAATGACCAATGGGGAAACCCACTAACTATCTGAGATTGGGTAGATAAAGTCAGCTGTTAATATTTTCTTCAATTCTTCTTTAACAATTTCTCTCAAAGCTGGATTAATTCTTCTTTGAGGCTGCTTGATAGGTTTGAAGTTATTGTTAATATATATGCGATGTGTACATATTTTTGGGTCTAAACCCTTCATATCCCCATAGTCCCATGCGAAAGCTCTTTTGTGAGCTTGCAGCATTGTAGCTAGGGCAGTTTGTTGAGACAGAGGTAACTTATTATTAATATGCAGACAACGGCCTGGAAATACTTCTATCTGTTTGGTGAGATCATTTATTGAGGTTGCTGATAAAGGTGGTGCATGTATATCACATAATAGCAAATCATGATGGCTCTCAGGATATAGTTGTTGTAGGAAACATTGCTGAGAACGGCTATCCAAAATAGATGGGCTATTCAAACCAAAACTAAACTGCAAAATGTGTAGAAGTAGGTTATCTTCGCTCTAAAGCTGAGAAAATGGGTCAGTTTGTAGCAACATTAACTGAGCTAATGAATTGAATTCTTCAGATTCCTCTCCTAGATCTGGCCAAATTGGTTGCAACAAATCTGGTAGAGGTTGTGCAGGTGGGTATAAAGCCAATTTCTTCCTTGACTGACCATCAGAAATTGTCATGTCTCCTGAACGACATCCTATAAGGGCATCAGCTGTAGCTAACCAAGGTCTGCCTAGGATAATAGGATATCCTCCTAAGGTTGCCTTAGTGGACAATATGGTGAAATCAGCAGGGTATTCCCAAGACTCAAGAGTGACAATGACATCTTCTATCACTCCATCAGGTGTAACCGTGGAACTATCAACAAGCTGTAGGATAGTCAGTATAGACCGAATGTTTGGAATATTCAAACAATCCATAGTGTGCTTGGTCATCACATTAATGGTTGCACCAAGGTCAACCAAAACATTTCTCACTACTTGACCATTGACATTTATTTTTACTACAGGACTTCTAGGATCAGTATATTTTCGAATGACAACCTTCCCCAACATAATATCGGCTTACTGTCCTAGCACATGGATAGTTTGGGGATCCTTTTTTTCTTCCTTATTTCTTTAAACAAGCATCTTTAATGGATTTTCCATAGACTGGAACATCTTTAATAACTTGAAAAAGAGGAATTTGAACTTGTACATTCTTTAACTGCTCCAAAATATCAAAGGTAGGCTCTTCAATGATCTTGGGTGTAGTAATTTGCAATCTCTGAGGAAAAGGTGGTGTAGCCTGAGGCTACAAGATAGGTTCCTTAGAGGCAGTAGCTAATGCAGGTATATCTTCTGCATGATCAGTAGGTTGTTCAGTGGCAGAGTTTGGAATCTCTGTAATTATAGGTGGTTGTGGAGCAGGGAGAGTGGTTCCAGACCTGAGATGGATATCATTGATATTCAGGTCATAAGCTGGATACTGGTTGACTTCTACAGAATACATTTGTTGTTGTTGTTGCTGCTTATTATTGGGACTTGACAATGGTTGAGCAGGCATAGGTATTTGTTTTGGAAGGCCAGTATTTGCTACAGGTGTTGCAGGAGGAGGCATAAGGGCCGGAGGTTGTGGCTGCTGAGATTGCAGGAATCCAGGGGGTTGGTTCTGCCATTGCTGAGAACCTCTCCATTGAGGGTTCTGCTACCAGTTACCTAGAGGTGGAGTCCATTGTCCTTGAGGCTGTTGTCAACCTCCTTGAGGGGGTTGCCATTGAGGGCTCTAATAGTTAGGCCAGTATGGTTGAGGAGCATTCCAAGGTGGAGATGTGTCATATGTAGGTTGCCATTGGTTATTATAATTAGAGTAAGGATTACCAAAAGTCAAAGGATCCTGAGGCATACCTTGTCTTGGAGCCCATGGTCTCCTTTGTGCAACAAAGAAGACTTGGTCATCATCACCTTCTATCATCTTAAAATCAGTAGGTAACTATTTAGCCTCCATGTTGGCCACCATCTTGCATCTGCAGTCATGTTTCTTCTGTTTACAATGTGGATAGAACTCAGCCTGGATTGCCTCAGTCTTCGCATGTTTCTTGCGATCTTACATGGTATCCAACTGTGTAGCCATGTTGTTTATGATGTCCTGCTTGAAATCAGATAGCAAATTTGTGATCTCCGTCCGAGAAACTCCACTGGAAGAAGACTTTCCCACTGTAGTTTGATGACCTCTACCCTTCTTCACATTTGCTCGAGAGTAATTGAGACATATCTTCATGAGATCATACCAAGATGCTTGAGTGATATCTTCACCTCCCATCAGGTCCAAGGCATCTATACAGGTATCATTGATTCCCCTTAGAAAAAGTAATTTCTGAGATTCTTCATTAAGAGGATGGTCTGAATTCTTTTTCAGAGAAAACAAGAATCTTGATATATAATCCTCCATACTTTTATCTTCCTTCTGTTGAATTCAGAATATATCATCACCTTTACTACCACTCTTACAATATTCCGTGTATTTCTCAAGAAATTTTGTTTGCATGGCTACCCAACTATAAACAACACCCCTTCCAAAACTCATGAACCATCTGAGAGCTCCCTCCTTCAAGGTAGCAGGAAACAATTTTAGTTTGTGAGCATCTGAAGTGTAGTCATAATTGTGACAAAGTATATCAAACTCGAACAAGAAGGTCTCTGGGTCTTCTGTAACTAAGCCATAGAACTTGGGAAGTAATGAAGAAGGAATATTCTTGAGGTTGTCATTGTTTTGTTGAGCAATAATGGGGAATTCAAAAGCAGGAGGTCGATTAGGTGGATTACGTGCCATGTTCACTTGATCAAGTATAGAAGCTAATGGATTTTCTTTAGGTTCTTCGTCAAATGGGCCGAATAGAAAGTCAACACACAAATCTTTAGCAAATGGTTCAATATCTAAGTCTCCTTCGTCCTCAAATAGGCTATAAGCTGGTTCAATTTTCTTAGCAATGGATGGTAGGTTAGGGAGAAATCTTCCCTGAGCATCTCTTCTTCAATGCATGCAACAAAAATGGATGGTATTTTAAAAGATTTTGAAAATAATTGAACTGACTAAACTGCTGCTAACAATGACTATAGCAGGTTCTTAGATTGACACCATCCCCGGCAATGGCGCCAAAAATGGTCGCACCCACAAAAGGATATGAAAATCACGGCAAAACCTATCCTGGGAATTGGATATTCCAGCAGGTGACTAATACCTCTTCGTGGTCATTCATTTACTTGTCAAACCAGGGAACATATGCTTTAAATGGAGCGGCACTATATGTGCACTAAGAACTGGTTTTAGTCACAACCGATTGAAAATAAATACTTGGAAAGAAATTCTACCTATGCTACAGGAAGGTAATGCAAAGTTCTCTTAACTTAACCATAATCTAACCAAAGTAGAAATCATAATAGCTACAATTGAGAGACAAACTATAAACTGGCCTTATGTTGTAGGAACAAACACAGGGATGGATTCTCGATGCTACAGGAATAGTATAAGATTGAGTTTGTGCTAAAACTTCTAAAATGAAATCTAACATGGATTAACAAAAGATAAACAACTACTCTCCTATAGATACTTACTAAGTGGGCCCCCTCAGCAAGCATCAACTAATTTACATAGAAGATTGTGCTCAGAACTCCATCAAATTTTATTCATAATGTGAAATCATTTACATTGATTGTTCTGCTTCAGAAAACTAACAAAAACTCTAATTCATATTATAACTCTAACTCTTACGTAATCTACTTCTCTATCTATCGCCTTCTTGTTCACCCATGTAGGAGGAACACTTATTTAAAATCAGGAAAACAACTAACTAACCCTAACAGAGAAAGACGTGGATGTAAAGTGTATCCCAAAATTGAGGAACAGACTTCATAAATGAGTTTATCCGTTCAACCCGATCTAGAGAGAATCTAGCACTCCACTCTTTCTAGATTAAATGTCATTTAAAATCCTTCCCAACAGTTTCGGTCAAAGAGTATTTGCCATAGCTTCCTCGAAGTCGTGCAAAAAATGGACTTTACTGCAAGGCCGAGATTGGCTACGCTTGACTCGATCATACTTTCTTCAACAACCTGCGAAACACAAGGTAACAGATGCAAAAGAAAAGGTGCATAGCACATACACAATATCCATTCATTAATCACATATTTAAATCTATTTCATCATTCAAAAACTACATGCATTATACCAGTCATTTGGGGAGTCAAATAGAGTAATAAATATAGACAAATCAACATAATAGGTTGTAGGAACATGAAAGTGTATTGCTACAAGATATCCCCCAATAAAAGGTTTCAAGAGAGTTAAACAACCATGAACAAAAAAAGTAAAGGTATTAAAAGTACACCATGACATCCAAATTATGAGCATATTTTGGGCTCATTAGAGGCAACACCCCAATTTTTTTTTAGCAAGGGAAAATCTTTGATTTGTCCCTTTTTTTAATGTATCAAGACTACTTGCAAAAATAATAAAGAATGTTTTAAATGATAAAAAATAGAACAATTACCAATGTTGGGTTCAACACAAAGTGGTGAACCAAAACAATGTAGAAGCAGTGTTCACATCGGGTTCACCAAAATATAGAGGAAATTTTCTACCCTCAAGATAATGGGATCTCAAGGAGAAAATTACCTCTCAACTACCTCAATTGACATAGCTCAAGTTTAATGGAAATAAGGGAATGTGAGATTTAACATAGTACAAAAATTATTTAGACCTTTCAGATGTCAAAAACTGAAAGTGTAGGGTATATAGGTCTTTTGGATAGACTGACAAGCTCTTTGTCCTATACTATAGCATGAAACATAGACGTTTACGGGACATGTCATTTTGTATAGACAAAAAATAGAATCTACTGACATAAAGGTGATAGTGCAACCTATGCGAGCTTCAAAGCTTAAGATAATAAAATACAATAAAATAATAGATTATAACAATACTATAGTTAATTGCTCAAATGACAACATGAAGAGAAAAAGGATAAAACCACTAAAGGATGCTTAATGAATCTCCAACACAACAATATTTCTCCTCCCTTGGGGAGGAGGAGTGGAATGAGGAGGGTGAGGATGGGTCTCACTCCCCTGGGGCTACCCCTTCTAAGAAGAGAAAGAAGGGAAACCCTAAAGGAAAACAGGAAACCAAGAGGATTACTCTTCAGGAGTCGGAGTCCCAGTCCATTGGCAATGATACAAAGGTGGGTTCTAGGGATTCCAAGTCCAAGAACGATGCTATGGATATCAGACAGATTGATGTTGAGGTAGGAGGTAAGGAGGAGGGTTCGCAGGAGAATGTTGTGATCATGGAGACCAAGGAGAAGCCCAAAAGGGCTTCTAAAGATATTGCCAAGTTGAGGAACCAAGACCCAAAAGATGTTTTAAAGGACACCACGGAGCATTGCAAGGAGAAGGGTCTAGAGGAGAAGACAATTGAAATTGATGACTCCCCGATTTGAAACACACCAAGTGTGGAACCTGCTGGTGAGAAACCTGTGCAAGAGGAGGAGGGTATTAATCAGAAGCTCGAGAATCCAAAACCTCTTAATGTTAACCCCTTGTCGAAGGACTTCTCCTACCTTAATGATTATTCCACCTCAAATCTTCAAACTCCTTGACATGGCGAGGGCGAGGGCCACTGGCACTTTCAAATTGGCTAAGTGGACTCTATAGGAATTCAACAAGGTTAACATCAAAATCAAGGGATTGAAAGACAATGTGCAAAATATTCCAAAAGGCTATGCCTTGGATATTATGATTGATAGAATTGTTGATCTTGAGTTTTTGTTCTCTGATTTCAAGTCCTTATGTGAACAACACCTAGCTGATTTAGAGGCCAAGGTTTTGGATACCAACTTAGACATTTCTGTTAAGAATAGCGTGGATTCATTGGAGGTCCTGTTCCGCAAGATGAGTGAGCTAAGAGAAGACCAATTGTATTTTTATAAGATGACGGATAAGGATGAGGTGACCAAAGGAAAAGGGAAAAAAGTTGGAAAGGATAATGTTAAAGGCCTTGCTATTAGAGGGATGGGTAACTTGAGGAAGACATTTGAGGATGAGAAAAAATAATTTTTGGAAATGATTGGCCTTCATAGGAAGTAGGAACTTGAGGTGGTTAACACCTTAAGAAACATGAAGTAGTGTCTAGTTCTATGTTTTTATTTGTTGGTTTCTTTGTTGTTGGGTTTCTGTTTGATTCATGTTGTTTTGTTGCTTTTTTGCTGATGGTTGTTGTTGATAGTTTTTTGTTACATCTCTAAAACAACATTTTGTATCTTCAATTGTAAAGGGTTACGGGTCCCTTCAAAACCTATTTCTCCCATATAATTAAAATAATATTTCTCCTCAAAACTTACACACATAAGACTAAATAAAAATGTCGGGGTTGTTTGGGGAAGCCAGAGAGAGAGAGAGAGAGAGAGTTGTGAGAGCCAAGATAGTTGTAAAAACTATTGTGAGAGCTTGAGACTGCTATAGTAAGTTGTATAGAGTTGTGCAAACTTGAGAGAAAGAGATATTTTTCGAGAGAGAGTTAGAAATATTTCAATAGAGAGATGTGTAGAGTGAAAATATCCATCTAAAAGTGAGAAGAGGAGGGAAAAAAAATGATTGTCAAGCCATTACGAATCGTCCTAAGTTGTTTCCACTAACCTAGGTAGGTGGCAAGTGGAAAAATGCTTAGAAACTAACTTTGAATGATTAAATGTTGTGGGATGCTAGTGAAGCATGCAGACATCTATGCTAGGCGCTAGTGTCCAAACAAATTACACTAAAAAAATAGTGGGAGATGAGAAAATCACATGGTTAATGCAAAATTGACACACAAATATAGTTGTTGACAAGAATCTTGAGCATCTTGAGAGGGAAAAAGGCTGATGCATGGGCTAAGACGATCCTACACAAATACTAAGGGATTGGATACTAAAGTGGATACAAAATTGTAGGTGAAAGTGCAAGGGTATGCAATTTTTTACTCTACAAGGGGTCACTATTATATTTCAATAACTTTATCATGCATAAAAAATGTAGTTTCCTTGCTATCATGTTCAACTCTTAGAGGCATAGTCATTGATTTTCCCGCCCATTTGATTGTCATAGAGTTCACTGCCCTTGCACTATCACAAAGTTCACTACCCTTTTGATTGTCAATTGATTGTGCATTGTTTTACTGACATATTATATTGACTGTGTTATGCTCTTTCCATTTTTTTACATGTTCATTATCATGTTGATGTGTTGATAATCATGACTATGTTTAGTCCTTGTATCCTCCTTTCACTCTCACTTCAACATGACTGTTACTATGCTTGTCATGACTATCCCTCTTGCTTTTGACTATACTGGCCTTTTATGGAAGTCACCATAGTGAGTCTCATCAAGGTTGTCACACATATCTCTTCCTTTCTATTGTCCTGCATAGGGGTGTCATTTGGTTTTAGGTCTCTTGCTATGACAAGATTGTCTTCCTCTACTATGATCTCATTGGTTTTAACTCACACATGGATTACCTTCATTGAAGGTCTGTCATATTTGCATAGGCTAGCACTATCCTTTTTCACCAAATTATTTTCTAGTGATCATTTTGATCACACTCTATTATGCCTCTTGTTAAATGTCCCTTTGTATATTTTTCCATGCTCTTACTTTCATCTTGCAAATATTTTTGGGAGTTTATCATTTTCTTTCCCATTAGATTTCTCTGTCAAATTCTAACTCATCTATCAACATCTCTAAGTAACATCATAATTATGACCTAACATTGTTATCTATAGATGTGTAATATAAGAAAAAGGTGATCCTAGGTCCTAAATGCAAAGAACCTAGGATGCAAGGGGCCTTTTTCCAGGTTACATTAAGATGTAGATCAACAAGGTGATTAGAATGACTTAACACCCTAAAGGTGAGCCAATCATTTAGAATGATTAACTTGATTAGACTATGTTCCCTATTATGTAAATTGCAAGATCCCGACAATTGACAGATTGAAACAATACTTTGCAGGTGGATCTAAAAAAGTACAGAGTGATATGTACCTACCCATAAAAGCTTGTTTTAGCCACCTTAGAAGGACATAGTTGCCAAGGGGCATCTGAGTCCTTGTAGGGGTGTCCTGCTCAACTTTTGGGGTCCTTTGGTGGAAAATTTGAAACTTATGTTTTTCCTTACAAAATTGTCGGAACACTATTGAATATTTATGTAACTAAGTTTTCATGGGTTGACAAGATGTGGGGCTTCAAATGCAACAATGAAAAAAATTTCCTCTAGCTTCCTTCAATCCTCTTCAACCTGAGATTTGCACATTCAAAGAGAGAAGAAATGTTGGGACATTTTATGGGTTTTCCTTAGTCAAACCCCGTGTAATTTTTTCCACTTCCACAATGGAAATTTTGATAATAAATGGATAATTGAAAGGAAGGAATGATGAAATCACAAAGTGTTGTAACTCAACACCCTTAAATGGCTACCTTGAAAGACTGAAGTTGTACACATCACCTCAAGGTCTTGGATGCTTGAAATAATTTGGAGACCTACAAAAAGGGTTAACCTTCACAAAAAAATGATAATATGACAACATGAACTCACATACACTTTGAATTGATGCTTGGATCTTGAATTGCTACAATAAACCACTGAAATGTTGCTCTTGACTTGCTCTTGAATGCTCTTAATATTAACCTCTTGCTAGATTCTTTCACTTCTAGTTTCAAATGGTGAAAAGACTAGGTATTTATATACTATTATTCTAATTTCTCAAAAATTAGATCTCGAAAGCCGACACTTAAAATTTGAATTTTGAATGTTAAAATGCCACCAATAACATGCCCAAGGGTGTATGGGTCCTAGACTAGATTTCCAAGGCATTGAATGTTGAGAGCAACATATGGGTTAGATGCATTTATTCAATGCATGCAGTTTATTGAAAAGTGGTACAAATGAGCTCCGAAATACATAATTTTAGGACATTAGGGGGTCAATTAGGCTCAATAATTTAGGGGGAGCAAAACATAGTGTGGAATTGTTAAGGGTGACAATTTTCTACTCTACAAGATGAAAAGGTACCCAAAGTCTTCCAATGCTAGCTTGTTATCCACTCTCATCATGACTATTCTTTAGGTCCTTTGATGATGCTTGTTCATTGAATCTAAATCCTTGTACATTCTTTGTTATGCATTGTGACTACCCTTTCATCATCTAGTTGTCCTCTACTATTCTTCTTGATAGTGCCTTTGTTCTTCATTAGTCCTCTTCCATCGTCTGGATATATTTTTCCATCCATATTATCATCTATTCTTTCATCCTTTATCCTCTAACTCTCTCATCTATTTTGAGAGAACACTTGTGTTCTTTGAACCCACCTATCCTCTCGAGGGGGCATACCTAATTACCATCCTTTCAGTGACTAAGGCATCATGCCACTAGTCCTTATCCCATCCTTTTACCTAATATTTTTTATTCTTCTTTGATACAACACCAATTCTTATAGTCGCAATGTCATATCAAAGAGGGACAATGTCATGTCCCCTGAAATTGTGACACCCAAATAAAAAATATTGAAATATTAATAAATAAATAAAATGAATATAAAATATATATATATCAATATTAGCAATTTAATATACTATTATAATTATCTTCAAGTAAATAAAATATAAATATTAAACAATACAAACAATTGATATTATTAAATAGTCACTATCAACAAATTAATATTTATGCCTTAATATTAAATATCAAATATTAGAATGGGTCTGCCATTGAGGGCCGAGGGGGTCATTACAATGGGTGATTGTTGGCCACCCTTGGGCTGAGAAGGAGTGCTCTAAGGGCATCCTTGTGTGTGGACCTCTCTTACCTCACCTATGAATTCGATGATCAAAGGATAATAACTTGAGAGTGTTTTAGAATCTATTTGATTTGCTTTAAATTTACAAATTGAATGCACTGTTACATGTAATGTGCAAGAAGCAATAGATTAATAAGAAAGGCTACCTTGATTCTAATTTTGTTTAAATTAATGCCCATTGATTTGGTATTCTTAATTCGTGAAGTATATTTGTGTTTCTAGGATTAATGTCTTTCAATTGTTTCCTATGATTTGCAATTACTTTGCATATTATTATGCTTTCTATTTGAGTGTATTTATATTTCTTCCTACCTTATCAGTACTTACGCATTGCATACCTTGACTGAGTTTATGTGCTCTACGTATAATTACATGATTTATACACCTTGTGTGTAATTTATTGCTTGTTGCTTTTGTGTGTATTAGTCCCACATTTAGTGTCTTACTTCATGTATTTATAAGTGTATTTCGTGTATTTGTATGCTTCATGTGTAATATGTGATTATGCTCTATACATGTTTTCTCCATGCTTTGTATCTTGTATACATTTATGGCTAATATATTCAACATGACTGCTTTGTGGATAACTTCCCGATGTGTCTTTCATGATCGGTGTGTTTTCAGCGTGTCTACTCCATTCTCATGCATACTCGCAATTAACAAGCATACCTCATGCTTTCAAGTGTATACTTCATGAATACTTCATGCCTTAAGTATTCGAGTATATCTTCCATGTTGGTGTATGCTCCATGTATTTATTCGTGCTTGTACTTCATACTTTACTGCTTACGTGTATTCCAATGTATGATTCATATCTTATAAGTATGCCTCATGTCTTACATGCTTGTTTTATGCCTAATGTACTTTTGCATGTTTACTGCATGTGTATATTTCTATTATGTATGCTCTATTTCTTGAGCGTATACTTATGATTGAACATGTATACTTCTTCAAGTGTATTTGCATACCTTGAATGTATTAACATGCCTTACTTGTGTTTCCTAAGTGTGTTTATTATATCTTGCGAGCGATTATGTGTTTGCTATATATTTGATGTACCTTTAGAATGATTATTTCATGGAAGCTTCATGTGTGATTAATTCATGTTGTCAAGATTCTTCATACACGAGTGCCCTCTCAATGCCTTGAATATGCTTTACGTATGTTTTCTCATGCTTCGTATGCTACTAGCTTCATCACTAGGGTGATTGTGGCTTACAATATCTTATGTGCATACTTTGTGACTATTTCATGTATTATAATTTGCTCCATGTATGGTGTGTATTCAACATGAGTGATTATATGTGTACCTTTTGTATGTCGTTGATTACTACATGTCTAAAATACTTTCTCTATGTGAATTCAACATGAATGATCGATGCATTTTTAACATGAGCGTCTACGTGTATGACTTACATATAACCTTTGTGTGTTTTCAACATAGTTATGCCATGTGTGGTTATAATCGCTTGTGCTTAACAATAATAAACCACTTTCTTAGTAGATTAGTTGTAATTCAATTTTGAGATTGCTTGAAGGCAAGCAATCTTGGGCAAGGCGGACTGTTATGTCCCCCGAAATTGTGACACCCAAATATGAAATATTGAAATACTAATAAATAAATAAAATGAATATCAAAAATATATATATCAATATTAACAATTTAATATACTATTATAATTATCTTCAGATAAATAAAATATAAATATTAAACAATACAAACAATTGATATTATTAAACAATCATTATCAACAAATTAATATTTATGCCTTAATATTAAATATCAAATATTAGAATGGAATAATAAATACCATATAATACATAAATATTAAATCATAAGTAACAAAGACAAACAAATAAAAAAATGGACTGAATATCCAATAAAACACATATAAGATATAGAATAAATAATAGAAAACATAAAATAACATAAATAAATATTATAGAAACCGATCTTTGAATAGCCTCTTAATACAGCAGCAACTATTAAAACAGATAGAAAATTCCAATAAGAAACTATTAGCATTAAGGAACTTTGAGCAGCGATTCATTATCTTCTAAAAAGGCAGCGATCAAGTTTATGGGTGTTAAGAGGAGATCAAAGGTATTAAAGTAATAAGGATTAAATATTATGAAAGGGAAGAAGTCAAGTGTTGCATCTCACATGAGAGGAGGTATTCTTTGTGAAGGGGCATGTCCATTGTTTGGTTTGAGAAGATATGTGGATTAAAAAGGGGAAGTAAGAAAGGGGTCTGCAGATCGTTGGTTGTAGAGAAGAGGAGAGATGGAAGATCAGTGGTAAAATATGAGTATTGGTATGTATTATTTATTATAGGTAAGGATAGTGAGGTATTAGTAATATTTCATATAAATAATATTTATAATTTGATGACAATATTTGATATATAATGCTATTCATAATGTTATTTGATTATTTATGATTTTAGAATGTAATAATATGTGATGTATAATATTATTTAAGATATTATCCTTAGAGTGTAAAGTTATGTGATGAACAATATTATTCATGATATTATCATTAGGATGTAATAATATCATTTATAATATTGTCACATTAGTATTTGATACTATAAATAATTACAATTTATTAAATAAATGACAATAAAGGAATGGACTAAGAATTTAGTAATGGTTGGAGTTGATATATATGTATTTGATAAATATAAGTATATTAAATATAATGTGTTTTATGTATATAATTCATATGTTGATAATTGTATTTTGGTTATTGATGAGTATATATATATATATATATTGAGACCCATAAATACCTCATAGGTGGTGGACACATACAATATATACAAGATAATGCATATACATAATATATTATTTGCGATTATCCAATAATGATGCTTGTAGCAATTATTGAGCCTTGCAAGTAATAATGACTCCATTCATTCACGATGATGTTAAATGGTATAATAGAATTCCATCTATGAGATCTCGAAAGACGTTTGTACTCATTAAGGAATCATTCATAGTGAATAATATGAAGGAAATGAACAATCCTTTGGCAATGAACAAATAATTAAATCATCTTTGATCTAATTAAACGTTATTACTGAAATTTATTAATCTCTAACATCTCTAATGTCTCTTTGAGAAACACTTTGAAAGCCAAATTCGGGTTTAAGTGCTTCCACTAGAAAGGTGTCATTACAGACAAAATGTAGACACCTAAAAATTGACCATACCTTGACCACACTTGATTTTACCTTGTCCTAACCAATTAATTAAATACATATTCATTATTTATTTAATTAATTTATCCATTACGCTGATCCTAAAATCCCTCAACTAAATCAATTAATAAATTTATTTAGGCTAATTAATCTACATTACTTTTTCCTCCAATATTTAATTTCACATTACCCCTCAATCCTTGTCTATTTAATCCTAGCCATTAAATCCATTCACATGGATCACAATCTAAACTTTTCATCACATGACAAGTACCCTTACCACCTTTATCCTCACATGTGAAAGGATGAAAAATTCAAACTAACTTTACATCTCATCCATCAATTTCATATTACATCTTCAAATCTTAACCATTCACATAAGGATGTTTCCCTAATGCACCTCCTAAACCTAGACCTTATCCCTCATTTGACACTTGTAAAATGACTACAACTTTAATTCAAACTTTAATCCTTAATCTATCCTAGTCATCCATCAACCAATCTATCGTGGCCCTTGATTTATCTCATTGAAATTATATAAATGAGAGGCCTCTCATCCTATTGTTTTGATTAAAATAAAAATGGGAAAGAGACTGCACCCTTTAAAAATGGCCATAAAGTTCAAGCAAAAGGATCTCACAAGAAGTGAGACAACAAAAAAACTAAACAACAATTTTATAGATTAGACTAGCAGAGAAGCAAAAATGCTGACACAAACAAGGACTAGAATGAGTCCAAAACCAACTACTCATCACCCAGTAGTCAAAGACCCTTGATATATTTCCATTCATTCGCCAAGAATTCAAGCTTCTCTTTGAAGGACAAATCCTTATGTTTCTTGCTAACATCTTCAGTAGAAGGGGAGGTAGAACTTTCCCCTTTCTTACCTTTCTTTTTGGAGTTGGTCTTGGTGACATCTAGAAGATCATCACCTGCACACTTACCCTAACAATTCTTAATCTCTTGTTAGAACAACTGAATGGTGACAACAATGTTCTTCACCGTCTCTTTACTATACTCGACAATCTCGTGTAGGCTATGAATGGTTTTCTCTTGATTGCTTTGCAAGGTCGCCACCTCTTCCAAAATTTTGTTTCTCCCCTCAAAGTTCCTAATGGAAAAATTTAGCTCCTCAGCCTCTTTCTCAATATTAGCCCACTTCTCGAATATCTTCGCCAAGCAAGAAAGGAAGTTCCAATGACCAACCAGAGTCCACTTCTCCTAGCCAGTCCTAGGTTTTTTTGAACAAAAAAAATCCAAAATTTGGATCTTAGTTTTGGTGGCAATGAGTTGGGACAATGAATATTTTTGGATTGACTTATTTCATTTAATTTCAACCGTAGGGGAGCACAACTCTTGTAAATAGCAGAATCTGATAGAGATTCTTCAGGCTCATGAACTTGGTTAACATTTTGAACAGGGGAGTTTGGGGACTAGTAGGGGAGGTAATCTATTGGCATATGGCTTCTAGTGTTGTCATTGATGGCAACTGAAGCCATCTCCATGGTCTGCAGATCTGTATCTAGTCATATCGGCAGATAAAGTGAAATATTGTGTGTTACCGACAGAACACTTGAAGAACAAGGTATTTGGTTAGTCAGTTAATCTATCTACTTCACCAGATCATCATTTTGTGTTGTTGACCCCTGGGATTGCTTGTTGATCATGTATATTATCTTATTACTAAATTTTTTGGTGTTGCATTAGTTGCAGTACAGGCTTGGAGGTCCGGTAGGATGTTTTCTGTCTATTTGCTTGTTGTAGCCAACTCAATGAATGTGGCACGTTGTGGATGGGTAAAGTGAAGTTATTTAAAATGTTTTTATGTTCAAATATTTAATTATGGGTCCCAACTATAGTCTAGCCAACTTTTTTGGGTGCACATCAAAATTGTTCATGTTTTGGGTTGATAGTTGATAATATCTCCAAGTTTTATTAAGGCCAAGCTATAGCGACTTAATTTCTAGATGCAGATATATATACATATATATATACATATATATATATATATAGAGATTTGATATATCATTTGGTGCATGAGAGAGAGAAGTGTGGTAGTGGATAGTGAACATCAGAAGGGTGATTAGGTGATTATGTATAGTTTCACTTGTGCATTAAGATTTTTGCAAAGTGAGTTGTGCAAAGTAGAGCATAATTGTTGGATCAGTCAGAAGGATAGAATATTATCCGCAGAGCTTAATTGGAACTGTAATCAGGCAATGTTGATGTTATTTCATCAGTTCATTCTTTTGGATCTATTCCAAATCATTGTAGGGTAGTGATCCCATCCTTTTTGAGCAGTGAGCTCTAGACAGTGAGCCTGAATGCAAGTGCATTCCCATTTTGTACTTTTCATTTTAGGTATAATCATATTATATTGTGGATTAGCCATCCACCATGTTTTTTCCCCTAACAGGGTTTCCACGTAAAATTTTTGGTGTTATGGTGTTGTGATTACTTTCTTTCTGACGATGCATGTTTCTTTTGTTGAATGATTAAGTAAGTTAAATGATAGAATAAATAAGTTGAATTTTTTCACAACAATGTGTTGCTTGTTTCCAACAATTGGTATCAGAGCAAGTTCCTCGAAAGAATTCTTACAGCTTGAGGAGATCTTGGAAAGTGTTTCTCAATGGATACAAGCAGTCTTCAACAACAACTCATGGTGGCCCTAGATGATCTTGACCAAATAAAATTTGAGAATTGGGAACTGCAAGAAAATCTTGAGAATGCAGAAAAGTTCATTCAATCACTAAAAGACAAGATCAATGAATCAAGGGAGAAAAGAAAGGAATTATGTGGTCAGCTCAAAGAGAAGAACAAAAGCATGGAAGATGAACAAATCAGTTTAGCTTCGAAAGAGAAAATGGAAGAATGTGAAAATATTTCCAAAGAGAATGTTGCCTTGAAGCAAGAGATGGAATCTATCATGATGAAAATGACCAAGGAGATTGAGGACAGGAAGAAGAATGAAGAAAAGCTTGCACAGTCTTTGAAAGAAAAGTTTGAACAATGCAGCCGACTAGATAATGAATTGGAGAAATCCAAGAATAATGAAGAAGTGCTTGAAAAGCAGCTTGATGATCTTAGAGATGAACTTGCCACTGCAAATGAGTATAAGGAAAAATTCAAAGCAAGCTCAGCCAAACTTGATGAACTAATTAAAGGAAAAAGGATTGATGGTGACATACAAGGTCTTGGATATGAAGAAGGAGAAAGTTTCGGATCTGGACAAAGGAATTTCGGACAAGGAAGTCAGATCAAAGGATCCAGAAGAGATTTGGTAAGGAAACCAAATGCTCAAAGATTTAATGGCTATTGTTATGTTTGCAAAAAAATTGGTCATATAGCTTCTCAGTGTAGGATTAGAATGAATACAAGTAGACCATCATTCTCAGGGTAGTGTTTTAATTACTATAAGTATGGTCATAAGTCAAGTGAATGCATAATTGTGATGAAAAAATTTCATAGAGATGTCAGATGTTATGCATGCAATAGATTTGGACATATTGCTAGCCAATGTAGATCAAGACAAAGTTAGTGGAACAATTGGTCTGGATAGAGAAATTTTGTGTGCTACAACTACAACAAATTTGGCCATATTGCCAGATTTTGCTAGAACATAAGAGGTCCAGTAAAACAAAACATGCAATATGATGTTAAAGGAAAAGGAAAAGTCACTATTGATGAGATCAAGAAGAAAATGTAGAAGAAATGGGTGAAGAAGAATCCCTCTATAGAAGGAAATGGACCTGCACCAAAAGCAACTTCTGGTAATTCCTCAGGGAACTAATTTTAGGTCTCTGGCATAGGGGGAGCTATCAAGAAAAAATCTTAAACGCCCTCTTGTAGATGAATGATACTAGAATTCGGATATGTCCAGTAGGAGAGTTGATACTTTTTAGATGTTGTTTGACCAGTTAGAAGCATTAGTGAAGAACATTGGAGATCTGCATAAGAATCATCTATCTTGGTGCCTGAAAGGAAGAAAACTGGATGAGATACGGAAAGGGCATCTATTGCAAAATAAAGGAGTTAGGTATGTGGAAAATAAAAGGAATGGCTTCAACCCTCATTTGTCATATTGCATTTGGAGAAAAGCATTTTGGAGAGCTCTGAAGTGATCATTGTGAATTTGTGGAGAGACCCAAGCATAAAGGAGAATTTGCAATCAAATTTTGTTTTCGTCCCCAAAAGGTATTTATTGAAAACTTGCAAATTTGTGTGATTGCAATCATGTTTTCTCCTCTGATAGTCGAAGTTAAAGATAGGCTGCGTCGAAAGTTCAAATGGCATTTGTATAAGTCTGTAGATACAAAACCCTTAGGTGCATTTTCATCGATGTTGTACGGAGTCCTGCATATTGAGGATATTAGGGCTTATGTGCATGCAAAAATTGAAGATATGGGAACCTCTCATTTGATGTATTTGTACTCTCATCATATAATTCAAGAAGATTATTACTATGAAACTGGAATTCAAAACCCTAGAAGATAAGAAATTTGTGCAATTTGCAAAATTCCCTGTATTTGAAGAAGATGAATGGGTTTGATATATGTTGAGTCATGTCCATGATGAATTCATGTGGTTGGATGTGTTGTTCAAACTCACAAAAGAAGCTATATGTGCAGTTACATGACTAAATTCCACCAGTAGACTTCCAATTTTGAAGTATGTGAAGAATGATAAGGTTACTGAAGTGACAGGCTTGCAATGGGACAAAAGAGCAATGATGATAGATGATATTGCCATAGTGGATGTAAAATTTGCATCAATGGTTATTGTTTGTAAGGTTTATCACTCAAGCTGAGAGAATTCAGTATCCGGCATAGCTATCTACGCAACATATGAAATGGTCAAACAAAATGTAGGCTATGATTTATGTTGACTGCTCAGAAGCCAATTATTGGAGAATTTTGGAAAAAACAAAAAGGATAAGAAGAACACATTCAAGTACAGTAACTTGCTGATATGTTTGTTTTTCTACTTCTCAGGTGAGGTACCGGGAGTTGGTAAAGTTCAATGGCATAATGATATGTCGATAGTTGTTTAGATATGGAATATGTTATGTGGACTGGATGATTGACAAACTTGCAATACAATCCTTTGGGGATACTTTAAAATTTTTTAGAATATGATGCACACCAAAGAAAGAATTTCTGCCACAATAGTGGAACAATAGAAAGACACTATTTTCTTCATGGTAGACATTGACTAGTGCCATATGGAAGCTATTGATCCTAGAATATTTTGGATCATGCCTATGGGTTATGAACTAGATGAGAACATTTTAAGGATGTATGCAGAACACCTTCTAAATTCACCACTTGATCAGGGAGAAAAAAGGTTTGGTACTTATGTAGAGAAAATCTTGTAGGTTCATTTAGAATTGAAAAATCCCAGGATAGTCAGAAGGGTAAGAAAAGAGACAGAAGCTCTTGTAGAGAGTATTGGCATTCTTGCGCATAAACTAAAAGAAGTGAGAAGGAAAGAGATGAAGCTGAGGTAGCTAAAAAGAAAGAAAAGGTAGAATTAGCTGGTCTGGGATCTCTTGCTCACACTAGAAGTTCCTCTATAGCTCAGTCAAATCAAGTCAAGGCTTCTAGAAAAAGAAAGAAGAATAAAAGCACATGATCTTACAAAGTTGTGTCTGTAGATGAAGAGGAAGAAACTGACTTAGAAGAAGTGGTCAGGGAGATAAAGGCTACTGGTACATAGGCTGTCAAATTGAATAAGAGAAAATTTTCTAGCAAAGGAGAAGAAGCAAAGAAAAAGAAAAAAATTGACAAGCCCAGTATGTTTGTTGAGGAAGTTGAGAATGCAATAGCGAAAGATGGAAATCTCAAGCCACTCTGTGATTGGTATGAGACCTTTGATGAATCTGTTAAGAGAATTCTTGAAGAAGAAACAATAAAGTATATCAATTTTTTTAGTAAAGATCTTGTTGAAATCATGTATGGTTTGCCTACAAGTCTGTATAATGCTTTGGAGTCTAGGAGGTGAAGTTCCTTATCAGAAGAAGAAAATACGAGGAAGAGAGTCCTAACTGATTTGTGCCCAAAAATGACAATTGAAGAAATAGATTTATTCCTTGAAAAAGCTAAAATGGAATTTAAGAGAAAAACAAGAATAAATAAACTCATGATTGGTGAAGCTGACACTGTTGTCAACAAAACTAAGGAAATTTTAGAAGAACTTTAGTCAAGGGATAAGATTAACATTGAGGAAATCAATACTAAAAATGTTCAAGGAAATGAGAAAGTGAATGTGGAGGTAAATGAATTAGAAGAAGAGAATGTTAATGAGGAGAACTTGAATGTGTCTGATCCTCCAGAATTTGAGGATATTTTGACTTCTCCTGATCTGAAAAATACAGAGACACATGTGGTAACTAAGGTCCCTATTGAGGTGTTAACTGAGGAAAAAGAGGTGCATACTGAAGAAGATGAAATGCCTAAAGTCAATCTTGAAGCAGAATCCAAGGTTGAAAAGGAAAAGGATCAAGAAATCGGAATAGAGGAAGTGAAGGAATCTCTATTGGAGCAACAGGAAGAGTCAGATCCTGAGTTAGATGAAAGCTCAATTAACCTATCCACTCTGTCTCCAATTCAGATGATGGTCACTAAAATTGCTCAAGCCAAAGCCAGTGAGAGGATACTAAAATCTCACATACAAGACAATGAATTGCTAAAGCTTGCATATGGAGTTTTACAGAAATTAATGCCTACCTATGTTTTGGACACATCAGGTTCCTCCTCTGGTGAATTAAAGAAGCTAATAAATTTTGTAGATTCTCATTTTGAATCTTTTGAGAAATCAACTTTGGTTAAAGTGAAAAAGGAGTTCAAGGAAAAGAGAGTTGGTAGACTAAATGAACTAATTGCCAAAGACAAAGCTCTGTTAGGCACTTGCATAAAAAATATTCAAGGTACTATGTCTGAAGGAGGAAAAGTGTACAAATCTTGCTTGGTATTGTCAAAATTTATTGAAGCAAATGAGAAGAAGGTGAAAGAAATTGAACAACAGTTGGTCACTATTTCCAATACTTTTGACCCATTAGTTGGTAGTGTTTGTAATAAATAAAGTCAGGTAATGTCTTTGCTCAACCAAATAAAGAGTTTGAAACTTGAAAATGAAAGGATTATTGGTAGAGTATGTGAACTCAAGGGACTAATAAGTCCAAAGATTGAGATCATGGTGAATGCTCTGAAAGAAGCTAAAGATGTTATGGCCACTCCTGATCTGATAAGTTTCAAAGCAGCAAAAACTTTGTCATATCTACTTTGTGGTCATATAACCATTTTGGACAGTTGAAGAAGTGTCTAGGAATCAAACTTAAGTGGAATGAAGATTAACTTTATAGACTTCTTCAAATTTTTGTAAGTCTCAACAGTTTTGCAATTTTGGATTCCCCAATTTTTTCATTGATGTCAAAGGGGGAGAGAGTGCAGTAAAAAATGCCTTGACATTCTAAGGGGGAGAAGTATTCTGAATTTTGGCAGTGTACTTACCAATTTTGACACTTAGTCATTTTTCACTAAGTGTTGCCATCAATTCCAAAGGGGGAGATTGTTGGCATATGGCTTCTAGATTTTTCATTGATGGCAACTAAAGTCATCTCCATGTTTCATAGATCTGTATCTAGTCATACAAGCAGATAAAGTGAAATACTATGTGTTACTAGCAGAACACTTGAAGAATAGGGTATTCGGTCAGTCAGTTAATCTGTCTACTTCACCAGATCATCATTTTGTGTTGTGGACCCCTGGGATTCCTTGTTGAGCATGTATATTATCTTATTACTAAATTTTATGGTGTTGCATTAGTTGCAGTATGAGCTTGGAGGTCCAGTAGGATGTTTTATGTCTATTTGCTCATTGTAGTCTACTCAGAGAATGTGGTGCATTGTGGATGTGTAAAGTGAAGTTATTTAAAAAAAAATTATGTTCAAATATTTAATTATGGGTCCCAGATACAGTCTAGCGAACTTGTTTGGGTGCACATCAAAATTGTTCATGTTTTGGGCTGATAGTTGATAATATCTCCAAGTTTTATTAAGGCCAACCTATAGTGACTTAATTTCTAGATGCAGATATATATATATAAGAGATTTGATATATCATTTGGTGCATGAGAAAGAGAAGTGTGGTAGTGGATAGCGAACATCAAAAGGGTGATTAGGCAATTGTGCATAGTTTCACTTGTGCATTAAGATTTTTGTAGAGCGAGTTGTGCAGAGCAGAGTAGAATTGTTGGATCAATTAGAAGGACAAAAGATTATCCACAGAGCTTAATTGGAACTATAATCAGGCATTGTTGATGCTATTTCATCAGTTCATTCTTTTGTATCTGTTCCAAATCCTTGTAGGGTAGCGAGACCATCCTTTTGAGCAATGAGCTCTAGACAATGAGCCTGAATGCAAGTGCATTCCCATTTTGTACTTTTCATTTTGGGTATACTCATATTATATTGTGGATTGGCCATCCACCATGGTTTTTCCCCTAATAGGGTTTCCATGTAAAAATTCAGGTGTTATGGTGTTGTGATTACTTTCTTTCTAATGATGCATGTTTCTTTTATTGAATGATTAAGTTAAATGACAAAATAAATAAGTTCAATTTTTGCACAACACTGATTCACCCCCCCTCTCAGTGTTGCTTGTTTCCAATATAATCAAGGGAGAACTAGGGGGAGAAACAGAAGGGGAAATGTCCTTGAGATACTAAGGGAGCCCACAAGAGTAGGGTACCATGAGGAATTAGAGTTGTCTAAAATAGAAATTTGGGGAGGGTCAATAAAGCCCACTTTTTTCTTGTTGGTGGGGGGTGGGATCCTCTAAAATAGGGGTTTTTCCTTTATATGTGTAGGGAGGGTTTGACCTTGTTATTCTTGGTTGGTGTCTCAAGGTTGACAAATTATTAGGGCCAAAGGAGGAGGGATTACCATCTGAAGGCTCAAAGGCACTTTTGAGGACCAATGTAGGATTTATCACCCTTGAAAGAGAGGTAATGGTAGGGGAACGAATAATGTTATACCAATAAAGCCTATAAATAAGGCCTTGATGAAAAGGATTTTGCTTTCCTTTATCGTGGATAGATTTAACAGATTTCTCTAGGGATGAAAATATCCAAAAAAAAAATCATCTTGACATTGTATCAAAAATGGTTCAACATAGAGAAGAGTTGAGGATGAAAGTGTTTAAATCTTCTCTCTAGAGTTACATACCTCATGAGCACCTCAACCATCTTCTTCCAAACACCTGGAAAGTCATCCCTGTTGAACCCATTTTGAAGTAAGTTCACCTTCTCCCCTTTTTTGAGGAATATTTCCATGTCCTTCTGGTAGTAACCTTTAGGTTTTTTGGGAATACAAGCCCTATCTAAGGAGAGACTTGTAGCTACAAAAATTAGCTTTGTAGAAATCGCAAAAGAAAGACCTTTGATTTCAACCAAACCATCCTTCCAAGAGTTGTAAAAATCCATGGATAAGTTGGGATCATGTCCTTTAATTTCCTCGATATAGGATGCAAGCTTCCCTTTCTGAAGAATGGGCCATAAATCTGTCATCATATTATTATGCTGCTACAATTTCTACTAAATCTTCCATCTTCATATCCTTATGATTCCCAAATTTCTATTGAATATTCTATCATCATACCTTCATGCTACTACATTTTCTAACATTTCTTCATCATACAATCATCCTATCCATTTGATATATCATCATGTCAATCCTATCATGTTATTGGTTTGATAAACAACCACATTCCTCCATCAACACATCAAAAGAGCACATCAAAAGGATCTAGGGAACACTCTACTTCAAGCTCTATTTGAAGAGAAAGAAGGGTTTCAGGTGGAGGTATTGTGTGTGTATTGCATTATGTTCTATTTTATTTACCTTTAATATTTTCTTATCTTCACCCATCAACTGGGAAATTTAGACTCTCTTAAATGTTGAAAATCATTCTTTTGTATTCTCAATATTTATTCTTATTGAGATATCTATTTTTTTGCAATGGATTGATGATTTAATGCTTGTTCTAACTTGGGTTATATATGTATTAGTATATGAAACCTAGGAAATAGGGTTCCACCTTTTAGGAGATGGAACAAAGGATAAGGGCCTCCTATTTCACTTAGTTTCACTCAAGGAATCCCTAGAGATCTCAATCCAAGGATGGAATAAGGGAAAGAGATCTACTAGAGGCTATCCTAGGGTGTGATTAAAGATAAAAAGGGGGTTCACCACCAAGCAAGGGCTTGGAAAGACTAGTAATATGCAAAACCTAACTATATGACCTATATTATGAAACTGAAATGCAGGATAAAAGTCTAAGAAAGTACAAATGTGCACCTAGAAACTAAAGAGGCTTGAAAGAAGACCTAAAATCCTAGAAATATTGCTTTTGGATGCAAACTAGGACTCATACGCCAGTAGGGGTGATTTAGTCCCAATTTAAGGTTTTAGATCAAAACCAAAATCTGGAACTACTGAATGGAGATCAATAGAAAAAGTTTGAAAATAGGTATACTGGAACTCATACATCAAAAGTGGCTATTTAGTCCCAATATCAGGGTTACTCTAAAACTCTGATATCCTCTAATGAATTCCTGTAGCTTTCCTCCTACCAAATCTTTGGTTTTGAAACATTGAATTTCGCTCTATAAGTGACTTTCTGTGATCTTGCAAGTAAGGTTACAACTTTGACAACTTGACAAATTTTCTCCAATCTTGCTCTTCAATGAATCTCAACCTAGATTTGCAAATCATACATCAAAGAGAGGGAAACGCGTTGTTTTTTTAGTGGATAGTGGTTTTCCTTGGTCAAACCCCATTTTGGTAATCAAACCTTGAAATAAATAGAAATAGAAATAGAAAGGAGGAATGATGAATGATGAATGAACAAAGATGTAATGTTGCAACTCACCAAACCCTTGAATAAGATGTTGCAAACATGTATGAAATGGATAGCATGAGTGTGGATCTTGAATCTTGCTTGAATGATATGGATCTTGTCTTGGATGCTTGCTTGAATCATAAAACCCTACATCACAAATGTTAGCTCAAAAAAAACACATGATGCATAATGACTTTAACATGATGCTTGATACTTGAATAATGCTCCAAAGTGCTTGACAATCAACTCTTGAAGGCTCTTGAATGCTCTTGAATTTCTAGAATGCTCAAATGCTTAGATCACATATGCTCATTAAAGTTGCTAGTTTGTTAGCATAAAATATGTGAAATAACCTTTTTATTTATACTTGTTTATGCCAAATTTCCCAAAATTACAACACTACAAGCCAACACCAGATCTAGGAGAATAAAATCCCACCAAGAATTTGAATTTAAATTAGGTCTAAGCTAAGCAAGAATCATACACCAATTGGGGCGTATGAGTCCCATTAGGCTAAGCTTGGGACACATTTTTCAAGAAATACTTAGTTTAATGTGAAATCTAGATTAAGGCCCCAAAACGTAGGTGGGACCCATACGCCCAAGGTGGCATATGAGTCCCAAATCACTAAATTTGGGCCATACAATCCAAAATCATTATTTTTTGATTGGTCATTTGATATGCATTGGGATTATCCTTAGAAAGATGCATTAATTAAGGCTTCTGGATGCAAAATAAGGCCAATTAAAGCATAAAGAAGCCCAATTAATTAATAAAACCCTAGATTAGTGTGAAATTGTAAGAAAACACTTTACAACACCATAAATAAGGCACAATTAATTCAATTTAAGTCACAAGGGCCCAAACAAGTGTAAAAATTTAAAGGCATACATTTTTCTACACTACATTTAGCCCCCACTTTAGTGAGAGGGGGGACTTGCTTCAAACTCACACTAAAGTAGAAAAACTTGCATCAAGAGGGGTTCAAGTGTACCAATGCTAGTGATGTATTACAACGTCAATCAAGAGGGTTGTGCAAGCCCCCAGGATCAAGATCCTATGGCAAGCCAACATAGGCACAAAAGAACATACATGAAAATGATGTGAGGAGCAACAACAAGGCACAAGCATACACTACCAAAGAAAAAAGAAAGAAGAAGAAAAGAAAAAAATAAAGAGGTGGATCAAGCTTCGACCATTTGTTCCACACATTGTGGATCAAATCTAGGTTGTTTGTCAAAAATGCACGCTCACTCAGAGGCAATGGTGCAGGTGAACCTTTGCAAGAGCAAGTCTCCATGAGGAAAATTTAGGACTTTGAGTTGGATAAGGTATTTTTATGATTTAATAAGGCTTAAATAGCCATTTTTATGTTGTAATGGTCTTAGGTAGTTGTTTTAGGCATAAAGTGCAAAATTGCAAAATATGGACAAAGTTGTCAATTTCAAATGTTGTAGAATGCAAAAAAAGATGTAAAGGCATGAAATGCCAAGGGTCAAAGTAGTTATAGAGGTTGTTGTGTCATTGTAGGAAGTTGTAAATGTTGTATAATGTTTAAATATGATTGTAAACTCGATGGTAAAGGTTGTTGAGGAGTTTGAGAGAAGAATTCAAGAGAATATCTTTGTTTTCAATCAATTTTCTGTGTTTTTCTCCATTTCTAGCCACTGTACGGCTCGTATAGTTGGTTCTAGCATCAAATTTTTGTAGGGATCTATAGTACTATATTCTAAATTTACCTTTGAATTAATTTGTAGGTTTAAAATCAAGTTTGAAACATTTGTGTGCAATCTTTCTTGCATCAGTCTGAAAACAGGGGAGTAAGGGTTTGAGGCTTAAAATATTATAAAAGGCCATTACACCTTTATGTGTAAACTTTTTCTTGGTGGAATGGGCCTAGTAAATGTATTTTTAGGTGTAGGAATAGTCATTTGAGTTTGGAAAGATATATTTAGTGAAAACCATACGCTGTCGTGGTGAAAACTCAATTTTGAGCCTTTGGGACAAGGCAAGTGTTGGTAGATTGAAGGAATTGTTTGAGAATTTGATAAACCCTATTGTAATTTGTGAGAATAAGGGTGTCTTGAAGTATTTATATGTTTGACAGATCCTGGAGTGGTTAGTTGAGTGAAAGAACAAGGAACACTAGTTGTTAAAGGGTGGAAACAAGGGGAAAAGTGTGAATTAAAGAAGGAGGAGTCATAGAAACTTGAGGGTAGCACTACTTGAGGATGAAATGAGTTTTTTCAGGCAAGAATAAGCCTGTTTGAAGTTGTTTTGAGATTGAGAAAGGTCAAGGCATGTGAGTTTCAATAAGTCCTAGTTGTTTGTAAAGAAAGCAAGGGTTTTGTGGAAGGTGGCCATAGTGAGTGAGTTGTGGCCTAAAAATTGGAAATTATGAAGTTTTGGAGGCTGCTTAGTGACTTTTTGAAGGTTTCAAGTAGAGGTTGGAAGTTTAGAAGGTGTCTCTTTGAAAAAGAGGCCTAATTGAGGCTTGGTTCAGTGTAAAAGGCCAGATTTGAGATATTGCTCCAAAAGACTTGAAGGTGAGTTTGAGGTCTCTGAAAATAGGCCTTAATGGGTGCTTAGTTTGATGTTTTGTTGAAGAGGTTGTTTGGAGGTTTTAAAATTTTTGTCAAGGAAAGTGGGTTGGCTAGCCTAGTAAGAAGACCTAGTGGAAGAGTGAAATTCAAACCTAGAGTTAGATTTATGAAAGAATAGTGGATTGAATCTCTTTGAATGGTGAAAGAAAGTTTTTTTCCTACCCTTCATTGCATCAGGCAATGAAACTTTAGGCTTTCCACTGGGTGAGGATTCAAAAGGGTGAGACACACGCACGCGACCGATATTAGCTCACAAGCAAGTGGCTATGGGAAAGTCACGCCTAATTTTTTCTCCCATATGTACAACCATACCAAAGCTATACCTCTTGGTAACTTTGATAAGGCGCCACACAACAATGAAATTTGAGCTTCATGAGGCAACCAAAGCTTCGTATGCTCAAAACTCATGAACAAATAAGATGGCTCTGATGACAAGCAAAGTGTGTTATGCAAGGTGGCCATATAACCGAAAATACAAAAGAGTGTAAGGCATGTTCAAAGGAGTTTTTCTTAGTTCATGTAAGGTCTTAACTTAGGGTACATTGTGCTTAATGTCTCAAAGAGAGGACTAGTCAAACAATAGAAGATCACAACTTAGGGGATGTAGTGTGTCACATCAAGCCACAAAGAGGAATATAATATGCTAAGAGAGATCACACTCTTGAAGGAAATCACACCCAATGACACCACAAAGTGAAAGACACATCGCATGAAGTAAGAAGACTACACAATGAAACATGAATTTTAAAAGAAAAATGTCAATGTATGCCCCCACTTTAAAGAAATTGCTAAACACCATGCTGTGAGAAATTACTTTAAAGTAGAAAATGCTAAATGCTAAAAATAAAGAGGGCATGAGAGCTTATATGGAAATCCCTATGCCAAGTCATATGTTTCCAAATAAAGCTACGTCATGAAAAGGGGTTTCCCCCAAAATGAAATCCCAAAATCACATAAGGGATCCATGTATTCGGGGTTAGTATGTCTTTGCTACAATGTTGTTATAGAGCTCATAAACATCATCATTCCACAAATACTCATGGAACAAGAACAATGACACAAAGAGAGTGAAAACAAAGAAAAACATTTTGAGTCAACATGGAAGGAACCTAAATGTCTTGATTCCTTGCATCATTCCCAAAAGGAAAAACACAAGAGAAATGAAAAGATAAAGGAAAGCTTTTGGGTCAACATGGAAGAGACCTAAATGTATCAACGCATTGTGTCATCCCCAAAAGGAAAAACACAAGACAAATGAAAAGATAAAAGGATTTATGACATAGAGAAGAATGTAGGTACACATAGAGGAATGTCACAAAGAGATAAGTACATCAAACTGAATGGTACAGGGGAGATCACATTATGCACATGCAATCACATAAAGAAACATGAAAAAGAAATAATGTAAAAGACTAGTAAGGCACATGCAATTCGACCTATTAGTAGGTCATATGCATCCCAATCATGTTCATAATTTATAGAAGGTGTAAAAATAGCCAAAGGGACAATAGCAAGTGTCAAACTAGGGTCATTACCAAGTTCAAGACTCTTCCTAGGAGAATTATCATTTAAGCTCATAGAAGAGGAAAACAATGTATTCAATTCATTATGCACTTCTTTATCAATTTTAGCAACCTCATCATCGTCATCTAAGTTAATCACAATGGGAGGTCAAATGATAATGTCTAAGGAAGGATTTATCTCTTGTTGTGGTATAGGAACTTGTTGTTGTGATAAAGAGGGAGACTCATCGTGTATTGCTTCAACCAATTTTATATTTTGAATTTCTTTGTTGTTATCTTCATTTAACCTTCGAGCAAGAGCACGACGTCTATGCCTACGCTCTCTAGCATTTTGATTTCTTTTAGTTTGATTTTCAAGTTGCGTTCGTGTAGGAGCGGTTTTATCAACCATAGGTCTATTTTCTTCCTTAAGGGGAGAAATGGAGGGAACCAAAGGAGTTTGTTCAACCATTTTCTCTTTATCCCTATAAACTTGTTTTATCTTAGGAGATGTGATGGGATTACTTTCATTATCTCTTGGTCTTTTATAAGAGATAGAAAAAGGATCTATCTTAGGTTGGTCTTGGTTATTTGGAATGTCTTTAGGTTTAATCATGGTTTCATCAAGGATAGGAGGTTCAATCATGGTTTGAGGCATGTTTGTAAGGGATAGTTTCACTATTCATTTCACCTTAAACTTTTGATAATATTTGAAAAAGAAGTCCTCATGAGGTTTAATAGGTTCCATAGGCTCAAGCCAAAATAAATCTAATGAAAAGTTCCCTCGAGAATACAAAGGATTAAAGCCACTATGGTGCATAGTAAATATTTCATTATCAAAGGGAAATTTTAAGCATTTATGGACAATTGATGGGACGTCTTACATGGAGTGTAGCCATGGATAACCAAGCTTCACACGAAATTTTTCCAACATCAAGATGATGGAGAATGAGACATAATTTTTTCAGTCCCATTTGTAAAGGAAGGGTGATTGATCCCATCGTAGGGAAAGCAAAACCATTATGCATTTTTATCCATGCTTTCGGTTTATCATAAGTTTCTTTATAAAGTTCATGCACAAGTAAGAATTCTTCAGTAATCACATTCTCTCCACAAACGGGATCAATTAATATCCCATTAGTGGGCTTGTCATCGATTCGGTCAGTTATGTAAAGAGGACCATCAAGTGCATTTCTAATGATATCTTTAGATGAGAAAGCAATATCAAAAGGATTTTTAGTTTGGCCCTTACAAGGTTGAGTTTCGATGAATGCAACCAAACCTTTCTTAATAGCATCCATAAGACCTTGTTCAATACTATCCAGAGGACTTTGTTCGATATTATCCATGTCATCATCATCCGTGTCAAAATTCATCACATCATTCTTCGTAGTTTCACTAGCTTTGACAAATGAAATGTTATGATTTAGTATAGGATTGGTAAAGATTTTTAAGTTTTTGTTGGGAGGAGAAAATAACTTATTTCCTTGATCATTAACACTTCCAATTTGAACTCGATCGGAATCAATGAGGTCTTGCACAAGATGTTTAAGACACTTAAAATGTTTTGTGTCATGTCCATTTTATCAGTGATAATGGCAATAGGAATTGGATCTAAAATTCAAAGGTAAATGCTTATTAGGATCAAGAGTTTTAATGGGAGGAAAGGTGATCATTTTTTGTTCTAAGAGTTGTGACATTGTACTATGTAAGGTATCGGGTAAGGGAGTAAATTGCCTAGTCGGATCCCCAAATGAGAAAGGAGTTGTCTTCCTTATAGCAGCCACTTGGGTATCTATATGTTGTGTTCGTTGAGGGTGGTTAAGTTAAATGAAACCTTTATTCTGTTCTTAAAAGGTTGATAATTGCTTTGGTTTGCGGATTAAAAATTTTCATGTCAGTTAGATGTGGATTTTGTGTCACAATTACTAACTGAGTTTTGATAATCACAAAGGGAAGTACATAAGTATATGAAGGAAGGAAACTTCATCATGGTAAGCTTATCTTGTATTTTAGTTTGTAATTTCTCAATGAACATCCATTGAAGGTGAGGATCAGGAATCTTTATGTCGATTTGGGGATAAAGTGATTGGTAGCATGAAATGAAGTTAGTAACTTTATCATCATATTTTTGCTTACATCTCATCAAATCGGCTAAGGTCATCTTAGGGTTCATGTGCACTTGGAAATGGTTTATAAAGGCCTAAACAAGTTCATTGAATGAAATAATTGAGTTTTTTGGTAGTGAGGAAAACCATTCTAAAGCGACATCCTTCAAGGACCTTGGGAAGAGCTTAGCCAAGAGCTTATCCTCAAGAAAAAAATCACTACATAATGCAGTATAAGCGAAAACATGGTTAGAACGATCTCCTTTCCCCCCATATTTCTTTAACCTAGGAATCTTTAGAAATTGTGGTATCGGCATTCTCAATATCTCCAAGGATAAGGGGTTGACCATTTTCATTTTGGTTTATGGTTAAAACTTGCTTTTGAAGGGATGAAACAATTTCCAAAAGTTGATTTATGATGGTGTCATTGGTTGTATTTTGAGATGGAGGTGAATGTAGTGGAGGTGTATATGTGTTCGAGGGACAAGTGAATGGAATGCTCATGGGAGGTAAAGTGGTAGGAGATATGATGTGCGATGCCACAAAGGTACTAGGAATGCTAGCGGAAATACCCAAGGTAGGAATGACATTACTAGTAGGTTGCATGGTTGTTATAATGTGAGGGTTGGTATAGGTAGGAATAGAGGCAATAGTTGTGGGAGGAGGAATTTGAGTTCCTCCTTGAATTTGGACATTGTTCAAAGGTAAAGCAAAGCTAGTCATTGAGGTAATATGTTTTTCAAAAATCTGAACTATGTTACACAGAAGTTCTATTCCTGCTTCAGTTTCAATCATGAAATGTATGTTATCTATGGTAGGGATAGCAGTGGTTGAAATTTTTTCAATACTCACTTAATTTTGTAGGTTTGTTAGGTCTTCATGGATTTGGATTATGTTTTCTTGCAGAATATTAGCAACCATTGTTTCAACATTTGTCACACTACTCGAAGGAAAAGAGTTGTTAAGGGTATGGTCCATACCTAGTGAACTAGTGTCAACACTAGTAATGAAAGATCTAGATAACCCAAGATCCACGATAATTGTGCTATCGCAGGATGACATGAGTCTCAAACTTTGTCTCACTATAGTATTAGAAATAGGACACAAAGTTGTAAAGTTCATGCAAGGGGTAGTCTATGAATGCAATTAACACAAGATAAATGTTATTCGCTAATTCTAAATGAAATTATGCTAGATGCAATGTAATGAATGTAACATAAATTATATAAAGTGAAACACATAACTAACAAAAGCAAATAGAAACACATAAATAGAATTTTTAATTTTGTAAAATGTAGTTTTAGACCTAAAACGAGACTAAATCGCTCAGAGGGGAATATGAGTCCCAATCAGGGTTTTTCAGGGATTCGAATGTTGATAAAAAGTCAACATAGAATACCCAAAAATCAAGAAAAAACCACTTGTACTGGGACTAAATCGCCCAGAGGGGCATATGAATCCTAGATTAGGGTTTTTGCACAAATTTTAGAAAATTCTGAGTGATTGTTACATTTTTTGGTTTGTATGATGTCTATGCTAAGTGAAATTACAAATTTCAATGATTTTTAATTATGCAAGATGCAAAAATGAAATCTATATGCACTTTCACTAATGCAATATTTTGAAACCCTAGATGCAAATTAAATAATGTAAAACCTAATGCAAAGTTAATGATAGCTAGATCTAATATTTTGATGCACTCCAAATCAAAAAAGAAATGTTCTAAAGGTAAGGTTCACCAAAATGAAACCTAAAAAATAGGGTTCCACCTGTTAGGAGATGGAACAAAGTATAAGGTCCTTCTATTTCACTTAGCCTCACTCAAGGAAACCCTAAAGATCTCAATCAAAGGATGGAATAAGGGAAAGTGATCTACTAAAGGTTTTCCTTGGGTGTTATTAAAGATAATAAGGGGGTTCACCACCAAGCAAGGGCTTGGAAAGACTATTAACATGCAAAACCTAATGATATGCAAAACCTAACTATGTGACCAAGATTATAAAATTGAAATGCAAGATAAAAGACTAAGAAAGCACAGACGTGCATGTGGAAATTGAAGAGGCTTGAATGAAGACCTAAAATTCTAGAAATACTACTTTTTGATGCACATTGGGACTCATATGCTAGTAGGGGTGATTTAGTCCCAGTTTAGGGTTTCAAGTTGAAATCAGAATTTGGAACTACTGAATCAAGATCTATAGAAAAAGTCCACAAATAGTTATAGTGGGACTCATACGCCACAAGTGGCGATTTAGTCCTAGTATCAAGGTTACTCTAAAACTCTTATATCCTTTGATGAATTCCTATAGCTTTCCTCCTGCCAAATCTCTAGTTCTGAAACACTAAATTTTGCTCTGTAAGTGACTTTCTATGATCTTGCAAGTAAGGTTACAACTTTGACAACTTGACAATTTTTCTCCAATGTTTCTCTTCAATGAATCTTCAACCTAGTTCTCCAAATCACACATCAAAGAGAGGAAAAAATGTTGTTTTGTTAGTGGATAGGGGTTTTCCTTGGTCAAACCCCGCTTTGGTAATCAAACCTTTAAATAAATAGAAATAGAATGGAGGAATGATGAATGAACAAATACGTAATGTTGCAACTCACCAAACCCTTGAATAAGATGCTACAAACATGTATAAAATGGATAGCATGAGTGTGGATTTTGACTCTTGCTTGAATGATATGGATCTTGTCTTGGATGCTTGCTTGAATCATAAAACCCTACATCACAAATGTTAGCTCATAAACAAACATGATGCATAATGACTTTGACATGATGCTTGATACTTGAATAATTCTCCAAAGTACTTGATAATCAACTCTTGAAGGATCTTGAAAGCTCTTGAATTTCTAGAATGCTCAAATTCTTAGATCACATGTGCTCATTAAAGTTGTTAGGTTGTTAGGAGAAAATATGTAAAATAACCTTTTATTTATACTTGTTTATGCCAAATTTCTCAAAATTATAACCCTACAAGCTGACATCAAATCTAGGAGAATAAAATCCTACCAAGAATTTGAATTTAAATTAGGTCTAAGCTAAGCAGGACTCATATTCCATTTGGGGCATATGAGTCCCATTAGGCTAAGCTTGGGACACATTTTTCAAGAAATACTTAGTTTAATGTGAAATCCATATTAAGGCCCCAAAATTTAGGTGGGACCCATATGTCCAAGGTGGTGTATGAGTCCCAGATCACTAAATTTGGGCCATATAATCCAAAATCATTAATTTTTGATTGGTCATTTGATATGTATCATGATTATCCTCAGAAAGATGCATTAATTAAGGCTTGTGGATGCAAGATAAGGCCAATTAAAGCATAAAGAATCTCAATTAATTAATAAAACCCTAGATTAGTGTGAAAGTGTAAGAAAACACTTTACAACACCCTAAATAAGGCACAATTAAGTCCATTTAATTCACAATGGCCCAAACAAGTTTGAAAATGTAAAGGGATATATTTTTCTACATTACAGTATGGTTGAGATGGCATATCACAAGTATTGGGCTCTACTCTTGTATTGGACAATTGGTGAAAGGAAGATGTGGTATTACATGCATAATAAATTGGGCCTTCTCGATCCCAAAATGGGTCACTGCCACAATCATACACATTGGTTTACATGGAATTTTTTTTAGGATGGACCTAACAAATTATTAAAATTCCTTGATCATGCTTTGATTTCTTCTCAATCCTTCTTTTCTTTTTCCAACTGTTTTCCTCTTTTGGTTGAGTCCTTTCCATATTTAACTTTATTTGATCATTATCCTATTAGGTTCAATATTGATTTGAAAATATTTATTCACGAGGCTTTCAATTCTAAATTTTATTTTAATACTTCTCTACTAACTCATCATCTCATGTTGGCCCACATCCATTGGGTTTAAAATTTGGAGGCTATTGAGTATCCAAAATACTAAGAGGGGGGGTGAATTAGTATTCCATAAAACCATTCAAATAAAATCCATCTAAACATTATCACAATTTTGACTAAATCAACAAGAGAGAACATGGAAAAAAATCAATGCATCAACACACATGAACACTAGAATTTTAATGTGGAAAACCTAAAATGGGAAAAACCATGATGAGGATTAACTCACAATATATTATATTCGAATACAAGATATTACAGGGCTCAGTGTCAGGACTCACTATCCTCAAAAGATGGCTAACCGCCAAGATAAAAAGATTGTGGCTCATTTTCAAAAGTATGAACTGATAGAATACACCTTCAATGTGTAGGGTTCAGTTCCAATGAAGTTATGAATAAGAATAACTACCTCTCACAGCAGTCACTCAACATTTTTTTCATGATCCTCAACTAAGAAAGCATTTAGGCTCGCATCTTCACTTATCCCTTGATCCTCTTTGCACTTCACCATACTTCTCTTTCTTCTCCTTCCATATTCACACCTTCGCACTTCTTCTCCACACACCACACACCACACACCCTCTCTCTTCTTTTCCTCTTCAAATAATCTTATATATATATGCAAGTATATCTCATTCATCAATTAGGTTGGCCTAATTAGATGAAAGAAAAATAATTAAAACATTCTTTTCGGCACCATATATGATTTAAAAAAAAAATTGTCCATGTAGTGCATTATATCAAGTCAGCTAACATATATATAGTATAACTAATCTTTTTAGTGTATTTCATACGTTAGGTCAGCCAAGACTAGGACTTAATCCATAGAAACTCCAAACCAACATACAATCCTCAAAGAAAACACCTTCCAGATATAATATTACATCATTTTCTCATCATACTACCATCATATAGACTACCATTAGAACCACAACATTTGAATTTTCTCCTTAAGAAAATGTGGAGTCTCCCACACTGATATGTTGAGCAGAGAAAAAATAGTAGAATATAGAGCTAAACTCTATTAGTGATAACTTTCTGCTCACAACCCAAAACTTCTCAAGATCCAAGATATAGTTATCTAAATGAGACATAATAACATGGTTAAGAGATTAGAGTCATATCTTTTCTTTTGGTTAATTTTGAACTCAAAAACCAATGCACTGGTTCATCACAAAAGAACACTATCAATGGAGAACAACTTTCAATAAACTAAGTAAACTTCTTGTACAGTTGTCACCATGTTGACATCAATGACAACATAGGAATAGCCAACAAAATCCATCTACACTTCATGCTCATGTTGCAAGTCTCCATAATTCCAATAGAGGCTAGGCCTACTCAACTAATTGGGTGGATTGAATGGTAGAATAAGGATATTAAGCATATTTCTCACTTTCTTCCCATATATGGCTACCAAATAGCTATTTTTGTTTATGTGCTTATGAGGCTACCCCCTTGGATATCCACCAAGCCATTGTTACACTTGAATTTGACCCATTTTCTCTTTCTTTATAGGTGCAAGTGGTTGATCTATGCAATTAGAAGCAATTGTCGACAATCATTCTACTAGAGGTGCTCAGATCAAAGCTGAATCATTTTCATGTAGGGAAGGGAAAATGTCATTTTTGAGTGTCCTAAAATTTAAAATATTCCTCAGAAATGAGTTAGATTACCTTGGGGATTTACACCTAAAGCTTGGTAAGTTTCAACGACATCAGGTTTTAAAAATATTAGGGTTTTCTGCAAGAAATGGAATCGTTATGCTTTTAAGAAGTTTCCCTATGAATTTTGATTATAAACACAAACCTTCTCAAAGTCTCAAATCCATTTTATAAAGGGAATAGTTAAAATCACCTACAAATAGGGTATCATGGGGATTCTCCATGAATTGGGATGTGCATCTTTTCTTGTGTTAAGTCCCCACCAAATCATCTTGATTCATGACCTAAATTATTCCATTTCTTCATTTTGTGAGGTTTTGATGGCGATATGGATATATCCCATTGACCGCGTGGAACTTTTGTTGTGTTCTAAAGACCCTATAAGTCTTGTAGATATCCCAACGTATGTTAAACTTTCACCACATCCATAATCTCCCTACATCCCCACTAGGAGAGCATTCAAACTATATTGGTGCCACTTTTCCTTGGACTAGGATAGGTCCATGGAACCATGAAATCCCCGCCATATCTTGTAGGCCCCAAAATTCTTGCATGAGCTAAACGAAGGGCACACATACAAACATTTTGTTTACATGAGACTTGACCCCATGGCATGTAAATTTCCGCACCTTGTTGTGCTTAAAATCCTTGTGCTGATGATAAATTGGAGTAAATTTAAATATATGAGGTTTTCCTTATGAAAATTGTTTCTTTCATTGCATTAAATTAGACGTTCATGATGTTAAGTCATTTTGTATATGGAAGCTTCATATTAGTATTCAAGGTATGATAAACATAGATTATTCATTAGGATTTTTTATGTAGGTATAAATGTTTGGACTCAACAAAATGAAGTATGAATTCAAGGGAGTCTTTCCCAAATCTAAAATCACTTCAAGTTGGAATTTTATAGTAGATACTAACTTGGGACATGTATATTTGGAGGACTTCAAAGAAAATATGTTTGGAACCAATTCCATAAACCAATTTGTGCCTTCATTGAGTTGTTGATCAACTCAAGATACCTCTTGCCTAGGAGTATTTTCTTCGAAAGTGCATTATTTTTGTTCCCTTTCATCAATATTTTAAAATAGGTGCTTTATCTTATCTAACTTGTTTGGGAAATTATGCTAAAATTTGTCATCTTCTATGCTAGAAATTTTTTTAAAGTATTTTATCTCTCTAAATTGGGTCAAAATATACTATTTTGTCTTTTTCTATAAAGACAAAGATGTAACTGAAATAAGTTGGAGATGAAGGTTAAATATATTTAATGTTGTTCTAATTATTAAATAATTATGTAATCTAGACTATTGGCATTGGATTAATCCTCACTATTGATCATAAACTGAGTTTTCTTGCCTTGTCTATGAAAGGCAGTCAATCTCTCTCATGTAAAGGTTGGATTAGGAATTGTTGAAACTATACTATTTTGAAATAAATGCAAATAGAATAATTTAATGGTGCTATTTGTGATTGTTTCAAATAATTTACATGGTTCCTTTTCATCATTAGATAAAGTTTGATTATATTTATGATTAAGTGCTTGTATATTTGATGTATCTCATGTTCATACCACTAGTGGTTTGTTGATTGTAAGGTACCTTGTATGGTTAGTCTAAACACTATTATTCTAAGTTCAATTGTGAAATTTTAAGTAAACTACAATAGATCTAGGTGTTTAAATGTTTTTTCATGACTTGAAAATCTCAATTTCCTTTGAATATTGCACTATTTGTGTGGCATTATGAGTTTCTCTAATTAAGAAAAAAAGGTCTATTTGAAGCATTTGATTATTATTGTGATTATCCTTGGGATTTTTTAATCTCTTCTCTATCTCACCCGTATTTTGAAGTTTATTTTTACAATGTCAAAATAATTTAGGAAAAAGCATAAACTTCATTGCCAAATTGGATGATAAAAATCATTTTCAAGCCTCAAATCTAAAAAATAATTAGGGATTTCAAACTTTTGTAGAAAATCATTCCAAAACCCTCATTAGATTAATGGTTTATAAATGTAAGCCCCTTGTAACAATAAAATATATTAGACAATTGAGTTATCTTATAAGGTCGGGATTTGGCAATAGAGACCTTGGGATAGTCATTTTCTATTTTCTAGGATTTGATTTCTTTCAAGAGAGATAAAGTACTCAACATTTTATCTAAGTTGTGTGCAAAACAACCATCAACAAGATTATTGGATAGGTTAAATGATTAATTTTATTTAGTTAACTCTAGAAGGGAATATATGTTGGATGAATTAGGTTATGTTAGAATATGGTCAAATTTAGGTGTCTATACAAACTCTTTGAGGATCCTAAATTTTCTCATGGTCAAAGTTCTCTTTTAGCTTATTAATTTCTAATAAATTAACTCTTTTAGGTTCAATGTTCTATATAAGGTCTATCAATCCTTGCAAGAGATCTTACAAATTTATCTTCTCTCTCTAAGGATTTTTCATTTTCCCTTCTTGTTCCTCCCACCATTTCTTCTTTCTCCTTATTATTTTCATCTTCATGTGTAGGGTAACTCTGATGGTCTCCTTCTATTGAAATAATCCTAGTTTGAAGTTCTATTCTAATATCTCTCCCATCCATATTTCCAAAATAGTTATTCCAAATTTCTCTCTTAGAGGCACAATGACACCAATAACTCTCACCACAAAAATAAAACTCAACTTAGAAAATGAGACATAACACCACTCACATAAATCTAAAATTACCAAATCCATGCTCTTATGCCATTTCATGCAATCAAGGGTAGCAATCCAAGTGAATTGTAACCTTATCCTTATATAAACATAAATGTTTCCTAAACACAATGCTAAGACACTTATTCACTCCAACTTTAACATAACAAGTGAAAGGTTGAATTTTTTTGTTCTATGGTTGGGAGATAGAATAACAATCTTCACACTCTCATTCAAGGAAAATCCTGGAGATCTCAATCTAAAGTATGCAAAGGAGAAAGACATCTTGCAATAGGGTTGTCCTAGGGTCTAATTATAAACTAAAGAGGGGTTCACCACCAAGCTAGGGCTTGGAAATACTAATGAATGCAAGATCTAATGCTTAACACTAATATGATGCAATACTTCACTAAATGACCTCAAAATGAATGTAAATTAGAATAGAGAATTGCAAGATTAGAGGTGTGCACCTGAGAACCTATAGAGACCTAGAATGAGCTCTTAAACACTAAAAATTCTAGAATTAGGGCACATTGGGACTCATACGCCACTCTGGGTGTATTAGTTCCATACTAGGGTTTCTAGTCTAGAACAGGTTTTTGGCAATGTAGATTCAAGATCTACAAAAATCTAAAAAAAAATCCTATAGTGGGACTCATACGCCAATTCTCATGTATCAGTCCCATTCCACTTTTTCAGGAATTCAAAGTTGAGATCTGTGCTTCAACCTATGCTCTTTCCTTCCAAACTAATTTTTGAATCCAAACCTATAAAAAGACTTGCAAAACAAAATATAGACTTGATTTACCTCGGTGAAACCCCTAGTTTGGTAATTAAACCTTGATAGAAATAATGAATCTTGAGTGTAAATGTAAACATAAACCCTAACCTTAAGTGTGTCTAAGATTAGGAAATGTGAAATGTAATTCAACCCTATTCTATTGTGCTAGAATGAGATGCAAGAATGAAACATAGACATGAAAGACACACTTTGAGAGATCCCTAATCACCCAAATGAGCTCTAATGATGTATATACCTTCCTTAGGTTGAATGTAAAATAATAATGGAGGATGGAATCACTTAGGAAACAAGTCATTAGGCCTAGCTTGATGGCTAGCTGCATCTCCCCAACCTAGAATCCATCTTGATTCACCATAGGAAACCATAATCAACCCTTGAAAATGCTATATCTTGGATGAAAGTGAGCTTGAAGACCTGTAAAAACATAATAATGTTGCTCCAAAGCTTCAAATTTGTTGATTTCTTGTTCTTGAATGCTCTTGTGAAGAATTCTTGAATGTTTTTGAATACTTGGAACTTGAAATTGCTCTTCTATATGCTTGCTTAGATGAAAAAATGACTTTAGAAGCTTGTTTATATAGGCATTACACTTAATTTACCACTATTTAGATCTCAAAAGTTGACATCAACCAAAAATTTGAATTAAAAAGTTGAATTTCCCCCTCAAACCCTAAAAAGGTCCCAAATGGGACTCATATGCCCAAGGTGGCATATGGGTCCCACCTTAGGGGACTCATACACCCAAGGTGACGTATGAGTCCCACCCTAGATTTTCGAGGTAGGTTGTTAGGAATTTTAGTGTTTTTGATGATTTTGTTGGGTTTTTGGTTGAAATAAGCCTTGAGATCCAAAATAAAGGGTCTTACGAGCCTATTAATGATGATTTAAAGGGGTATTTAATGCAAGGGTGCTAAAATAGGTCCAAATTAAGTGTGAAATTAAACTATTTTCAAGAGTGTACAATTTTCTACACTACACTAAGTTTTGTGTGAAACAAGGGTAGTTATTGAAAGCCAAAATTTGTAAATTTGCAAGTAAAACTTGGCAACCCAAATATATGATGTAGACCTAATTTCAAATGAATACTTGGGACACAAATTAATTTTAAATATCTTGATTTATTCCCACTCTCAATATAATATTTATATGTTAAAAAACTAAATTAAAACTATAAATATTCAAAGTATAAACCTCATATTTTAATCACAAAAATGATAATAACATAGAGGGAACTTGTTTTATATTGAAATAAGATTGAAATTATTACATCACTTTCATTGAAAATATGGTGAGACTATTATCTTATAAAACAAATGTATCCAACCTATAATAACTCATAAATTTGAAGAGCAAAAGAAATATTGTATAATCCCACTAGCACCACCTTACAAACTTGACACTACAACAACATAAGAAATCCAAGGCCTTTCTTTCACCTTGGTTGAGATCCTTAGACTTTACAAATAGTGTATCATTTTTTCTCCTTTTCCTTTAACATGAAAATGTTAGGAAGGTTTTGTCCACCTTACATATAAAAATATTTGACATTTTGGAATGTTGTGGTCCATGTTTGTGTGGGATATCACAAATTAGGATTGGTAAATATTTTTTTAGGGGAGCTTGGTTTTTCACATGGAAAATGTATTTAATGTGGGAAAAACAATGGGGTCATGGTTTAGTAAGCACATGGTCAATTAGGCTCATTAGAGAAATTTAATTAATAATTTAGGATCATTATAAAATATATTCAATATTGTAAAATCATTTAATACTTGGGGCACATGAGTGAAATCCAACCTTGGGTGTGAGTTTTTGGGAAAGTAAGTATGTTTCCTCAGAGAATTTGCATTTAGATGTTGTTGGTGGTATATTTGGGCACCCACCTTGGAGATGCTTGTGCATTGATTATTTTTGCATTGGAGAAATAACCAAAGGTGAACAAGTTGGATAAGAGGCTTATAGGGTATTGCCTCTTTTTTGTTTCTCTCTTGGGCCTATAAATAGGAGGCTTGCAATGGAGTTATTTGTCATTCACTTGATCATGTTGTACTTGCTCATTGTGAGTAGACCTTGGATCTTGGCTGGGTTGCTTCTTGAGAATATTGTGAGGATCATGAAATAGGACTTGTGGATCTCTTTTATTTTTTGACCAATCTCATGAGGATAACAACAATGGTTTCTCATTGTAAAAAATGAACCACATATTGCATGGTTTCTTCCTTGTTTGGGATTGTTAATATCCATGTTAAAGATTAGGGCCTGGTACTATAACATAATTATTTTGTTACTTGAAAAACATTGGTTTTAGTGCTTTGAGAGTTATGTTTTTTCTTGAAGGGTTTTCCTAGGGTATATTGGGCTCTCTCTTGTGAGGTTTTATTTATTTAACTCATATTATGTGTGGTTTTATGTTATAATGTTGGTAATATTTATGTAAGGAAGCTAAGGCAGTGAAACAACTTCCTACACTAATCTTGAGATGAGGGTAATGAAAAAAATTATAGATCTTTAAAAAAATTATAGAAACTTAAACAAAAATAAACATAAATAACATGTATACCATAACATAGTGATTTACGTGGAGAAAACCCTTTCGGGAGAAAAACCACACACTCAAAAATCTGCCCAATATATTATCCATAAATCACAAAGATTACAATATAGTTGTAAAGCAAGCTTCTGACAAGAGTATCAACAACTAGAGATCCAAAGGCAACATAACAACTATCAAAATCTCATGATAAATAGCAATGCACAACTATAATACAATGCCCTCATAAAATAGGGTTTCCTTCGAGGGAAAGATAAAAAAATAAAATATCTACCATCAAATCTAAGATCTAATGATGAATGATCAAATTTTATAATAATAAAATATACATAAAATGTGGATTTCAGGGGTGCTTCCCTAAAACCCCCATCGAGGCATGTGTCCCCCAAACCCTACAAGGGGGGTATCCCCCTTGCAACCCCCACTTTATTATTAATATCCATGTTAAACTATTATAATTGCAAGGTTGAGACATTATTTTTCCTAACAATCTCCCACTTGTCGAACACCTTACAAGATAAATAAGAGGATCACCACCATGGTTTAACTGCTAAGGGCTGAGAGGCCTATAGACTCTAAACACCATTTGAACTTCTTTGTGCTCACAACCTTAGTTGAAGAATCTACAGCATTCATCAAAGTATCTACCTTAATTAGCTTCACCCTTCCATCCTTGACCATATCTTTGATAGAATGATATTGTACATCAATGTGCTTGGTCTTGGTATGAAATGTCGAGTTGTTAGCTAGGTAGATCACACTCTAACTATCACAATAAATTGTCACTGCACCTTGTTTTATTCCAACATCTAAGCACAATCTCTTAAGCCAAATGGATTCTTTACAAGTATTATTAGTTCCCATATACTTATCTTTATTAGTGGATAAAGCAAGCATAATATACCTCTTACTCATCCAACTGATTGCACAACCAAATAAAGTAAACACATTAGCACTGATGGATCATGTGTTATCAACATCACCTACACAATCTGAATCCACATAACCATGAATATCAAGGGAAAGTTTGGCTCCTATCAAATTACCATGATAAAACAAGGAATACTTTAAGGTGCCCCAAAAATATCTGAAGACTCGTTTAACTACATCCCAATAAACTCTACTAGGATTATACATATATCTGGAAAGAACTAGACCACTACTTGGGCAATTTGTCTAGCCTAGTGCAGACCATAACATACATGAAACTTCCAGCTACACTTTGGCAAGACACTTTGCTCATGTCTTCCATCTCTAATGGGGATATTAGACAATCTAAAATAGAACTTCATTCCAACTACAAAAAAACACACAATGGGCTACAATCATACATGTTAAACCTTTGTAAAATTTAATTGACATACTTACTTTGTACAAGCCATAGTTTTTTGTTCACTCTATCTCTTTTAATTTCCATCCCAAGAATGTGCTTAGTTACACCAAGATCTTTTTATAATAAAAAAGGTGATATGATTTAGAATGCTCAAATCCCAAACTCAACACATATGTATCAAATTTTTGGTACCACATCCTAGGACTCTATTTGATGACATACAAATATTTCTTCAATTTACAAACCAAATTAATTTTACCTTTCATCATGTAGTGCTCTCCCTATGTCATATAAATATCTTCCTCCAAATCACCATGAAGGAAAGTTGTTTTCACATCCATTTGCTCAACCTCTAGATCATAAGCAACAACAATAGAAAGCAAAAATCTAATGGATGTCATTCTTGCAACAAGAGAAAATATCTCACCATAATTAACACCCTCAACTTGTGAGTAGCTTTTTACAACCAACCGTACTTTTTACTTCTCAATACCTCCATATGGACCCATATTTTTCTTAAACACCATTTGTAACCAATAGGTTTTCATCCTTCAAGCAATGGTACTAGATCCCATGTATAATTCTTTTTCAAAGCCATCATTTCTTCATCCATAGTAATCTTCCAAGATTGTGCATCATTCATACCTAATGCCTCTTCCACATATCTGGGTTCACCCATGTGTTAGTATTCAAAGAAAAAATACATCTCCAATCATCAGGTGAATACCTTTCAAGTGGTTGTCTATGCCTTGTAGAGCTACGAAAAAAGCTAAGTTGGAGGTTCTTTCTCATCTTCTAAAGATTCAAAGCTAGATGAGCTCTCCTCAACTTATTTCTTATTTAGGGGCCTCAATTCAACATTTCTTGGTATAAATGGAATTTGAATCACATCATCTTGCTTAGTTTATTCTAGCTACAATGTAATAGAAGAAGGCTTAGTTTCTTAAAAACAATAATTCTACTATGTATTACCTTTTGTGGGACAAGATCCCAAAGCTTGTATTCTTTCACACCATAACTATATCTGATGAAGATACCTTTTATAGCCTTGTTCTCCAACTTTTTTTGCTTCTCCTTTGACACATGTGCATATGCCTCACAACCAAAAAAATCTAAGATGGCTTAGTGAAGGCTTGTGATTTGACCATGCCTCTATAGGCTCAATATATTAACCTGTTATAATTACAAGGTTGAGACACCATTTTTCCTAACGATTTATATATCAAGGATACCATTTTAACTTCTTTCCTTGTAGGATTAATAGGAGAATTATTTTATAGTAGGTTAATATAGGAGAATTATCTATATTTCCTTATGAAAATACCAAGAATCTCCTTCCAACAACCTATGAAGAGAGCCTCTAGTTCTCATTTCATGATTTTATAACCCCTCCCTCCAAAGTGACACCCAAATATATAAGGTTCCTTCCAATACAGATAGGAACTCTTCCCTTTCTTCCATGTGGTGTCTAAATCCAATAATGGACAAGGACATGTGATGTTCAGGGATCAAAGTTGTCTTCCTAAAAAATTCTCATTTATTTTGTGTAATAGATGCTCTTGCAAGAAGTCATAGGCTCTTATAGATTATAACTCCCTCTTGAAATTTCATAGAAATTTGATCATAAGCTGTCATATAATGTCATAAGCAACCCCATAATGATTATAGTTTTATAGATGTTTTATTTACCAATGTACATATCATGAGAAGAATCTCCAAGATTCTCACCATGTTAAAAATGAAATGGAATGGGATTTCTAAGATGATTTGGAAAATTAATTTGAAATACAAATTAAGAAATTAATAGGAATTTAAATTGATAAATCATTTCCCACCTTAGAAGTTAACACACTAACTAAGGGATTGAGCATACCCTAAGAAAAACACACCCAAATACAACTAAAATTGGAAGCATAGATTTTTTTTGCTAATGTTGATTTTTCCAATCCCCAAAATGCTCTTGCATCAACTTGCAAAACACTCACAACAACCACTTCCCCATAAGAATGAAACTATTTTAGTACCGCTTGATTAGTCAACTTACATATTCATCTTAATTTTAGAGAGTATACATGACCAAAAAATTTAAGCATCTATATCTCTCTCTATTCCTACTTTCATTTTCTTATACCATTAAAACAAGCTTGTATTTTTTTTATTATTTCTCTTGTGAGATAGAAGCTACTAATAACACATCCTTTCTCTATTTTATAGATTCCTATTGAGTGTACATGTTGAAGAAGAATACACATGAAGAGATCAAGTTGGGTCCATTAATTTACATGAACCTTAATGTCATTTTTATGTCTAATTATTTATTTTACATAAATATTTGTGAGTCACCATAAACTTTGAAATACATGTTCATTAGGATTCACATGCCCCTCTATGTGGGTACAAAATGTAATGGTGAAATTTTCATACCCATGTTGATTCCTATTTAGCTTTAGACCTATTTTGATAGAATTTCTTAGTATGATTACATAATAATATATGATATATTTTTGTGTTAACTTTGGCTCCTTTCTTGATCCCTTTTTGTTAGAAATCTGAAATAGATAGAATAACCCAAGGAACTTTTTAAGAGAAAATCAAAGCTACATAAATTGGAAAATCATAAAGAATGCACACTAGAACTTTGAGAGATTATGCAATGCCAATGTGACAATATTGCATTAAGAGCTCCAAAACTGAAAAGATACAAAGCAAGATGCTTCAATGGATGAAAATACAAGCTTGGTAGTGAGTTTATATAGAAATTAGGAGAGGAGTTAGGTGGAAAATCCAACCAATAGGAATCAACCACAAAAAATGGAGATGGACCACCAATAGTGGAGATGCCCACCAAAAGTGGAAAGTATGGACCACCAAAAGTGGAGGATGCCACCAAGAGTGGAATGTGTTCCACCCTTTAAGGAAGGTGACACCTCATTCTTATCTCCTAGTTATTAAATAATAAACTCAATTTATTATCCTAAGTAAGCTTAATTAAGTGTAGGAAAAACTTAGGACTAAGGGAAAATAAATTAACCCACCAGGAAAATAAAGACCTACACCAACACCCCCCCTTAAGCACAACTTAGGAGGATGCAAAATATTATGGGTCCTAGAAAATGAGACCATGTTAGGTACCCATGTACATATTACATTCCCTCCAAAGAATAAGAAGCCCCATCCCACAAAAAGGAAGCACGTTCCCCCATAGTAGAGAGAGAAATGAAGTGGAAGGACAAAGAAGCCCCCCCAAAGAGATCCAATGGTAGATGCTCAAAACTGGATGTCGAAGATGGTCCACAATCATTGAACAACATTCCTCCCCTTAGGAAGAAACAAAACCAAAGGTGTATGTGAGCTATCTCCCTACTCTTGAAAGGAATATGTAGGAAGAAAACTCAAGATGTTTGGAGTCTCTGAACTCAACTCAAGTGTCCCCATTTCAATGCTAAAGGCTCCCACAATCAAATCAAACGTTCTAGGCCACACTACTAAAGATGAAAAATCAAGATCTCATAGAGACTGGTGTAGAGCACAATCCAAAGAATCAAGTATCTCCTCTGAAGATGCCTTCTCCAAATTATGATCCAAATTATCCACACTCATATCAAACTATATTTATGTTATAGTAACAAATAGTTCTTTGAAGTTAGCTTGACAATAGAAGGATGGAAATAATTTTTAAGAGACATGCTTAATGCCCCCATAAATGGAACTTTATCTTAGTTCATGATTACAAATTTTTTGTATAATCCCCCTAAGATTGATACAAAAAAAACACTTTAAGTGAGTGCAAAATAGAGTCATCAAGAGACACCCCCCTTTCCACTAGTCTTAGAAATTACCCTCCCAAGATATTACAATGCTGGAACTTTATGATTAGTGCATTTACAAAGCCTTTTCCAAGGTACAATGCTCAATAGGCCCACAATGACCAAAATTATAAATTTTGATACAAAATGAATATGAGATAAAATCTAGAAAAATTAGCTCTATAGCTGTGTAGTTCTCTTCAATACCTTTCCAATGACTATTTGTTTCAAAAAATGGAACTCCAAGGAAAAAGTTATGGCTCGTTGAAGAAAAAATGCAACAACAACTTCAACTTGCAATATCTAACAAAAAATGGAAAAAATTGTATGATTTTATGGTGAACTCCTCAAACATCCCAGAATCACCTGCAAGAAAAAATAACTTCCACAAGAGAGAAATGGCAGAAATATTATGCTATCATTAAGATGCAAGAATTCCAAATTGAATATGGCAAAGTACATATGAAGCCTTTCTTATATAGGCAAGGTGGTAAAAATACATCCAAGAGGTGCATTAACTCCTACTACCCATAAAAGGTGGGAGGTTATCACCTACTTGGTAAATGACAAGACATGTGGCATAACCTCCTCAAGTGAAGACAGGAGAGAGTTGGCACATAAAGCCAGAAGAGGGTGAGAAACCCAACTACCCCATAAACTACTCAAGTAAAAACAAAATAGTGGTTATGAGAGGTGGAAAAACAAGCCAAAAGAGGATGTGTAACTCAACTACCCATGTGTGGGGAGAGAGTGACACATGTAGTTGTTGTATTTTGCCACATGTCCTCATATTACCACATTTGATAAACATAAGCAAGCTTAAATAATAATGTGTAGGAAAAATAAATACCCCCTAACATAAGGAAATTAAAAAACTTACACTAACACCCCCCCTTAAGCATAGCTTAGGTGGGTGAAAAGACACAAAGATGGGTCCCAACTACTAGACCATCTTAAGTACCCATGTACAAATGCAATCTCTCACAACCGAAGAAAAGGAGAAAACCAAATGGGACAAAACTCCTCCCCAAAAGAGAGATGAAATACAATAATCATATCCATCACAAATCTAATCAATCTCTATCCATATAAAGGATGATAAGAGAGATCATACAACCCCCCCATAAGAGATAACCTACTGCAAGAAGAAGCATTGGAAGTACACTGTGGAGTAACACTGGAATCCTGAATGCGGAAAGCAAGGAAAGATACTTTTGTTTGCTACTAAAACCATATGAGAGTCACTGATTGACTTAAGGTGGAATCATGATAAAGCAACAACGAACCCGATGCCAAGGAATACTAGAAGACTCGCAAACTAGCACATCTCTGGAATCTATGAAGCAACAGTTGATTGAAAAATGATCTAGAACAAAAATAAAGTGCAAAGAAAATGCAAACCTAATGCACACAAAAAGGGAAATAATGCATGAATTTTTGAATGCTCACATCTACCTCCATGATGAAAAATAACTTCAAATTTGTGTAGATGACAAATTTTGAAAAAATGATCTATGCCACTATGAAGTGCTCAAAACTAGCTTTCCATCGATATCTTGTTTGCCAAAAATGGACACCGTGGTCAAAAGTTGTGATTTTTTTTTTAAAGTTGAATTTAGCCTACAGGAAACAGGTTTTCTAGCAAAAAAGTTTATTTCTTATTTTATTTTTGAAAAATTTACTCACTTTTTGTAGAAAAAAACAAAAACCCAGAAATATTTTGAAGCTAAGAACAAAACCCATAAATTATTTTTCCTACAAATGAGTGGAAGCTATATTTTTGAAGAAAAAATTAAAATGGCTCCAATAAAAATAGCTACTGATGCCTTGGATTCAATGGCGAGGTTCTCCAAAACCCAACTTGCACCCAACAAAAATTTCATGCCAAGATTGGTCCCTTAGATTTGGGAAGTAGTCTACAGAACTGAAGCTCTAATACCATGTAGGAGTTTATGGTGAACTCCTCAAACACCCCAGAATCCCCTGTAAGATAAAATAACTTCCACAAGAGAGAAATGGCAAAAATATTATGCTATCATTAAGATGCAAGAATTCCAAATTGAATATGGAAAAGTACATATGAAGCCTTGCTTATTTAGGCAAGGTGGTGAAAATACATCTAAGAGGTGCATTAACTCCTACTACCCATAAAAGGTGGGAGGTTATCACCTACTTGGTAAATGACAAGACATGTGGCATAACCTCCTCAAGTGAAGATAGGAGAGAGGTGGCACATAAATCCAAAAGAGGGTGAGAAACCCAACTACCCCATAAACTACTTAGGTAAAAACAAAATAGTGGTTATGAGAGGTGGCTAAAAAAGCCAAAAGAGGATGTGTAGCTCAACTACCCATGCGTGGGGAGAGAGTAACACATGTAGCTATTGTATTTTACCACATGTCCTCATATTACCACATTTAATAAACTTAAGCAAGCTTAAATAATAATGCGTAGGAAAAAGAAATACCCCCTAACATAAAGAAATTAAAAAACCTACACTAACAAAAATTCTTTTCAAAAAATTTGTAGATGGAAATTGTTCATCTCCATCTTTCCAATGATATCTTGATTGTAGAAAATAGACACTGTGGTGAAAAGTTATAAGTTTTTTAAAAAATAGGTTGAATTTTGCCTACAGTGACGACCCCCTGACAAAAGAAAAAATTTCCAAAAATCAAATTCGTTTAAAATAGATAAATTTTATATGAGAATAGGGGTTTTTAGGCCTTTTGAATGTAATGGCAAGGTCTGTTTGGCCCAAAAATTCCCTAGTAAAAATCTATTTGCAAATATGAGCATCAAACCCCTATTTGCAACTTTGTCAAATGATCTCCAATTTGGATGAAACAAAAATCAAATTTGACTTTCTCGAGCCTTCTAGACATGTTGGAAAAGCCAAAAATGCTGCCAATATAACCAAAAATGTTGCAATCATCCAGATCTCACAAAACACATATGAAAAATAAAGAGGTAATTAAATCTTTGCAAATCTTTTTTGATTCTCCAGATTGTTCAAGAATGCAAGAGAAGAGCATACGAGAATTTACAAGATTTTCACAAGAAACTCAATCTCTCAATCAGGAATCTAAGAAATTAGATTTCTCAAAACAAAAGCTCTAATACCATTTTAGAAATATGAAATAGATAGAAAAACCAAGGAAATTTTTAAGAGAAAATCTAAGCTACATAAACTAGAAAAGCATAAAGAATGCACATCAAAAATCCGAGAGATTATGCAATGTCAATGTAAAAATATTGCATTAAGAGCTCCAAAGCTAAAAATATACAAAGCAAGATGCTCAAATGGATGCAAATACAAGCTAGGTAGTGAGTTTATATAGAACTTAGGAGAGGAGGTAGGTGGAAAATCCAACCAATAGGAATCAACCACAAAAAATGGAGATGGACCACCAAAAGTGGAGGATGCCACCAAGAGTGGAATGTGTTCCACCCTTTAAGGAAGGTGACACCTCATACTTATCTCCTAGTTATTAAATAATAAACTCACTTTATTATCCTAAGCAAGCTTAATTAAGTGAAGAAAAAACCTAGGACTAACAAAAAATAAATTAACCCAATAAGAAAATAAAGACCTACACCAACACTTTTTATCCTCATTTACTCATTCACATATTTTTTAATGTGTAACTTTATCCTTGCCTTATTTGCACATATTCCCACACATTCACATTATTATTAACCTATACTTCCATTGTTCATTATTGATCCTAATATTTGACATCTCCTAACTTGAGTCATTTTGTGATGTGCAAGAATGATCCCACATGACACAAATTTGACTTAAAATTCAAAATTTTAAAATTTAAATTATTGAATCCTACCATTTCCTCATAGTCATTGGGAGTCAATTTTGTAATGTGTATGTGACAATTTGTTTTGTCTTCATATTTAAAGACTTTCATTTGGACATTAATTGATCATCTAGAAATAACAAGCATCATCCATATTCAAAGGAACATTATTAGGAACATTTAGACTTGGATCACTAAAAATAAGAGTATTTACATCAAAATTTGTATCTTAAATAACATTGTACACTTATTTGATATTTTCCAACACTTCCCATGAATGTAAAATTAGTCATTCTAGGAGATTGACTAAAGAGAATGTGAACCCTCATAGCTACTTAAGTTATTTCCAAATAGTGCTAGTCCTTAAGCACTAATAGACAAAAAATATTAGAGAAAATTGGTTTTAGAAGTACATTTTTATCTAAATTAGATCCATAGATTGTAGTGCATATGTACATTGCATGAAATTGATCTAGAGTTATGAGATCAATTTGCAAAGATTTCAAGAATAACCAATACATCAAATACATCTATTTTTTAATTAGACAATTACATTTTACTAGCCATTGAATTTATTTACCATTAAAATCAATAATAAAATAAATCCTTCCTTCACATTTAATTTTCTAAAATTAAAATTTATTATTGGTGAGGAAGGGCATGTGGCATAAAGATGCACTCTTTAAAGGTCCCTCTAGCTTTTCTTTGTTGGTAAAACCAAGGATTATTTAGTAGACATCTCCAACTTTCGTACACACTTTTAAGCTTGCAATGTGATAGGTAGGGCACTCTCACCAAGCAACCTACAATAATTTCATCATAAAGATTTTTAATAAGCTCCATCTCTCACCCCAAATTTGGCATTCCCGCTACCCAATCTTAATATATAAGTAGACTATATTTTGCATACTGTAAATATGATCAAATGTATGTTTCTAGAAGTAGATGTTACAATTTTTATAGTTTTAGGATTTATTAAAACAAAGATCTCATTTCAGGAGTGTAGAGTGGGAAGTATGGATCTCATTTATTTTTAGACTAGTCTCATGAGGATAGTAACAACCGTTGCTCATTGTAAAAAGGAATCGCATCTTGCATGGTTTCATCCTTGTTTGAGAGTGTTGATATCCATGCTAAGGATTTGAGCTTGATATTATATCATAATTACTCTGTTACTTGAAATACATTAGTTTTAGTATTTTGAAGGTCATGTGTTTTTCTTGAAGGGTTTTCTTGGGGAAAATATTGGTCTCTCTCTTTCTTGTGAGGTTTTTCTTTATGTAATTCATATTATGTATGGTTTTATGTTAAAATTTTGGTAGAATTTATAGATTAGGTCCATACCACTATAACTTATTTTCTTGTAGGATTAATGAGATAATTGTTTTGTATTAGGCTACCATAGGGAAATTGTCTATTTTTCCCTATAACAATACCATGAATCTCCTTTTAACAAATTGCAAAGAGAGCCTCCAAATTTTATATCATTCCTTTATAATGGGCCCTCCAAAATGACACCCAAATCTATAAGGTTCCTTCTAATATGGATAGGAAATATTCCTTTTCTTCTATGTGTTGTCCAAAATTGAGAATGCAAGGAGATGTGATGTTCAAGGATCCAAGATGCCTTCTTGAAGAAACTCTCATCTATGTTGTGTCATAAATTCTCTTACAACATATCATAGGCTTTTACAAGTTATAAATAACTCCCTCTTGAAGAAGTCAAATAAATTTACCTAATAGGTCCTATTCACATGTTAAGTTTACTTAGGTCTTAAGAATATTTATAAGACTCTTAGTTGACATTAGATTTTATCGTATCTTATGCCATTTACTTCTTACGTCTTAGGTCATTTAATATTTGTTGTTTTAATTGTCTCATATCTTAGGTTTAAGACACGTGTCATGATCTTGTCTAATCTCATATCTCACCTTGCCTATATAAGCAAGGCCTTTTGTACATTTATAAATAATAGGGGATAAATTATCATTGATCCATTATGGATAATTGTGTAGATTGCATCAATATCAAGCAAGCTATTCTCTTGACATACTATCTTTTGGAATATATCTTTTGTTTTGTAGGTGATCTTAGGTTGTGGGAGCTCACTATCCACTCCAACATGGTATTAGAGCTTTATATATTCAAACTCCTTAGATATTAAGGTAATTTAGGCATGATATTTTATTTAATGTATTTTTATGCAGAAAAATATCTCACCATTAATTCTAGAAAGCCCAAAAATCGTATTTTCATATATAACACTTCATATTTTGGTGACAAAAAAATTGTAATTTTTTTTATTTTTGTATGAATTTCTTAAATTTGATGACCAAACAATTGTTAGTGGGGACCGTCTTAAATTTGATAACCATTGTCAACAAAATCACCAATTAAAGATATCAAGTTTCCACAATCCGTCAAGCTTATATGAATAAGATTTCTAGATTCAATTGTGTAGTTGTTTTTTTAGCATCAATGTTTTGAATCACACTATGTGATTCATAATCAAGATGAAAGAGAGCTTAAGGAGAAAAAATGAATTGTTGTAGACCAAGATCAGCTAAAAAGAGAGAGAGAAATAGGAGAGGAAGGAGGAGGCACACGGTTCAAAGATCAAGATGACTAGGATGGAGAAAGAGGAATACAAGAAGAGAAGGAAGGACTAAGGGAAAAAAAAAGTCCAACAAAAAGGTCTAAGAGTAAAGAGAAATGTAAAAAAAAAAGCTAGAAGGATAAATCAAATAAAAAGAATATATTAAAAGGAATAATCTTATAATTCATAAAAAAAGAATAATCAATAAAGATGAAAGATTAAAGAAGATACAACAAAATAAGATTAATGTTGAAGAATAATAATTCAAAAATATTAAAAATAAGAGATTAAAGAAAAATAAACAAATTTGAAGATTAAAGGTAAGAGATTAAAGATAAGAATCAAAGTAAATGATTATTGATAAGAGATAAAGATTAAAGTTAAAGATTAATTACAATCAAGAGCGAGAAATAAAAAGAGGAAATAATTAAAAAACAAGAAATAACAAGATTAATCAAATAATATGCAATCTATCAAAATAAATTAAAACCTATAAAAATACCAAAAGAGCAAGATATTTAGAATCTATAATCTATAATTATAAACATAATAAAAAGAGCAACATAATCATAATCTATAATCTACAATTATAAAATATGGATTAAAGTTAATAAAATGAAGAAAAAATTATAAATTCTTACAAAGAAATAATGAGAACAATCTTATAACCTTATTAATTTCTAACAAGAATAAAAAAATTAAACTTAAATGATAGAATTCACTGAAAAAGGACACAATAAAATTAGAATAAGAAAAGAAAAATCTACAACGAGAAAAATAAATAATGGAAGGCTAAAAGAAAGAAAATGGAGAATAAACTAATTAAAAAGAGAGGCAAGAAAACAAGGCCAAAACTTGAACCAAGAAATTAAAAGGGAAAATAATGAGGAAAATTATAATCTTATAAATTCTTATAAAGAATTAAGAAGATTAATCTTATAATCTTATTAATTCCTTATAAGAATTAAATAAAATACACAAGATAAAAAGAAAAGAAAAGAAAAATTAATAAAAACTAAGAATAAAAGAATTAATCAACAACAAAATAACTAATTAAAGAAAGAAAGAGACTACAATTTTATGATCTAAATCAAGAAATAATCAAGAAAGATAAAGGCAAAGAAAGAACAGAGAGGGATAAAAGAGGAAGGACCAAAAAATAGCACCAAAAAGAAAGCAAATAAATTAGAGGGAAAAAAGAGAAACCAAGCACAAACAAAGGAAGGGGAGACCCGTCTAAAAACCAAGAAGAGAGAACCAAGAGATGAGACGAGAGAGGCAAAAAATGAAAGAGGAAAGAGAGCAAGCGTTGAAACAAATGAGAAAGGAAAGAAACCTAGAGAGACAGCTAGGGGACAAGGGAAACAAAAGAAAACGAGATGAAGGACACCACAAGATGGGCAAGGGAAAGTTGTGGGAGGGAGAGGGATCAAGAGGGCAGGGGATGATGGTTTCAAATGTTGGACAATAGAGGATGCCACGACAAACTGAGAGACAAACCTTCATCGCGATTGAGATTGGTAGGGTGATTGCTAATTTCTATGGCTTCTTTGAGTTTCCTCTTGTAAAAATTATCTACCAATGCTCAGCCTAATCTGCTAGTGCCTAGTTGCATAGAGTGATTTCTTGCTAGTCCCTAGAGGCCTTAATTTTGGCCCCTTAAGCCCTAATTGGGTAATGTTTTTCAAATCACCTTAAATTTTGACTTGGGTATCAAATTTTGGAAAATGAGATATTTTCAAAAAATTTCTTTTGATAAATTTCTAGTGTTATTTGTATTATTATCATATTTGAAGTCATATCTCTCATTTGGACATCTAAGCTCATAAATTTTAGCTTGAATCTCTACTTTTCAAAATTATTGTGATGTTGGAAAGGTATTGAAGAGCTCTATTTTCTTATCCATGCACTTTTTCTAGATTCAACTATAGGTATATTTAATTCATTTTTGTAAATATCACACTTTGATTGATTACTTGGACATCTTGACTCCTAGAGAGATTCTATCTTTTTGGGGAGGATTCATTTTTAGTATTGATCATATTTGAGAGTTTATAATTGCTATTGAAGGTTGTTATCTTTATAATTTTTGAGATCTTATCATTTTAGGAGTGAATCATGTATAAGAGTTGCAGATGCACATATTGTGGGAGCAATCAACATGGGTATGAATTGTGTCCTTATTTCTCACATAATGTCATCCAACTCTTGCTCGAGTGTGCATCTTGTCCATCACCTCATGCTACATTTGAATCTCAAGTTGCTTCTTGTCCACCTACAAAGATGTTGATCCTTCACCTTCATTGATTCCTTGTGTAGAATCATTGATTGAGACCTTCATCATTCCTACTTAGTAGAACCATCATAGTCTTTCATATTCAACTTTTTGAGATGAGCATTTGACAATGTGATGTAGGTAAAATGGATCTAGGGTCTAAAACATACCTTCTCCTATATCACAATGGAAGGAACCAAAAATGATCACAAACACCCACTTGGCTACTAACTTCAATGGAAGAGTCAGAATAGTGGATCATGATTTTGGTTCTTTCATTTGGAGGGGGCTTGATTGATGATAATTGACTGAATTTAAGAATGTAAATGTGTACCTAGGCTAACTATGCAACTAAAATGAATTGATATGATTTTAGAGAAGTACAAAACATGAACACAAAAATAGCTATAGAAGAACAGAGTGTAGAGACAGAGGAACTTGGCATAAAAAATTGAGCTCAAATTATCTAGATAGGGGTGTTGGCGCTCTAGAACTAGAAATGTAGACCTTTAAAATCAAATTTCAGATCTTAGTTGGTAACTATTTGTAGGCTCTTCCTTTCTAGACTCATTGTTGGAACTTTGTCTATCACTTATTAGTTCCACTTTCCCTAATTTGTTGACATCTAAGGCTTGAATGCTTGATTGAGCAATTAGGTCTTCAATCCTTTCCCAAATTCGCTTCAAATATATCATCTACACACAAGAGAGGAGAGAAAGGGTTGTACCATATAGGAAACTACCTAATTCAAACCCCATTTTGGCATTTCCACCTTTGCAATGGCTATGATGATGTAAAAATGGTGCTTACCCTAGGTCGAGAAGATGCAAATAGATAAAAGAATGACAAATTGACAAGTATTGCAACTTACCCCTCAAATATGCATTCCTTGATGGACTGAAGTCATTATGCTCATCACCTTCAAGGATAATTGGATGCTTGATTTGAAGTCCTGCAAGTGTTAGTCCTCACAAAACAAATGGACATGGAACATGAATAAACTCACATGAAAACTTGATACATTGCTAATATGATACTTGACTAGAATAATACTGCAATAATCCTACTAATTTTTCTCTTGACTACTATTTAGGATGCTCAATTGTCACTTCAAAATGCTAGCTATTACCTTAGGATTTGAAATGGTGAAAAAGGCTTGTATTTATATGCATTTCTTTAATTTCTCACAAGATTAATTACCGATAGTCAACAAGTAAATTCAAATTTATAGATGTCAAAATGTCGAAAATGAAATATTTAAATTGGGGCCAAAATAGACTAGACAAGGGCGCTAGTGCCCTAGTCCAGACCTATTTTGGGCCTTTAAGTGTTGTTAAATAAATAATAATTGATATCCCCAATTCTTTGATTTTCCAAATATGATCAAAAAGTGGGTAATTTAAGAGAACAAATGGGTCCAAGCACATAGGTGGAGCTAAACCTAACGTGAAATTATCAAGGGTGACAACTTATGATGCTACAAACAAGTATATCAACTTTGTTTAGTGAGTTTCATATTGCAAATTTAAAGGACACATTTGGGGGGTTATCTCTCCACTTTGATGACACTCATTACACTATTATTGTCAAACCATCATTATCTTTGGATATTATTCAACATCAATTACCACTTGATCTTCATTTTTCGCCTTCTTCTTTGATTGGGCATGTACTTGATTTGATTATGGCATCATCATCTTTCATGGACATGGTGACACGCGAGTAGATTCTAGAGACACCATCATACATTCTTCTTCTCATCAATTCCTATCTAGAATGGGAAGCATCCATGCATCTATACTTGGTTTTTATTTCTTCTTAAGTGGAGGAATGTTGTTTTTAGGTATTGAATCATGTTTTGTCTTCAAGTGTTAACCATTTTTAGGAGATTACACATTATGGGGAGGGGGGGCACATAGTCTTTCTTTCCCTCTTATGGGGGATATTGATTATATATTTGTGATGTATGTAGTCCTTGGGGGTTCATGTTAAGTCATCCATTCATCACTTCCTTCATCACTTATACATGATCATTTTATTACATTCTCTCTTTTAGAGAGGGGTTTATTCTCATTTGTTTTTTTTCCCTTTCTTCATTTGTGAGAGATCATTTGTAAATGGTACCTAACACAACATAGTAGCCAAGACCCATCCCATCATCCATGCATCCTTACATCATATCTACATTAGTCATTTGTCTACTTTTCCCTAAGTTGCACTTAATGGGGGGTTAGTGTGAATAAGATGTTTTACCTAACTAGTTCAACTAATAGGTCCTATTCACATGTTAAGTTTACTTATTTCCTAGGAATCTTTGTAGAAGTATTAGTTGACATTATATCTTATCTTATCTTATCCTACACCATTTACTTCTTGTGTTTTAGGTCATTTAATATTTGTTGTGTTAGTCATCTCATATCATATGATTAAGATACTTGTCATAATCTTCTCTATCCTATCTCTCACTTTTCCTATATAAGCAAGACCTCTTGTACATTTGTAAATAATAGGGAATGTACTATCAATTATCCATTATTGATAATTGTTATATGGCATCAATATCAATCAAGCTACTCTCTTGCCATACTCTCTTGTGGAAGGATATCTTTTATTTTGCAGGCAATCCTAGGCTATGGGAGCTCACTATCAGCTCCTTGGAGTTCACTATCAACTCTTACACTACATGGGTACTCATCAACTTACATATTAATTTTAATTCTAGAGAGAAAACATGACCAAAATTCTTAGGCATCTCTCTCTCTCTATTCCTATTTTTTATTTTCTTAGACAATTAAAACAAGCTTGTAATTTGTTCTTATTTCTCTTGTGAGATAGAAGTTATTAATTGCACATATTTTCTCCATTTTATAGGTTCCTATTTAGTGTACATGTTTAGGAAGAACACACATGAAGAGATCAAGTTGGTTCCATTAATTTACATGAACCCCAATGTAATTTTTTATGTCTAATTATTTATTTTACATACATGTTTGTGAGTGATCCTAAACTTTGAAATACATGTTCATTTAGGATTCACATGCCCCTCTACATGGTGGAAAAATTTAATGGTGAAATTTGCATACCATGTCAATTCCCATTTGTTTTTTCGCCCATTTAACAGAATCCCTTAGTGCAATTACATAGTGACACATGACACATTTTTGTGTTAAGTTAAGATCCTTCCCTAATCAGTATCTAGCCTCATTTACTCACACTTATTTTTGTATATGTGAATTTATCACTACCTTATTTGCACACAATCCCACACATTCACATCATTATTAGCCTATATTTCCACATGTCCATTCTTGATCCCAAGATTTGACATCTCCTCATTTAGCCATTTTGTGTGGCACAAGAGCAATCTTGCATAATATAAATCTGAATTGAAATTTAAAATATAAATTGACTCCTATGCTTTCCTCATAGTCATTAAGAGTTGATTTTATACATTCCTATTTGAGTATTTGTTATGTCTTGGTATTTAAATACATTCATTTGGAAATTAATTGATCATCTATAAATAACACACATCATCCACATTGCAAAGATTTGGAGCACTAAAAAGAGATCATTTACATCAAAATTCACATCCTATATCACTTGTACACTTGTTTGCTATTTTCCAACACTTATCATGATTGTAAAGCTATTCTTTTAGGAGGTTGGCTAAAGATAATGTGAACCCTCACAGTTTAACAAAATACTTAAGTTATTTCTAAGTATCACTAGTCCTTAAGCACTAGTACACATAAAAGATTAAAGCAAACTAGTTGTAGAAGTACACATTTAGCAAAATCAAATCCATGGATTGTAGCATAGATTTGTGTGGCATGGAATTGATCTAGAGTTATGAAATCCACTTGTAGAGAGCCTAAAAACAAATAATATATCTATTTATTAATTGGACAATTATATTTTACACCATCAAATTATTTATCATTGTAATCAATAACGAAACAAATTCTTTCTTCACATTTAATTTTCTTAAATTAAAATTTACTATTATGATATTTACCCAATGTTGATGGGTGTTTTTGTACTTCTCAACACATGTAGCACACAAGTGCACTGTCTCTCTTGAAAGGTGAAAATCTGCAATTGAGTTTCAGAAAATCACCCCAAGGTCTCTCAAGTGTCAAGTCATGAAAATGCTTGGAATAGTTCAATTGGTTGATGTGATTTGCTAGTAATCACAGGGTGGCCTTTATGGTTTACAAAGCATGGGAAGTTGGGTCTGAAAATGGAGTTTCAAAGTGTTGGAAATGAATGAACAATGGCTATCCACTCAAAACAACAAGCTTGAACTTACCATGTTCATCTCATTTAGCTTTGTTGTGATGCTTTGAATCCTACCCTAACAAAGGACTAAAATAAATAGCAAAAGGGAAAGGGTTGAGAGAAGCTAATCTAAAACTAATCTATGAATGAACAGTAACAATGGAGGATGCTACTGTTACCCGATTTTCACCCACGGGCTCAATTAGGCAGGATAAATTATGTTTTAGATGTTCATAAGGGCCAAATGGGACATTTGCATTGAGGGTTAGGTCATGTATCTGATGCTATTTTACAAGGAACTCAGTTGGAAAGCCTGCCTCAGTCAAGTTCGGCACGAAAATCCTCTAAGGAGAGAGTCGCCAAGACCTTCTAGATGTCTCGCAGACTAGAAGGGGTTCTTTTTTTTTTTTAAATGTCTCGGTCGGCCAGACATTTTAAATCGCTATTGGTTTTTAGAAGTATTCCCGACATGTTGAAGTCTTGTCAACATGGAGTGGTGGTCCTAGATAGAAGTCTCACTGAAAGATTTAAGTTTGGAAAAAGGTCTGGCTGACTAAGCGGAGTCTCACCAAAAGAATGGTCTTGAGGAGATGTCTTCCTGAAAGGATAGGTTCTCGACGAAAGTTGGTGCCTTCGCTATGATGTCTCCCCGACTTGTTGAGGTCTCCCCGAAGTGGAGGTCTCGGTGTAAGTTTTGGCACTCGGTGTGAGGTCTTTCCGACCCAGCGAAGGTCTCACTGAAGGGGATTTCCTTTGGCATAAGGTCTCACCGATCACAAAAAGTCTCACCGACATGGATGACATCAGTATAGCATCTGGCCGACAAGGGGATGTCTTGTCGAGGGGGTTGCACTCACTGACAGAAGGCTCAGTCGGTGTAATGTTTCACTGATCGAAGGTGGTCTCACCAAAGCGGAATGAATTCACCATGATGTCTCACCAACCCGATGGGGTCTTGCCAAAAGGAAGTGAGCTTGGCGCAAAGGAGGGTTGAGTTGACATGATGTCTCGGTGACTAGCCAAGATCCTAGTGATGGTATGGGGGCTTCGCTGTAAGGTCTCACCATCGGGGCGAGGTCTCGCTGAAGTGAAGCGGTCTCGGCGAAGGAAACAAGCTCGGCGAGAGGTCTCACTGACAAGTGGCGGTCTCCCCGACAAGAAAGGATGTGAGCTAGGGCCAAAAGAAAGTAGAGTCGCCATGATGTCTCAATGAAAGTATGAGATCCTTCTGACCAATGAAGGATCTCGGTATAGTGTTTTTCCTTGGGCAGAAGGTCTCACTGACACATGGGTGTCTCGCTGACGGAGGAGCACAGCGATAAAATGATGGGGCTTCGGCATGAGGTTTTCCCGACTTTCCAGTGTCTCACCGAAAGAAATCTTTGAGCCCGGGGAAAGTGGTTTGTGCTCACTAAGAGGTCTCACCGATGCAAAAAGTCTCATCGAAATGAAATGCCCTAGTGTAACGTCTTGCCTACCCATATAGGGTCTTGCCCAAATAAAGTGAGCTCGAGGAGAGTGGAGGAGTTCGCTATGAATTCCCGATGACTTGGTGGCATCTTGTTGATAGTGATGGATCTGTTATAGGCTTCAGTGAGACCTCTGGCTGATAGCGATAGTCTGGGTGACAATTTTTAGCATCGGTGTGACTTCTGTAGCTCGATATGAACTCTTACCGATGGTTGTGTTCTATGCCAATGCTGTTGCAGAGTATAATTGCATCGGGGAGACACGATAAGTGTCTCACCGACATGTGATTTAGTCTTAGGTGACCTTTGACCATCTGGGAATCTACGTGGCACAAGTTCAACCAATCAGAGGAACCTACAGGAGAGTCGTGGTAGTTCGACCTTTGTGAAGAAGATCAACAGAATGAAAGGCGATGGAGTAGCTCAGAAAGGAGGTTCGAAGGTGGACAAAGAGGCCTAAAATTAATGCTATGGTTGCAAAAGATCAAGGAGACCATTCTTGAGGGTGATCTATCATCGACATGGACACAGGGATACAACATTGATTTCATAAAAAAGATCTAAGGGTGAAGATCTTTCTGAAGGAGGATATTTTTGTAAGCCCTAGGGGCTGACACATTTTAATATATATGGAATTTTTTCCTGTGTAAAGGAGTTCTTCTAATGCTTTTTCTTAAGTTTGTGACTCTTGCAGTCCTTTCTTAGATTAGCAAACTTTTGTAACTCAATTTTGGAGATGAAATTCAGTAAAGACCTTGATTATTATTGATCTAAAGCTCTTGCCTTCTTTCTCTTTGCATTTTTGTGTTTAGTCAGCTAATTGATCCAGCTTTTAGTGAGGTAATGTTTATTTCCTTCGAGCTTTGTCTCAGATTTTAGAACCTTTATGTAGAAAGTATGTTTTTTGCAGGTTACAAATTGTGTCAAAAGATGTAAAATGAATTTTAGATGTGAAATTAACTTTCCTTCTAGGAATCGTAGCACTAAGACCTATTTGTGAAACACTATTGCAAAAATATATACAGAAGTGAGTTGTGCAAATTTATCTTTAGTCATTGCAATAAAGTGTATGAATTCTGGTTTCAAAATCCAAGTAATGTTTAGGTGCATCACCATAGGGTTTACTTTTAATTTTAAAGTATTCTCCTTCTCCCTTTTCCTTTCAAAATCAGTAGTTTTAGCTGATAACACCAAAGGAAGTTGGCCTTCTCCAAAGGTTGACCTATGTCTACAAGTGACCCACAGCTTTAGAGGTCTTCCCATGTTACGCTGAGGTGTTGAACAGTAGTTTCAACAAGGGTGCAATTTCAGGTGATAACAACTACAATAGGCAGACTCCCATAAACTTAGTTTCACTTGATCAAGAGGAATCTACAGCTACACAAAACTAGTGCAATCTCCTAAGGTCTACATATTTTCATATTGTACATGCACTTGATGAACATAAAATTGAACTAAGTTGTAACAATGAAATAGACAAGCCCAGGCTAACTTTACACAACAATTTGTCATCAACAAGTGCCAAAAGTACGGGTCAGAAGTCCATCAAATACTATAACAACAACCATTATCAAATCCATTTAAGAAACTACAAGCTAAATCTAACATGGAGGTTGAATCATGCATGCATAATGAAAAAACTCAAAGAAAACATCCAAAATGCTACAATGCTTCCTTCTATTGCTGCAAAATGCCCCTCTTACAACAATTCGCCACCTCTTACAAGTGAGGAGAAAGCCCCTATTTATAGTTTTCCAAAAGAAAAATGAATGGCCAGGATTAATTTACATTGTGTGGCCTAGACTCATTACAAGTTATGGTTTCACCTACCCCCAATATATAGCAATTTAAAAATACATCTTTGTATTTTCCCTATTTTGTCCTCTAGTGACCCCGACATTGTAGCAGTTTTGTCCTCTAGTTGTTTTTTGTGTTGTGGCTAAAAACTAGTGAAGTCTGCCCTCTTATTCATGTGTTTTCAGCATCCTTCATTGAATCTTGTTGTGGATTTGTGTCACTGAAAAGCTATTATGCGGCACCTAATCCTAGCGAATAGCTCAGTAGATCATGATCGTTCAGTGAAAATTAAGATAGCTCCCTCTTGCTCCCCTTTTGTAGTTCTTCGTCAATGACTTTCTTTGACATGTAGTTATAGGTTTCTTGAATTTACATTCTCATGCAAGTCGGTCTTCCCCTTGGGGATACATTCATGAATAAGCAAATTCTTCTCTTCTAGACGAGACTCTTTATGATTTATCTTCCCTTTCATCTGTAGACCGAGCCTCCCCCCTTGGTAGCACGACATCATAGGTAGGCATACTTGTGAGTGACCTCCATTTTAATTAGAGCCCTCCTTGGCATGCATCCACATGGGCTTCAGGATTCCTTGAAAAATTGATCATTGTTTGTGTATACATCCCCCCTCTTGACAATCTTTATTATCTTTAGAACATTCTTGTAGATGATCGTGCAAGAGCAACTCCTTCCTCATACTTAGTATGCTACATGTAAGTACCTCTTTGGAAACTAATCTTTGTTCGATCATACTTGATTTAAAGTATTCCAACCTTTGGACACAACTTTGGATATATCTTATGTGAAAGCACCCCTCTCATTGTTGCCTAGCTCAATGCCATGTATGGGCACACTCCAAACACCGATGCTTGATTATCATCCCTCAAAATATTATACCTGTAAGCAACATCCACAATAGATTATTAGAGTAAAATTAAATCATTTATATTCATAAAATATTCACTCTTCTTCAATATATGCGACTGCAAATGAGGACTTTGGGAAAAATATTTGAAATTGATCATGATAAGGATAGGGTTAAATCATTAATTAAAATCCTTTCAAATTCCCATTCACCCTTGGCTCTCAAATATTTCCCATGGTCAGTTTATTTTCACTCCCATTACAGATGCGAAGGTTGAATCATCAAGGGAGAATTTATCATTTAATGAGCCAAATGAAGACCTTCTTACTTGCAATAATAAAGATTCTTATAATGCTTAGCATATATTCAACTTTTGGTAGAAGTTAACTAAATGCGGGACAAAGAGGCTCCAAGCCATTTGCAGGGATAAGGGTGCGGCTGGCAGGTATTGGAGCACTATTAGGACAATGACATCATGGTAGGGGCAACCCACACAAGGGCATCCACAATCAAATATTCCACAAAGTGGACATGAGGATGAGAGCATAGGGGGGAGATGAATAATCCAGAGAGAAATGAAAAAGGGGACCCTCAGCGTCCGCTATAGAAGCTCCCGCGTATGAATGGTAGCCCACATGTTTGCAAACTATAATATCGCTAGTTAATCTTCCTTTCCACTGAGAGTTGTTCCAACCATGATCCATCCAGTATGATAACTTATCGGCTCACCTCCCTACTCCTTATACTCCCTTGGTGAGTATGATATCTTAATTATGCGAGCCCACTTCATTAAAAACATTGAAACAAGCTTACTTGTAGCTCATGGAAAAGTGGTGTGGGTGGTCATTTGTAAATGTCATCTTGAGTGGTGTAACCAATTGCAGCTTTTGCATGGAGAAAATCAGCACGCATGAGCTATGAAAACTTGGGATGGTGTGGCTGGTTCGCATCCACTTCGACAATTATTGTCCTTTGTGAAACTTTTGGTTTGTCATTCCTTCCTTAAATCACCAACTGAATCTTCTCTCTTAATTCTTGATTGATGTTACTAACTAAAAAGAGAACGATCTGTTCTCATAATTTCTTATTACACGTGTATAAAATTTTGCTCCTCTTCGCACTTCACACCATATGAGCCTTCACTGGACAAGTTGTGCAAACAACACAACTTGATCATCAAATCTTGTCATGGCATTACGTTCCTCAGAATCCTTCCTTATTGTTATTCGCATAATTTTATTGGATGTGCAAGAGGATGAGTTGTCAGTGTGGGAACTCCAGCAAATGATGTCGTCGGGGAACAAGAGTGCAGATGGGGGTTGAGAAAAAGTTGTTTGAGCAATATTGCAAACGATAGTCCCCACATGGAGGATTTTCATCAAACGGAGTGCGGAGCGCCACAGCTAGGATAACATTAAGACAAAGGCAAAGCATATATGGAAATTTGCATGAATTTCACCACAAAGATGATTTTGGGAAATTGCCTCATGTAATAATTTATATCGAAGGACCCTTTGAGCCCATAAGATATAAGTGCATTATATACAGAAAGTTCCTTTTAGTCACTAATTTAACTCAAAGGATCAAATCATTTTATCGCTCAATATGATGTCGCCTCATTTTCCTGAATCCTCTTCTTGTCACACTCAGGGAATAGATCAGGCTACCATCTCATCCTCATTAATGTTTGAATCATTTTCCAAAGCACGAGCATCCCTATATAATTAGTCCCCTCTCCCAGTATCATCGAGCTTCAACTCGTCCAAATAATACTGCGTCATGCTTTAGACATCCTCAAGCTTCATCGCTTCCTTCGATCCCAACAGGCTTGAACTACGTACATCTATGAAAGCTAGAGCCTCCACTTGCAGGAGCTCAGGAAATAGATTAACCAACCATGCTTTAGTGGATTTGCATGAAGCTCAAGATCACCCTCTTGCCCCATATTTCATTGGCACAACCACAAGACCTTCACCTGCCATAGTCGAATACTCATACTTGGATTTGAGTGGGTCCCTTGATCTCAGCAAGCACAACCTTCTAAAGTAAACCAAGTGAAATGTACTTATTTACAAGTACGTTCATGTGCTTTCTTCATATCACCTTCGTTTCAACAAAACATGTTGATTATCTTCCTATGAGCACCTCCACTTTAGGTACCATCCTATGTAACTTTAATACCTACAATCCTGCAATCGATTTGAATATTAGAATGTTTTACTCAAATAGGTCCTACAGCTTGAAGATGGGAACATTGCATAAAGCTCCTAGATGGAAATGTGAGTTGTAATGGTCCTTTGTAATCCCCTCATCTTATTAGAACTCCTCTCACCTAAGAAGCACATTCAATTTCATAGATATTGTGGTCATTCTCCCAAGGGTTCATGTCAATCATGGTGTGCCATTTCTCATTTTTAAACCTCGTACAGATTCTAAACAACTCCTCAACATGAACATCGTAAAGAAGACCATCCACGTCCTTCTTCACTTTTCCATCAGTGGCCTCATAATACAACATGGATCCGATGGGACCTTAGCTCATCATACATAAGGTGGCAGGAGCTTGGTGCAGAGACATTGTGTGTGAACATTGCTACAAATGACATTCTATGAGCGGAGTCCCACATGAGATCTCCCACCGACAAATGAGAGGGCAATCTCCACACTAAAATGGTTAGTCCACCCTTGTATCAATTTTCCAATAATGCATAGGAGAATCATCTTATGAAATTTCCCTACATGTAAATCATGCCATGCCTCAACACCAGCGCTACTCATCATTACATCAAGAATATATTTTTGGATTATTACAAGGAAACAATGTGGGCTGACCATGTGGAGATGAATGTTGCAAACCCCACAATGTGGAGATATAAGAGAGATATGCCATCAATAGTATAAATAAGGGGATGATTGTCCGCATCATGATGTCTGCAAATAGCTTGATGACTTGTAGATAGATGGATGGTGCCCAAAAATGTAGATCTGAGGCACCTTCTTTCATAATTTAGTACATTCTACTGCTTCAGCACTCCCGTTAATCTTGATACATGAATCGTCACCACTATTCAATGGTGAAATCATCCTTCGCCACACCATGAATTTAATTTTCCATGACAAAAATCTCCACAAAGAGAGATGTGGAGTGGGACGTGTGGGTGGCGATGATAGGGTGTTTGTTAGAATGACTGCAATATTAGAGGCCTTAGTGCTAAGAGATCCTGCAAAGAGGAGAATGGAGAACCACCCTATGTGCAAGTCGACATCAAAGCATTTGGACTTGATATTTCAACTTTTAACGCAATTGAACTATATTATTTTCCCTTTAGCTTGAATATGAGGGATGATCAATTATTTCTTGAAATGAGTAGACTACGTGATGGATCATTCTCTCCGAATAAGACTCGACCGCATGATCACATGCCATCACACCTGACCCTTTTCCATAACATTGATAGAGTAGCATTCATTTAGCCTTAACCTCGATGGATGATTACTAAACTATCCCAAATATTGATGCTTGAATGCCCAGTGTGATGGTTTGGATGGGGATCGTCAAGTTCAAGAGTAAGTTCCCCATCCATGTTGCGAGTCTAAATTACGACACTTCTCTTAAAACATGAACACTCTTGTCTATAGATTCTCTTAAAAGAAATTCATATTACTTATGCCCATGAAAAGATGAAACCACGTGGGGGAAAAAGATGCGGGTACATAGCGAGAGGATGCTGCAAAGATAATGGCAAGATAGGGGTGGAAGCCTGCAAAGCAGTCCCACATGGGTGACCTCCGCGTAGGTTAAATTAGTGAGATTGGTTTAAAATGAGAAATCATTTGTCTTGTTCCAACCATAAGAAACATTGTTTTTGGAGTCTGTATCATGAGCGCGTACTCTTGATCCTTGTTCGCTTCTTCACCTTATTGATCCATCCATCATACTTGATAACCTAACTGCCAATTTGGTGCCCACGTCCAACCCTACAAATGTGAATTAATTCACTCCCTCATTTGGTACAATTCTTTTACTCAGCATAGAATGAAAATTTTAATTTTAATCCAGGTGCAATTGCATATCAGAACACCCATATTATTTTAGAGACCTTGAGCACACAAATGGCCCGAAGGGTAGGATTCTATGCAAAACTTAAGAAGAACACATGCCATCAAAATCATCACCTAGGAGTTCGGCATCATTGACCATGAACAGAACAACATCTGGCAAACATGACTATAGGACAAAAAGAAAAATATGGGTATGTCGTGTATGATTGTCATTTTATAAAAGTGAGATGACAAACTGCTCTCACCATGGAGAAACCTGCAAGAGGAAAATGGTGCTCTGACGATGACATAGGTGTGCCCCGGGTCCACAAAGTGGGGAAGTACTGAGCTTTGTCATTATGAAACGGCATTGTGGTGACAGCTTCCCACTAGCAGTGGCCCACATGGGTGGACCCGCAAGAATGTTCTGACTTGAAAAGTTTTCCCATGAATCTTAAGATTTCATCCTGAGGAAATGGCATATGCGGATCCTACATGGCAAGGTGACCCAAGAGTTTAGCCATTTAGACAATAGCAATCGGGTAAAGCCAAGCCGCACATGATGACTCACGAACATTTGGGACTTAGTTGGTCTTCCAAGGGTGACAGGTTTAGTTCACTCACGACAACGGTGCGGATGGAGAAACTAGATGCGGAACTTGCCAGGTAGGCATATGTTAAGGGTTAGTCGCAGACGCACAGTGAAACACAAGAGGCAACTCGTAGAAGGTGACCCATAACTGTGGGTCCACGAGGCTCAAGGGATGCAATGGTAAAGGTTGATGCAAAGCTCGCCATGTGAGTGAGCGTCTAAAGCTAACTGTTAGTTGAACGGTCAAGGGATAGCAACATTGTGCAAAGGGAGACCTGCAACTACAGTCCTGCAGGGCTTAGAAGACACCAGGGCAATGGACTAAGGGAAACCCGCAAGGGCACTTCCGCAAAAGCAAAAGACTTAGTGAAATTCAAGTGGGTGAATTTGGTTAAAGGTAATTTGATCATTTTAAGGTATATGACCAACTTGGGCTTGGGAACAGGGGCACACAAAGTGAGGCTGGAGAAAAACTACCCATCAGGAGCAAAAATGACCTGTCAGGAGCAAAAGAAAGGGGGTCCCTGCCTTTGGCAAGGCGTGTGTGCAAAACATGCACAACAAATGGCAACTTGTTGGGGAAATGCTCTAAATCATTTTGATGACAAATTAGAATCATGAACCCATAATCTTTGTTTTCGACCTTCACACTAGGGAAAACAAACTAAACACTTGACCAAAGGATCAAAACCACTAGTCAACCCAACCTTCCATACGCTGAAAAATCCCAGTGTGTGCAAATGTGTTCATTCCAATCCTTAAGTCACTATAGGATCCTAGGCTCTGTCAAGTTAAGCTACGTAGTTTATTCTAACTCCAAAATTATTTGGGACATTGTCGCGTTGCCAGTTAGGCATCCATAGCCTTGACGAGGTTGTCGTTGTGATTTTCCTGAAAATTGCTCACCTGACACTAACAAAAGACCTTCACCGTCCACTCTACAAAATTTATTAAATTTTATCAAAGAAATACACAGAATGACCCTAGGAAATAAAATGATGGTTATGTGTGCAAACATACCCAACAGAAGACAAGGGAACCCCAAACAAAGCAGCAAAGTAGAAGAAAATGAAAAGCAAGTGGAAAGAAAACACCTAAACTAACCAAAGTAGGAAAGCGAAAGCAAACAAAAAAGAAAGTAATCTAAAGTAATCTAACCTACAATAAACCAACTAACCTAATGAAAGTGAGAAATCAGGACTATTTACATGAAACCTACACTACCCCAAAACAACTATGTACAAAGATATTTACAAAGGAACATGTTTAGGCAAGGAAAACTGACATTTATGCCTATTGGATTTCGTAATGCGTGAACAGGAAGAATTAGTAGTTGAGTTGATTCGTTAAACCCATGGTTAATCCATAAACAAGTTTGTCTCCCCTCATTCCCATAATCAAAATGATAAATGCAATTGTGAGTATTCATACGAGCAAGGAAAGATAGAACCTAGATGTTGTCATGCGAAGGTGGCAACGTTTGACAGTCGAGAGAGAGAATTGCATTGTCGATTGTTGTGTTAGCAGCCTCTAGTGGATGCAATGGATGGTGAAACATCCTTGATCTTGGGCTTGCATAAGGCTAGGAGAATGTGGCAACAAGCACCTCTTCCAAGCTACTTGTGGGACCCACATCCTCTATCGATTGTTCTTTGAGAAGATAGACACTATCATGTCATTCATCAGCGATCCTAGTGTTTACTTGATTGTTGTCTTCAAAAGGAATCATTTTTTCCTATCTCATTTCCCTCATGTTGATCTCAATTTTATGATGTTCCATGTCACATAAACATGACATGGATGAATTTTTCCTATTGCAACCTTCAAAGCATGTAGAAGGATCAACAATGGACAAGGAGGAAAGAACCCTAGTTGCATCTTGTAGTTGACTAGGTATATCATCTTTGTAAGTAGCTACCAAGAAATCCTTGCCTTGGTCTTCTTCTCTTTGTAGTTCATGTGTCTCACCATGATGTTCACTCGTTTCCTCCTATTCATCGTTGTTGTAAATAGAAGTGGAGTCCCTTTCACAATCTGGGAGCTCTAATGCTTCACCATTTGAAGGTTCGGGTGATATGTCTTCAACACCTCCATCTTCTAAAATGTACTCCTTAATGTCTGCATACCTCCGCAGTATAGCTCCCAATGGAAAGTTCATCAATTGATGACACCTCCCCAAGGGGACCAAAATCCCATTTGTGTTTTCCTTCTACAAATCCCTCATGATATTGATCATCAATCATGTATAGATTCTCTATGGGAGGGGAGGACTCTTGATGATAAATGGATAGCTCTCCCATTTTATTTGCTTCATCATTTAGAGGTTCGAGAATGTATTGTTCTTCCTTCGTCATTATCCCAACATTTTCTTGACGGTTGCTTTCAGCTAAGTTATCACTTGGTTCTGGCTTTTGGACTTCTAGCTCAATCCTTGAAACAACTACAAGGGGTTGGGCAATTGGTTGTGTTAGGGTTAGATATGGTAGATATATAACAATTAAATGCATATTTAAATAATAAACAGAGAAACTAAAACATACACAATATAAATCATAACATAGAGAATTTAACGTGGTTCACCCAATCTGGGCTACATCCACCAAACCGCAGCCAACCAATACTTTTATTATCCAGTGCAAAACCTATTACAATCTTGCAAACAATCGTGTTTTTCCTCATATTGTAATCCCATCCCAACCCCTTTTAACAAGCTTTTTAGAAGCTTCCAGAATTAGGGTTTTACAAAGTCATTTTTCTTTCTTTTTCGGAGATTTTTCCTTTTTCGCTGACAACACGAAAAAAATGGCAAAATTTGGCCGCTACTTCAAACTCCCCACTTGAGGCTCGCTCGCTTCACCCCGACGAGACCTGGGGCTGTGGTGGCCAAGATACCATGGCTATACAAGATAGCATGATCGGGCCGCCACATACCAACAATTCTCCCACTTGAGATCGACAGTTCACACCATCACAACTCTCCACTTGGAGATCGATCTCGACAACACTGGCCGTGACTTGCCTCCCCACCGGAAATAAGGGACCTTGGACCTCACAAGGAAAGCTATAATACTTGAATTAATTTTGAGGCCAATCAAGCTAAAGAGGAGCTCAGCTTCTCCCTTGGCACCGCCTTCGTAAACATATCAGCTGGAATGACATCTGTATGAATCTTGGCTAGCTTGACCTGTCCATCTTCCAACACCGACCGAATGAAATGATATCTCAATTGTATGTGTTTTGTTTTAGAATGCAAGGCAAAATTCTTTGCAAGATGTATAGCACTCTGACTATCTATAAATAAGTAATTTCCATCCTGTTGTTTTCCCAACTCATCCATGAACAATTGCAGCCATATCATCTCCTTTGATGCCTCTGTTGCAGCAACATACTCTACCTCTATGTTGGATAAAGCAACCACCTTTTGCAATCGATAAATCCAACTCGCTGTTGTCCCACCAACTGTGAATACATAACCTATGGTACTCCACGTGATATCTATATCCCCTGCCAAATCTGAGTCAACATAGCCTTTTAAATCAGTATTAGAGCCTCCAAAACATAAACACTTATTGGATGTACTTCTCAAATACCTGAGAATCCATTTTACTGCATTCCAATGCTCAACTCCATGATGACTCAAATACCTACTAACAACTCCTACGGCATGTGCAATATCCGGTCTCGTGCATACCATATGCATTAATTAAACTAACAATACCCACATACATGGTACCTTGGATATTTTTCTTCCTCCTCTTGTGTCTGGACACATATCCTTAGTCAATTTAACATGACTAGGCAAAGGTGTGGCCGATGCCTTTGCATTCTCCATATGAAATTCTCAAGAACACCTTTTCTCAACATAGACACTAGCTTGAGATAAAACAATTTTCTATTTTTCCTATCTCTACAAATTTTCATACCAAAGGATTTGTTTCTTTGTCGCACTCCAAATCCTTCATAGCAAAAGATTTTATAACTACGTTTTGACATTCTACCATGTGATCTTATGTTAGACCAATGCCAGTTAATGTCATCAACATATAAGCATAAAATAAAGTAGTTGTCATTATCCAACCTCTTAAAATAAACACAATGGTAAGAATTACATCTACTGTAGCCTTGCTCAGCCATAAAACTGTCAAATTTGAAATACCATTGTCAAGGTGCTTGCTTCAAGCCATATAAACTTTTCTTCAATCTGCACACTATTTTGTCCTTACCTTTGACCTCAAATCCTTGTGATTGTTCCTTATATATTTTCTCTTCCAAATCACCATGGAGAAAGGCTGTTTTAGCATCAAGTTGTTCTAAATGCAAATCTTCAATGTTCACAATACTTAAAACAATACAAATAGAAGTCATTTTAACAACAGAGAAAATCTCATCAAAAATCAATAATTTTTCTATGCAAACTCCTTTACAACTAATCCGCTTTAAATCTTTTTCTTACCTCCATCCTCCTCTTTCAACCAATAAATCCATTTTGTTTGGTAAAGTTTTTCCCCTGCAACTTGCATAATTTGCAAGTCCGATTTCAAAGAAGGAGTCTATTTCTTCTTTTCATTCCATGTTCTAATTTAACCTTTTGGTATCCACTCAAGATAGCTTCATCATAATATTCTAGTTCACCAAAGACGCTAACGTAATAGTATACAAAGAGCGAGAGAATCTTTCTGGAGGTCTACTTAACCTTGAAGATCGTCTAACAGGAGTTTGTGGTATTGGTTGCTGTTGTTGTTGTTGCCCAGCATGAGGAACCACTGAACCATCATTGTTTGGAGTATCATCCAACACTACATAATCTTTTCCTTTCTTCTCATGCTGAAGCAACAGATCTTTGTACAACACTTTCTCATTGAATATGACATCCCTGCTTCTCACAATTTTCTGATTTTCAAAATCCCAAAGCCTATAACTAAATTCATCAATGCCATATCCAACAAATACATATTTCTTTGATTTTGCATCAAGCTTGGTTCTATTTTCAGAATCTACATGTGCAAATGCTTCACAACCTAAGGTTTTGAGAAAAGAATAACTCACCTTCTTACCCTTCCATGCTTCCTTTGGAATACCACAACGCAAAGGATTAGAGGGACCTGTATTGATTAAATAAATAGCAGTGTTTACAACTTCTACCCACATTTTTAAAGGCAACCCAACATGCAATCTCATAGTCCGTGGCATGCTCCATTATCGTTTCCGTTTCCATGCGCCAAACCACTCCATTTTCTTGTGGAGTCCTTGAACCATTTTTCGCCTACTTAATACCATTAGAGGAACAATAATCTTTCAAACTCTTTAGTATCGCAATACTCACCACCATTATCGATTCGACATTTTATCTTTTTAATTCCGCCTCATTCTCAACCAAGCTTCTCTATTTCTTAAATGTTTCAAATACATCAGATTTCTACTTAAGGAAATAAATCCAAACCTTCCTAGTTGCATCATCTATGAATGTAACATAATACGAAGAGCCACCAAGAGAAGATACCTCCGAAGCCGGTCCCTCATACACTGTATGCACAAGTCTTGCACTTCATCTTTCTTTTGCTTCCCATCCTTGAGAAAACTTACTCTCTTTTGTTTTCCATACACACAACTTTCACAGAAATCCATATTAACACATTTTAGACCTCGTAAAACATTATTTGAATGAAGTACTTTCATACCTTTTGCACTCATATGCCCAAGTCTATTATGCCACAGTTCTGATTCAAAGTCCACAACAATTGTATGATCTTCTACCTACTGAACTGCAGTGACTGTTCCTGAACATTGATCTTTTTTCGTAACAATTAAAGTAGAAGGAACAAGATGTCCTCAGACAAAGATATAAGGTGCCTACTTTCAACACCTTTTGCTACCTTCACTTCACACACCCTTTGTGACCTTCCAATTTTTATCACTAAATGTAACAACACAACCTTCATCATCTAGTTGCCCTACTGAAATTAAATTTTGCTTAACTTTGGAACATGCCTTACCTCATGTAGTAGCCAATGATTCCCATTCTGCAACTTAATCTTGATTCTTCCCTTTCCAACAATCTGACAGGGTTCGTTATCTCCTAAATAAACCAGCCCAAAATCCCTTTGGACATAATCAAGAAAATAACTTCTATGGGGGGTAGCATGAAATGAAGCCCCTGAATCTAACACCCAAGAATCATCAACATTATCAAGGGAAAGAATCAAAGCATCCTCATCAGATTTATTACTTACCACATTTGCCTCTTTACTTCCTTCCTTTTTGTCTCCTTTATTTTTTTCGAGACCAACAATCTTTCTTCAAATGACCTGGCTTACCACAGTACCAGCAATCCCTCTTGTTCGATTGGGGACCTTTGTCCTTTGATTTTCCTCGTGACTTCCCACCATTTCCGAATTGTTTCCTCCTCCTTTATTCTGCCTCGCTTCTGCGATTCAAAACACTTCCTGATGTGGATGTTCCACCCAAGCTTTTCCTACGAATTTCCTCGCTCAAAATAACACCAACAACAACATCAAACTTCAATGTATTTGAACCAGAAATAGAATTGCTAACAACCATTACCAAGCTATTCCAGCTTTCAGGCAAAGAACACATAATCAAAAGAGCCCTAACTTCTTCATCAAAGTTTACTTTTAGAGAGGTTAATTGACTGGTGACCGTATTAAACTCATTCAAATGATCAGTAACTGACCCACCTTCTACCATTTTCATATTAAATAAACGCTTCATAAGAAATACCTTATTCGAAGCGGAAGGCTTTTCATATAACTTTGCCAGGGTTTCCATCAAATATTGAGTTGTCTTTGCTGCTGTAATATTGAACGCCACTGTGCCAGGCATAAACGAATACTGCCAAGAGCCTTTCTATCCAAGATCTCCCAGTCCTCATCTGACATTGCTGCAGGTTTCTTGGCTTTCCCTTCCAATGGCCGCCATAAATCCTTTTGATAGAGATAGTCCTCCATCTGCATCTTCCATAACTGATAGTTCTGCCCATTAAACTTCTCAACCTTCTTACCCTTGTCTGCCATTACTCCCACTCAACCGTGAGACTCCCACTCAACTACGAGACCTTCACATAGACGATAATCAAAAACACAACTCGCTCTGATACCACTTGTTAGGGTTAGAGATGGTAGATATCTAACAATTAAATGCAAATTTAAATAATAAACAGAGAAACTAAAACATACACAGAATAAATCATAACACAGAGAATTTAATGTGGTTCACCCAATCTGGGCTACATCCACCAAACCGCAGCCAACCAATACTTTTATTATCCAGTGCAAAACCTATTACAATCTTGTGAATAATCGTGTTTTTCCTCATACTGTAACCCCATCCCAACCCCTTTTAACAAGCTTTTTAGAAGCTTCCAGAATTAGGGTTTTACAAAGTCGGTTTTCTTTCTTTTTCGGAGATTTTTCCTTTTTCGCTGACAACGCGAAAAAAATGGCAAAAAAAATTTCTCGGGGGCTGTGCCCCCCACTTCTCAGGGGCTGCCACCCCCGGACCCCGATGAGGACGGGGGGGCAGGGTGTACAGTATACCATGGGCTATATAGTATAGCATGATCAGTTGCCACATACCAACAAGTTACTCCACTTGTTCTTTAACTTGTTTGATGCCCTTTTTGCATAGCTCACATGTGAACTCTAAATGTGTTGAATCATGGAGCCTACACTAACCTGGTAGTAATAACACCTCCAAATCCACTTGGTATCTTAGCTCTAACCAATCTCTTATGAGTCTTGACATGAGTTCATTATATATTTCGACCACTAGATCTTCATCGTCAATTGGGAAGGAAGTTTGGTGGTAAACAGTCATGGCTTGTGGTTGTTCCCACTCCTCTAAATCTTCATTTTCAGCTGTCTGATTACTCTCATCCATTGAGAATGGGTCTTAAAATTCCATTTCACTGGAGCTTTCATCATTATTTTCTTCTTCCCCCAAACCTTCAACCTCATCCTTTTGACTTTCAACATCTGTGTTGGTTGTCCCAGCATATACTCTTGCAAATCTTTCTAATTCACCTTCTACAAAGTGCCTATCAACTGTTGACTACCCTTCTTTATGAGTGGAGGGTTGCTCTTCACCTATGGAGAAAAGGTTCTCTAATCCCTTTCCAATTGATCTTTCATTAAGGCTCCCTATTGTCACAAGGGACTTAGCTCCTTTGTTTTGACTTCCATGCTTTGCGTAGGTTGACCCAACACTTACCTCTATATAATTTAATGGTTTAGCTTCATTCAAATTTCCTCTAAATTTTTATTGTTCGCTTGCTTTAGTGGATGACTCTCCTTCATTGAGAGTTGGTTGTTCTAACTTTTCCAAACAACTCTTAGCTTGGGAAATGATGTTTGCACATGAAGGAAAATTGAATTCTGAATGAGGTGCATTATGGAATCTGCACCACCTAACCATCAGTACCTCCTTTATTCTTAACCCATCCTTTTTGCCCAAGTTTTCATGGATCAACTCCTTGAAGGCCTTGGTTGCCATGTCAATCAATTCTTCTTCTAGGTCTGCAGAAGCCAAGGGTTGGTATATTTCCCAAAAGGGAATTTCTTCTTGCAAAACCCTTTCAATTCTTCCCAAGAATTTAAAACATTCCATTTCATTATGTCTGCAAGTTCCATGGATTCTACATTTTTCTACCAATGCAAAGTGTTGCAATGGATTCCTCAATCTCTTATTTAGGTCTTCCTACAGCTGAATGATGTTGATTTGAAGTTGCTACTCCATCACAACTAAGGTCTTGTTTGCCTTGTCTTTAAATTTCTGATTTAAATTTTCCAGCAAATGATGAGATCTTCCTATCTCAGATTTTACTTGAATGTGCTTTTCACTTCCAACTTTGCAGCCTTGTGCTCAACCATGCCCTCCTTCTAGCGCCAGTTTTGTTGATGGGTGTTTTTGCACTTCTTAACACAGGTAGCACACAAGTGCACTGCCTGATCTATTTAAGGATCTACAACAATTGCTAATGAATGCTTAACTATTACAATGATTAATTAAAGATTTCAAATGAAATTAACATAATTGAAATGTTTAATATCAATGCTTGAAAAGATGAATAAAGGAATAACAAAATTTGAGAACGAGAAAATGAAGACAAGACAGTTGATTGATAATGGAGTTCATCCAAGTGGACTACGTCTCCGGGTCCCTCTCCAACAGAGTGACCGATCCTTCAATTTAGCTCCAAGAAATCTTACAAAGCCTTCTCGATCAATGAGGAAATTGATAGTATCTTCTCTCCTTCAAGTACAAACACTTTGGCATAATCTCCCTATTGTCTCCATAGAGATTTCACACAATTTCCCTAAGTTCCCAAGATTTCACCCAATTCCCATTACTCTCTCAAGCCCAATTCACCCCCTTTTATACAAAAAGTTTACCCAATTTGGCCTTCAACCAAATGATTTTCAAAATCTCCCAATATCCCTTTTACAAGGTAAAGATTTTAGAAAATCTCACCTATCTCCATAATAATCATGAATAATCTATTAGCCTTTATAATTTTAGGCTATACAATAAAAAAAATCCCCTTTACAATATAAAAATCTCATATAATCTTCCTAATTTCTCATTTTAGCCCTTTTTGGTTTTACATATTCAGGCTAACTAAGTCATATATTTTAAGGGATTTATTAATTTTAATTTTAGAGGGTTAAAGATTCATTTACGGGAGATTCAGGCTTTTAAACTTATTTAAAAGGAAGGTTTGGCATTTTTGTTTCACAAACCATGCATGGCTTAGTGGTTAAGAGGAAGAGTGGGAAGTGGGTGGTTGTGGGTTTAACCCCCACAATCCCCCCTTTATCACACTATTACTTGTTAAGTAAGCGAAGCTCCCAAGATATTTCAACAGAGATCTCATGGTATAATGGTGGAGCAGGCTGATAAGAGGTGAGAGGTGGGGGGTTCTAATCCCCCCAACACTTTTTGGTAGATGCCTGTTGAAAAAAAACTAACGAGTTGCTGATCAGTTGCCACGTGGCATATTTTGATTTGCTGCAAAGAAGGACACGTGTTACGATTTGATTGGTTCGTACTGCCACGTGTCAATTTTTAATTGGTCAATGCTAACTGTGTATGCCTTGCCACATGGCATCCCTTGATTCGTCCATGTCATCAATGTGCTGCCATGTCACCATGTTGATGGCATGTTGACGTCAGCATGGTCAACCCATTTTGACTGAAACTTTGACTTGCTATAATTTTCACTTACGGGCTTTGTTTTTGATGAAATGAACATCTTTGGACTCGTGGCGACGAGCTCTTCATCATAACACCAATTTTGACCAATTCTAAATCGATCATTTTTTTTAGTTTTCTAATGGTCTCAGGTACCAATTTGACCGAAGTTTGATTGGCCATAACTTGGACATACAGACTCCTTTTGAGCCCGTTCAAGTTGCATTAGACTCAAAATTTTGGGCACTTTGATCTTGTGATGATTACTGGAGCATATGGGACACTTTAATTTTTGACGTTGAGTATCCCCCTAGATCAGTCCTCCCCATTGGAGAGCTTTTGGAACTTTGAAAGCTTGATTACTCAGAAAAAAAAGTGAGGCTAGAGTTCCCTCACTTTACCAATCTCCATCCATTTTGCCTTGCTTAGATTCATCCCCTTCAGTCCCACTCTGAGGTACTCAACTGCGCCTCTTCGTGATGTCCTAACTTTCCTATCTAAGATGACATCCTCTGGCAACTCTGACATGTATTCCAGTGAAAGATCATCAACTGATGGAACCTGAATGTCTATGTCTTCATCCAGTATCATTGGAGGCTCGTACAACTTTAGATTCTCAACGTTGACAACTGAATAGATGTGCATGTATGGAGGAAGATTAAGGCAGAAGGAATTGGTTTTGATCTTTTCCAAGATCTCAAAGGGACCATACCAAATTGGCTTGAGCTTCCTTCCTTCACCTTGCATTCTTTCCTTGTTGATATGTAACTGTGATACCTTGATATTTATACTTCTCTAAATGTGCAAAATAACTAAGAAATGTGAATGACAAAATACCAAGGACACCTCAAGATTAGCCAAAAGAGTGATACAACGAAAAGGAATGTAAATAAGATGAAACACAAATAATTTTACATCCCTTGTTGTTGATACCTCTTTGATTGGCCCTTGCTTGGATTGGTTGTGTGCTCCTTAGATGATTGCTTGAATGTCTAAATGCAAGATTGGAGGTGCAAATGATTAACAAAGATGGCTAGATGATGGCAAAGGATTGAGGATTCAAATGGATAGCATGTAGTTGCTCAAATCTAAAGTGTTTAAAATGCCCTTGAGGAGGGGGGTATTTATAGAAGAATTTGAATTCTCTAGAGAATTCAACAGTCAAGATTGATCCAACAAGGCCAAGATGAAGGGCTATGGTGGGTTGAGAACCCACAAGCCCTCACATCTTGACTTGTGGAGGGTGAAGTGGCCAAGGGGATATGAGATGGAGATGAGGTGTCAAGAAGGTACATGAGGTGGAAAAATTACATGCACCTTGGGGAGTGAGGAGATTTCCTCAAAAAGAGATTCCTTGTCCCCAAGTGGGAGTGAAAGGGACATTTGAGGAATTTTGGAATTCCTCAAAAATCTACATGGGAAAAGGAAAGGTGGTTGGGGATATAAATGTGAATTAAAAATTCACATTCATAGGATGATCTAGAGGATAAAAGGTGGGCTCCAAAAAGGTGGGACTTGGTCACATGTGGAGATTGTGACAAGTCCAAGGTTGGTCACATGTGGAGATTGTGACAAGTCCAAGGTTCTAGAAGCCTTGGAAGGATGGAATGTGAATTAAAAATTCACATATAAAAGAGGGGAATCTAGGAAGAATAAAAAGGAATTAAAAATTCCTTGGAGAATGATTAGGCTTAATTAATCAAGAATTAGAAGATAATTAGGGGCTAATTAGGATTAAAAGCCAACTTGCAAAAGTTGGAGGATGTGACACATCCTAATCAAGGATTAGGCATGTGCACATCCTTAATGAAGATTAGGAAATGGATTAGGATTAGATGAAAATGACATGTGAGGAATTAAATAAATGTAATATTTATTTAATTTATTTGATGAAAAGAGGATTAAGGAGGGTAAGGTATTTAATTATTAATTAAATACCTTAGGGATTTGGCAGAATTAAATATATTAATTAAATAATAGTAATATTACTTAATTAACTCGGATAAGAGGATGTTTAGACGAGAAGTGATAAATTTGGATAAATTAAGTGTCCAAATTTGGATGTCTACATTTTGCCCCTTTTTGAGATGGTGCTATGAAGTAGCATCATTTCAAAGAATATTAAAATATAGAATCTAGAAGAAGATGGTTAGATTGGAAAAGATGCCCTAGTCATCAAAGGGATGACTAGGAGGAAAGACGATGGGTGTGAAGATGAAGAGTAGGGATTGATGCCCCCTTGAGAGAACATGCGGGTTGAAGAGAACACGTGTGTGCTCTCGAAATAGATGATGTGATGCAAGGAGATATGAGGAAGATGATGCAAGGTGAAGATGATGAAGCACAAATGGATGACAAAAGGTGATGTTGCCCCAGTCAAGGTACAAGCCAAAATGGGTTGATAATGGATGGAGTGTTGTCAATGAGGGAAGTAAGGATCCCGAAACAACACGAGGATAGGGAAGGATACATCCCACTGAGTGGTATTGATGAGGGAAGGATACATCCCAAAACACCACTAAAGGATAGGGAAGAATACCTCCCAAAGATGATGATGAAAGTGTTGTTGATGAGGGAAAGATACATCCCAAAACAACACCAAAGGTTAGGGAAGAATACCTCCCAAGGATGATGATGACAGTGTTGTTGATGAGGGAAGGATACATCCCAAAACAACACCAAAGGGATAGGGAAGGATACTAAGGGATGATGATGATGGGTCAAGGCTGGTAACGAGATTGGGGACAAGACCAAGGATTTGATTAGGTGATTTATGCGAGATTGAACAGATGAGGAGGAGAGTGATATGTGAGATGGAGAGAAGGATCGTAAGATTTGGTTTGATATCCAAAGATTTGGACTGCAGATGGACGAAAGCTCATATTAGGGGTTTGGTTAAGCTCGGATTAGGATAAGATTAAAAGCTCAGATAAGGATGGGATTGAAGACGATAATGATGGAAGGAGATGATTGGATTGATTCTACACCGAGTTCCGAAGTTTAAAAGGGCAATCAGATTTTTCCCGATTTGGCAATTTTCAAAAATTGTCAAATTTTGCCATTTTAGGAAACCTCATGGATAGACTTTTGGGAGTCCCAATTTTTTCCAAGAAATACCCATTGGTGAGATAGGATGAATTGCCAACTAACATCCCAAATTCAATATATGCATTTTGAGTGATGAGCGAAAACAATTTTTCAAAATGCTGGAAAAAAATACTAAATTGTGATTTTGAGGGTCAAGATGAAACTTTGAGGCCCCGAAAATGGGTCAAAACGGGTTCCAATGGCTTTCAAAGTAACAAATTGGAAATCCACTCGTTATCGCGTCACGCAACTACCCATCAAATTTCAGCTCAAACGGACACCCGAGTCAAAAAGTTATGGCCTCCGAGAGTGTCGGGGTAAAAATCAAAAATCAATTTTGAAAAATTGAAGACATGGGTTTTGTTCGCGGAGGAAAATTAGGAAATGGGTCGGGATCAATTTTTTGAAAAAGAGAGTAAAAAGGTGCATTTGGGGGGGTCAAAGGTTGGCGGAGAGGGGCGCTACCGCCCCAAGCTGGGGTGCCATCGCCGCGGCCGTGGGCGGAGCCGCTCCTCTGCAGGGGTGGTTCCGCCACCCTGCGCGGGGCGGAGACGCCGCCCTACGGGGGCGGAGCCGTAGTCCTGCGCAGGGCAGTTCTGCCACCCTGCGCGGGGTGGTGACACTGCCATGCGCGGGGCGGTTCCGCCGCCCTGCGCGGGGCAAAGAAGCCGCCCTACGTGGGGCGGTTCCGCCGCCCTGCGCGGGGCGGAGACGCCGCCTTGCGGGGGCGGAGCCACTCCTCTACGGGGGCGGTTCCGCCATCCCATAGGGGGGGCAGACGAAGGGAGGCAAAAAAAAGGAGTGGGGGGGGAAGGAAAGAAGAATGTAAGAGGTAAGAGAAAGGATGAAGAGATAGGAAAAATGATGGGGGGGATGGGGGGAATTGGTGAAGAAGGATGAAGGGATGGGGGATAAATGCAAGATGATGAGAATGGAAAATGAAATGCAATCCTAATGCAATTTACCATCTTCGGAGCACTGATTTTTGCTATAGCATAAGACAAAAGATGCCTGGGTATGTTGAACCCAGGCGTAATAGTGTCTAATGCATGGAATAAACACAACAGACAAGAAGGCTATCCCAACACCCCAAAGCCGTGAAGGCCTTGTTCAGGTCCGATATTGAGATAACCACAAGCACAAAAGGATGCCCCAACATAACACAAGACCTCAGGGATCTTGGTGGGTACTATGTGGGACAACCAAGAAGACAAAATAGACATAAAAAGATCAGGATATGCCCCTATGTTGACCAATCAAAACACACCATAATATGATGGATTATGGCGGTCTTGACGAGTGATGATAGGGAGCTCAAATGATAAACAAAAGCCAAAAGCATCAAAAGATCGCAATCAATGTCAAACGTCATTTGCCATAGGATCAAGGGGATAGATGGGATGATGAGGTCTATTAGGAAGGATGCATCCTGTTGAGACCGATGATGGATACGAAGCTAAAAGATCGTTATGACGCGGGATGTTCAAAATCGATTGGATTTCATGATACAAGTGAATCTCGTTTGTGAAGAACTGGCTAGATAAGGGCATAACTTGATGACACGACACAAGGAAGACAAGACATGGGACTGACACACCCTAAAGACCTAGGGGCTCGGGGGCCGATCAAATATTAGCCTTGCCTACGTGAAAGTGCAGAGCCCTCGTAGTTCAGGGGAAAAGATCATGGATAAAGCAGGAAGAAGACAATGGTGACCGATGATGAAGGACACAACAGGCGACAGACCAATGCCCCGGGGGAGGATCAAATGATCAACCTTGCCTACGTGAAAGCGCAGGGGCAACGTAGTTCGATAAAAAGACCATGGATAAAAGCAGAAAGAGACTAGGGAAGACAAAGCGATGGAGGACCAAAACAAGGTTGATCCAAAAGTGCCTCGGATGACTTGGTGGATTGGATAAGATAATGACAATCACATAAAGCTCAGGGATGGGATAGTTATCCAAAGCATTCAAATGACTTGGGAGGATGATATGATAGATAGATGAGTGATGAAAAGTGATGAAGCAGGGGTGATGATGATGAGATAAATGGCATTGGGTTGCATGGAGGGAGGCTTATAGCCAGATACCAATGACAAGAGATTGTGAGATGGGATGATAGGGGATGAGGATAAAGATGGCAGATTGAATAAAGATATACGGATGGGGGAGGGGAGGGATTGTTTGGATGGATGGGAATATAAGGATTGGGAGATGCTAGGATAGATGGATACGAAGATAAGGATGGGGAGATGGAAGGGATGTTGTAATAGATGGATAGGGACAGAAGGATTGGGAGATGAAAGGGATGCTAGGATAGATGGATACGAAGATACGGATGGGGAAATGGAAGGGATGTTGTGATAGATGGATAAGAACAGAAGGATTGGGAGATGAAAGGGATGCTAGGATAGATGGTGTCTCCAAGGACTATGTCACAAAGGAAGCACATGCCCCCACTCTAGATATGTCATATATGATGAGGCATGAGGGGCATAAGAGGAGTGGATGATAAGATAAAGGAGATAACTGAAGAAGGATAGGATGGGTGACTAAGGAATATGATAGAGCATGGATGAAGGGAATGTATACCAATAGGTGTCCAAAGCATGCATAGATAGGTGCCCCTATTTTGATCAAGATCACAAGAATGATAGAGGGATGGAAGATAAATGGGATATGATGGTAGGATGCGGAAGATAGGTGGGATGGGGGGGATTTATGAAGAGGATGGATAACAGGAAGATGGGTGCATAGCTGGAAGCATAGCGGATGGAGGGAATGCATATCAGGAAGTTGCCCCCAAGTGCAGATGGGGATTTACGCATGACGCCTGTTTGCCAGGTTTTCATCATGGTATTTATCCAAGGTGCTTGTTTGCCAAGTTTTCACCATTGGATGGATTATTTCTCTTTACTATTTTGTTTTCTTTTTCTTTTTCTTTTTCTTTTTTTTTTTGACTTTTTTGACTTTTTTGTGGATTTTTGACTTTTTTGGATTTTATGAGAAGGAGATGGGTAAGGACATGTGATAAAGATCAAGGTGTTAAGAGCCCATGTTTGAAGTGACTGTTGGATGTTGGTACAACCTTATTAGGATAAATGGATTATGCATGAGGATGAATTAGACGGATTTGATGGGGTTGATACATGGGATAATGGATGGGATGCTGGAAAAGGTATGGATAGAATGATGGGGTGGATATGTGATGGGGAGATGTGTTCAAGATCAACATTGGCACATGTGGTGGTGGATGTGAAAAGATAATAGGATTGATGGATGGAGAATGTGGGGATAATGGAGGAGATGGAATGGTGAATTTCGGGACATGAGGACCCAAAACAGACTTAGGAGATGAAAGGAGTGTACGATTAGCTTTTGGATTAGCGACTTTGGATGTTTTTACAGATTTTTCATGTGATAACATTGCATCTTTTTTCTTTGGGATCCACATGGTTTTTATCTTTGCTTTGGTGGGCCTTTGTGGCGTACAAATTTGATTTGAATTTTGGATTTGATTTTGCTTTGCTTTAACATGTCTTTTAGAGGGGACATGGGAAGCTTTTGATTCATGTGGATGTTTAGATTTATGCATTTTTTCTTTAACAACCAAAGTGCTTTTAGTAGCAATGGGATGGGTGTGAGGAGATGGATGATGTGGAGTGATGGGGATAGGAGTATGGGGATTATGTGTAGATGGAGGATGTTTAGGTAAGTGCCTTTGTTGATCCTGACTATGGGGTATGTGAGAGGGATGTTTATGATGGATGAGATGGATAGGTGATGAATGGATAAAAGGATGGATAGGATGAGATGGAGGAGGTGATTTTGGGATATAGGGGCCCAAAATAGACGTAGGACCTGGAGGAAACATGGGCACGGTAGATGGAGGATTGGAAAGGGTAGATGGAGGGATGTAAGGACCCAAAATGGATGGAGCAGATGAAGGAGGAAGATGGACGGTTGTTTTGAGGTGATATGATAGAGGAGGAGGGATGGCCACATATGATCCGGTGGGGCGATGGGAAGAGCCGATATTTCTTTTGGAAAAGGCTCGTTGAGGACGCCTAGAGGTTGTACCAACATTTTTGGATTGCGAGTCGTGAGTAGTACATCCAAGACCTTGCGGATACAAGTGTTCTTTAGCTTGGATGGGCTCTATAATACCTTGCTCATGAAGGCCTAAACCTTTTCCTTGATAGTTCATTCTCTTGAGTATTCGATCTAGGATAGGATTTTTGTTATTCTGGAAGAATGATGCAAGTTCATTATTAGGTGGAAGAGGAGGGTTGGTGTATATGCTTTGTTTTTCTTCTGCGAGGAGACCACCATGGAGGAATGTGAGAGGACCAAGGGAATATGCAAGCGGTGTGGGGATAGCATTTTAGGCAATGATGGGGGATCATGAGAAGGAGATGATGGGATAGCAACATCAGGAGAGGGAGTAGGGGCCATGATAGGATCTGGATTTGTGGTAGTAGGCTCATGCGATGGAGAGGGAGATGGAGCAGTGGAAGCCTGAATGACAAGGGGGTCATGGGATGGAATGGATGGGGGACTGTGATCTTGAGGTGGACTAGATGGGATGGTGGGATCTTGATCTGGAGAAGGGGATATGTTGGCATGCTTTGGATTAGACTCTTGGCATGACTCATTGTGTGTGGGAGGCATGGTAACGGAGTCTTGTTGGGACTCTTCAAGTGGGGAAGATGGAGGGATGAAAGATTCATGAGGTTCATTGGAATGGGTTTTGGTGCTACCAGGAGTGGGAGGAGTGGATTGGATTTGGGTATCTTCGATGGATTGGGTAGATCTAGGAGTAGAGGGAGTGGATCAGAATTGGGTGTTTTCGATGGATTCGGTGGTTCTCATAGTAGGAGATGTGGGTTCAATGGATTTAGTGGGTTCAATGGTTTCAATGGTTTGAGTAGTACTAGGGGTGGTAACATCAATAATAGGTGGGGTATGGAGAAGGGTCTCATCACTAGTGACTGCGGATGATGGATCTAGATGGCATGGTTCTATGACTTCAAGATGTGGAGTTGGGGATGGCTTCTTTGTAATAAGTCCTTGGAGAACTTCTAAAATGAGAGATTTGCATATGGTTGGCTTGGCTAGGGTGGTAGAAATGGATGAAGGATTATGGATTGGTGGACTAGGGTTAGGTGGAGGAATGGGATTGAATGTAGGACCATGAGTAGATGGGGGATTAGGATTGGATGGAGGACTAGGAGTAGATGGATGAATGGGATTGGATGGAGGACTAGAGTAGATGGATGGGGATTGGATGGAGGGTTAAGGTAAGGATATTGGAGTGGTGAATTAAGATAGGGGGACATGGATTGTGGATTAGGACAAAGGATATAGGTGGTGTAGTGGGACAAGAGGATGTGGGGGATGGATTATAATAAAGGTATTGGGATGGTGGATTAGGATGAGGAGACATGGATGTAGGATTAAGGTAAAAGGGTGTGGATGTAGGATTAGTATGGGAAGATTGGAAAAGAGGATTAGGATAGGGGGACATGGATGGGGAATTGTAATAGGAGTATTGGGATGGAAGATGAGGATAAGAGGATGTAGATGTTGTGTAAGGGGATGATGTAGATGAAGGAGATGACAAATATGGGGATGAAGAAGATATTGGATATCCATTGTCAAAGGGTGGCATAAGGAGCATGATTAGGCATGGATGAAGACATAGCGGGATAACTGGAAGGGGTGATTGGATTGTGGAAAGTGGATGGAGAAAGCTTACTAGAGATGATAGTGTCAAGGGGATCTATGTCATATTCTTCTTGATCAACAAGACTTTTGTTATCGTCATCCATGTAATTAGGGTTTCCCTTGACTACTATTGATGGAGGATGAGGATTCATGACAGTAAAAGCATAAATAGAGTGGATCAAAGATTTTGAATGGAGATGGATGAAAGCTCAAATTGGGATTTAAGTCAAGCTCAGATCAAGATTAGACAAAAGCTCAGATTAGGATGATTGGATGATGTGATGGGATTGATTTTTATTTTGATGGGATTTGGATTTTGATCAGGTTTTGTTTGGATATATTGGATTGGATCGGATTTTGATTGGTTGGATTAGATTTGGATTGGATTTGAGTTGGATTGGTTTGGATTTGATTGGATTGGATTGGATTAGATTAGGATTTGTTTGGATTTGATTGGATTGGATTTGGATTAGATTGAATTGGATTGGATGATAAAAGATAAGAGGGAGACCTTGAGTTTAATCAAAGAAAGTTACCCTTAGCAACCAAGAGCTTTAATTGATTAAAAGGATGACTACGGCACCGAATCCACCTTGAGATAGGAATGGATTGATTGGGCTGAGGATGATAACTTACACCACTGAATTCACCTCCAGATGGAACCAAATTGATTGGGGTCGAAGTTAAAGACTAATAATCAAGTTCAAGCACTATGGTCAATTTAGGTAACCACTTTGTAATTCAAGGTTAGGACAGTTTTGTTATGGGTAGTGTTTGGGAGATGCAAATGGTAAGAAATTATTGGTGGATTAGGGGGAAATTAGAATGAGTGGGGGATTAAGGATAATTGTGGAAAATGTATGGGGATTCAGAAGGGTTGAACGAAAGTTTGGAATAATGAGATGGAGGTTTAAAATGGTCAAACGGGGGTTTTTGAAGGTTTAAAGTGACAAAACGAAGGTTTGGAATGATGAGGTAATGGCTAGGAATCGTTAAATGATGGTTTAGGGGCTAAATGGGCCCAAATGGAGCAATTTTGGGTGTTCTGGAGGGCAAATCCGCCCCTCTACAGCAAAAATTAGGGCGTTGATAGCAAATTCAGGGGTGTAGACAGCTTTCTGCTATAAATCAGGGGCACTACCGCCTTTCTGCAGTAAATCAGGGGCGCTACCGCCTTTCTACAGTAAATCAGGGATGCTACCGCCTTTCTACAGGGGCGTAGACAGCCTTCTGCAATAAATCAGGGGCGCTACCGCCTTTCTGTAGAGGCGTAGACAGCCTTCTGCAGTAAATCAGGGGCGCTACCACATTTCTGCAGGGGCGCTACCGCCTTTCTGCGTGGGGTGCTACCGCGTTTCTGCTGGGACAAAGCTTAGTTTTTGATGGCAAAGGCTATGGCAAGGACACAAAATGATAAAACAAGTCCAAAATATCAAAATTTGATAGATTTTTCACAAGAAAACACCTCAAGCAAGCACAATCCTATGATTAATATTACGGGTATGGCAAGGAAAAGTCTTAATCTAGGATGCACAAGGCTTCTAAGGAGTCCTCGATATACTCTCGGTACATGAGGCACAACCGTGAACACCAGTCCATCACAAGTGTGAGTCGGGAACCCCAGCGAGATACTGAAAGGCTCGGACCAACTCTTCACATCTATCTAGGTATCACCCTAGCTTCAACGCTCCGCCAATTACGACGCAACTGGATTGGGGTACAACTTTCGTTCTCCCCCCTTTATATACCCCGCTGGTACACATGGTTGGAATCGTCCCTTGGGTGATGAAATCTCCAAGTAGGTCCCACTAAAAAAAGGATACTAACCGTTTCCAACTACTCCCCAGGTTCACATGAAGTGCAAGGGGAAAGTGAAAACAAATCAATGCCCCCTTGGGTAACACAGAAGTAAACAACCATAGCAAACAATGAGGTTTAATCCCCCTAATTAGACTATGCTTCAAAACAGCAAAGATAATTTTTGAAAGTCTGATTATGTAGATGACCCTGCAAACAAATGTTAGTTGTCCTCTTTTTCGTCCTTGGTCAAATTTTGCCACAATATGCTGCAAAACGTTAGCAAAAAATAGCAATATTCTTGCCACCACAATGTTAGAGAGTTATCACGTGAAAACCGCAAAAAACTAGAGCAAGAACGAAGCCAAAAATGCCTATTTTACCTTCCAAACTGTGCTATTTTGGGGCACTACCATGTTTCTGTGGGGGCGCTACCGCGTTTCTGCGTGGGGCGCTGCCACGTTTCTGTGGAGGGCGCTGCTGCGGGGGCGCTGTCACGTTTCTACGTGGGGCGCTGCCGCGGGGGCGTTGTCGCGTTTCTGCGTGGGGTGCTGCCGCGTTTCTGCAGAGGGCACTACCGCGTGTCTACGGGGGCGCTACCGCCTTTCTGTGAGCTTTTCCTGCAAAATTCTTAACTCAAAGAAACGTTAAATGCAAGACCCGTGTGTGGTTCCCACCGAGTGTGCCAGAAATGTGATACCTTGATATTTATACTTCTCTAAATGTGCAAAATAACTAAGAAATGTGAATGACAAAATACCAAGGACACCTCAAGATTAGCCAAAAGAGTGATACAACGAAAAGGAATGTAAATAAGATGAAACACAAACAATTTTACCTCCCTTGTTATTGATACCTCTTTGATTGGCCCTTGCTTGGATTGGTTGTGTGCTCCTTAGATGATTGCTTGAATGTCTAAATGCAAGATTGGAGGTGCAAATGATTAACAAAGATGGCTAGATGATGGCAAAGGATTGAGGATTCAAATGGACAGCATGTAGTTGCTCAAATCTAAAGTGTTTAAAATGCCCTTAAGGAGGGGGGTATTTATAGAAGAATTTGAATTCTCTAGAGAATTCAACGGTCAAGATTGATCCAACAAGGCCAAGATGAAGGGCTATGGTGGGTTGAGAACCCACAAGCCCTCACATCTTGACATGTGGAGGGTGAAGTGGCCAAGGGGATATGAGATGGAGATGAGTTGTCAAGAAGGTACATGAGGTGGAAAAATGACATGCACCTTGGGGAGTGAGGAGATTTCCACAAAAAGGGATTTCTTGTCCCCAAGTGGGAGTGAAAGGGACATTTGAGGAATTTTTGGAATTCCTCAAAAATCTACATGGGAAAAGGAAAGGTGGTTGGGGATATAAATGTGAATTAAAAATTCACACTCATAGGATGATCTAGAGGATAAAAGGTGGGCTCCAAAAAGGTGGGACTTGGTCACATGTGGAGATTGTGACAAGTCCAAGGTTGGTCACATGTGGAGATTGTGACAAGTCCAAGGTTCTAGAAGCCTTGGAATGATGGAATGTGAATTAAAAATTCACATATAAAAGAGGGGAATCTAGGAAGAATAAAAAGGAATTAAAAATTCCTTGGAGAATGATTAGGTTTAATTAATCAGTAATTAGAGGATAATTAGGGGCTAATTAGGATTAAAAGCCAACTTGAAAAAGTTAGAGGATGTGACACATCCTAATCAAGGATTAGGCATGTGCACATCATAATGAAAAGATTAGGAAATGGATTAGGATTAGATGAAAATGACATGTGAGGAATTAAATAAATGTAATATTTAATTTATTTGATGAAAGAGGATTAAGGAGGGTAAGGTATTTAATTATTAATTAAATACCTTAGGGATTTGGCAGAATTAAAGATATTAATTAAATAATAGTAATATTACTTAATTAACTTGGATAAGAGGATGTTTAGACGAGAAGTGATAAATTTGGATAAATTAAGTGTCCAAATTTGGATGTCTACAGTAACTAAACTTTGTCTCCAACTTGGAAATGGTGAACACTACGATGCTTATCATGTTGAGCCTTGTATTCAGCTTGACTCTTCTCCAATTGTGCTTCCACTGCCTATTGAATTGCTTGGACTTTCTCGATGAACTTTAAAGCCTTCTCTACATTATGGTGTCCATATTCAACATCATCCTTCACAAAAGAAAAGTCCATCGATGTTTTTGGAAGATACCTGAAACAAGTCTCAAACGAAGATCTCTTTATAGAAGAGTGTGTTGCATGGTTGTATGCATATTGCACATAGTGTAGATTTTCATTCCACTACTTGGGATGCTTACTATAGTAGCCTTGAAGAAGATGCGTCACTGTCCTATTCACTATCTTTGTCCATTTGTCGGTCTGTGAATGGAAGGTTGTACTCTTCTTCAGTCTAGTGCCCATGACTTCCCACAATGGTGACCAAAATTCCCCCAAGAATAGAGAATCTTGATCTGATACAATAGAAGTAGGTAACCCAAAATGAACCCATACAAATTGAAAGTACATCTGAGCTGTCAGTTCAACAATGACTTGTTTCTTACAAGGCATTAGAATACACATTTTGCTGAACTAATCAAGTACTACATATAGATAATCATGTCCCTTCCTAAACATAGGTAAACCCTCAACAAAATCCATTGAAACACTTTCCCATGGATGGGATGGTACATGAAGACGTGTGAACAACCCTAATTTCCTATTGCTAGGCTTACTTGTTACACACATGACACAACCTCTAATATACTTAGTTACAGTTTCTTGCATATGACGCCAGTAACAATACTTTTTGCAGTTGAGTGATTGTCTTGCTTACCCCAAAATGTCCTACAATCAATGAGGTGTGTGCTTCTCTGATTACTCATGCTTGTTCATCTTTTGGAATGCATAACTTTCCCAAGTGATACAACAATCTATCCTGCACATAGTAATCTTTCTCTTCTCCATGTATTCCTACAATTAGAGCTGAATAGATTTCCTTAAAGTCTTCATCGTTAACATACTATTCCTAAAAAAATTCATGTACCATGGAACTACCTTTAAGGATAATCAAAGAATTCATAACAGGAGGCCTAGAAATCATATCTACTACTTTCTTATGGGCACCTTTCTTGTACTTAATTACCAAATGAAACTGTTGAAGAACACATATCCACCTAAAGTGCCTACTTTGTTACAATTTGGATTGTGAATGCAAATAATGAAGTGGTTGGTGATCAGTGTGGATTACAGTTTCTTTCCCCATTAATTAGTGTTTCCATTTCTTAATACTCTAAACTAATGCATAAAGTTCCTTATCATAAGTAGGATAGTTAATGACTGCACCTGTAAATGTCTCAGAGAGATAGCAGATCGGTTTACCTCCTTGCATTAGCACTGCTCCCATGGTAAACCCAATCGCATTTGTCTCTATCTTGAACGATTGGTGTAAATCTGGTAAAGCCAGAACTGGTGTTGTTCTCAAGTTTTCATTCAAAGTGTTGAAGGTCTTTTGTTGTGGACCTCCCCACTAAAAAGTTGTCTTCATACTAGTCAATGAGTGCAATGGTGATGCAATGTAGGAGAAGTTTGCAATGAACTTTCTCCAATACTGAACTGCACCTAAGAAACTTCTAACTTTTGTGACTGTACTTGGCTTAGGCCATTTTAAAATAGCTTAGACCTTCATAGGTTCTACTTTCAATTGACCACCACCTACAACATAGCCTAAGTACACTAAGGATGTCTTAGCGAATTCGCACTTAGACATCTTTACAAAGAGTTTTTCTTTTCTTAATACATTAAAAAATTTCTTTACATGAATTACATGATCTTCCCAAGTTCGACTGAATACAAGAATATCATCTAGATAGACTATGAAAAAATCATTAATAAAAGGATGAAATGCATCATTCATGACTCTCATAAATGTAGTTGGTGCATTGCAAAGCCTGAAGGGCATGACCAACCACTTGAACAGTCCATGTATTGTCTTAAATGGAGTTTTCCAAATGTCATCTTTTGCAATTCTTATCTAATGATATCTGCTACACAAATCTAACTTAGAGAAATAAACTGCATGTTTTCATTGATCAAGTAAATCATCTATTTTGGGAAGAGGATACATGTTCTTTACTGTTATCTTGTTCAGGGCTCGATAGTTAATGTACATTCTCCAAGACCCATCCTTCTTTGGAACCAACACAATTGGAGAACCACAAGGAGATGTAATAGGATGGATGACTCCTTTTTCAACCAAATCTTGAACTTTATTTTTGATTTCTTCATTCTACAAAACTGATAAGCAGTACATGTCAA
>VDFB02056351.1:44875450-44886117 GCA_007258455.2 Sequoia sempervirens
CTCTATCTCTCTCTCTCCCTTCCCCCTCCCAATTCTCTGTCTCTCTGTCTCTCTGTCTCTATCTTTGTCTCTGTCTCTGTCTCTCTCTCTCCCTCTCTCTCTCTCTCTCCCTCTCCCACCCTCCACCTCCTAATTACCCTTTGGTATATGTGTGCAAAAATCGGATATCCGATTTATAGCACCAAAATATTACATTTTAAAATATTTTTCAAATTAGATATTAGACATGAATTGGATATCCAAAAAAAATTGGATATCCAATTCGTAGTACTTTGGCTTGGGGATTGATATGGAGCAATGTATTGACACCCAACCCAAAAAAAAAGTCAACTCAATATTTTCGCATTTTTTGGCGAGTTCAAAATGCTACTTTTTTCATGTTGCCACTTTTTGGCCCATCATGATCCTGCACATACCCAAGTCTAAATTAGGTAGTTTTTATTGCTAAGATGGATCACTCCTTTCTTCGAAGGCCATACACTTATGATTGGGTCAAGTTTTCTTTTCTTTAGAAAATTCCTATTGCCTTTTTCATAGGTTAATTATGATTTGATTAGATGGATTATGAAGCACTTATTTCAAAAAAATATCCTTATGAAGGAAGTATATTGGCATGAAATTAAATATGATTTTTATTCCACTGTAAAAACTACAAAGAATGGAAACAATTCTTTCAACACATAAACTATTATGTAGTAGTCAATTAAAATGAAAAAGCTTACTCTATATTAGTTAGGATACACAACTAAGAAAATGATCTAAAGTGACTTATTTATCCTAGAGGAACTAAGTATACAATATACAAAGAAAACCAACAAACCCACAACTACCTATTTTGAAGGAGTTTAGTTTTCTCCCCTTCCTGATCTCGCTAATATTGTCTAATTATTTTAAAGAGATGAAGGGTCATAACACAACTTTATTCAACCCATTAAATAGCTTGGTTAATGAAACTTGACAAAAGCAACAAAACAATTGCTACATTTGGCATTTCATGTTGAATGAAAAGTGGTGACAATAATCTACTTATAGTTTAATAAAACACTATTTTTATAAGAAGGCTTGACATTAGAAAGATAAGTGTTACTTATAGTTTAATAAAACACTATTATAGTTTTACCAACATATAATATTTTATGCTTGCATGGCTTCTTAGTTAATATAAGGGGAGATAGAGATAGATGGGGAAGGAAAGAAGAAGATAAAACACTATGGAAAAGCACGAGATGGAGAATATATGGGAAGAAGAAAGGAAGAGAGGTGGAGATAGGGAGATTGATGGATAGGGGGATAGGGAAGGCAGAGAGATGGTGAGAGATAGAGAGAAAATAGAGGGAGGGGAGAGAAAAGATATGGATAGAAAGAGATAGAGAGAGGAGGAAAAGAGGATAAAAGAAATAGAGATAGATATATAGAGTAGGAGATGAAGGGAGATATAGATGAATGAGAAAGATATGAGGGAGAGGGAGAATAACTAAATAGATAGAGGGTGTGTTTATAGACAATTGGGAGTATAGAGTATATAGAGAGTGACAGGGAGAGATATATTAATCACCCTCCCTATATCTCTATCTATTCATCCTTATCTCTTTATCTCTCTACCCCTCTATCTCTTTGTCTCCCTTTCTATTTGTATGTTTGTCATTATCTCCCTCTCTCTCTATATTTTCTTCCCTATATTTATCTTTGTCTCCTTAAGTGTGCAATGGGTACATTGAAAAGGTCTTAAAGGAGAATTATCATATCTTTAATCAATGGCATGCTACCTTGAGCATAACTCCCCAAGGACACATGCCATCCTTGGATTGTTGATATGAAACAACCAATCAAAATTTAGTTTCTCTCATATTAATATTATATTAATATATATTACTAGTATATTAAATATATATTATATTAATTATATTTTGTATTATATAAAAATATACTTATTATTAATTATTAATTATAATAATTTTGTTAAAGAATATAATATATAATTATAATAAGTTGAATAATTATATTATTTATTATGTAAAATATAGCTAATATATACTTAACTATATTGTATAATATTAAAACCTATCTAAATGGCACCAAATTTTTTGACTTAATTAACATACTATAAAACCTAACGAAACCAGGTTGTAGCTTGTCAAATTGGAGAAGTAAAAGGTCAATACCAGTGCCGAGGAAGAGTTTGGAGTAGTGAAAATAAGGTCAATTCCAGCGCCGAAGAAGAGTTTGGAGTAGTGAAAACAAGGTCAATGCCAGCGCCGAGGAAGAGTTTGGAGTTAAAACAAGGTCAATACCAGTGCCAACGAAGAGTTTAGAGGAGTGAAAACAAGGTCAATATCAGCGCCGAGGAAGAGTTTGGAGGAGTGAAAACAAGGTCAATACTAGCGCCGAGGAAGAGTTTGGAGTGAAAATAAGGTCAATACCAACGCCGACGAAGAGTTTGGAGGAGTGAAAACAAGGTCAATATCAGGGCCAAGGAAGAGTTTGGATGAGTGAAAACAAGGTCAATACCAACGCCAAGGACGAGGTTGAGGGAACTCAAAGAAAATTGACAACCAAGTGGCAATGAGTATTGTAAGTTTGGCACCCCCATTCTCTTTAACCTTCAATTTTCATGCCTAGTTTCCAAACATCTTCTCGTACATTGGCACCCCCATTCTCGTAAAATGGTATAAGATAAGATAGAAAAAATAAAATAGCTTGGGCCTTTCACATTTTTATCTAATTCTCAGCCCTCTGTCTTGAAAACTCCCATAATCTACCCACATCTTGGTTGAGGTCTAGATTTCATCACACATAGCTCTCTTAATGATGAGTCTCCATAATTATAGACTCAAATGCTATATGCTATAGGCTAAGGTAGTTCTAATGAATGGAAATAGAGGCATACAATTCTTTCTTTAATACCTCCACCACAAAACATATGCAGGTAAGGTTTTTTTATGGTATGTGTTGATCTTCTAATCTACCTATGGAATTTCCAATTCCAATAAATGGCAACTCAAGGACCTAGGACCAACTGACGAGGATTTGAAAGACCTCCTATGCTTTGGGCTCTCAAGACCCCGGAGGGTGATCCCTTAATGCGCTTGCAACCTCTTCACCATCATCATAAACAACATTAACAACAACAAATAATCTCATTTAATAGCTCAACATAATAGGATAATACCAAATAGAATTGGTTGTTTATCAATAATATCAACTATTTGGAGCATGAGATAACTACAACATTTCACAGTATAAGATAGTCATTGATTTGCAATTTGTAGCAAGCTCTAGGTAAAGGAAAACAAATACTGAACCATACGAATAAGTGCAACTTAGATCAGTGTCATATATCCATTGGAGGAGTCAAATTTATAAGCATCTAAGGGTTTATAAAAGATTTAACACATAACATATAAGAACCTTCATAACATTGCTTTACTATCTCATTAATATGTATTATAACCCAATACTACTTATCAAATCCTTATACAAAACATACCCACCTACAATCCCATTCAAGCATTTTAATTAATTCCTTGAATTAAACCTAAAATAAGAATCATACACACCACAAGAGTGGGATGAATGAAACAACCCTTGATCATTTTATTCAAAATTCAAATATGCTTGTACAATGGAGAGACATGAGTTCAAATTAATCATATCAATTCAAATGCCAGTACTATCATAAAACATCAAATCCCCATGAATTCAAAACCTACTATAGAATTACTCAAAACCTAAATTGCATTTTTCCTAAAACCATCAGACTTTACAATTTTCTCTGCAACTTCATCTAGACTTGACCAAAAATATCTAACTTGCTAACCCATACTTCTAGCCTTGAAATCCTTCTTATAGAAAAAGAAGGAGAAAACAAGCATCGGGCCAGAAAGCACATGTGTCACTAGCCAATTGGACCGCCTTGTGATATTCCAAAAATTTGTTACAACAATCTACCCAGAGAATCTTCTTGTTCATCGTTCCCACTGAGAATGGTTGATGTAGCAACAAAAAACTTCAAGAATTATGCACCTAGACTGTCACCAAAAAACAAAATTGGAATTTGTTGTAACTACAATAGCTAATTTGTCAATCATTAGTAGCCTACTCCCTTTCACTCTTCCTCAGTTCAATATATATTTACCCATTTCTGGTACGCTTCATCAGTTGGCCAATCAAAATTGATCACCTTATTCACCTTGAAACTATAAGGCTTGTACTTAACTGCCACCTAATTCTATTCTCTTTCAAAAGACTCCAAGAATGAGCTAGTTCTAATGATTTTTTCCATACAACTCACCAACAAATCATAATCTGAGTTACCCTATTTTTGAGGTTTTTGTAGTCGAAACATGATATAAAGGGGCTCTTACACTTTTTGTGATTATTGTAGCTTGTGTAAGAGGACCCATGATTACTGTTCTAATTGTAGGATGCATTTATAGGGTGTAGGATGAGAAATAAAGAAGGTATAGCTATTGTCCTAAATATTTTTGTGAAGAAAAGCATGTGAAATGAGAGGTTCAAGCCTAGGTTTCAACAAAACATGTATGGGAGATCTAATTTTATGAATTTTTATCCATGTGTAGACCTAATGGGTTGTTTCTAAACACTTAATATAAATGATATACATACACACACACACACACACACACACACACACACACACACACACACATATATATGTATGTATGTATGTATGTATGTATGTATGTATGTATTTTTAAATGTAAATGTAAATGCAATTATTGGATGCTCTCCTAGAACAATAATGCAACATATCATTAAATAAATCTATATCTATGTATATAAATGTGTATTTCTAAATGCAAGTGTAAATGCAAAGAGCATATGGTATTTTAGTGTTATAGATACAACATATCCATAAATTAATGTAATTGAAACTATAAATTCTTCAACACATATAATATGAAATTGATCAAACTATTAAACTACATGAGAAATAAATGAAAACAGTAAATGCATATATATGTGTATTTGTAAATGTAAGTGTAAAATAAATAAGAATAATGAAAATTATAAAAGAATACAAGGAAAGGTCTCCTCCCTTCTTGGTAGTGATAACCTCCTCCACACACAACCATTAAAAATTATGAATAGAGGAATATAATCTTTGAAGAACTCAAAGTTGATTCTCTCCTACCTATGCAATTAGTCATTTTATCCTTACAAACATTTATAGTGATTACTAGAGGCACATAGACCAATTCTTCATAATAGAAGAATTTGATCATACTTTTCCAATGATGGCATTATGAGAAAACTTAGGTTAAATGAATAATTCCTAGCTAAGTTCTTTAAATCATGTCCAGCCGTATAAGAGAAGACTGTTGCTATGTGTACCTGGATACCATGGAGAAAGGCTCTTTGGGCTCTTTCATCAATCATCCTACCTTAAAAAATAACAAAAGTCTCCTAGCAATTAGACATAGGAAGATTTAAGATGACTTTAAAAAAAATATTGTCAAAGCATAAACTTATGATGACTTAACCAGGCCTAGTACACACTCCCTTCCCATTAACCACTTAGACATATGGAAATTAAATGTAAATTTGCTGCTATTTTTAGTCATGTAGGTGTCCAATAAACCACTTGGTGGTGTTTCCCTTTAATTTTATTTACATGAATGAAGAGAAAAAGTCCTTTGATTACAATTAGAGAATACATGTGAGGCCTTGGTTGTGTAACTGGTGGACCATAGTCACATTTAACACTTGTTACAAAGTTTGGGAGTTAAAACATTAAGTAGATTTTATTTGTGATGGACACATTTAGACTGTAGTAACAATAACTTGCAATCTATCAAGACTTGATTACCTTATAACCTATCGAATTCTAGTGATGAAATGATAGATTCATCATAATGTCACCTTAGGATCACATCACCATGAAAGAACTTCATTCAACATCCTTATGAGTGCAAGTACCACCAAATAGGTATTTGTCAGATCTGTCTTCCTCGAGCAAGGGAAATTTAGAAAGAGAAGAGGAAAGTGAGACATGTAGTATGTCTAAAAGAGGGAGATCAACTAGAGGTCAAAAGATTAGAAGAAAATTTTGTAAACGCATGGAATTTTTTCTTGTTGAAGGGGGGCCATGTTCTTATGATGATGAGAGCATAGGCGACGTTGAGGTTCCCTTGAGGTACAAACATCTACGGAAATAATGGGTACCCAAGGAAGTTCCTCTAATAAACACTGATTTTTGTGTCAACGAGAGGATATATCGCATAACACCATCGTCATTACATGGTTTGGGCCTATTTTGCATGGACAGCATAAAGGTCTCATAAGAAAAGTTACTAAATTGATGGTTACACGACTTTGTTACAGTTATAAAGATTGGATGCAACTGGTTCGATATACACGAAGTATGCGTAGGTATGCACTGTTAGCAAATTATATACAACTAAAAGATAAGGATCCAAATAAAGGAGTGGCTATGTACATTGACGGAAGGCCAAAAGCATTAGGGAATATTGTAGGGTTTATAAATAGTACATGACCTGGGTCAACAAATAAGCAACCCAACTGTACATTTCTATAGGCGCTACAGGAAACTGTATTCAGATAAAAGGAGCAAAATCAATAACTGCAAGGGAAGAGTTATTAATCGATTACAATTTGAATCACTTAGTTACAAACACCATTACTATGGGGGTGGTACGTGCTATGTACCATTTTACCCAACCTCCAATTAATAACTCCAATATACCATTTTATTCTTATGTTTTTTTTCGTAATTCTATTGGTTTCATTTTGGTAATGTTTTTTTATATTTAATTTTTGTCATAGCAGGACATTGATCGTACGGAGAAGGCTCCAACTCATAGCACAAATCACGATTTATCTTCATGAGCTTCTACCCAATAGGTTTACCTCATTGTAATTATACAAATTAGATATGAGGAAATTCTTTTATTATTATGTTGTTTTAATAAGTTTATTGGGTTAATTTTGATAATGTTTTTAATTTTATTGTTGTACTGATTGAGAAAAGGCACCAACAATAGACGAGAGCATCGATAGGGAGGTGCAGTCAATATTATGTGATGATGAAATTGCTTCTTCAACAAGCCCTCTTGATATAATAAGGAAGACCCAAAAAAAATGCACTGAAGAAATCCTTAAGTTGTTATTAATATTGCCTCAAACAAATGAGATAAAAGAGAGGGTTAAAATATTGAATGAGACATCACAAAACTTGCAAGTAAGTTGTCATGAGGTCTTTAATTATAACATAAGTTCATTCATGGTTTTATATTTTATACTCTTTTATGTCATGAACTAAAATATGTGTTTTTTTTATAGGATTTTTTGCGTCCTCATGATGCTCCTGGCCATGATCAGGGTACTGCAAGTCCTGCCTGAGTAGTAGGGGTTGGTACAAGTGTCCATCCTGATCTTCCTATGCATACATCACATCATTTGACCCCATCATCCATGCCTATATTGTCATCTGAAATGTTGGCAACACATACCATGTAGGAATTCATTAGTGCACCCTTGGGCGGCGAACACATGCCAGAACATGCGTCAGGACATGTACCTAGGGATGTAGAGGCCACTAGTACTGGTGATATTTTAGCAGCATTTCCTAGATCTTCACGTATTACTAGTACGGGAACATTGCCGGTCACATTTTTGGTGACCGAGGATTTTGTTCCCATAAAGATAAAGAAGGTCCCAGGTACTTTAAAATGTTTTAATTATTATTATATATAATCCAATTGAAATTTACATATTGATCGCTCTTTTTAGACTATTGATCCCACGATCATTTTGCAAGAAATGATGTTTTTTATAAACATCTAAGTGATATTACATTGGATCTCTTCGGGCCCACCATATGTACATGGTGGAATGCCCAAAATCAAGATTTAAAAGATGAGCTCATTAACCATTTATTTGTGCTCTTCGATGATAAAACATTCAACCGAACCAAGGTCCTGAAGAAAGCTAGTACCTATCTAAAGTATGTGAGGGACCAATATAGGTCACATTTAGAGAAGAAGAAAAAGTATGAGCGTACCCCCATGATTCTGAAGAGGGAGTGGAAGGACCTTGTGTCAGATCGAAAGGAGAAGGCTGAAAAGAAAAAAGGAAAGACACCACCGGGCTAAGGAAGGTATGTGATACTATCAACAATGTAATTATATACTGATTACTCTTTCGTTTTACATAATCTAATGTATTTCAAACTTTTCATAGGCTACCTGACACATCGAAGACAACAAAGGAAAGACTAGAAAAACACGGGAAACATAAACTTAGCTCTAGTGGTTATATGAAATTAGCCGCATGAATTGTGCATCAATAAATGAAATACAGTATCCAAATAATACAAATTGAAAACACTTTAGTTTTATCATTCATAGAAGCAAAAATCTATGATCTTGTGTAAAATGTAGGGCTATGACCAACAGAGTTCCCATAGAAGATATTCTCTAAGATTGCTCTCTAACATATGGAGTTGTGGTTGAATGCCTAAGAGTCCTCGATCAGGAAAACACAACCTCTCGCCAGTATTTGGATAATAATGTGTAAATAAATCTCAATAAAGTTTATTTAAAATTGAATACTTGTGCAATCATTCAATATTAATTTCCACCATAAAGTAATTACATGCCTATATTTGTTTTAAAAATTTGAACAATGATATTACCGCATATGACATTGGAATACCGCGGAGGGTGGGAGCGTAACTTGGTGCATGAAGGTCATGGTGTGGCATCCCAAAGACTTTAGAGTACGTAGAAAGTGATCAACATGTTGAGCAATGATCGTGCTAGAGAAGATCGAAACATGATGGCCCCATCAGAAAAGAGTGACCACTCTAAAAGTTCTTTTAAACATATTTAATTGCAATTGGTGTAATAATTAATGTAACCTTTTGTGTTTCAAATTTAGAGCATGTAGAGCGTGATCAACATGTTGAACATGATCAGGCTAGAGAAGATCAGGAACGTGTGTGGCCCCATCAGGTAAAGAGGACCACTCATGTTCTCTTAAACATATTTAATTTCAATTGGTGTATTAATTAATGTAACCTTTCGTGTTTCAACTACAGATCAAGATTTAGAGGGTGTTCAGCATGTTGAGCATGAGTCTATAAAAAAAATTCAGGAACATGATGTGGACCCATCAGGTAAAGAGAAACACTCTAATGTTCTTTTAATTAATGAAATACTTGTAACAATAATAATAAAACATATCAGTTTAACATTTTTTTCTTATTGCAGCAGACCCCCCCTTGCAGCGGCGTCCACGTCATGAGAAAATGACTAGGTGTACATTAATATCACGAGCAGAGGGAAGAACAACTAAAGGGGGGACAAATATTGATTTAGAAAATGATACTCCACTTCAGAGTTTTGTAGCTTTATAAAAGAAACAAAAAAAAAGTGATTGTAATCATTTCATGACAACCATATTTTTGATAATATGTAAAAATTGAAAGAATGAATATTATATGTTAATGAATGAATGTGAATATGTTAATTAATGAATGTTATATGTTAATGAATGAATGTTATATGTTATTAATGGATGAATGAATGAATGTTATATGTTATTAATGGATGAAGGAATGAATGTTATATGTTATTAATGGATGAATGAATGATTAATGTTATATGATTGGGAAGGAAAATTGAGAGTGATGTGAGGGGGGGAGGGGCCAAATGAGCTTCCACCATCACGTGGTTGGCCCTGTTAAGTAGATAATATTAAACTATTCTCGAAACAAAGAGAAGCTCAACAAGGTAATGCACTTTTCAATATAAGAAATGCATCATTTGAAGCATCAAACCAATATGCAAAGATGAAAGAAAGTGCTAAATTTTCACTATGGTGACAAAAATGATTCTTTATACCCTGAATCCATGCTCTGTATCATAATTTAAAGTTGTTTCCATTCCAATGTTCTGAGTTTAGTTTGTTTGTATGGGTTAGTGTGAATACCACATTGTGTTCTATGTGGATTTGGTTTCAAAGCTCAGTTTCTTCTATTTTTAGTGGTGACATAACTCTAAAATTTGACTTTTGTGCATAACAGGTTAGTGGAAAAATTGACAGCTCTAAAGGGTTTAGAGGCTCGATTGAGATAGATACACGGATATTTGGATCTTGTTGTTGATGGGAGGCTTTGACTTAACCATGAAATTTTTTACCATCTGTAGGTATGCAAAATTTTCTCCACTTACATTCATTTTTTATCATAAATGTTGTAAATGATATTAATGCTTCAAACTTAAGATTCGTTTCATTTTTATAATGATCAAAATGTTATACTTTTCTATACATTCAAGCATTCTCTTGCCCCCTACCCTTTTCTCTCTCCCCCTCCTTTTAAGAATTTTCTTTGTCATTAAAGATTCACATTTCTGTCTCATTTACACAAATTTATCTAAAGCGTTAGGAGTGAATAAAGATATGTAAAAGATGATGGATTATGTCTAAACAACAACTTTCCATCTTATAGCTAATTAAATCCTTAATATTTGAATAGTTGAGAGCTCGAATAATGCTTGTATATGCATGTGTAGCAATAAAGGAGCCTATGTGAAGATTGAAATTTAAAATATCACTTTGTTATTTTTCCTTAGGTAGTGAAATGATATTTTGAGTAATACAAACCTACACACACATTGATA
>VDFB02056351.1:44886217-44903641 GCA_007258455.2 Sequoia sempervirens
ATTACCCTTTCAAGTTTCGTACTTTGGTTATATTCCTTGTGATGTATTTTCTGAATTGCTTACCACTGAACAACGTAATATGGGAAGACAGTGAACCAGTTTGCAAGTAGATTTACATATACTCTAACAATTTGGAAAACTATGATTAAGTATATGAAAGTTTATTTAAAGGTTTGCTAAGAAAGTTTGGCTCAATTGGTATTCCCATTCCGGTAAGGGCACTTGAAGTTGGTTCCTCCTCCAGTCAGATGTAGAGAAAGAAGAAAAGAGAAAAATAAATTATTGTTTGTACTCCACTAGCATGCAAGACTCCAAGAGTTGAATGGAAAGGAAAAGAACAAGTGATTGTGAACATACCAGATGAGGAATCCAATAAGGAAAATGAGGAAACTCTAAGAAAAGAACTGGAAATAGTTGAACCAGAACAAGAAAAGGCAATGATAGAAGAAAGTGAAGAAGAAGGTGATTTAACCAAATAAGAGTTATTGCAGCTTATTCATGAGGAAAATCGAATGCAGAAAATTTCCAACATATGGTCTACCAGACCTTCATATGAGCAGAACACTATTTTAAATGTACTAATGTTTCATCTTGTGCACAATCATATCAAATTGGAGAGTTTTCAGAATATTATGCCAAAAGAAATGATTGAATGCATCAAGGAAATCATGGACTTTGAGTCTCAGAAAAAGGAAGAAGTAATCCTACACTTGAAGAAGCAGTATAGATTATCACTCACCAAGCTAAAAATTCACATGAATCAACTAAGGCAGTGCATAAGCACATCAAACAACATCTATAACTATTGTCTTCATTGGCCTCATGCAATCAACAAGTATAAAGACAAGCTGGAACAAATTGAAACAGAGCTAAATAGTTTTGGACAAGATTTTAACATGTTAGAGGATCAAGATGGTGCAATAAGAAAAGGAATCAGGAATTACAGATAGAACATACAAATGTTCAAATCACTAGAGACATGATTGTTGACACCTTTTGGAAAGTAAAGGACATAACAAAATTTAGGTTGGAACAATTAATTGAGATATTGAGGAAAGAAGAGATATTAGAAGAAGCCATCACCATTCTGAAATCCCTCATCAAGATTATCAATCAGACATTTGAAAAAAAATAGCATGATCATAATCACCAGGATTCCAGTAGAAGCATGGAAGAAGTTTCTTCCAGAGATGAAGGAAAAATACAAAATAATTTTCTAACTCAAATAGATGTTGTATCTCTTCAAAAAAAAATTAATCAGTTTTTGAATAAGTTTTGGTTACACTTCATAGGGAGCTGGAAAATATTTTATGATCTTTCTATGTTGTTGATTTCAAAGGGAGAAACAATAGAAAAATGTCTTATCAAAATTCAGGGGAGTTTTTGTCGACTATATGGCTTTTTTGAAGTCTTGAAGGTTACGACCTTAGTCATTTTCACTAAAGTGTTTCCACATCAATCACAAAGGGGAGATTGTTGGCATATAGCTTACGATTACTGTATTATTGGCAACCTAGTCATTAATCCGATCCGCGCCGGTATAGATAACCATACCGAGGAGACAAAAGTAAAAAGAATAGAATTATCGCTAAGTTGAATCATCAATATATTTGCATTTACAGTTTATCATTTGGGTTGAGATATTAGAAGGGGAAGGTCCCTTTGGGTATGCGTTTTACTTATTCTCAAGTCTGTGTCCTCTCATCAATTGGTGTATGAGTTGGGAGATCTGGTCGACATTTTTGTTTAACGGTTCAGAAGGAGTCGATAGAGTGAATGTGGGGTGTTGCGGATGTTCAAGGCGGAATTGTTTGGAGTATTTTTCTATTAGAGATTTTGTTTTGGGTCCTCACTATGCTGTGTATGACTTTGGTGGATGTGCATTGAATTTTATTTATGATTTGAGTCGACAGTTGGTAAATATTTTCTATTTTATTGAAGCTGACATGAAGCGATTAAATCCTTAGTAGCGAATATATATAAGTGATCGATTATTTCATTTTGTGTGGTGTTTGATGTAAGTTAATGTGTGTTGCGAATTTTAGAAGGTCATTTGAGTGATTATGCATAGTCTCACTTGTGCAATAAATGATTTTGTGAAGTGAATTGAAACAGAACAGAGCGAAGTGTAGAATCAGACAAAAGGTCTAGAATTCAATCTATGAGCCTAATCAGAACTATAATCAGACATTTGTAGATGCTACTTTCTCAATTCAACTCTTTTGATGTAATCCAAATATTTTGTAAGGAAGTGAGCCTTCCTAATCTTGAGATGTGAGCTCTAGGCAGTGTACTTGAATGTAAGTGCATTGCCCATTTGTATAACACTTATATTTGAGTACTCAAATTTTGGATTGGCCTGCACTGTATTTTTTCCCCTAACAGGGTTTCCATGTAAAAATCCTTGTGTTATGGTGTTTTTGTCTTATTTTTTCATGTTCATGCATCTTTCTTTTGTTTGAATGTTATAGGCACTTGAGAGATCAAATTAATAAAGTTCAAAATTGCACAACACTGATTCAACCGCCCTCTCAGTGTTGCTTGTTTCCAATAGCTCTCCCTAAGGCCATACTAGTTCTAATTCTCAGAGGATTTGTCTGTATCAGATGAGGGAATAGACACATCAGTAGCTTTAGGTTTTTCTTCTTCTTTATTCTTCCATATCTTATTCATCTCTTGCTTCATTTCTTCTTTGTCAACCTTCTTTACCAGATCATTCTTTTCTACCAGGGTGAACTTCTTTCCTTTCTTACTTATGCAAACCTTTGAAACATGTCCTAGTTTATTAAAATTATAACATATGACATTTTTCTAGTTACTTTGTCCTCCATTTCCTCTCAATCTACATTGATTTTCTCTGTGTCCAAATTTGTTAGAGGTATAACAATAGCCATTAAAGAATTGATTAATTTTTCCTTCATTAATTTTTTTCCTCATTACTCGACTTATCATTCTCACCTAGGATTTGCATTCAGTAGCCTTATGTGCAACCTTCTTACATTCAAAACATTGTTCAGTGAAGGAATCGAAAAATTGATTATTCCTACTCCTACATTTTGTTGCCTTGTGACCATATTTATTATAGAAGAAACAAATACCATTGAAAGAGGGATACCTTTGTGCATTAGTTTGTCTCATAGGTGGTCACCTTGTAAAATTTCTTGAATTTCTCTTCTGCTTTCCTTTGTCCCGAATTCTCTTATTGTCCTTAGAAATTTCACCTGCATCATTTCCTAAACTAGTTTTGTCTTTACTTGGTTTCTATCCAGCAAGCGATTCAACAAGCTTATTGGAACTTGATTTGAAATTATTTTCACAGAGCTTTGAATTTTCCAGTTCAATCCTCAAGTTTACCACCTCATGTTCAAGTTTAGAGCATTCTTCAGATTTTTTTTGCACCATTGTATTCAAACATTCTTCAATTAGATTCTTTTCTTCTATTGTCACTTTCAATCTGATTATCTCTTGTCTCAACTACTCACTCAATTATTTGTTCCTTTCCTTGAATTTCTTTAATTGTTCTTTCAGCTTTTGGACACATTCATTTTCTTCATCAAGTTTCTCCTTCAAATCTACGTTTTCATTTTCAACTCTGTCAAGATCCTAATTAAGTGCAGTCTGGAGTTCGTCTTTATCATCCATCTATCAACCACCAGGATCCTCCTTAAGCGGTTAAGATTTACACCAAGGAACCAAAGCTCTGTTACTAATTGTTAAACAAGCGTAGGACAACTGAGAGGGGGGGTGAATCATTTGTCACAAAATTCAAACTTAAAAACTCAACACTTATTAATTCCACAACCACACCATTTTGGTATTAAGTAAGAGCATGAAACACAAATAACAGAAAGTAAATCAACACAATGAACACCAAATTTTTATGTGGAAAACCCAAGGAGGGAAAAGCCATGATGAGGATTAACTCACAATATAAAGTAGTTTCAAACTGAAAATGAAAGGCTCACTACCTTGAAAGGACTCACTATCTAGATACAAAAGCTCACTACTTACAAGAGAGGCTCACTACCAACAACAGGATTCACAAAACAAAATTAGGCTTTACAACTAAAATGAACTGAGAATAGTGCACCTAACAAGTGTTGAAGCAGTTTTGGTGATGCTCAATAGACTGATTCAACACACTTCATATTTTCACTCACTTTCAACCTTTTATTCACAACTGCTTCATTGATTTTGCATATACACATACACTTTTTTTCTCTGTCTCTTCATCATAAAAAATTTCCAACATATTCATTTATATACCTAATCTTTCTTGCAAGCATCAATTAGATCAGCCTTATTAGATGAATCTCATATTTACCAAAAATACCAACTGTCGGCTTCAATCATTCACAAAATATTTCCAAGAAGGTAATTCAAACCTTTAGCATGCTACATTATGTCGGCAAGGACCTAAAATAGGTCACACATATATCTGCAAAGCAAAATTAATTCAACGTATCACAATTACCCCAAGAAATTGGCCAGGAATAGACTTCAATACAAAAAGCAATAAACATTTTGTACGAGCACCAGAGCATGTAATATTCTTCTAATGCATGCATTCAACAACCATAAATAATTTCTCAAATGCAAGCATCAACTACTAACTGTTGAGGAATGTAGACTAGAACACCAGAGAGTATAGCTCGAATACCAATTTAGATACCAGATCAAAATGTTGGATCAAGCACTATCTTAAACTTGCAGTCACAACATGGTGACATCAATGACAACATAAAACTGTAGAGATAGTCAATCTTCTTCATTTTTCCAACAAAAAGAACCTAAAAAGGGAAAATAAACAATGATACAATCAACAAAACATTTGGAGGAACCTTCAAAAGCATCTACTTCAACCACTTTAAAAGAGGACACAAGTTACACAACAAGCTTTGATGATGTAGATTATGAACAACCACCAAATCCAAAAGAGATGGAAAAGCCTTATGGAAGAGGTTATGAGCTCTTGAAACAAATTGGTTATAGTGGAAAGGATGTGGTGTGAAAGAACAAGGAATTCATGTCCCTATAGAGCCTAACATACAAGAAAAAAAAATCTTGGATATTTCCCTTCTAAGATAATGAATATAGAAAAAATGCCTTCACTTAACATCAACACTACTATGTGCAATTATTCTAAGACAACTCTCACTTTAAAACATCCTAAATTAATTGATATAACAAGTTATGGATCATTAAAATATTTTAAACATAATGAAGCCTTAGTGGAAATGTTAGGAGTTTATGATAAATCACCAACACCCCATCACAAACAAGGATTCACTTGTGTCATAGTTAGTATAAAATATTTTTATGAAGAAAAGAAAACAAGTGATGTTGAACAAAATAAAGAACATATTCCTGAAATTCCAAATCAAAGTGCACTACCTATGGGGAATATAATTAACATACCAATGGATACATCTGATAAGGAAAAAGTGATTGAAATAGGAAAGTGCCTTGATGACGATGAGCAAGAAGACCATGCAACACTATTGCAAGAATTTCAGAATTTTTTTGCTTGGACTTATTCAAATATGTTGGGTATTGATGCTAAGCTAGTTGTGCACAACATTTTCCTTGTGCAAGATGCTAAACCAATAAGACAAAAGATATTTAAGATGAATCCTGAGATTTAACAATTAAGGTTGAAATTGAAAATCTCCTAGAAGTTGGCTTTATTCATCTTATTGATTATTCCCCATGGATCTCCAATATTGTCCTAGTCAAAAAACCTAATATCATATTAGGATGTGTGTGGACTTTCGTGATGTTAATAAAGAATCTTTAAAAGATGATTTTCCCCTTCCTAATATTGACATGATAGTGGATTAGTTAGCAGGCCATTATTTTGTTGGCATTCATGGATTGTTTTTCAGGATATAATCAAATCTTTATCAACCCTCAAGATCAATAAAAGATAGCATTTACTACACCTTGGGGAACTCTTTTTTGGGTTTTCATGCCTTTTGGATTAAAGAATGCGGGTGCAACGTATAAAAGAGCTATTACATTGATATTTCATGATTGCATACATCAAATTATGGAAGATTATGTTGATAATATTCTAGCCAAATCCTTATCTCGCAATGAAAATGTTGAAATCCTTTGAAATATCTTTGAAAGAATGTACAAGTACAACATGAGATTGAATCCAAAAAAATGTGTCTTTGGTGTGGATAGTGGAAAAATCTTAGGAATTCTAGTATCCCATAGAGGAATTGAGGTGGAAATGAAGAAAATTGATGGTATCATTAACAATCCACCTCTAAAGAACATTTATCAGTTACGTACTTTACAATGAAGGATTCAAGCTATTCACCATTTTGTGGCATCCTTAGCAGATTAGACCTTACCCTTTATACAACCTCTTTAAATAAATTAGATTTCAATCATCTTGATACAAGCACATACTACTATACCTTAAAGCAGAAGCAAACATAATTGAATTTCCCAAGCATTAATCCTTAGAGGAAATTTGATGTACTTTTAAATCTAAGAAAATTTTAGCAGCACAATGGCATGTAAATTAACATTTAAGAATGAGAAACATAAAGAACAGAAGAAAGATAGACAAAAGAGAAGAAGACACGATATACATGGGGAAAACCCTTTCGGGTAAAAAACCCCACACTCCAAAGAATCGAACCAATGTATTAATCTATAAAAAAAGGTTACAATACACTTGAAGGCTCGCAGCCTTAACATGGAGACTTCATCTTTCTCTTCTGGAGGAAATCTGACAACACTTCAATGCTTGCAATATTCAACATGCAAAATCCACTCCAAGACATCCAACATATAGAGAATACAAGCATGAAGGTATGGGAATTCAAATCATGTGGCACATTTTTCAAACACATATTTGACTCCTATGAGACTTGTCACATGATTCCTAACCCCCCTTACATGCCTCCATTCTTGGGAACCACAAATTTTCCCCTAATAGGTATGATAGATTCCTTACAATGTCATAGAATATGTCATATATGACAACTCTTGCAACTATAAGAGAATTTGTCATAATTGACTAGATATAGAAGATTCCTCTTACATTATCTTACAACTTTTCATAGAAAAACTTGGGCGCCTATATTCCTCATGCAAATATTCCTTCCAACACTTGTCCAACCTATCACAAAATTTGGCTCTTACGTGTCATAAGACCGTCATAGGAATCTGTCGTAACCTGTCATAGAATCCTTCAAATATGCCAACACATGTCAAAGAATATCTTCTCAAAGTGGGAAGACTACATTATAGTGTGGAGACCACAACAACCATGTCACATCCCATGTCACCTCCCAATATGTTGATAACTAACCATGTGAAGTCATATTAGATGAAAATTTAATATGAGCAAGAAATTAAAACATAAGCATTAATAAATTAATATTTTAATGCTAGGAAATTGCAAAGGTTGAGACACCTTAATTCCCAACATTCTCCCACATTTTGAACACCTTTCAAGAGCTAATCTAATTAAGTAATCAATTGCTAAGGTCCAAACAACATCATCACAACCATCCATGAAACCACATGAATCTACAACATGCTCTTGTGCACTAACAAGATACCTACAACAACATCCAAGATGTCCACTATATCAAGCAAAACACTCATTTCATCTTCCAATCATGCCACCTATGGAAGAAAATGAACATGTTAAGGTGTATATGCACCAATCCAAAGAAAACAAGCATAAAAAAACCAAGTGATAACAAAGGCTCCATAAGATAAATAGAAGTTCAACCAACTCCAATCCTATAACTAGAACACAATTTTAAAGATGAAGAATCCTCTAGAGAACAAGATAAACCATCAGCTAGAACAACAACCAAAAATGGGTTGCCCTCATCTTACTAATAAACCCACAGGATCAAAAATAGTATCCACAACAAATGCTAATCCATCCAATCTACCATACCTCAAAGGTATCCAAAAAATTAGTAAAACTTATGCCAATAAAATATCCAACCCATAAACTACAAACAAAATCTCCATGTGTCAAAACTATCACTTATGAACATGCACATCTAGGAACTCTGACTGCATGGGTAATGTCAAATATGAAAAAAGATCAAGGAATACCAAGTCTATCAATAGCATCATATAGAAAGTGTAAACAACATCATGTAGTATCAAGAAACACCCATAATGATATACAAAACCTGTAAATGAGTAACATGTGAGAATAACTCTCACCACAAGTCTCCAAAGCTCTCCCATGTTCTCCACACTCTACAAAGGAAAGAGATAAAGAAACCTCCAAACCAATGTAATTTGAAACCAAACATCCAGGAAGATAACCAAGACCAAAGAGAGAAACACTACACATCATATACCTATAGAAAATCCTTCTACATACACCTCTAAAATCCAACTATGTCAAATATGATCTCCTCCACAACACCCCAAAATAAAATCCATAACAACACTCAAACGTTCAATCATATAGATCAAACATAACATATGTATCATGTAATTAACATGGATGTAAGCCTCTCATAACCAAAGAAGATCAAACTAAATCCACTCTCAATGAAGGAAATACGCCCAATACATCTCCCAAACTCAACATCAATGAATGTAATCACAATTCATAAGGAGATAAACATGCCAACACTCAAATAAATCCTCAAAAACCATATATACATAGCTCAAGATCCATATGCATAAGAAGATAAAGAATAATAGAATAACCTGAAAGAAACAATGGGCAATACATCTCAAGTAAATTACCGAGAGGACCAAGAGTGGGGAATGAGAATGCTCTTCCAAGATATCCAAGTCATTATGACTCATCCAAGAAAACTCTCCTCATAGGTCCATGTTGAACCCATATCCAGCCAAGGTGTAGGCTTCTCAGACTTCCTGCTAAAATATGACCAAGAGTAACCATCTCAACAAATGTCTCTAACCACAAGAGATATCTAGCCTCACCTATGTCTCCAAGTATCCATGAGTACTTGTGACCAATCAATCCATGGAAAACTCCAAGTGCAACAAATCATCATGAAGTAATCAATAAAATGATAAATGTACCCAATACCAAGAGAACCAACCAAGATCAAATTCAAAATCCCAATAGCTAAATTAGGAACTTAACCATGAAATCATGATCTCACACTTCCTCAAAATAATATCATATGATCCAAGTAACATAACAATTACATGTATTATGCCAACACTCTAAATTGGTAATCAAGAGTAAATCATGACATAATAATATAGCCATCTTATCAATAACAAGGATCACATATCAAAATGAAAATCATGACACCTCAACCAAAGACTAAAGAAGTACTGCATGGAAAACCAAGATGTCAACATATCCATTCACATAAAAATAACCATCTCCAAATAATCTCCATGCAAATGCGAAAGAACCCTTTTGCAACAACAAGATCTAAGAGCTCCTCCTAGTAACATCTACAACACTAAAGAATATCATCCATCACCAAGTGATGAATCCATATTCATTGCTAAAGCTCCCATTGAACAGTGATACCAATCTCTCCAAGCATCATGATATCCATCTCTTTAATGAAGATTATTCATGGCTCTAACACAATAAAATGCAATATCAGCAACACCAAATAATATGTAGAACCAAAATCTCCAAGCCAAGAAGATAAAAAACATGCTACAAGTACCATAACTGACTATCCAAACACTCAATATCATCCATCCTCTCATCTCAAAATAAAATACCAATGCACAAATGACCACGAACAAGGCCAACTAATGAAATTTTCATCAACACAGAATCAATCTCATGGATATAGACAGTCCACATCTAAGTCATCCCACTGCATCCAATGGGTAGCTAATCCACAAACTACATAACTTGTAGATCCCATACAATGAAGCATGCAAACTCATAATCACATTAATAACATGCAAAATTAAGATATCAAATAAGATAACATGTATATTTCAAGAATCAAATGCTAGATCACCAACAGACTCAATTTTCCAAACAAATCCACTACTAAGCACCATAGTCAAGGAACTAGTCAAGCATTCTTGTAAATTTGCAATTGTTCTCATCTAGAAAACTCTAAGAGTATGAACACAACATTTTTGATAGAACTAAAAACCACAAATTTTCATTAACATGTAAAAATTGTAAAAATCATCTTCCTATAAATCTAAAACCACTTAAACATCTAGAATAATATATCACACTTATTTCATCTGAATAAGTGAATATTCCAGATCTACACAAACCCGCAGCTTTTAGAACATAAGAAAACTATAAAACCTTAAGTGAAATAGGTTGTCCAAAGCTTATAAAATATAAAATATATCAACTTCACAACCCACAAATCACCAATGGTAAAACATATACCCACATTTCCTTAATGAGAAACTGCAAGCCTCTTCAAGACATGCATGAAACATACATGCAAACCTACAACTATCTTACATCCAAAAATACCAAAAGGGAAATATAATATGAAAAATAGTTCATCCACGGATCTACAAAACCTCAAGTTTAAATTAACCATGTAAACCTGCAAACCCACCATGTTTTGTAACACACATGCAAATCCACATCCACTTAACATCTAGAAGACCCACAAGTTTGAAAAAAAACATAATAGTTAAACCAGAATAATAGAATATCATGAATATGCATAATCATAGATTTTTAATGGAAAATCCATAAAACCCTCAAATCCAGAGAACATGAATATGAGTCATGCAAGTACAAACATCCATCAGGAAAGTAGAGGTCTGAGAAATTCTAGGCCCATTTTCAAGCCAACTCCGCCACCAACATGTACATGCATCTGAGAGAGAATTAGGCTACTCCATAAGCTTCCAAATCATCCAATGATCAACTCCATAGCCTTACATGCATTCAAGGTTATTCAGTTGTCAAACAAGAGCTCCATATCAATAACATATCAAATATAACCACATGATCAACTCCATAGAACTCTATCTTCTCCATCCTTCACAATGCCTGTTGTTTCTAAAAAACAAGATCAACTGCAAAACTTCCACTTAGACAAGGATTAATAATCATCCAATTCCTTCAAAAAAAATTACTCAAGCTTTCCAAGCTAAGAAAACACAACAGAAGAAATACCTAGAACCCAAAAAATCATAGGAAACACCATGCGAGCACATGCAAGTGACATGAAGTACATGCAACACACATGCAAGTACATGCAACTTACATACACATGCAAGCACATGCAAATTTGGAACTGAGCTATAATACCAAATGAAATGGAAATACAAACTCGGAAAGCCTTCTAAGAACCAGTATGCACCTTCAGTATCTTATGTTTCTTTAAACAAATCAGATTTCAATCATCTTGATACAAGCACATACTACTATGCCTTAAAGCAGAAATAGACATGGTTGAATTTCCCATGCATTAATCCTTAGAGGAAAGTTGATGTAGTTTCAAATCTAAGAAAATTTCAGCAACATAATGGCATGTAAATTAACATTTAAGAATGAGAAACATAAAGAATAGAAGAAATATAGATGGAAGAGAAGAAGATATGTATATATATGTGGGGAAAACCCTTTTGGGTAGAAAACCCCACACTCCAAAGCATTGAATTAATGTATTAATCTATAATAAAAATAGTTACAATAGACTTGCAAGCTCGCAGCCTTAACATGGAGACTACATCAAGTGCTCTTCTGGAGGAAATTCGACAACACTTCAATACCTACAATATTCAACATACAAAACCCACTCCAAGATATCCAATATATAGAGAATACAAGCATGAAGGTAGCTTCTAGAACAAGCTATAAGAGATGGGCATCCAAATCCATGTGACACATTTTTCAAACACATATTTGTCTTTTGTGACACTTGTCACATGATTCCTAACCCCCCTTACATGCCTCCATACTTGGGAACCAAAAATTTTCCCCTAATGGGTATTACAAATTCCTTACAATGTCATAGAATCTGTCATATATGACAACTCTTACAGCTATAAGAGAATCTATCATAACTGACTAAATATAGAAGATGCCTCTTACATTCTCTTACAACTTGTCATTGTCAAACTTAGGCACCTATATTCCTCATGCAAAGATGCCTTCCAACACTTGTCTAACCTATCATAGAATCTGGCTCTTATGCGTCATAAGACTGTCATAGGAATCCATCATAAGAATCTGTCATAACTTGTATAGAATCCTTCAAAGATGTCGATACATGTCAAAGAATATCTTCTCAAAGTGGGACACCTACATTGCCATGTGGAGACCACAACAACTATTTCACATCCCATGTCACCTCCCAATATGCTGACAACTCACTGTGCCAAGTCATATTAGATGAAAAATTAATATGAGCAAGAAATTGCAACATAAGCATTAATAAATTAATATTTTAATGCTAGGAAATTGCAAAGGTTGAGGCACCTTAATTCCCAACATTTGGAAGTGTCTACATCCCATCTCTCCACTAATGCCATTAGCATGGCATCATGATATCTCATCAGTGGTATAGTATAGATCCAAAATAATCCAATGTCACACAAAATATCTATCTCCTTTTTGGTCAATTGAGTAACCTACTTTTGAAAAAATGTAAACAATCTACCTCCTAACCGTTGACGTGTGTAAGGTGGAACATGGAAAAGAAAAAACAATTCATCAATAACATGCATAAAAATAGTCATCAATCAATTAAAAATAAATTAAAGATTCTCTAGGGCACTTGAACCAAAATTGGACACTTGGGCCATTTTTGGATGGGGTCCTAGACAATTTAGCCATTTTGGGATGCTTTGTGACAAAACTAGACACTTTGCGAAATTTTTGGATGGGATCCCAAAACCTCCTAAAAATGCATAAAAATATATATAAACTTAAAAATGCATAGAACCATGGACTAATCGTGTCTCAAAGCACACCGAATACCACCTTGTCTTGCAAAATGGCCAGTCTAAGAGGCTTGTATGGTCGTCAAATCGATATTTTCAATCACTCTACAACAAGGTAAATTCTCGAAAGGCAAATGTCAAAACGATAGTTAGAAATGTCATTTTCATTCATATATACTCAACTCTATTAAAGAAAGCACATTTTATTCTAAGTAATTTTCATTCAAATCACCATATTGGGGGCTAGAGAACTCTATTTTCCATGTCATTTTTTTCATTGGATTCGTGGTTTCGTCCTCGATATTATTCAATGTCTATAAATATGTGGTGTTGTAGACTCAATATCTTATTGTAGGAATTCATATCATCAAGCAAAGTGATTCGATGTGGTCAGACGGCTACCCTAATTCCATCTCCATAAAGCAAGTGGAATCAGGGGGCATACATCTACCCTCAAATTCGATTCTCTATAGAAGTTTTATTTTGAACGAATAACAAATGGTTTTGCAAGATGCGGTTCCTAACATTGTGGTTTTACATATGACTACAGTGGGGACTTCATTCTCCCTATTTGCAAAAAATCCATATTAGTATCTGTTTTATAGTATGATCTAAGTCCTTTAGCTTTCATATGCACATAGTGTCATATGGTTGCTAAAGTGGGGGCTAAATGTAGAGTGGCAAATTGTAATCCTTTCTAAGTGATAGTACATTTCACACTTAATTTGGACCTACTTTAGTGACCTCAATTTTATGCATTTTACCCTTCATAAATAGGCCCCTAAAACCATTTATTATGCATCCCAAGGTCTATTTTAAACATTTTCCAACATTACAACATGCATCGAATAAATGCATTTAATTAATTTAATGCCCCAAAATTCATAAATCCTAGATTTTTAGGCTAAGACCCATTTGCCCTTGGGGGAATGGGTCCCCTTTAAGATCGAAATGCAAATTTTAAACATTTTTTTTGGTATCATTTTAAAGTCCTAGATTCAAGTTTTAAATGTCGGCTTTCAAGATTTAGTAATTGAGAAATTAGAAAGGAATCCTATAAAGCCTAGTCTTTTCACCATTTTACACTAGGTTGAGAAAAGATGAAGGAGATATTCACAATATTTTCATTCAAGAGCAAAGAGAACATTCAAGCAAGAAAAATTGATGTCTTGGAGAATCCTTTTCAATTGTTTTTATAGGTCTTCAAGCTCATTTTGTGGAGATTGACCAAGCATTTTTCATGATTGAATATTGATTCCTATGGTGGATCATGATGGATTCTAGGTTTTGTGACATGCAACTAGCCCTTTCCCTTGATCTAATGGCTTGTTTCCTAGTGATTCAATCTTCTATCTTTGTTCTACTAGCCACCTAAAGCAAGGTATTATCATATTTTTGATCTATTAGGGGATTTGACTTCTCCCTAACTAGGTCTTGTGTTCACTATTCATGCTCATTTAGGGATCTTATTCTAACACACTTGAATAAGGTTTCATTGAATTTTAGCTCTTAATAATCTTAGAAACACTTAAGGTTAGGGATCTCACACACTTTTAGGTTTCAAATCTATATTTTTCATCAATTTTTAAATACCAAACTTCAAATTTGATCTAGGAAAACCCCCATACAAACAAGCCAAAAATTTTAATTTTTGTTGTTGATCCAAATCTGAAAGCGAGGGTTGAAAGGTACAAGTAGGATGAGCGGATCAAAAGCTACACATCAAAAATTTGAATTTTTAGAAAGGCCTAGCAAGACCCATTTTCCCTAGGGTGAATGAGTCTCAGGATGACACTCAACAACATCTTTTTGTGATATGTGCATAAAATCATAAGTTTCTCAGATCTGACGGAAGTTTGTGGATTCTACTAGATTAAGGTTTTAAATTGATGTTTCAAGTGTTACATTGCATAATTGGGTTTATTTACTATTTTTATTTTTTATCTCAAAAGTACAGCTCAAACTAATTTACCCCATTCCCATTCATAAGGAAAACAATAAGATATCCATTAAGATTGACTCACCTAAGGGTTGAAATTTAATCTTTCTCTACGAAATCTCTTTTTCCTAATGAAATAGGGAAGTGTAGGTGCATGCCCCCATTCAAAACTATCACCCTACATTTTCCTATGTTTCAAAGACCAAGGGATATTTTACATGTTGGGAATGTAAATGTCATTCCAATTTCAGAAGATGTAAGGTCTACTATGTAACCCCCTAAAAAGGAATCATAATAGGGGGACTCTAAAGCATGCAATGAGAGTTGCAAAGAATAGCATGTTTTCTAATACTATGCACCTTTTTCTATAGTTGTATCCCATATGTACAGTAGCTTCCAGTACATTATATGCTAGTATTGCATTCCATGGTTAGACATATTGGCATATCGTAGAGGCATGTTTTGATAATCTGATGTACCCTATTGATGATCATTATATGCTACAACTGATATTAGATGTAATATGACCTGATAATTGTATAATCAACTGAATGTAACTATGTTTTGATAATATTATTAATACAAAAAAATTAGTTAATTAACCAATGAAAGGATTAATTAACCAAATTAATTAAATAGCTTTGATTTATTTAATTAATTATAATGAAGGTGATGAAAGAAAAATTGTGAAAATTTTAGGGTGCCTATAGAGTCAACACCAAACCCTAGTATTAAATGTTGGTGTGAATAAATGTCTTGTACCTAGTTAATTCACTTAATAGAGAATAAGGGGTCATATTCACATGTTAAATTTACTTAGGATATAAGATTCTCTCTAGAATTATTAGTTGGCTTTTCTAGAACTTATCTAGCTTGTAATGCTCGATTCATGGGTAATTAGTTTTTTAGTTGTCTCATGTTATAGGATTAAGACACGTGTCATAATCTTGACTAATCATATCTATCACCTTGCTTTATAAGAAAGGAATCTCATATACATTTGCATATTCAACCATTATTCAATCATATTCAATTTGCATTGTTGAAGCAAGATTTCTTTCCATTTTCTCTCTTGTGGAAGATATTTTAGTCTAGCAGTTATATTCCTAGGGGTGTTGAAGAGTCACCATTAACTCCTACATTAAAAATGGTTTCAAAGAAGAAACTACATGCATAAATTACCAATAGTAATAATTGAGAAAATAGTGACCATGAATTGAAAAATATAAGTTCAAAAAAACTTTAGAAAAAATAACACATATAGATGTTAGTAATTTTTTTATTACATAAAATATAAATCAACCTTGTAGTTAGGCTGATGGTTAGCTATGTTGGTCAACTATGTGGTTTTATAACCACTCTTTCTTTGTTATCTATTATTGCTCATAATTCATATAATAATCACATATTTTTTCTTGTTCTTTCCAATATTTTTCATGGTATTAGAGAAAGTTAAAATAACTATTGATGGTCATGTGTCTTTTGGCATGAGGATGTAGTTTATATAGGCATTCTTGAATCTGCTACAAAAATGCTAAAGGATATATGACAATATGATGTCAATATTAGTAAAAATAAAAATAAACTTTTAAGGCACAAAAACCTATAAATAATAGTCTTTCATGAAGAGGTGAACTGGTCATGTAAACAAAAGAAAGTTGTTAAAATTATAAATCCATGATAAAGGCTACACATCTTTGTTGAGTGTTCAAATTTTCTCAACACAACGATCAATTAGAATATGTGTAGAATGAAGATGTCTAAATTACTACTTCAAATGTGTTAGAATAATAGCCTCTACTAACAAAAAGATGGTGGTATATCCATATAAGAAAATGTTCTTTTAATCTCTCAATTTGGTGTTGCAAAACTCTTATATTGGGCATTAAAACTATTTGTTGGTAAAAATAAGTTTCTTCTACTCATTTTGATACTTATACATTAAAATTTTAACTTCCATACCTTGCATAAAATGTATTTAATCTACTGTACTGGAAAAAATATCATAAGAAAATGATTTGAAGCCCATTTAGAATGTGTGTGGAGGATAAATAAGTGCAATTGGGTGAAAAAATTTAGTAGCATATCAAATTTGGGTGATAAAGGAAGCAAGAAAAGGTGCATTTTTTATTTTGATCTCTATAGTTTGATATTTAAAAAAATATAGTTATAAACAATTAAAAATTATATTAAATTATTGAATTTAGGAGAAAAAATTAATAAATCTATTAGTAGTTTTAAAAAACTATTTAAAAATCAAAATTGGGAGTTATCAAGATTTTGGAGAGATAAGGATCCTTAAAAATTTAGAAAATGGTTAATAATGTGCCCAAAATCATGCTTCCAGACTATCAACCTTTGAGAGGAGACAATTATGCCACCTAGAAGACACAAGTTCAAACCCAATTGGTGTTTGAAGACCTATGGGATATTGTCTTTGGTCATGCAACTAGACTTGCACATGCTAGTGCAAATCAATCCAAATTTGACAAGGCCAAATTGATTATTTTGTTTGGAGTTTTAGATGAGGTTCAACTTCACATTAGAATAACCACCACTACAAAAAATATGTTTGTTTGAATAAATGTCTTGCACCTAATTAATTC
>VDFB02056351.1:44903741-44934296 GCA_007258455.2 Sequoia sempervirens
CACAAAAGCATTGTTAGGGAGCCTATAACTTCCACAACCATCCTTCTGGATGATGAGCTTGATATCGGATGTGGTGGGAATGGCGGGTGTCTCTGTCGCAGAAGTGAGAATGGCGGGATCGATGTATGATGTGGATGGGCCCTCATCATTTTTTGGCACTTGGGGGATTTTGTAATATTTGGCTTCAAGGTTCTTGCAGTATGAAAACGGCTCAGGATCTCCATGGATAGTGATCTCTTGTCCATTATGTGTAAATTTCACACATTGGTGGAAGGTTGATGCTACGACTTTCATTGCATGAATCCATGGGCGTCCGAGGAGAATGTTGTATGGTAAGTCGAGGTCCAGGACCTGACAGGTGGTTTCCATAAGTGTTGGCCCTACTTGGATAGGGAGCTTAATTGTGCCCTGTGACACTCTTTCTTGGTCATCATATGCTCTGATTGTGATGCCCTTCCCTTTGTCAATGGAATCTTCTGATATCTTTAACTGCTTGATGAGGCTAAAAGAACAAATGTTTAAACCTGCACCTCCATCTACCAGGACCCTTTTGATTTTGCTTTTGTTCACAATGACCTCTAAGTGAAGTGCACGATTGTGAGATGGTTGGGCGGGAAAATCTTGGTCGGAAAATGTAAGGAGGTTAGGCGTTATGATGTTTCCGACCATAGCTTGGAATTGTTCCGCATCGAGGTCTGTGGGGACAGTGGATGAGGCTAATGCTTCTTCGAGGATCTTTTTATGGGCCGATGAGATTTTTAACAACTCCATGATGGAGATGTGTGCTGGTGTTCTCTTGAGTTGGTCTACGACATTGTAGCTATATGGAACGGCTCTTGATGAAGGAACTCTATTGGGTTGGGATGATCCTGCGATGGTGACTTTTCCGCCTCTTGTGGTGACTCCACAGTCTTCGGCATGGGCGCCCTTGATGGTGATTACCATGCAGTTTTCATTGAGGTTGGCAACAACGGTTTCGTATACATGATTTACAGCGCCTTTTCCTTTATCGCTGTTATTCCTTTGTTGCCATGATTCGGCATCGGATTTAGCCCGATTTTAAGATCACGATTCCTGTAGAGTGTTTTGCCATTTATATGATTCTTTTGTCGATGAGATCTTGAATGATGTTCTTGAGTCTCATACAGTTATTTGTGGTGTGGCCTTTGATCTTGTGGAACTCACATAGTTGATTTTCATTGTACCAAGGAGGTTTGACATCAGGTTCTTGATAATTCTCAAATGTGGGAGCTTGGATGAGTTTTTCGTCGATTAGCTTTTTCATGATGTCCTCAAGTGGTTCCCCCAAAGTAGTGTATTTTCGTTTGGGGTATGTTTGCATTGAGGTGGTCCTCTTTGGTCGTTGGCGTTATTGATGGTGGGATTATTGTTGGGTTGATATGTTGTGTGATGAGTGTTTTGGCGTTGTGGTTGGATTTGCGGTGCGGGTGTATTTTGGCGTGGACCACTAATGACCACCTTGGCATCAACGACGCCATCATTAGTGATGTTCTTGTTTCTAGCCCATGTACGAGTTTTATCATTGTAATTTGAGGGTGGGCGATTGTTTTGTGGTTCATGATATGATGTTGATTCGATGGGTTGGGTTGCAAGGGCTCTTTCGATGCTAAGCGCCTTGGAGATCAATTGATCGTAGGTGGTGATTCCCTGAACCTTGAGGTGGAATGATAGACGACTTTCAAGATTGGCTATGATTGTGCAGACTTGTTGTTCTTCTGGCATGGTCCATTTGCTCCGATCGGCCTTGGATCGCCATCGTTGAAGGAATGAAGCGAAAGATTCATTCTTTCCTTGTTTCAGAGCGTAGAGTTCTTCGAGACTAACATCCATTGTAATGTTACATGCGTAGTTTCTAATGAATGCGTCTCTAATTTCTTTGAATGTCCTAATGCCTGAAGGTAAGCGAGAGAACCATTCTATGGCATTGCCTACTAAGCTCCTAGGGAATAGCCGCATCAGATAAGTATCGTCATATGCAACCTCCATACAATGAACCTGGAATTCCCTGATGTGATCTTCAGGGTTTCCGTCCCTCGATATTTGTCAAATTTAGGGATCTCAAATCCCTTAGGGAATGGTTTCATGTCTAGGCTCCTATCAAATGGATAGGGACACAAGTTGCTTTGCATTTTGGTTGTTCGCCCTGATTGAAGATCGAGTACTTGTTGCGAGAGCAACTTGAATTATGTTGTCATATCATTCTGAGGATCAGGGGGTGGGATGAATGTGTTTTTGGGTGTTGCAATCGTGGTTTGGATGGATGAGCTGGTTTGGATGGATGGGTTGGTTTGGATGGATGGGTTGGTTTGTGCGTTGTTCACTGGTATTGGTATGTTGTGGCGAGCGAAGTAGGCTTCTACTTGCTTTTGGATGAACAACGCTTGTTGTTTCTCTTGTTGTTGTTGCGCTAGGATTTTTGCTTACATTGTGCACTTATTTCTTTATTCTATAACAATGCTTGTTGTTACTACTAGGCATTTAGCTTGTTGTTGTTCTAACATGCTTGTTTATTCACCCTTGTTCTTGTTCCCCTAGCAGCTTATTTATTTGGGCTGCCTTAGTCTAGCTGCTTCTTCTTGGTATTGCTTCAATGCTGGCGATATGCTTGCCATTCGGCCTTGTGCAAGAAGTTGTGCTTGTGCTTGATAGCGATGCTTGAGCTTGGCGGCAGGCTTGTGCTTGGGCTTGCGCTTGTGCGGTTTGTTGTTGCAATAAAAGTTGTGCTTTGAGCTGACCTTTTAGGCTTGTAATTGCCGAAGGCCATTGTTTTGTTGTTGTTGTTGTTGCAATAAAGCTTTGGTTTGTTGTGCTTGTTGTGCTTGTAATGCAGCTTGTGCGGTTTTGGCAGCTTGCGCAGCTTGAGCGGCTTGTTGCACGGCTTTTTGTTTTTGCACTTGTTGATAGCCTCTTTGGAAAGCAGCTTGCAATGTTGCGTCGAATTGGTTTGATGTGGTGAATGTTGGTGGCGGTGGGGGTGGTGGTGGATTTGGAATGGCGTTTGTGGTGGTGGTGAATGATGATGTTGTGTTGATCATTTGGTTGGTAGATGGTGTTGTCATGTTGATTGCGTGATTGGTGGATGGTGTTGTTGACGTGGTAAGTGGCATCGTTGATGTGATTAGCCCTTGAGAGACCATGTTTTGCAATGTTGTGGGGGTGTTTGATGATGTTGCCATTGCTTGCGTGTTTGTCATTTGTGATGTCAACAATAAGTTTTGAGCGTTTGGCAAAATGTTTTGATTCATGGTTGGGATAGCGGTTTGATTGATGCTTGGTAGGGGAGGCAACCCCAAGCCAAGGAGGGATGTGGATGATAATGATAGTGGTGGGATAGGTGGAAATGTGAGGGGGGTGAATCCTTGCGAGAGCGTTGTGGTGTTAAAAATGCCCCCTGGTCCGAATATGTCTCCCTCTTTTTGTGAATTCGTGAGAAGAGGTGTTTGTGATGCTCCATGAAATGATGTTGATGATAGGTCATAATGTAAATTGAGAGGAACATTTTGGTGTAATGAATTTTGGAGGGTGTTTTGTTCCACTGTGGTGTTTGCGTCCAAGTTTTGGTTATTCACAAGGGGATGTGATTGAAGTTCATTGAGAAATGTGTTTCCCTTGTTTTCATTTGGTTGAGTTGGAGCAATCGATGTCGTGATTTTTGGAATGTTTTGCGTGACGTTTTGGGATGGAGGTGTAGATGAAATGGGGATTGTGGATGAGATTGGTGGAAAAGATGTCTCCACTATAGTGCTCATATCAAAATCCGAAGGCAACTTGGCCCCTTGCTTTGCTAGTTCAAGCATGTACAACGAAGGGTTAAGTCTCATCATGATGTTGATGATTCTATGGTTATCCGGATTTTGGAGCATTTCAGTTATTTCTTCGCGAGACATTCCAAAGGTGAGGTCTTCCCCTTGATTTTCTTCTTGTGGGTTTTGTGATGATGAGGGGACCAATGGATTGCTTGATTCTGCAAGATTCATTTCTGCATTTGTTTGGCTAAGGTCACTTGAAGCGGGAGTTTCTTTGTGGGCTTCCATACTCTTCTTGTATTGAGATCTCGTTTGAACCATAAAACAAGGATCAATCTTCGGAAATATGGGAGATGAATCTCTTGATTCCTTGGATTTAATCTCTATTTTATGTCCCAAAGTGAAAGTTTTTAGGATGCCTTTTAGGATCAAACGTGATGATGATATGATGGTGATGTTTCAAAGATGGATGTTATGGATGTTTTTTACTTTTGATAAATCTTGAATGAAATGCTAGGGCTTTGGATTTTTTGATTGGTTTGATGTTTTGGATTTTTGAGACTTTGTCCTTGATCTTGATATGGATTTTGATTTTGGATTTTGAACAAAAAGACCCTAAGATGTTTGATAATGATCTAAAGGATAGTTGTGTTCAAAGGATGATGATTTGGATATGTGTGAGGAGAAGGATGCATCTACCCACACCTACCCAAAATGATTGTTTCACTAAGTATATGAGAAGGATTCATCTACATACACTAAGCTAGACAAGATGATTTGGATGACTTTGACTAAAGATATGCAAAAGGATGTATTCACACACTCCTAGCCAAAGGTGTTTTGATAAATGTTTTCAAGGACTTGATCTCAATGAGTTTGAATGATTGCTTGATTTTGTCATAAAGCCTAGCATTTCAAGGATGATTTCAAGGTTTTTCAAAAGATGACTTGTGAGATGAATGTTTGGATGTTTTGAAAGATGGATGAAAGAGGTTTGATTTTGTTTTGATCCCTAGATGAACCTAAAAAAAGACCACTTTGTACTTTCCAAGACCTAGGTATTGAAGAGCATGCATATGCTTTCTAAAGACCTTTGTTAACCAAGGAATGATTTGACCATTTTGGATTTCCAATCAATGATTTCTGCTTTTGGGATTTGGAGTCTTCAACACATATGAAAGTTCATTTTGCTTAGTCTTTGCTTAATGGATTTATTTTACCAAAAACACTCTCTTTGATTAAAGTTTCAAACTAAGATGTACCAATGTCTTAATTTCTTTAAACCCCACAAGATATTTTATGTGGAAATTCAACGAACTTAAGGCAAGGGTTTTCCTATTGTTTACTCAAGAAGACAAATTGAGATATAATCCAATGCTTAGGAACCTCTACGAATGTGAATCCGCAGGGAAAGCAGTAACATATGGATCGAGTCAATGATATTTGTCTAAAAGAGGGTTTGAAATTTTGAGAACCATGTTGAATGTTTGTTTGCAAAATGTTTTCGAATACACACTGTGTTTTCAAACAAAGAATAATTACAAGCCCTATGGATGTGATAGACAATGTTTGTTGAGTCCCCACTTGGACAAGTCCAGCTACGCTTACTTTAGCGGATGGTTAGATGCTTGACCCCACTGGCTCCCCTCCACGCACTCACTTATACGGGGCAGCCAAGCATCAACACCCATGAAACTCCCATGGCATGCTTTCCATCTCTACTAAAAGCCGTAAAATTGGGGGGCTTCAGAACGACCGTTCTTGCACCAACAAACAGATTAAGGATTTTGGAAAATTCTAACACATAGGTTCTAGTAAGGACTTTCCGTTCGTAGGAGTTGACCCAACGTGGCAAGAGTCCCCTTCGATCCATCTTGTCCAGCCAACGTGATTATGGCTTAACCAAAATCCTCATTTATATCCCCGGAAATACTCTTGGCTTTAGAGTGTTACCGGGTTGTTGCTTGGGTGAGTACTTTTTCCCCAAGGCAGGCCCTCTAAGATAAACAAAAGCAAGCAAAGACACAATCCGTAACTCGATCGATCTTTGATGGCACAAAGAAAGAGAATGTACGCGAAAGTGCCCCTACTCACACTCGCACAAGATGTTCAATTTTTAAACCCAAAATGAAGTGTTTTAAAGCAATAAAATGTATTTTGAGTGTTTCTCTTGCACCCTAGATCGCACGAAGCGCAAGGGGAGAGGATACGCACTCAAAAGACAAAATAACACAATCAAGCACTTGTTCGTTTTAGCCTCAAAGCAATGATGACTTCATTTTAAGCACCAAAATCAAGTGTGAAGTTTGCCTTGTTCAATTTTAAACCAAAACGAAATCTAGTAAGTTTGTTCTAAGGTTCGTTTTAAGCCCTTTGCAATGAAAATGAAATTGTTCGTTTTAGCCCCAATTGAAAACTAATGTTCTAAAACGAAAAGGAAAACAATTTCGTGAAGTGTTGATCAAACACTTAAAGTGTTAAAAAACACATTGTGTTTTCAAAGAAAAGAAAAAATCTTTCCCTCCTTTCGTTTTCGTTTTGTGAAGTAGTTTTGATCAAAGTGTTAAAAAACACATTGTGTTTTCAAACAAAAATCCTCCTCCTCTTTTGCTTTGCAAGGTTTTCGCCTTCGTTGTTTTTGTACCTTTGCTTTTCCTTTGTTCGCTTTTGTACCTTGGTTGCCCTTCGTTTGATTTTTTGTACCTATAGAAAGTTTACAAACAAGAGTTTAGGCAATGTATGGAAAATGATAAAAGTATGCATACGAAATGTCAAGATCTAACAAAAGCATAAAATCCATATTTGACATAAAAAGGCCATGAAAGATTTAATTAATCTCAAAATCCTTATTTGATAAAAGATTAATTGACTTCAAACTTTCAACGAACATACCAAAAACTTAATTTTTGGATTCTCTTTTTACCTTGCTTGTCATAATTGAAAAAAAAAAAAAATAGATGCTTAAAAAAGAAGAAAGGAACATGATAATGAATAAAGGCACGTTAGATAGACCACAATAGGATTTTAAATATAACATGTACGTTGACCACAACATTCTTTGCATTGATATTTCAGTGGCTCAAGTTGGTAAAACAATAACAAAAAAAAAAAAAAAAAGGAACGAGATTGAATCTGCTTGCCAACGTGTCAATCTCCGGATAACAACCCTGCAACCTCAACAGAAAATACAAATATTAATATACCTGCGCGCAATATGAACCATATTTGACTACCATCTTCCGAGTTATGACTACGACCAACGACTTCTGGTGCAGCAAACAGTGATTAAAACAGAGACATGAATTACGCGAAGGTGAACCACAGTGACTACCAACCACACACGTCTTGATCAGGCAGATGTGTATGTTTACGCAAACCAAAAACCTCCTAACACCCTGACAATATATTTGTCAAACACAGCAACCTCCTTCACCTGTTAAAGGATAGTGACCAGCAAAATGATGATCATTAAATTAGGGACAGATTGAGGGATGGTTGAGCTTCGCTAGAGTGTAAAGAGCTCGTAAAAAGGTGTGATCAAATGCTAAAAGGAGGACGAGGGATGATTCTTTTGGACACTGACAGTTAAAGCAGAATCACATGCTTTAAATCTCCTCTAAATAAAACAAACAAATCGGCCGTGGTGGGACAACCATGACTATATGCATTAACTGAGATCTGCCAACCATCACCCCACGCATTTACATCTATATTGTTTTAGGAGACTCCATTTGAAGACACCTACATTCAATCAATGAATAAAGAAAACACATTTTTTCTGTTTGCAGGGAATGCACAGTACAGAGTGGCGGGCATGAAGTACTTGATTGTGTAATGCATAAGAAACGCACTACTGGCAACTACAGTGCCATTTCTGTCATTTCAAAGATTTATATGAGCAGTTTAAAATATATTACCTGTAGGCGAAATACGAGGAAGGTATAAAGTCGCCCTGTGAAAATAACTTTCAAGTAAATGCATTTGGTAGGTGTAAAGTAGAATTCCACAACCGTTTTTTTTTTGTTTTTTTAGCATCCTTCATGCGCCAAAAACAGAAAGGTGTTTTGTAAAACTACTCGTGCGAATTTAAAGCACAGAGAAAGCACGCAAAACTGTTTAGTAGAATGCAGAAAAAAAAGTAATCTGTGAAAGCATAAACAAAACACGTGAACTATGTGACAGAATGCTTCAAACAACTGTGGTTTCAGGAAAGGTAACGGTAGCAGGATGTGCACAAGGCGGATTAATTGTTAGACCAGGCAAGTGAATCTAAGGCAAATGGCAGTAACTAGAGATCATACACGCGGTGTGAGGGATACAGTTTGTTGTGCCTACATTCCTCTTGAAATGACTTCAAAGTAAATGCAATTTGCAGGCGGATAGATAGCTCATCACTGGCAGCGAACAAACTCTCAGACCAATGCAATTAGCAGGTGTAAACTGTATTCCTAAGGATTGCAAGACCTGCCGAGAGATTAGATCCTTCAAAGACTTTGTTGGGGGACTGTCATATTTGAATGGTCATGCAATGAATCTATTCAAGCTTTATTACCAAGATTTTGTCAAACAGAATGATTCAACACATATAACTCTCTGTATATGTCAGAGGATAGTTTAAGTTAGCAGCATATTTTTTTTAAAACAGCAGACAAGGATTCATTAGCATAGACAGAGAAGTCAGAGCAACCATTATTTTTTTTTCCTATTGCAAAAGAGGTTATTATTAATGTGTGTATGCAAATCCAAGCATAATGCAATACTGAAATGACAAATAGTTACCCAAAAGTATTATAACGTATCTGAAAATGATCACATAATATAGCATAGATATACGACAGATATACACTAATTTCTAATAAAGAGAATAACATAGAGACTATGAAGATTTATCAGCCCTCCTTCTAGCGCCAAATGTAGGCATCCCTTTAAATCTGCAAAAACTAAACTCACATAGGGGTTAGCACTTTACAAATTTAACAAAATACCTCTATGAAATACCTTGTAAAATGTTTAAAACATGCAACAAAAAGATGAAAGTAAGCTACAAGCATCATGAAAACAATCACAAGTTACCTATTCCATAGTTGGATTGGTGTCACATGTGCTAGTGACCCTTTCCCAATCCTAGATCAAAGCTCAAATTGTGCAAATGCAAATGAGATGGTGGAGTGATGATGAACAAGATCAAATCTCAAATGAAGAGAGTAACCTTGCAATAGATTCTGAAGATTGTGAAGGATTTGCTTGAGGATGATGGACCTATTTAAGGATTTTCAAAATGCCAAATGTTGAAGAGGGACCAATGTGGGACTAAAGATTCTGCCAATGAGATAAGGACACTTGTCATCATGTGAATGGTTAATGTGTGTGCAAGATTTGGGAAGAGTGCCCAAGAGGGGGAAATTTTGAATTCAAATTTGCAATAAATTTTGAGAGGGGGACAAGAAAGAAGAGCAATAAATGCCCTGTTTGACTTGTCATGTTGAGAGAAAATGAGGTTTTAATAAATCAATAAAATTGATTTATTGTGCAAGTGGCTAGGTCTAGATAATGCAAGTGGGATGGGATTAGCCTTAGATTAGGATTAGATTAATTTAATGATGATTATGCTGATTTAATGCTGATTAACTGATTTGACTTTTTGGACTTTGGAAAATGATTTAAGATTTGATTTAAATGGCTTTTTTATTTTAAATAACCTTAGGCAATGAGATTATTTAAATGGATGAAGGTGATGAATGGATCTAATGCAAATGTCTAGTTTAATTGATAAATGATCCTGATCGAATGCATAATGTAAAATTTGCATGTCTACAATATCATATCGAACATCTCCTAAATCACCACATCGCAATCATTTTGCATTTCATTTTATAAATCATCCCATATCATTATAAGCATCCAATGCATAATTAAACAAAGCATAATAGGTACATAAACATTATAAACAATCCATCACATAAAGTGCATACATCCATCCATAATCATATAAAACATCTCATAAAAGCATTCATTGTGCCATCACATATACATCATAAGGTCATTATTCACATATCATTTTGCATATACACCATAAATCATCATCTCCATACTATCTTGCATAACATATCACGTCATATATAACATCACATCATAACATCGTCACAAGTGCATATCATACATGGAAAATCACATGCATTCATACATTCATGGCCACAAATTAGGATCACTACATTCACATGATCATCACCATCATAACAAAAAAAGAGATTGAAAAAGAAATCATTGCATAAATCATCACATTTGCATCAACATACATAAATCATCATATAGATTGCATCATCATATAAACATACATATCATCTATCATCCATCCATATTGCATATCATATAAATCCATTTGCATATCATATGTCATCATTCATTAGAACATAATATAGATCTGTTAGTTGCATAACCATCACATAATGCATACACCATAAAAAAAAATGCATCCATACATCCATCACATAATACCATAACATTAGTGCATAGCATATAGAAATAGAACCATCCATAAATGTATAAATGGTACACGACGCATCATATCAAAATCGTCATCTCATATATATCATCAGATAACTGCCATAGTACAAAATAATCAGATCACTGTACATATATGTATGTCAATAAGTACAAAAAGGCCCAACGGGCTATAAAAAATGAGCCCATATGGCACGAAAGAATAATATCTTGATCAAAATGAGGTCTAACCCTCCTGTCTGCTACCCTCGCCTCTATCATCAAGACCCTCTTCTGATTTGTGGTTGGTCCACTATGAATAATTTGGGGCCTGGACTGCTCTAGGTACGGCTTGATGGTAAAGCAATCGATAATAATCCACCTCCCGGATGGCCTCCCTGTATGAACGAAGAGGCACTATGCTGTGAGAGGAGGAAGCTGCCATACTCTCTAATTGTTGTCTATGGCCCATCTCTACAGCCGCCTGTAACTCTACAACCTGCCTCTATAGAATCGCTTGATCTCTCTCTACATGGGCCTGGTCCCTCTTTGCTATCAAGGCCTGAACCTGGGTCTGCAACTGTACTATCAACCCATCCCTTAGATCCGACTGATTCACTGGCTATCCTAGTGGAGGCTGCACGTGAGGCTGGTCCTCACCCCGAGCTCATGGTGGTGTGGCGGTTCGATATTGGTGCCCATCATGTCCACCCTCTGGCCCTTGGTCTCGGTCCAACATATGTACATCAACATGAGGCTGATCCATTTGAACCTATGCCTGCTGGACCTGTGCTGGCTAGTCCTGTGCTGGCTGTCCTACTGGAGGACCGCCATCTCCTCATCCTTGACCTGCTCCCCTACCCCTGGCTCTCTGTCGAATGAAGGGTGCACTTGGAAATGTCAAACGTAGAGGCAGTCAGAACCAATCTCTCTATGCCCGAGTCACTCCTGTATCTGTGATCCCCTGATCATACACCCATGGCCAGGTCACCAGTTGCCTAAAACTATCCACTACCTCATAGGTAGGAATATATTGCCCCCAGGCACCCTGCGATACTGTGTGAGAAAAGATTGCCATGTAGTCATTGTCTGGCCTATCCTGTACCTCGCCAAACTAACGTTGAACTCATCCAGGAAGATATCGCTCAATCATAGTATGCTCCCACCCCTGCATAAACTAATCCTAGCGGGCAAAGAATAACTGTTGTACATCATCAGCCCATCCGGGCTGACCAAGGTAGGGACACCATGTAAACACTATCATCTCATCAATGACCCTCCTCCAGTGAGGGATCCCATGCTCACCTATGTGTGTGAAGGACACACCACCCCTGTAGTGCCAAACCACTGGATCATTAGGTCCAACTGGCACTGGAACAATCCGCGGCTGAAGAATGAAGATATGCTCCCATGCCCACACATGGAGTGTGACACCTGCACCAAGTGCCTTGCCATCCAAGTATGCATACTCATGTAAATCCCTGTAAAGGGAGGCAAGAAGAACCAGACCCCATGCAAAATAGACTGGCCTGTCACAAACCATTCACTCCTAGCAAAACCCCCAGCTAGGACTGAAGTGCCGGCCTCATCGATCCAAAGCAACGAGACCTGAAATGATAGCAACTATCACTAGATGGAATGGTGACGTGAACAACCAGTGACGCTCTAGCTCTATCTGGCCCTCACAAAACATGATCTCATATGTGGCCAGGACTGCATGGTAGGGATCCCGTCTGACATCCATATCATAAATAACTTGCCGACCATGTATCGACAATCTAAGGATGTGCCACACGTCCTCCAAGGTAATGGTGGCCTCACCAGTGGGAAGATGAAAGGACGATGTCTCATTGTGCCATCTCTCGGCAAGCATATACATTATACCAAGATGGGTCTGCACAAGTGTTGCATAGGCAATGTACCATAGCCCCATCTCTCAAAGTTAGTCCTGCTCTCTCTCAGTCAGATCTTGCAAATAACTGAATATCTCTTGTGATCTGTGCTCACGGGAATAGAGCTCCCTCACCCCCTCTAGCATCAAGAAAGATCACTGTGTTAAAATCATTGAGAAATTTTATCCTGAGCGTTCAAAAAACTAGCCCAACATTGCAAACTATGAAGGCATCGTAGTTTGAAATTTGCAAATAGCGACGCTGGCATCTTCAAATCCCAAACTGCATCACAGCGGTGCACTTTGCTTAAGCATCCCAAACCGTAATTCTAAAGTCCACAGTGGTGTCAAATTTTGAAATCCAGTGCTCCATTTCATGAAGGCGTCAAAGTTTGAGGAATCTTTTCAAACTCCAAACTCCACTGCAGCGGTCCATCTTGTGATGGCAGTTTAGTTTGGAGGATCGAGCGGTCCAGTTTGAAATTTGAGCGGTGCTATATAGCACCGTTGCAAATGACCTAGTTCTAAAAGCAATAAATAAATGCGTAAAATGAAAAATGAAGCTCATGTAAGAATCACATATCGGTGCCCCGATGCCAGGAGGTCACTGGTATGTTCATACTCAGTCGGAGATATGCTTTGGGAGCTATCATTGTGCCATCTTGTCAGGGTATCAAGGCTCAAATCACAAAATCTCTTAAGGGTGAATGTGTCCAAATGAACTGAAAGTGGCCCCTCGAGGCCTATTTAAGCCTGAAAATTAGGGTTTTTTGACCCCATTCGGCCATCTTGCTAGGGTTTTGGACCCCCGGTTCCATTTTATTCGTCTGAAGGTCATTTCACACTATTTTTTGGTGTTTTACCTCATTTTTTGACCTCTTGGAGCCTTTCTGGACCTATCAAGCACCTTGTCCTCTTTTTTTCGCGAGATCACCCAAAAAATTAGAATTTTTGTCTGATCTCTCGAGGGGGCAGTGTATTACTATAATTTCCTTCACTGGGGCAGTAGTGAGGCATTTTTTTAAAATCAATTTTTTTTTGGCTTTTGATCGAGACCGTCTATTATTTGAACCAACACAATGAGTGCACTGCTTAAAAGAGGGGGAAAATGTAGACATAGAAAATATACTGATTGACATTACACATCTGATCCCAACCACTAACATCGTTTCATCCTAAATCATCCCTCGGTCTAACCATTTAATCGAATACCTTTATTTGATTAAATTCATCAATGTTCCTCTCTTAATTAAATAAATCAATTTTCTAATTAAGTCATCCTTTCTTGTTAATTAAATCAATTAGTCTAATCTAATTATCCCTATTTAATTAAACAATCAATTTTATTTTATTAAATCCCTAAAGTCATCTTATTAAATTAAATAAATAAAAACCTTATTTGATTTAATCTAACATTATCTCCTTGGTGAAATAAAATAAAAATTTTTATTGAACCTTAAAATCATATTCTTCTCATATTTTGATTTAAATCAATTCATAAATCTAAATCAATATGTCACATCATTCTAATCTCTCATTAAATTAATTAACGTTGATTAATTTAATCTCCTCTCATGTCCCATCCTCTAGCTATTGCAACTTGCACAAGAAAATAGATTTAATTCATTTATTAAATCTCTATTTTCTTTCAAAAGGCATAATAAAGGAATATTTCTCAAATTTGAATTCAAAATCCAAGTGGACTTTGTCCTTCCAACAAGGCATTGACTCGACCTAGAAAGTCCTTTTTCCTTGATCCAAGTGGCATTCAATGCACCTTCTTTCCCTCTTACATGTCATTTCAAAAATTTCAAAATTCAAATATATGCATTTATTTACACATTCTTCAAAACTTGGACATCCTCTATCCATTCACATGTTGACAAGTGGCACCTTTCCATTGATTGATTCTTAGTCCCACATTGCTCCATTTTGGACATCTCTTCAACTTGATATTCTATAAATAAGAGGCTTCATTCCTCATTTGATTATCCACAACTTGAGTAAACTTACTATACTCAAATTCATAGCAATCTTCATCCATCTCATTGAGTTTTATAGCTAGGTTATGCAAATTTTTGTCTTGGAGCATTCATCAATCTTCAACAAAGGGATCACAATCTTCATCACACAATTGGAGTTGGGAAAGGGCCAATTTTCACATCAAATTGGCACCAACTCCCTTAAGAGATTAAGAGTTTGATTTGTTTTAGAATAGGATTCAACATCTTTGTTTGAAGTTTATTGTGTTCTTCATTTTATTCCTTTTCTCTTGCATTCAAATGGATTTCTTGAGGAATCTATATTCTAACTTGCATTTGACCTTATTAAGGTATTCATTTGTTGTGTTCTTGCAGGTATAGGATCTAGGTTCACAATTATTAAATCTAGATGTGTTGAGTGTGACTTGAAGTAGTGTAAATGCTTTGACATGCTGACCCTATGGACCAGAGGAAGGGCCCCCTCTCGGGAAGCTTGGTGAGATTGTTTTATGGTTTGTTAGCTTAGAAATGTATTTCTTAGAAGATTTACTCTCTGTTGAATGCATACTTTGTGATCAGTTTGATTTCTGTTTAAGATTAAGCTGAGTGATTAGTTTGATACTAAAGTAATTGCAATGAATTTTCTGTCCAATATAATTATGGTTTGAGGAGTAAGGAGTGTGTTTCAGTTGCAGGAAAAGTACCGTATCTTTCATTCTAGATTATGCTGTGCTTCATCCTGTAGAACTTCCAATTGTGTTCCATTCTCTTTGTATCTCTTCACTACTGTGTTTCAACTTCCTTTCACACTTCATCTTCCTATTGCACTCCTACCTCCTGTCACAATTAAACTTCCTGTTGCAATTGAACTTCCTGTTGCCTACACTTATTTAATACATCTTTGGAAACTAAGTTCTTTCTTTTACTATTGAGAATTTTTTTGTTAATATATGTATGTTATAATATATTGAGTTTGTGGTAGATCAGAAATAGATAGATTGGTTAAAATAGGTAAACAATCATTTAAGAAAGGATTTCATTTATTTTTAAAGTGTGCTTTTGAATTTCAGATTAAAGAATGTGTTTTCAATTCTAGTTTGCATCCATCAACCCTTGGTTTATTAATTGCATCCCTTTAGCATATTTCCAAAACACGGTTCAAAAGCCTACGTTCCTAGATTGACACTTTATGATGAACTGAGGAAACCATTTCTAAAAGATTAAATCAAACCCATTTCAAGAGTAATTTAAGACCATAGTTTAATCCAATCATTTTGGCACCATTGCCGGGGAACGGTGTTAAAGGCCTACATTTCTAGTAAACTAAGCTAGGAGAATTGTGCTTATGGGAAAGTCCACATGATAGTCAACCTTGTTTGGACAACTACCCTTAGTTTTCTTTGTCATTAGTCATTTAAGTGCATGAATCGTAATAGGGATAGTAGAGGAAGATTCATTAGAAAAGAAAAGGGAAGTAGTTCACAACCCGAAAAACTCAAAAATAAATCAACACCATCCATTGAGGGTCCACAACCTGAAGAATTGCAAGATAAGTCAAAATAACCCATTGAAGAAAGTAGCTCAACTCAGGAGAAATTAAAAAATAAGTTTCAATCATTAGAATTACTCGAACTTGATCTTGAGAAGTGTGCTATTGAGACCACTATTGTTTAGACACTCGCAAATACTCAATTCAAGCTCTTCTGAGATATTATGCAAAAAGGTTGAATTTTTTTTCCAAGAGTCTTACGGGGCTAAAGCTGGTACATTCTTAGAAGAAACCCACGAGCATTTAGAACCTATTTTACTCCTTGGGCATTAGATGTCATGGATCCCAATAATAACAACAACAACAACAACAATAGTAATAGGGTGTTGGTCAATAATAATCTGGTTACTTTTGAGTTTCTTATCACATATCCCGAGCAAGATGCCCCTATGAAGAATATTCCTCATTCAACTTTACCATATTTTCGTGGCCTTTCTACTGAGGATCTTGACATGTTTTTGTTTGAATTTGATGTGTTGTGCAATAGTTATGATTATTAGAATGATGCACAAAAGATGAAATTGTTCCTAGCCACATTGAAGGATGCAACCCTGTGTTAGTTTATGAACCTAAGGAACATTAGGACATGGAATGTCATGATGGATTTTTTCTTGGACAAGTACCAGGAATACTGTAAAACCAAGGAAAACTAGAATGAACTCTTCCATATGACACATAAGGAAGACGAGTCCATGGAAGATTATCTTGAACGCTTTATGTTTAGTTTTCAATGACCTCATCAACAAGGGCTGAATGATGATATCATTAAAATGTTGTTTCTTAGAGGCATAAGAGATGATGTCATGGAAGCATTAAATTTAATAGGTAAAGGGAATATTTCTAAGATGGAATTTGATGATATCTGTGATATTTGCAGGAACTATTCTAGGTCTTAGCCCTCAAGAAGGAACTATCTAGGAAAACTACATTCTACAGGAACTTCAATAGGTATCACCAAGAGCGAGATAGTTAATTTACTCGAAGACCTTAAAACAGATTTATTGAGTCACATGGGTAAACAAATAGATACATTGTATACCTGTAGAAAGCAAGAGGAGGCAGAAAAGGCCTTAGCAGTATTTTGTCCTATATGTAGGAAGAAGCATGGTAGTGAAGATTTCCCTTATAATAGGACAAACATCTCATCCTTAAAAGAAGTCAGTAGAAGTTCTACCTTGAGGCCTCTTCCTGTAGGTGTGCTCGAAATGGAATATTTTGAGGAACCTGTCTATTACATGGCCCCTAGGTGACCTTTTCCACCCTGAGTAATGCACCCTAACATGATGAACAATTATCTCACCCCTAGACCTAGTCAACCCAATTATTAATAACAAGGATGTTATGGGGGTTGGCAACAACCCCCATACCCTCAATGAATGCCACAATATCAGTATACTTCACAACTGTGGCAATAAGCATGGAGGCCACAATCGCCACAACCATCACCGTACCAACAACAACCATTTTCATCACAATCATAATCTCCACCTCCTCCTATGATGAACCCATACCAACAGGAACAACAACTTCTTCCGGCCTTACCATCATTGGCTACTCAGTCCGTCAATCCAACAAACCATCTGACACAACCACCAAGACCTACATCAATGCCAACCCAACCAAATCCAAACTCCAACAATAAGGTAACCCAACCTGTGTATAATAATGAGGCAACATGTTACCCCACTTATCCCATAAATACATTAGAACTAGATGGAGTTCAGTTAAGGTTAGGGAAGGCTCTTTAAGGGCCCACCATTACAGAATTTAATGAGGAGCTAGAAATAGAGCCAACCAAAGAACCTCCCTTTCTTGGATGATTTTAGTATGAACCAACACAAGGGGAGGACTCTCAATCTGAATTTGATTTTGTTAATGAGTTGCACAATGTTAACATCAAGATTCCTTTGTTATAGGCCATCAAGGGCATCCCCATCTATACAAAAACAATTCACGATCTATGTACTTGGAAGCAGAAGAAGAAGCAAGATGTGAAGACCATCCAAGTTATCAGATAGTTAGAAAATATTATGCTTAGGAACATAACCATTCCAAAGTACTCAGATCTAGGGAGTCCTATCATTAAGGTATCTATCGGTAAAGTAAGTATTCCTAATACCCTTGTGGACTTGGGTGCTGCAATTAATGTTATGAAAAATGAAGCAAAGGAAAGATTGTCATTAGAAGGGCTTAGAACTACTCCTACAGTTCTTTAAATGATAGATCGATCTTTGGTCAAGCCAGAAGGTGTGATTGAAGATGTAATCCTTTCTATTGATTCATGGGAATACCCAACTGACTTTGTGATTTTGTAGCCAAAAATTAAGCTGGGGGTACCCCCTGATCTTGGGATGACCTTGGTTAGTAGCCGTAGATGCATTTATCAACTGCCAGTCAGGGAACATGGTCATTTCTAATGGCAAGCACAAGAAACAACTGACTCTATACCTGCCAGCACAACCTTTGTTGGAGACGAAGGACCTAGTTTGGATTGATAGTGACTTAGATAGTCATTCCCAATTCAAACAATTGATAAAGCCTTAGATATGGAGGAAACTACTAAGGATAATTTTCTTGTTAATTTCCTTCAGAACAAGTATACATTTAATGAAAATTTTGAAAGCATGGTCCTCCATTCATGTATAAATACTCAATTTCCTTTTGGGAACTTTCCATTGGTGGGTAGTTCACATTCTGTTCAACACTTTATCACATTGCATCAGTTGTTGCCCCATAATTTCTTGTATGGTTCATTCTTATCTTCTGGAAATTCGAATGATATTCCATCCACCTCCCAAGTCTTAGCCATTTACTCACCTACACAATTAGAAGCTATGGAAATCTTGCCTAATCATGCACTTAACATTAATCCGTAGTTAACCCTTGAAAAAATACAAGATCTTATCGCCATGCTTAGAAAAAATAAAGATCCATTCACCTAGGAATACCAAGACATGCATGGAATTCATCCTGACACCTGCACCCACCGTATTTACATTGAAGAAGGTAGTCGTCCAATTAGGAAACCACAACGTCGGCTCAACCCTGCCTTGCATGAAATAGTTAAGGAGGAGTTACAAAAACTGTTAATGTCAAGTTTATATATCCTATCTTAGATAGTCAGTGGGTTTCTCCTTTAGTTGTGGTTCCTAAGAAAAAGGGTAAATGGAGAATTTGTGTTGATTATAGAGCATTAAATAAATCTACTAAGAAAGATCATTTTCCATTACCATTTATTGATCAAGTATTGGAAACTCTTGCAGGTAAGAAGTTTTTCTCTTTTCTAGATGGGTTCAATGGTTACAACCAGATTCGCATAGCACCAAAAGATTAGGAGAAGACTAATTTCACATGCCCTTGGGGCACCTTTTCCTATAGCGTCTTGCCATTTGGTTTATGTAATGCCCTTGCCACTTTTCAAAGAGCAGTTTTGAGCATTTTTGCGGATCTTGTCAATGATTGTGTTGAGGTGTATATGGATGATTTTACTGTCCATGGTAATACTTATGAAGAGGCTAAAACAAACTTAGAAAAGCTACTCAGGCATTGTATAGATACCAATTTTTCATTGAGTCATGAAAAGTGTCATATGCTTATGACCGAAGGGATAGTGCTTGGCCATTACATCTCTAAAGGAATCCAAGTGGATCCTAAAAAGATCCAAATTATTCAAGACTTTTTGATACCTTCTAGCCAAAAAGATGTTCGTAGTTTTCTCGGTCATGTAGGATATTATCGAAGATTTATACAAAATTTTAGCAACATTGCATTCTCTTGGACACCTGAGTTCCAAGAAACCTTCAAGCCCATCAAGACAAAACTTGTAACCACATTAGTCCTTAGAGGTCCAAACTGGGAACTACCATTTCATATTCACACTGATGCCTCAGATTGTTCGATGGGAGTTGTGCTTGGACAAAAAGAGGATAATCTCTTCTATTCCATCTACTACATGAACAAGAACTTCACAGGGGCCGAGGTAAATTATATGGTAACTAAAAAAGAGTTTTTAGTTGTTGTGTATGCCATTAATAAATTTCGTCATTATATTACTGGATATAAAGTATTTTTCCACATAGATCATTTGACAATTTGGTTTTTAATGAATAAACCTGTGGTAACTAATAGAGTTATTAGATGGTTGCTTTTACTCTGGGAATTTGATATAACTATACTTGATAAGCTTGGTCGAGAAAATGTGGTTGCAGACTTTTTGTCTAGATTACAACAGCCAGAAAATGAACCTACTCTAGTTGATGATCCATTTCCAGATGAGCATCTCTTTGCTATATACGCAAAGAGCCCATGGTTCTCCGATATTGCAAACTATTTGGTTACATGCAAGTTCCCACCACATTTCTCTCTGAGGGAACGACAGAAGCTGATTGGACTTAGTGGATAGTACACATGGATCAACGGATTGCTCTTCTGTACTGACATTGACAATGTCATGCGATGTTGTGTACCCAAAGATGATGTCTTCGATATACTTCATGCATGCCACACAAAACCATGTGGAGGAAACTTTGCTTCTCAGAGGACTGCTCAAAAGATTCTCATTGCAGGCTATTATTGGCCTACAATCCACAAGGATTGTAAATGATATGTTCATCATGGCAAAAAGTGTCAGCATATGGACCGACCCACAGGCTCTGACGAGATGCCCTTACACCCATAGTTTTCCATAAATCCATTTGAGAAGTGGGGCCTTGATTTTGTTGGCCCAATCAACTCGCCATCAAGAAATAAGGAATGCATTCTTGTATGTACCGATTATGTAACCAAGTGGGTTGAAGTGGTAGCTCTAAAGCATGCCAGAGATACAAAAGTAGCAAATTTCTTGTACTCTGATATTCTCACAAGGTTTGGTGTGTCATGAGAGATAACCATAGATCAAGGACCACAATTCATGTCTTAGCTCATTTCTGACTTGGTTCGTGAGTATGAAATTCACCATCACAAGTCTACACCTTATCACCCTCAAGCCAATGGGCAGGTAGAAGTCACCAATAGAGAGATTGAGAATATTCTTACTAAGAAAGTTGCTCTTCATAAGTGCAATTGGGATACACGACTCCCTGAAGCTGTGTGGGCCTATCAAACGATGTGGAAGATGACCACTGGTTTGACCCCTTATGAAATTGTCTATGGTAAGAAGGTAGTTCTTCCCATTAAGTTTGAGATACAAAATATTCACACTACACTACAGTTGGATATGAGTCTTTCTGATGCACAAAAGGCGCACATTGATCAACTACATTCCTTAGATGAATTGCGCCAGGATGCACTCTTCCACATTGAGGTCGTTCAGAAACAACATCCTCTATGGCATGACCATCACATCTGACAATGGTCATTCCAACCTAGAGATTGGGCACTCTTATACGACTCTTGCTTTGAAGGATTCAAAGGAAAGTTTCACACATGGTGGCTGGGACCCTACGAGCTCTAGATAATATATGCTAATGGCGCTGTTCATATCTATACAGTGGACTCTGAAAGAAGGACTCTCCTTGTCAATGGTCACTGCCTCAAACTGTACAAGAAGCCTCTTTCCAAAGAAGCTTTCTTTTTAGAGGTGGCATACGAACTCACTGTTGTTCCTTTTGGTCTCTTTTGGAATTGATCAATAATTTTTTTTTTTTAAAAGATCCAACAACAAAAACCTTCGAGCATTGTTGGCCATTTGGCATTTGAAAACTGGTTTCCAGTGAACGCTAATTGCTATAATAACTTAGAGGTGGAATTCGGATTACCGACGCCTCTAGGCGGCGATGGGCTGAAAAATGGGTCACCGATGGTCTACTACTGTAAAAAAATAAATAAAAAAAATAAATAAAATTGATAGCCAATGCAGAGTATATCTGGCAATTAGTCAGCGATATCTCCTATCGCTACCTATTCTATGGTGCGACAAAAGCTTTTTATAGTTTCTGGCACCTTCTGGGCGGAAGGAACTTCTTTTCTTCTTGTTGCTATCTCTTCTCATAGGCCTTAATGCTGCTTTGGTTTGGCGGTAGGACCTCTTCTTCTTGCTGCTTTCCAGACTCTTGTTGATCGGCCTCTCCACGCTCCCACGGGTCAGTTTAGTTTTGTGGGTCCCACGGTCTTGTCATTGCCTTCCATCTCCTCTACATTAATGCTACTGTCGATGTCTTTTCCATCACATCTACTACACTTCCGCTTAGCCTCTCCTCTTCCGTACTACTACATTCTCATTCTTCATGGTGCAAATCTCTTTGTTTTCTCTGTGACGTCATCACCAGCTCGAATCAACTGCCGCCATTCCTCTAGCCATCCTATCACCAACCATTCACCTCACGGTTATTGGTATCAGGGAGTACTCTATCTTTTTTTAAACTTATTTAATATTTTTTATTTTTCTCATAATTATTGGTGTGACCGGGATGGTTCACCATTAAGTTGGGGGGTATGAATTAACTATTCACTATTATATGAGTTGGTTGAACCTTACCTGCTAATAATTCCATGTCATTTTCCACCTCACTCGGTTATCATAATCCTTTACCTATTGTACCTGTAACCTACCATTGATAAACCTTGAATTAATCGTTCCCTACTATTTTACTTGCCACTCTAACCTATGTCGAAGCTCCTACTGCATTCTCAGCACCATGGGAGGCGAACATACCAGGTATGAACCATTATCTATGAAGAAACTCCTTGCTAGTGAAGAAGCTTATAAGATTTTTAAATAGGTAGGTTGGACGACATATTTCAAGAAATTATGTGGTTTCGATGAGGAGGTCATTGTGGAATTCACAATAGGGTTTCATAAAAAGAATGCCACTTTAAGGGGTTTGCAGTTTGAGGTCATAGTTCAGATGGTTGCTTCAGTCACTGGTCTTCCACAGATGGGAGAATTGGTCTTTCCCAACTCTAGCACAAGGGTCACAAATCTTAAGCTCCACTGTAAGCAGTTCCTGCAATGAGGAGAATCCTTTGAGTGTGTGCAAGGCCAAGGGAATTGACGAAAATATTTTCCATCTCCATGGGGCGAGGTAGGATTTTTTTTAATGCAATATATTACTTGTGAAGGTAGATATGAGTATATTCATGCATATCATATTCATCTCATGTCGCATTTGAGACATGCCCAGCTTGTTAATCTTCCATATTACTTGCATTGTTCACTTAAGCGTTCCTGTAGGAAGTTTCGAAAAGGTCATGTGAATTCCCTTGCCCATCATGGGTTAATCAAGCTCATAGACATGCATGGCCTCTGCTCTATACAACCTCCATTAGAATGGGATGATTTTGTGAGTCATGAACACACTAAAAGCCCTGCCACACAAGAAACCCTAGCAAGGGAATCTTCAAAAAGAAAAAAACTAAAAAGACTCGTTACAGAAGAAACCCTATCTTCTAAAGGAAATAAATCAAAGGGAATTCCTATTGTAAAAACCCCCAAGAAACCTAGCCCTAGCCCTAAGACTGCCTCAATCTCACCTACTATGGAAAACCCAATTACCGTTAGGCGGAGCTCAAGAAGAACTTCTAGTAGGTTGGATAAGTTAGTAGAGGAAACTCATTCCCTCACTGATGTGGAGATTATAGGGACAAAATCCTCTGGTAATAAAATTGGAAAATTAGGTAGGGAACTTAGATGTCAGAATCAACATAAAAAGATACAGTAGGCCGAGAAACCTCAAACAGAGACTCTCCCTTTTGAAGAGATAGAGGACCCTACATTGACAAGTGAACATCCTGGTGATGAGTCTCCTAGTCAAAAGCCATAAAGCATAGAACAAACAAGTGAGGGTGAGGAGAATCTTGTAGAAAACTATGAGGATATATGGAGAAATGAAGCCCTGAAGGACAGTATAGAAATGACTTATACCGTAGGTGAAGACACTCCCCTTGAAATAGGAATGCAACATAATGAAGAAACTTTGGAGAATGTTGAAAATACTGAGGGAAGATGATTGTACTTAGGATGATACAGACATTGGTCAAAATAGGAATGTCGAAGAAATCGAAAGTATGAAAAAATACTCTCTTCCATCTCAGGAGATTGCTACTAAACCAGAGGCACTAAAGGCTTTTATTGTTGTCTCGGATGAAACTTCAAAGGAAGATTGCTCTCAACCATTCATTCCATTTGAGAAAATCTTCCAAATTATTACAAATCTATAGAAATAAAATCAGCAATTGAAGACCCAACTATTGAATGCAACAGGTAGTCAAAAAATAGATAAAGTTAAAGGGGAAACAACTGGGCGAAGTCAGGTAAATTGGTGCAAGTTCATTCACTTGGTTGCATGAGGACATGCAAAATCCTTAAGCTAGGGGGAAATGATGGGTGTCAAATGTGTTTATTTTCCATATCCTTTTCCTTTAACTTTTTTCCCATTTTAACCTTCTCCTAAGTCCTTGCCATTAATTGTTAGGGAAATAAAGAATATTTGGTATGTTTTCAAAAAGAAGAGAATACTTTCGAAATGCTGAAATTGTTGAGGAAATAATAAATTTCGGATGGTTTTGCTACAAGAACCAAATATGGAGAAGGAAACCAATCCTGTAAGTGACAAGTCTCGAGTAGCATAAGATGGAAAATGAGGGATGAATGTGAAAGAAGTTCATCCACTTTTGTTTTTGTTACTTATTTCAAACTTGTTGTTTTGAACTATTTTGGGTTTGTGGCCTGCGACCAACCCAAAAGATACAATCGTTCAATTTGTGGCCATCAGGCATAACAAAATATGTTTCTTTATCATTTTTACTTGATGGTGATCAATGGACATCTATGCCTATATATATGTGTGTGTTTCGAGTTAAACTAATAAGAATATATACACAAAACCTTCATAATTGTAAATCGCTGTTATTATTAAATCTGGATGTGTTGAGTGTGGCTTGAAGTAGTGTAAACGCTTTGGCACGCTCACCCTATGGACCAGAGGAAGGGCCCCCTCTTTGGAAGCTTGGTGAGATTCTTTTATGGTTTGTTAGCTTAGATTTTATATTTCTTAGAAGATTTACTCTTTATTGAATGCATACTCTACGATCAGTTTGATTTTTGTTTAAGATTAAGCCGAGTGATTAGTTTGATATAAATTACTTGCAATGAATTTTCTGTGGAATATAATTGTGGTTTGAGGAGTAAGGAGTGTGTTTTAGTTGGAGGAAAACTACCGTATCTTTCATTCCAGATTATGCTGTGCTTCATCCTATAGAACTTCCAATCGAGCGTTTCATTCTCTTCGTATCTCTTCACTACTGTGTTTCAACTTCCTTTCACACTTCATCTTCCTGTCGCACTCCTACCTCCTGTCACAATTAAAATTCCTATCGCAATTGAACTTCCTGTCGCCTGCACTTATTTAATACATCTTTGGAAACTGATTTCTTTCTTTTACTATTGAGAAGGCTGTCGTTAATATTTGTATGTCATAATATATTGAGTTTGTGTTAGATCAGAAATAGATAGATTGGTTAAAATAGGTAAACAATCATTTAAGAAAGGATTTCATTTATTTTCAAAGTGTGATTTTTAATTTCATATTAAAGAATGTGTTTTCAATTCTAGTTTGCATCCATCAACCCTTGGTTTATTAATTGAAGCCCTTCGACATATTGCCACAACATGGCTCAAAAGCCTACGTTCTTGGATTGACACTTTAGGATGAACTGAGGAAACCATTTCTAAAAGATTAAATCAAACCCATTTCAAGAGTAATTTAAGACCGCAGTTTAATCCAATCAATAATGCCCCCCACTTTAAATAAATTTCTAAACACCATGCTATGAGAAATTACTTTAAAGTAGAATATGATAAAATCCAATAGATGAAAGAGACATGAGAGCTTATTTAGAAAGCCCTATGCCAATGATATGTTTCCAAACTAAAGATACATCATGAAAAGGAGATAGCTTCCTATATGCAAACCTAAGATAACACATAAGGGATCCACAAATTTGGGGTGAATGTATGTCTTTTCTATAGTGTTATAATCAATCTCATAATCGTCATCATTCCCCAAATAACTCATGGAACAATGAGCACAAAGGAAGAATGACACATAGAGAGAGTGAAAACAAAGGAGAAGCCTTTTGGGTCAACATGGAAGGGACCTAAATGTATCAACGCTTTGCATCATCCCCAAAAGTGAACATATGAAAAGTGAAAAAGGTAATGGTTACGAAAAATAGAAGAATGAAGATACAAATATAAGAATATCACAAAAGATTCAAAGAAACACCAAGAAGCATAGTATGGGGGATCACATTACACACATGCAATCATAAAAATAACATGAGAAAGACATAAAGCTATTATGACACATGCGATTTGACCTAAAACAATTCGTAGATGCATCCCAATATTGTTCATCATATGTGGAAGGTGGATGACTAGCCAAAGGGGCAACAATGAGTGTTGTACTAGGACAAGGCTATCTAACCCCTTGCCCCCCAAATGTAGGATAAGGATGATCTGAGATGGTTGATGAGCATGTGCTTCTTGCAATATGGAAATGATTTACATTAAATGTAATACATGTAATAATGAGTATGCTATTATCCTTCAACTGTCACATGGCTAGGAGCAAAGTGCATACATTCTATTCAATAATTTTATGTTCACATATCAACTTTTGTAAAACATGACACTCATCAGTAAGATTCCCAAGAGTTATATGATACACATAGTAAGAAATTTTTGCACCTTTTCCATGTTTAATATCTTTGATATGTGGTAGAGTAATTAATTCTGCACTGAGAAGTTGATCCAATTTTCGTTCAGTTTCTATTAGAGTGAATGGAAACTTATTGAATTTATAGGGCTTGGGTTTCTTACTTGATTGGAAAACTTGTTGAGGTGGATGATCTAAGGTTACTTGATTAGGCTCATGAGGCCTTAGTTGGTGTTGTGAAATAATCTTGTGAAAGAGAATACCTTTCCCATTAGGAGAGGTAGCGGGAGGAGGAGATCCTTGATATCCTAGTCCCTCAAGGTATCTTCTAATGTTTGTTGTTCTATCCATTGATGGATTCCATGTTCATTAGTTATGTCACATCCTTGTTTGCTTAATATTTTGAAGCCTTGACCATAACTCTCTTCTTAGTTGATGGGTGTATTAGTAACTCGATGAGCATAGGATAGAAGAGTATCACTATTGTCCTTGTTAAGAAGTTCTTTCATGATTGATGATTGAGGTTAGTTTTGTGTTCAATTTCGGGATGCAAAATGTTGAACATATCAAGTGATGGGAATATGGGAGTTGTTGGTTGTTGCATGGATGGATAAAAGGATAAATTGTTCTCAAGGTTGTGTAGGGAGTCTTGTATGATTTATTGCATGTTATCTTCGTCTTGACCTAAGATGTCCACCTCACAAGGAAATTCATTAGGAGGTGAAGGTTCATGAGTGTTATCAATTGCATTAGGATCATCTCCAAATACGCAACTTGAAACAACAACCAAGGATCTTAAGGTCATCCATATGTTACCAAAACACATCTCCATAATGAAGTTTAATGCAAAGTTTCAAATCTAAAATGATAGTTGACTGATTGTAAAATGAAAGAACCTAAAAATGATGTCTTTTGAATATAAATTTAATGTTTGAAACATGAACGTATTTTGACCAATTAACTTGAAAGAAAATAATTTTAGAAATTTGTAATTCCAAAAATTGAAACTAAGATATGAAAACAACCAGAAACAAAGAAAATATAGATAGATTAAAACCTAAAAATTCAAAAAATGACTTGTACAAGGACAATTTCGCCCTAGGGTGAATGGGTCCTTGCATAGGGGTTGAAAAAATTAAAATTTGGGTTTCTGAGTTGATATTTAAGGTTTTTGATTTAGGTTTTAAACAAACACTTTTAGTTACAAATTTCTAGAAATTTATGATGAAATGCAAGTGCAATTTGATTACAAACAACAAGCAAAATGACAACTTTCTAGATGCAATTGTGTTTGATTTTTTTGATTTAAATAATTAAAAAACACTAATATGTAGACTATTATGTGGAGTGAATGCTATATGTAAGAAAGTGTTTGGATTTTTAAGATTTTAAAAGATACAAAATGCACTTTTAAAACCCTAAATGAAATGTAAGCTAATGCAGTTTTGAAAACCCTAAATGAGATGCAATGAAAACTAATGCAAAATCTTAAATCTAGGGTTTGAAGGATCCCAAATCAGAAATCTTAAAGTGTAAGAATGTTAGGTTCACCAAAAAAAGAAAGAAAGAAAAGGCAAGATACATTAGAGATAGAAGTGAAAGGGTTCACCACAATGGAAGGATGACCTAAAACACCCCTATTCTTCCTAGTTTCATACACAAAAAGGGGAGATCTCTCCCAAGGATAGAATTGACTTTCAACCTTGAGGTGAGTCAACTCTATGGGGATGGGGATATCTAATTTTCCTTAATGACAAAAAATGACTGAAATGCACTTTTGGGAGATAAAAAATACCTATTGAACTCAATTATGTGATGTAAGACTTGAAATGCAGAGATTAAGGATAACACAAACAAAAATAATAAATTTATAGCATATCCGAGAAGGGAAAAATGATGTGTACCTATCACCAAAAGTGGTTATTGAGTGTCCTACCAGGATAGATTCACCTTAAGGTAAATGGGTCTCTATTCAAGGATCCAAAATTTGATCCACATTCCTCTGATCCTAGATCTAGGCTCCTGATTTCTCCAAATTCCACTATTAGAAAGCTGAAAATAAATTTTGTAGGTGAATTTCCATGGCTTCAAAACTTTTTTGACAATTTTGAAAACTTTGCAAAATTGCTCTTTTGATCCAATTTTAGTCCTTCTTCACCCACAAATCTGCACACACAAATAGAGGGAACAATGTTTGTTTTTGGGTGAATAGGGGTTTCCCTTGGTCAAACCCCGGTTTGGTAATTAAACCTTGATGAAATAATGACAAGTGAAAGGAATTTGATAAATGAATATTTAGGCTATGTCACAACTCACCAAACCCTTAATGGTTGCCCTTAGAGGACTAAAGTCTAACACATCTCTCTAAGGAGCTTGATATTGATTGAATTGGCTTGAATGATTGCTTGATTTTATGCTCGAATGCTTGAAACCTACATCACAATGTTAGCTCCAAAACATAATATGAACACACATAACTTTGGGGTGCTACCACAATAATGGGTTACACTTTTTGGGACATCCTGATTTCTGTTGAAATCACATATTTTTAGAAAATATAATGATTTAAGCCTTGGAAGGTTCCATTTAAAGGATTTTAATTGAAGAGGGTTTGACAAAACCCCGCTAGTTTTAAACCATACCTATAATGGAGTCTCCTCTACACCTATCAAAATGTTGATAAAAAACACTTTTGATCTACCTTTTGGGGGATCAAATGAATTTATTTAAAATTTATGTTTTGTAAGTATATAGTACTTATTATAAGCTTCCCAAAAAGTATAATTTTAAATATATTTAATTTAATTATTATATTTATTTTTTATTTCTTGTGAATGTAGGTTCTTCATCGAAAATCAAGCTCTTTGTTTTGCACATGTGAAAAAATAGTAGATTACCAATTTTTTTTTGAAAAATATCTATGCTCTTGGTATTAATGTCCTTGATCCAACAAAAAAAAAAATTTAGATAGATACAAAAAAGGTTATTTGTTATACAATAAACCTATGTCTAAATTGTAATTGGTTTGACTTCAAAACTTAATTAAGAAAAAAATATTCAATAAAAAACTATGAAACCAAATGAAGGAGCTATATATCATAGTTACAAATCTAAATTCAAAAAAATTAGAATTTTATCCTTCATATAAAAAAGCATAGAAAAAAGTTGTGTTATATAGTAAACATCACTCTTTAAAAATGTTGTTTACTACTAAAAACTAGTTATCGAAGGAGATGGAAAAAGAAATGCAATTTGATTTCAATTTAAAAAAAAAATTAATTTAGAATCTAAAGACAAAATTTCACAAATAACTAGTTTGCATCATCTTCAAATTCCTTATGGTTTAGTAGCTATAGGTGTCTGAAAGTGAAGATTTAGTTAAAAAAGTTCAGTTCAATGTCAAGTTTCGCCAAAAAGTGTAACCTACTGTTGTGGGATCACCCTTTGACATGATGATATAATCTTGATTTCTGCTATAGATGCTTGATAAATCTACTCTTCAATGCTCTTGAGAATAATATTTGATCTTGTGAACTCTTGATTATGCATGTTAAGTTTGAATTGATAAAATAATTGCATTTATAGGTGTTTATCTAATTTCCCAAAAAATAGATTCCACAAGCTAATATTTGAAACTTGAATTTGAATTATTAAAATACTACCAAAAACATATTGAAAATTAGGACCTAATACTTAAGGAGGACCCATTCGCTTGGGGCTTGGGATCTAAATCCAAGACACACAATTTCTAAGGTGTTTAAATTAATGTTAGCATTTGTTTAATGTCGATTCCCCTTTCATAAAACAGGAATAATAATGCTTAGGACTGCATAATTTAGGTAGTTAGAAGCTTAATTAAGTCCAATTAATTAAAGGGATGCAAACATAGTGTGAAAATATAAAGGAGTAAATTTTACTACACTACAATAATATTTTTGGAGAACAAAATGGGTACTCATATTGAACATAATGGATATATTTTATATCAAACTTAAAACATAATCTATTATATTATATATCATCTATTATATATTACGTATTATATTATATTATATATTATATATTATTACTTATTTAGTAAATATTATATTATATATTATAACTTATTTAGTATATATTATATTATGTATTATATATTATATATTATATATTATTTATTATTAAAAAATCTAGACAAAGAAATTGAGATAGGGAGAGAGAGGTAGAGAGAGGGATAGTTAAGGTAAGAGGA
>VDFB02056351.1:44934396-44950788 GCA_007258455.2 Sequoia sempervirens
CAACCACCTTGTGATCCTTTATCATTACACCATGGATCCTTGGTTTAAGAACTTTATCATGCAAGATAGAACTCCTAGTCTTGCTACCATCTCTAAATCCAATCCAAAATCCAAAGTCACATGTAGAGTGGCTCCTAAAACTATACATCCATTAGATGAGATCTTTTATCCCAATCAAATCAAAAATCCTTTTGTTGATGATGATCAAGATGAATATCCTGATGATAATAGCTTTGATGATGAGCTTGTTGTGCATAAACTTGCTATAAACTTTTGTCCTTCACCTACATCTATGCAAGAACCTCCCAATCAAAACCCAATTAGCATCAGTCATTATGCTAAACCCGCATCCAGTGGTTGCCCTTATGATACTTTTGATAAAGGAAGCACCAATTTAAAGCAAGGTCCTTATGTCCAATCCATGTTTCCAAGCTCAATTTCATGTGAGCACAACATATCCTCCACACCCTGGAGATCCTTCATCTTCCTCCTTACACTCCAACATATCCTATCCATCCACCCAAAACATTAATCCACATTACAAACCCACGAAATCCAATCATCCTTTTGAAATTTCCTTCGAGGAATACTAGCAAAGGAAGAATATCCATCACACAAAGCCAATGATTTTGCTTCTCCCAAGCCTACCCAAGAGTCGTCTGGTACCATGCCTATCCAGCAAGTAGCACCATACAACCAAAATTCTAGTAACATGCCCATCAAAGATCAAGCACCATCATGTAAGGATCTTGTCAATCCCAAGTATATTGAGCATGAACAAGAAAATCCTAGCAACATGCCTCCCCATCAAATACCATCATGCAATATGATACCTATTCAACCCATCAAAAAGTCTACTAGTCCCATCCTTGTCCAAAGTCAAATACTATCATACAAATCAATGCCCACTAAACCTATCCAAGAGCCTATTATCCTAGGTTCAAGTCAAAATCCATATGTTGATGATCCAAAGCTTATCAAGCCTATCCAAGAAACTTCTATGGTTCATCCTAAATCAAGAGCTATGTCAAGAAACAAATCCAAAGCAGGTTCAAACATGTCCTCAACCAAGTCAAGGTTAAATCATTCAATCTCAAATCAAATTGTTCAATAGAAACCCATCCAAGCTACTCCAATTATGATTATGATCCTAGCTATGATCAAGAGATCCAAGTATTGCTATCCACAATCAAGAGATCCAAAATATTCCTATCCATTATCCAACAACATTTACCTCCTATGATGAGACACTTGATCCCCAAGCAATCAAGAGATCCAAAATAATCCTACCCATTATCCAACAACATTTACCTCCTATGATGAGACACTTGATCCCCAAGAAAACATAGACAATCAAATAAATGACTATGATCATATCACATAGAATTCTAATGAGCAAACCGGTCATCAAGACCTTCATCATATCAAACAAGAGTACAAGAAAGTCACAATGGATACTATTAAACATTTAGATGATCATGATATAACTATACATGATAAGAAAACATCAATATCATGTTATCAATTAGGATCAACTAACTTTATCAAATCAGACTTTCTCACAAATGGGACAGTAACAAGTTCTAATTGTCCTCAACAAAACACCCATGGGCTAGCATCATGCTTTGAAAATAAGTATCCCATCGCAAACAAGATATGTAAAATGATGAACTATCAAGGAAAAGGATTGGGCCTTCATGAGCAAGGTATCATAGAGCCGATCCCAATCTATATTAATAATGGTCAAGGCATCGGATGTATGTCTTCTACCAAAAAATCTAATGATGTTAGTGGTATTTCAATGATCACTAAGGGAACTTCATCCAATGTGAACATCAAGATAGGGACCATTCATAGCCCCTTGATGCCAACAATCCTTCTACGTCCACAATCCTTAACAACAAACATTATCCTCCACATCTTCCACCCCTCAATCAAGATCAACAAAATCATAGAAAATATAAAGCAAATGCTCCAAATCAAACTTCAAAAGCATATGAATACAAAAATCAAGCAAAAGCAATATGGGTCCCAAAGCAAACTGACCCATTCAAATCAAATGAAATGAAATTTCCATATCAAAATATGAAGGTACATCAAAAGATGCACCCTACATATAATAAGTGTCCACTGCCTTCCAACTTGTACAAGAATGTTGGTTCTAATCACTATCCTAATCCCACATTCAAACTTCATAATCTCAAATCCAAATTCCATAATCCACCATCTCAAGTTTGGCGAGTCAAAAATATGCCAAACCAATCTGCATTGCTTGTTTATCCATCCAAACTCAATAAATCGCAATCAACTAAATCCACATTCAAAATCCCTCATCAAAATCCAAAGTCACGTTTAAAATCCAAAAAATCCAATGTCCAAATATGTCGTGTTGTGGCAGCAATGCTTCACCAAAGAGCTATGATGGTACTCTATCAAAATGTAAACCTCTAGATAAGGCCAACTTAGTCATCAATGAGGATCACTTCAACATCAAAGGATTGTACAAGACTGCTTTAATCTTGACAAAGCAACTACTTCAAGCAAGACATTATTGGCATGTAATGACTATCGCATTGCCATCAACTATATCAAATAGACAAGAACATGTAAAGACATTTTTGAGTATCAATCTAAAAGTGACATTAACTCAAAAAATAAAATAAATTAAGAAAAAAACAAAAAGATCCAAAAAAAAATCAAAATAGTAAAGAGAAATCATTTATCCAATGGTGAAAACCGTTTTCATGGTGCCTTGGATAAGTACCATGATGAAAACCTGTTCACGAGCGTCACGTGTAAATCAATTGGCTACATACTTTGGACTTGGGGGCAAGTTGTCTCATCTACCCCATATTATCTTCCTATTCATCTTAATCCATCATCTCTGTCTCCTTACTATCATCCCCCATCATCGACCCTATTTAATGTTGATCTTGATAAGGACTTTGATCTTGATATGGATTGAGGTTTGATTTTGCTAAATGATTTGATAAACACTTGACATAGTGCATCCTTCTGCAACAATTCTTCTACCCACATTAATATCACTTATGCCATACCTTGTATCACTTTACTTCAACATCTTGAACAACATTTGCAAAGTAAGATGTTTTCCTTTGTGATATAGTCCTTGGAGATCACATCCTTCTTTTCCATTCAGTATCATTAATCCTTTAACACATTCATCTACCTATCCATTATTGCTAAGACCTTAACCCATTAATCTGCCTTTCCATCCACTATCAACAATCCTTTGATCCATCCATCCAATTCATCCAACCCCTTATCCTAAATCAACCTCTCTCACATCCATGTTTCTAGACTTGGTGTTCCCTTGTCATTAATTATCATATGGAGACAATAATCCCATTCAAAAGTAACCCAATGCCATAATCCAACAACAATTCAATGCAATCATCCCAAGCAATCCAACGCAATCATAAAGCAATTAATCCACCACAAGCAATCCTTATCCACACATCTTGCCAAGCACTCTAGCTAATCATCCTAAAATCATCCAAGGGTTTTGTTCGTAACCTTGCATTAGCATCTTAATCCAATCAACCATTATCATCAAGATACATCATTCCCAATTGAAAGATCCCCACCCAAATCTGATTTGATTTTCTAAGTTTTGTCTTTTCAAAGTCTTTGACCAGTGAATAGGAAGATTTTCGTTCTTTTTTTTTTTTGCGTTTTTCTGATATTTTTTTCTGTGTTTTTGTTGAATGTTGATTTATGCAACAATATTGCAAACTAGAAGGAAAGAAATTGCTGTTAAAACTTAAATAAATCATACAATTTAAATAGAGAGCAATAATGATGAATTTATTGGCTCAAATGTTACCACAAATCTGCATATAACAATCTGATATAAACTTGAACAGCAAAGGCAAACCCTTTTCAACTTCTTCCCAGCTTCACAAATCTGCCCCAAGGTCTGATATGAATTTCCAGCTAATTGAATATGCAAATCAGATTCAATAATTGGTATGAAACCCTTTGTAGCACCTAGGATTTGAAGCCTATGATCTTGAAATGATGCAGCAAGCTAAGGTATGGTATAAAATGAGTTGCCTAGGCCTTGAGAAGGCCTATACTGCTTATGGCTACCCCTGATCTGTTGCAATATCCTAATATAATACTGCTACAAACTCGGATCTGAAAAGCAAACTTGGATCTGAAAAGTATATACCTGAAACTCATCCAATAAAGCCCAAATGAAGACCCAAAGTAGGCCCTCCCCAAAGGTGAACTGGGTTCTCGTCCAATTCATGATAGCCTTTGAGAGTTTTTGTTCCCAAAAGGCTGAAACAATATTGAAACCCTTCTACAAAGCTCAACCTGCAAATTGCTTTTGTCAAAATAAGAATAGAATGCTCAAAAAGGAGCCCAACACATTGTTTTACAACCTCTCATGGACTTTTTTTTTATAAAAATCAATAAAATAATCCTCCTTGAGGGTCTTTCCTCATCAAAAGAAAGAGCCACTTTTTAAAAACAACTTGAATTGCTAGGATGGGGCACTTTTCACTATTCACCTTATGATTTTTAGTTACTATTCACCTTTTACTATACCATTAAAGCAAACCTTAATATTTTCACTTTAACCCTAGATTCATCAACTGAACTCCAAATTGAAAAGCTCATAAGGCTCCCAGCTAAACTTCACAACCCTCGACTGAGTCCCCTAACCATTTTGTTGACCTACAGGAACCCTAATAGTAGGCCAAACTCCGCTATAGACTGAGTTGTCTAAGGAAGGGACATTACAATCCTCCCTTCCCGGGATTGCTTGTCCTCAAGCAATCGCCATACAACCCATTGCTCCACTCTAATTGAAATGCTAATATACCATTATCCGTGAAACAACATAATGGAATCTATGTGAAATGATGCACCCAACCAATCAATACCAGGATCCCAAACCAATCTATCCAACCTGCTATAACTAAAATCTCTCACGAAGTCACCAGGAAACATTCATCCATTATGGTAGGCCAATAAGAAGATGTGAAGTTGAACTCTCATATGCATATAAACCAATCCATAAGACCACCAAATGCTGTTGTGATAACTCAAACCAGCATTAAGATCGATGTCAATAGTGTCATCATACCCATGTATAAGCAGAAAATTCACCTCATAAGCAATGCCCATCAAGAAGACATGTCTCCACACACTCCCATGCAACTCAATAGCTATTATAGACCATGCTAAATCTGAAAGTTCCATGGAGTTTCAAGTAGGACAGCTACTAACCCATGACGAATCAATGAAGATGAAGTCACCAATCAACAAATAGAAAGCTGCCATATACTTATAAATCAGTTACATAACCAAAGATGAGTTATGGATGACTTTAACACCCATCAAAGACAACTCTTGAGTGGCTGGTCCACTATGGGTGTCAAGAACAAAATCATTGACTCCATGAAGGAAATGATCAACAACTGAAAAATCAGAATTATCCTCATCTATCCATGTGTCAAAACATGTAGGCATTCTCCTATCCTGTTCCATCATGCTTGAATTTTTCACTTAACCATCCAAACGATATGTCTCATCAATCTCATCACTACAAACATGTGAACAACATGAAATTTCTGATTCATATAAATTCACTCGTTCATTGTGTTTGGCTGTCATAAGAGGCTTGTTCATGACATGTTCAACCTCATTAACATCATTCTTTGGAAAGAGAGATCTAAGATAAGCCTCCCTTTGTTGTTTTGTCTGATCGAAGTGGTGAACTTGTTCTTTGACTTGTTGAAGATGTTTTTCATGGGCAGTCACTAGCTTAGCCTCCTTGGCCCTTTGTGACCATATATCACACCAAATTTGTGTCATTTCCACATCCTCCCAAGTCTGATATACAAAATCAGAATTCTTATGACTTGAATTCACTACACAAAATCCATTTTTAACACCCAATTTTTGAACACCATCCATAGAAAACTCTATGGTACTATCATCCTTATGTGAACTTGTTACCTCATGATAGTGTAGGAATATGACAGCTGTTCTAAAAATCAAAATACCTGTCATATTCTTGTGCCATGTTTGCAAGCTTCACAAGTGCATCTCCATTGAAAATTTCAAACCCAACACTTACACTTTGTGTACCAACACTTGTAGACTCATTTTCACAAGTTCTTCCTTGTGTAAGAGTAGCAATCTCATAAGAATGAGGAAGAATATCACTGTCCCAAATCAGACCTTTGGAATCATCTTTTATGCTTACATTGTAGTCATCAAACACCATCAAGTCTCGATTTGTCTCATCTTCTTCCCAAGTGATTAGGGGTGGAAGTGACTCAAAAAAGTCTTCATGACTAAATGTCACTAGGCTGCAAGGCACCTCATTGTATGATTCTTCAATCCTTTCCTTAACTTGTTCAACTCCTACACCACTTGCCTTGTCATCTTGTACCCTAGGAGTAGCTGCTATAAAGGACTGATTTTCTAAATTATGAAAATGTGTATGAGGAATACCATGCCCAATGCATGCATCTTGTGTACCAATCAAAGTGGAATCAATCACTCGTTCCCCAATGACTAGCAGCTGCAATATTATGAGAAAGTGACAATATACCACTGCTGTTTAAAATCAGAAAACTAGGACTGAATCTTTCCTTTTTATCCATGCTTCTCAAGTCATCCATGTTAGAGCAAATGAACATACTCTTAGCTGTCCCCTCTTTTGTCTCTCTTTAGTGTCTTAAGCACAATATGTTTACCCGTGTGATTAAACTCTAACACCATCTTGTTGAAGTCTTGGACAAACCTTCCAAGAGATTTCAACCATTGAATACCTAACACCAATTCAGTCTTCTTAATGTTGATAATATCAACTACAAACTCAGGATTAAAGAAATCCTACTTTTCATCATGTATGGACTAGTGTATGTTACGAGTTTCTTTGGACTGATTTATTGTTGTTGTTTTAAAGTAAACAAATTCAGTCCTCTTAGAAGAAACAACATCAAAATAGTCATGTTTAACCAATGCATCATGTATGCTATCTTTGGGAAGCTCATTATCACCAATTACTCCATGAATAGGGGTTGTAAGTTCATGTAGATGAAAAAGTATAACGCTGCTGTCCCAAATTAGAGATTCACGACTAATTGTACATTTTCTTTTATTACTCTGGAACTCTTTAATGCAAGTACACACCTGCATACACTTGGCAGCCCAATCTTGTAGCATGTCAAGTTTTCAAGCTATGACATTCTTATACTCAATCAAAGTATCAACATCACAAGAGTGAGGCATCAAATACCAATTGATTCATGTTATTCTCCCACTGCTGTTATGAATTCAGATTGTTGGCAAGTAGAAGTTCCCACCATCACTTCATGCTTATCTATCCTTTCATGAATGTCTACCATGCTACCCTGCTTTCCATAACCATCTAGCTTGGATTCATGCTCATATGATGTCGAAATATTGTGGTCCCAACTTCTAAACCATACCATTACCTCTATAGCTGATATGTTGTCCTTTACAAGCAAACTCCAAGGTGTGGTATGCAAGATAAACCAACAATTATCAAAATGCAAGATCTTTCTAGTAAGAAACCTCCTAGTCCCCCTAATCAACTCTCTAAAACAAAACGCTTCATATGCTCTTAGCAATTGTCCTTCCAATGTAGATGATGCATGACTAACCATAATGTAACCAATAATGTTCCATTCCACACAAATGGATATAACACTTGTGGCTGATCCATCAAGTGTGTAACCAATTTTTGAGCCTTCAAGGGGCTCTCCAAAGGAGGAAGATTATAAACTTCAAGATGCAAACTGGACCAAACTGAATTTCCTAAATCATTCCTCCTTCCTTCCTCACACAACTCAACATGCTCTTCTTGTGGGCTTACCTCAAGAAGCTCTTCCCTTATATACTCAACATCCACATATTCATCTTATTAAAGAAATAAGGATCTAATGTGTGCTTCTCTTTGTCTTCTTGTATTATCTATCAGATTGCATCTTTCTTTGACCTCTTGTAAGTGTTGTCTTGCTTGGGCAGCAAGCATCATGGCTTTTTTGGCTCTTAGTGACCACCCATCACACAACCTTTGTGTCCTTTTAACATCTTTCACAATATGGTGAACAAAATCAGGACCTTTGTGGCTTGAATCCACAATATATATCTCATGTGTAACACTCTCAACTTAAGTACCATCACAGGAAGACTCGACAACATCATTACCTTCATGTGAAATGGATGCTACCTCATGATTAGAACTGCTATTGCAAAAATCAAAATAGGTGTCATACCTTGGTGTCATGTTTTCAACATCTCCAATGGGCTGATCCATGATTGTAACCTCTTCCACTTTGTGATTAACATGTTGACTCAATGGTGTGATATGAATCTCCACTTGATCCAAAGTTATTTCTTCTTTAGGACTCCCACCTGATTACTGATTTTCGCATTCATTGTGATCACTTGTAGGCTGCAAACTACAAACAAGTGATTCTTCTACCGTTCCTTGTTCATGCGCATTAAGATCTTCACTTTTCCCAATGATTTCACTCCTATTTTTGATATTTCTTTCCTTTTTCGCTGCTAATATGGACTTGAAAACATCACTTCATCTTCATCCTCATCCAGTATACCTAAGAATTGTGTGAAAGGAAGCATGTCTTGTATCTTTTGAGGAAGAGAGCGATACTTGTCATAGTTGGCCATAATTGCTTTATTTGTTGGTGAAACATGAGGACTCTTACTTGTTCTAATAGATGGAGATGATCCACTAGAGTGCCCAAATTTCTTTGAAATTGTATCATTCAATCACTACAATTAATGGTTGATCTTACGTTGAGACTGTTCTAACTCTTCCCACACCTATATCCTTAATCAACTTTTCCATGATGACTCGTCACGCTGCCCAATTGAAAAATAAACCAAACGGAAGTATACATAGCTTTGAATGCACCCAACAAGCTGGAAAGATCCAAGCTCTGATACCACTGAAAGATCCCCAACCCAAATTTGATCTAATTTTCTGAGTTTTGTCTTTTCACAGTCTTTAACCAGTGAATAGGAAGGATTTTGTTTTTGTGTTTTTCTAAAAAAAAAATTGTGTGTTTTTGTTGAAGGTTGATTTATGCAACAATATTGCAAACTAGAAAGAATGAAATTGCTGCTAAAACTTAAATGAGTCATACAATTTAAATAGAGAGCAATAATGATGAATTTATTGGCTCAAATGTCATTGTACATACCACAAATCTGCATATAACAATCTGATATAAACTTGAACAGCAAGGATAACCCCTTTTCAACTTCTTCCCAGCTTCACAAATCTGCCCCAGGGTCTGATATGAATTTCCAACTAGCTTAATATGCGAATCAAATCCGATAATTGGTATGAAACCCTTCGTAGCACCTAGGATTTGAAGCCTGTGACTCTTGAAATGATGCAGCAGCTGAGATAAGGTATAAAATGAGTTGCCAAGGCCTTGAGAAGACCTATACTACTTATGGCTGCCCCTGATCTGTTGCAATATGTTGATATAATACTGCTGCAAACTTTCATCCAATAAAGCCCAAATGAAGATCCAAGGTATGTCCTCCCCAAAGGTGAACCAGGTTCTCATCCAATCCACGATAGCCTTTGAGAGTTTTCATGCCCAGAAGGTTGAAGCAATGCTGAAACCCTTCTCCAAAGCTCAAACCTGCAAAGTGTTTTGTAAAAATGAGAGTAGAATGCTCAAAAAGGATCCCAACACATTGTTTTATAACCTCCATGAGCTTTTTTTAATAAAAAACAATAAAATAATCCTCCTTGAAGGTCTTTTCTCATCAAAAGAAAGGGCCACTTTTTAAAAACAACTTGAGTTGCTAGGATGGGGGCACTTTTCACTATTCACCTTATGATTTTCAATTACTATTCACCTTTTACTATTCCATTAGAGCAAACCTTAATATTTTCACTTTAGCCTTGGATTCATCAACTGAACTCCAAACTAAAAGGCTCATAAGGCTCCCAGCTAACTCCACAACCCTCGGTTGGGTCCCCTAACCTATCTGCTGACTTACGGGAACCCTAATAGTAGGCCAACCTCCGCTACGAATTGAGCTGTCTAAGGAAGGGACATTACACCAATCAACATTGTTTGTTCTCGAGATATCATTCCCACATAAATAACACCATCATTCCATTGTTCTTGGGATATATCGTTCCCACAGCGCTATCATCATCATCAATCAATCAATCGTCAATTTTCAGCTTGACTAGTGGCAACATCGTGTTTATCTTTGTATCATTTTATTCATGCATGCTTGCTTTGCTTGTGTGTGTTATCATTTTGTCTTGTATCTCCATTAGTCACTTACAAACCTACCTACCATAATGACATCATGGTCTTTCATATCGTGGTGCCACTGGCATATGCTTGCTTGTGACCTTCTGTCCTTTACGCATTTGACACATCATTACCCAGGTCTTCATACCTTGGTGCATAACGTCATATGCTATATCAAAACCCTAATTACTCGAGTTCCTTTGGATCTCGCATAGTCTCTTGAGGGGGCATCATCCTATCCTCCTTTATAAGCCCCATCCTTTCTTCCTTTTCAATCCCACGGTACATCTATATTTTGTTCTTCTTCAAAGCGGCGTTGCTTCATCAATTACAGCATCATTTCAAGAGGAGAAAATATACACTTAATTTTATCCCTAGGTCCTGATTGTTTCACTAAATCAGATAAATCATCTATTATCAGGACTTTATCCTAATTTTCTATTAATTATTCCTAATTTTCCCTATCCTAATCCATTTTCCCCTAGGTCCTAATTCATTTTCCAAGTCCTAGTCCCCTTTCCACGTGATTTAGTGCCAAAATTACCCCACAACCACCTAAAATGATTAAAAATAAAATAAAATCCTTTTATTCTCACCCTCCATCTCTTAACCACTCAACCAACTCAATATAGACTATCAATCTCTCATTAAATCTCCATCGTTGATCACCTTTCTTGCAAACCTACAAATCTACCATCCATAGCCATTTTCAAGGATCCTAAAATTTACATAACGTTATGTTGTCTGTGCGAGTACCACATTCCAGTCATTCATGAGAAAATCTGTCTTCATAGTGCAACAAAAATTGAATTTGGTAAACTTGTTTTGATTTATTTGATTTAGCATTTTTCTATTTTCACTCTACTCGAAGGTTGCATTTGGTATAGATTAGGAGTTCTAATACTTTATTTGAGCAAATCCACCCTCATAGGTACAAGTAGAGGTTTGTTATTGAAAGATAGCGTCGGTCAGATCTGGAAATCGATTGCTGCAAGCACCATCGTATTTCATACCTGATTGAGTTTATTGTTATTTCTGAAAATCATTTCATTCGAATTTATGAGTATAAGTGCGAATCATATTTAATATTCTAGAATTGGGGAAATGTAGATTGTTATTATTTTGTTAGTGTATATGTGTTATACTAGCATTGTTAAGCTGTGTGTTATACCTCTAAAGAACCGATATAGGTGGGCTGATGTCTCCACTTCGATGGAACCGTCCTCGCGAGCGATATCTCTAGAAATAAGGTTCTAACATACTTATGGCGAATCCTTCTATGATATGCAGATATAGAAATCGGATAATGTTCTACATTCAGCACATTGATTATCATTAAATCTAGAAGTTGAAAATCTGTGTCTTTCTGGAAGTCAAAAATCTGTCTTAGTTTTTTTGGTAGATTTCTGAAATTGAGAATACTTATAGAACTCTTAATCTCTAATACTTGCCATTAGATTTGTTTACAATTACATGGTATCAGAGCCACATTGTGCGAATCCCAAACAGATCTAATATCAGTTTGCTCTAGAAAATTCGTATTTTTAAAATCGAATTTACTCACATTCTTCATAATGTCAAGTGTGATCAGATTTGAAGATCGCCTTGCTGGAGTAGACAATTTCACATCATGGAAATTTAGAATCATGATGATCCTTAAGGAACATAAGTTAGACTCACTTGTGAGAGAAAATCTGGAGGAACCTAAGTCTGAACCTGAGAAAACTCAATGGGTGGAAAACAATGAAAAAGCCATGAAAATCCTTGTAGATGCAGTTAGAGATGATATAGTGCCCATCCTAGCAAAACATGAAACTGCATACCATATGTTCAAATCTCTTGAGAAAACTTATGAGATCAACAACACCTACAGGACTCTTGCTTTAAAAAGGCAAATCAACAATGTTCAAATAAACAAAGGAGAGTCCATTAATGAATACTTCATGAGGATTATTGAACTGAGGGATCAATTATCCACCATTAGATATCAGATTGATAGCAAAGAACTAAATCTAATTGCACTAGGAGGTCTTCCAAATTCTTGGGAGTCTTTTGTTCAGGGCCTTAAGTGCAAGATCTAAACTCCTAAGTTTGATGGGAAACAAAGATCATTTGTCTTCAGAAGAATCAGGACTCTCCTTTAAAGAGATAAACAAAGAACACTTAGATGAACATTCTTGCACTCAACTCCACATCTAATAAGCAGAGTAAGAAAAACTCCTTCAAGAAAGGGTCTTCCAAAAGAAAGAGAAATTCCAAAGGAAAGGGATCTCATAAGAAGAAAGATATCTCTCAAGTACAATGCTTTAGATGTGATCAATATGGTCACTATGCAATGAAGTGCCCTGATAGGACTAAACAACAAACTTCCTTTGCTAAAGTAGGAAAGTCAAATTCAGATCATGAACCTGAGAACTTTGTGTTCCATTCAGCCCTTTCTAGTCAAGTATCCGACTTCACTCACGACTGGGTAATTGACAGTGGTGCCTCTAGACATATCACAGGATTCAGAGAACACTTAGATACTTTGACAGAAAGGATTGATGAAGAAGTAATCATTGGGGATGATTCAGCACACCCAGTAAGAGGGGTTGGAACTTGTTCCATCAAGCTGAAATCTGGGCTTTCACTTCAACTCACTGAAGTCTTGTTTGTACTTTGAAATAAGGAATCTTATATCCATCTCGCCCTTGAAGACAATGGTTATAAGTTTACCTTTATAGATGGAAAAGTTCTTGCTTGGCCTAAAAACTCATCTTTCAAGAAAGCCCTTACCATAGGCGTAAGACAAGGTTACCTTTATAAACTATGCACTGAAGTTAATCAAGCCCTTACCCTTGACACCTTTGATTCGAATGAGATTTGGCATAGAAGATTAGGTCACCTTCATTTCACCCTACCTTCTATGGAAAAACTTGTTACAGGGTTACCTAAGTTAAAATCATCTCATGAAGGAAATTGTAAAGGTTGTGCCTTAGGAAAGAATTCAAAGGGATCCTTTCCCACTAGTTTGAGCAAAACTCTTAATGTGTTAGATCTGGTTCATTTTGACTTATGTGGACCTATGTTTGTACCTTCTAAAGCAGGATTTCTTTACTATGTCATATTCATAGATGACTTCTCTAGGAAAACCTGGATCTATTTCCTTAAGTGTAAAGAGTCATTAGAAATCCTCAAAAGGTTCAAAGAGTTCAAAGCCCTTTACGAGATTTCTCCGGAAAGAAAATAAAAACCTTAAGGACAGACAATGGGAAAGAATACACCTTTGAGATTTTTAAGGAATTTTGCCTAGAAGTTGGAATGAAGAGGGAGTTCACAGTTGCCTACAATCCCCAACAAAATGGGGTTGTTGAAAGGAAAAACAAAACCATTGTAGAAGCTGCTAAAGCAATGCTACTTGACCAAAACATTGATACTTCTTTCTGGGCAGAAGCGTCTAGGACTGCTGTCTATATTCAAAATAGATGTCCTCATTCCCATCTTGATAACAAAACTCCTGAAGAAGCCTTTACCGGCGTGAAACCTGACATCAGTTACTTTAGGATCTTTGGCTGTCCTGTTTATATTCATGTACCTAAAGAGAAGAGATTCAAACTAGAACCTTCCGGAAAGAAGGGGGTGTTTATGGGTTATAGTGAAAATTCCAAAGCGTACAGGATTTACATTCCCGGGCAGAATCAAATTGAGTTGAGTCAAGATGTCATCTTTGAAGAAGACATTGCATTCAAAAGGGCAAGGAGCTCCTCTGAGATAGAAACCCTTTCCCCTAGAGTACCTGAGATGGAACCTGATTCTGAGATTTAGAGGGAGCATTCTGAGGAAATGTCACACAAACTTCCATCAAGTGAGAATTCAAATGACAATAACAGAAAGAGACCACTTTGGGCCAGGAAGATGCTCAAAGAAGCTGAGGTTCATGCAGCACCCAAAGGAACGTTTAGGGAGAGTAAAAGACCCAAACGTTTCTCTGGCTATGTTGCTCTAATAAACAACATCTTAAACTCAGAACCTGATAGTGTTACAGAAGCCATCCAACATCAAGCATGGAAGGATGCAATGACGGAGGAATATCAGTCCATTCTAAAGAATGATGTATGGGATGTAGTGCCTAGACCAAAAGGGAAATCTGTTGTCTCTTCCAAATGGCTCTTCAAAATCAAGCATGCTGCTAATGGTAGTATAGAAAAACATAAAGCACGTTTTGTGGCAAGAGATTTTTCTCAAAAGGAAGGCATTGATTACGAAGAAACATTTGCGCCTGTTGTCCGTTACACATCAGTGAGAGCAGTGTTAGCCATTGCAGCAGCTAAAGGCTGGAAGATCCATCAAATGGATGTGAAAGCTGCCTTCCTGAATGGAACCATTGAAGAGGAAGTCTATCTGGAACAGCCTGAAGGTTTTGTGATACATAAACTTGACTCACATGTATGCAGACTGAAGAAAGCTCTTTATGGAATTAAACAGGCTCCCAGGGTCTGGTATGAAAGAATTGACAACTATCTCTTGGGATTAGGATTTTCCAAGAATGAGGCCGACTCCAATCTCTACTTCAAGGTAATCTAAGGTGATATGCTAATAATTATTTTATATGTTGATGACCTGCTGATAACAGGAGGAGATCACCTCATTGCTCAAGGGAAGCAGGATCTAATTTCTGAATTTGACATGAAAGACTTAGGCATTCTACACTACTTCCTAGGTTTAGAAGTATGGCAGAAATCAGAGGGCATTATACTAAACCAAGGGAAGTATACTATTGATATTCTGAAGAAATTTGGAATGTTGGACCGTAGACCGATGTCTACACCCATGGAAACCAACCTTCACAAATTGAAAGAAGCAGCAGCAGAATCCAAGTGTGCAGATCCAACCCTTTACAGACAGATGATTGGATCCTTGATGTATCTGGTTAACACCAGACCTGATATTTGCTATCACGATGAATGTTCTCGACTTCCAGTTCGTAATGTGAGCCAAAAGGAAATTCACTTAATGGTACATGAAACATATTACAGAAATATCTTCCAAGGCACTAATATGGATGTGCAGTGCTTGCACGAGGCCAGTCAGCTGAATGCGGTACTCCTTTAGATTAAGAACGGAAGTATAAGCCCGTCGGAAAAGCACATCGAGGGATGTTGCTTGGTTTAGGATCAGCTATGATCTCTAGTTTGCAGAAAACAATCTTAGTTACTTACTTGAGTTTCAGCGAGCCGAATACATGCAGCCTCAATGGGGGCGAAGCAGTTTGGCCGTAAATTGCTTGTAAGGACTCTTTGGTGAACCCTTGAATCCTACAATTATTCATTGTGATAATCAAAGTTGCATCAAACTCTCTGTAAATCCTGTCTTTCATGATAGATCTAAGCACATTGAGATCCCCTATCATTATGTAAGAGACATGGTGGAAAGGAAAGTGATTCAGTTGGACTATATTAGTACAAATGATCAAACTGCAGACATTCTCACCAAGCCTCTCTCTCGAATCAAGGTAGAGCACTTCAAGAAGAAACTTGGTATGGTTGAAATGTAATTTGTTATTTATGTTTGAAATTCAAATTGTTTATCAAATTGTACTAATATATAAAGATGTTTAAATGTGTAAACTTTTTTGTCATGTGTGTGACTCCATGACTTTATGGGCCTACTCCCCCTATGTACATTATTGAAAGGTGATGATCTTTCTAATAATGAACATTTGTATTTGACATTGTAAAGTGATGACTCTACAATGATAAACTATCATGATAGATATCATGTGACTTGATATCTGTGGACATGTCATGATAGTATCTCTTGGACACTTTGATGGATATCATAGGACTTGATATCATCTGAAGATCATTGTAATCCTTAAGAGATAATCATGGTGGATATTTATATCCATGGATATGCCATGAATTATGGTAGACATCATGTGACTTGATGTCAGTGCACATACCATAATGAAGATGTGTTATGAAGAATTTCATGTGACTTGACAAACTTTGAGAAAACATATCATATCTTCGATATCACGTGTAAAGGTGATATCTCCACTTATTTGATTTGAAATATCTTCCCTAGCTAA
>VDFB02056351.1:44950888-45001490 GCA_007258455.2 Sequoia sempervirens
TCCTTGAATAGAGACCCATTTACCTTAAGGTGAATCTATCCTGGTAGGACACTCAACAACCACTTTTGGTGATAGGTACACATCAGTTTTCCCTTCTTGGATATGCTATAAATTTATTATTTTTGTTTGTGTTATCCTTAATCTCTGCATTTCAAGTCTTACATCACATAATTGAGTTCAATAGGTATTTTTTATCTCCCAAAAGTGCATTTCAGTCATTTTTTGTCATTAAGGAAAATTAGATATCCCCATCCCCATAGAGTTGACTCACCTCAAGGTTGAAAGTCAATTCTATCCTTGGGAGAGATCTCCCCTTTTTGTGTATGAAACTAGGAAGAATAGGGGTGTTTTAGGTCATCCTTCCATTGTGGTGAACCCTTTCACTTCTATCTCTAATGTATCTTGCCTTTTCTTTCTTTCTTTTTTTGGTGAACCTAACATTCTTACACTTTAAGATTTCTGATTTGGGATCCTTCAAACCCTAGATTTAAGATTTTGCATTAGTTTTCATTGCATCTCATTTAGGGTTTTCAAAACTGCATTAGCTTACATTTCATTTAGGGTTTTAAAAGTGCATTTTGTATCTTTTAAAATCTTAAAAATCCAAACACTTTCTTACATATAGCATTCACTCCACATAATAGTCTACATATTAGTGTTTTTTAATTATTTAAATCAAAAAAATCAAACACAATTGCATCTAGAAAGTTGTCATTTTGCTTGTTGTTTGTAATCAAATTGCACTTGCATTTCATCATAAATTTCTAGAAATTTGTAACTAAAAGTGTTTGTTTAAAACCTAAATCAAAAACCTTAAATATCAACTCAGAAACCCAAATTTTAATTTTTTCAACCCCTATGCAAGGACCCATTCACCCTAGGGCGAAATTGTCCTTGTACAAGTCATTTTTTGAATTTTTAGGTTTTAATCTATCTATATTTTCTTTGTTTCTGGTTGTTTTCATATCTTAGTTTCAATTTTTGGAATTACAAATTTCTAAAATTATTTTCTTTCAAGTTAATTGGTCAAAATACGTTCATGTTTCAAACATTAAATTTATATTCAAAAGACATCATTTTTAGGTTCTTTCATTTTACAATCAGTCAACTATCATTTTAGATTTGAAACTTTGCATTAAACTTCATTATGGAGATGTGTTTTGGTAACATATGGATGACCTTAAGATCCTTGGTTGTTGTTTCAAGTTGCGTATTTGGAGATGATCCTAATGCAATTGATAACACTCATGAACCTTCACCTCCTAATGAATTTCCTTGTGAGGTGGACATCTTAGGTCAAGACGAAGATAACATGCAATAAATCATACAAGACTCCCTACACAACCTTGAGAACAATTTATCCTTTTATCCATCCATGCAACAACCAACAACTCCCATATTCCCATCACTTGATATGTTCAACATTTTGCATCCCGAAATTGAACACAAAACTAACCTCAATCATCAATCATGAAAGAACTTCTTAACAAGGACAATAGTGATACTCTTCTATCCTATGCTCATCGAGTTACTAATACACCCATCAACTAAGAAGAGAGTTATGGTCAAGGCTTCAAAATATTAAGCAAACAAGGATGTGACATAACTAATGAACATGGAATCCATCAATGGATAGAACAACAAACATTAGAAGATACCTTGAGGGACTAGGATATCAAGGATCTCCTCCTCCCGCTACCTCTCCTAATGGGAAAGGTATTCTCTTTCACAAGATTATTTCACAACACCAACTAAGGCCTCATGAGCCTAATCAAGTAACCTTAGATCATCCACCTCAACAAGTTTTCCAATCAAGTAAGAAACCCAAGCCCTATAAATTCAATAAGTTTCCATTCACTCTAATAGAAACTGAACGAAAATTGGATCAACTTCTCAGTGCAGAATTAATTACTCTACCACATATCAAAGATATTAAACATGGAAAAGGTGCAAAAATTTCTTACTATGTGTATCATATAACTCTTGGGCATCTTACTGATGAGTGTCATGTTTTACAAAAGTTGATACGTGAACATAAAATTATTGAATAGAATGTATGCACTTTGCTCCTAGCCATGTGAAAGTTGAAGGATAATAGCATACTCATTATTACATGTATTACATTTAATGTAAATCATTTCCATATTGCAAGAAGCACATGCTCATCAACCATCTCAGATCATCCTTATCCTACATTTGGGGGGCAAGGGGTTAGATAGCCTTGTCCTAGTACAACACTCATTGTTGCCCCTTTGGCTAGTCATCCACCTTCCACATATGATGAACAATATTGGGATGCATCTACGAATTGTTTTAGGTCAAATCGCATGTGTCATAATAGCTTTATGTCTTTCTCATGTTATTTTTATGATTGCATGTGTGTAATGTGATCCCCCATACTATGCTTCTTGGTGTTTCTTTGAATCTTTTGTGATATTCTTATATTTGTATCTTCATTCTTCTATTTTTCGTAACCATTACCTTTTTCACTTTTCATATGTTCACTTTTGGGGATGATGCAAAGCGTTGATACATTTAGGTCCCTTCCATGTTGACCCAAAAGGCTTCTCCTTTGTTTTCACTCTCTCTATGTGTCATTCTTCCTTTGTGCTCATTGTTCCATGAGTTATTTGGGGAATGATGACGATTATGAGATTGATTATAACACTATAGAAAAGACATACATTCACCCCAAATTTGTGGATCCCTTATGTGTTATCTTAGGTTTGCATATAGGAAGCTATCTCCTTTTCATGATGTATCTTTAGTTTGGAAACATATCATTGGCATAGGGCTTTCTAAATAAGCTCTCATGTCTCTTTCATCTATTGGATTTTATCATATTCTACTTTAAAGTAATTTCTCATAGCATGGTGTTTAGAAATTTATTTAAAGTGGGGGGCATTATTGATTGGATTAAACTGCGGTCTTAAATTACTCTTGAAATGGGTTTGATTTAATCTTTTAGAAATGGTTTCCTCAGTTCATCCTAAAGTGTCAATCCAAGAACGTAGGCTTTTGAGCCATGTTGTGGCAATATGTCAAAGGGCTTCAATTAATAAACCAAGGGTTGATGGATGCAAACTAGAATTGAAAACACATTCTTTAATATGAAATTAAAAATCACACTTTGAAAATAAATGAAATCCTTTCTTAAATGATTGTTTACCTATTTTAACCAATCTATCTATTTCTGATCTAACACAAACTCAATATATTATGACATACAAATATTAACGACAGCCTTCTCAATAGTAAAAGAAAGAAATCAGTTTCCAAAGATGTATTAAATAAGTGCAGGCGACAGGAAGTTCAATTGCGATAGGAATTTTAATTGTGACAGGAGGTAGGAGTGCGACAGGAAGATGAAGTGTGAAAGGAAGTTGAAACACAGTAGTGAAGAGATACGAAGAGAATGAAACGCTCGATTGGAAGTTCTATAGGATGAAGCACAGCATAATCTGGAATGAAAGATACGGTAGTTTTCCTCCAACTAAAACACACTCCTTACTCCTCAAACCACAATTATATTCCACAGAAAATTCATTGCAAGTAATTTAGTATCAAACTAATCACTCGGCTTAATCTTAAACAAAAATCAAACTGATCGTAGAGTATGCATTCAATAAAGAGTAAATCTTCTAAGAAATATAAAATCTAAGCTAACAAACCATAAAAGAATCTCACCAAGCTTCCGAAGAGGGGGCCCTTCCTCTGGTCCATAGGGTGAGCGTGCCAAAGCGTTTACACTACTTCAAGCCACACTCAACACATCCAGATTTAATAATAACAGCGATTTACAATTATGAAGGTTTTGTGTATATATTCTTATTAGTTTAACTCGAAACACACACATATATATAGGCGTAGATGTCCATTGATCACCATCAAGTAAAAATGATAAAGAAAACATATTTTGTTATGCCTGATGGCCACAAATTGAACGATTGTATCTTTTGGGTTGGTCGCAGGCCACAAACCCAAAATAGTTCAAAACAACAAGTTTGAAATAAGTAACAAAAACAAAAGTGGATGAACTTCTTTCACATGCATCCCTCATTTTCCATCTTATGCTACTCGAGACTTGTCACTTACAGGATTGGTTTCCTTCTCCATATTTGGTTCTTGTAGCAAAACCATCCGAAATTTATTATTTCCTCAACAATTTCAGCATTTCGAAAGTATTCTCTTCTTTTTGAAAACATACCAAATATTCTTTATTTCCCTAACAATTAATGGCAAGGACTTAGGAGAAGGTTAAAATGGGAAAAAAGTTAAAGGAAAAGGATATGGAAAATAAACACATTTGACACCCATCATTTCCCCCTAGCTTAAGGATTTTGCATGTCCTCATGCAACCAAGTGAATGAACTTGCACCAATTTACCTGACTTCACCCAGTTGTTTCCCCTTTAACTTTATCTATTTTTTGACTACCTGTTGCATTCAATAGTTGGGTCTTCAATTGCTGATTTTATTTCTATAGATTTGTAATAATTTGGAAGATTTTCTCAAATGGAATGAATGGTTGAGAGCAATCTTCCTTTGAAGTTTCATCCGAGACAACAATAAAAGCCTTTAGTGCCTCTGGTTTAGTAGCAATCTCCTGAGATGGAAGAGAGTATTTTTTCATACTTTCGGTTTCTTCGACATTCCTATTTTGACCAATGTCTGTATCATCCTAAGTACAATCATCTTCCCTCAGTATTTTCAACATTCTCCAAAGTTTCTTCATTATGTTGCATTCCTATTTCAAGGGGAGTGTCTTCACCTACGGTATAAGTCATTTCTATACTGGCCTTCAGGGCTTCATTTCTCCATATATCCTCATAGTTTTCTACAAGATTCTCCTCACCCTCACTTGTTTGTTCTATGCTTTATGGCTTTTGACTAGGAGACTCATCACCAGGATGTTCACTTGTCAATGTAGGGTCCTCTATCTCTTCAAAAGGGAGAGTCTCTGTTTGAGGTTTCTCGGCCTACTGTATCTTTTTATGTTGATTCTGACATCTAAGTTCCCTACCTAATTTTCCAATTTTATTACCAGAGGATTTTGTCCCTATAATCTCCACATCAGTGAGGGAATGAGTTTCCTCTACTAACTTATCCAACCTACTAGAAGTTCTTCTTGAGCTCCGCCTAACGGTAATTGGGTTTTCCATAGTAGGTGAGATTGAGGCAGTCTTAGGGCTAGGGCTAGGTTTCTTGGGGGTTTTTACAATAGGAATTCCCTTTGATTTATTTCCTTTAGAAGATAGGGTTTCTTCTGTAACGAGTCTTTTTAGTTTTTTTCTTTTTGAAGATTCCCTTGCTAGGGTTTCTTGTGTGGCAGGGCTTTTAGTGTGTTCATGACTCACAAAATCATCCCATTCTAATGGAGGTTGTATAGAGCAGAGGCCATGCATGTCTATGAGCTTGATTAACCCATGATGGGCAAGGGAATTCACATGACCTTTTCGAAACTTCCTACAGGAACGCTTAAGTGAACAATGCAAGTAATATGGAAGATTAACAAGCTGGGCATGTCTCAAATGCGACATGAGATGAATATGATATGCATGAATATACTCATATCTACCTTCACAAGTAATATATTGCATTAAAAAAAATCCTACCTCGCCCCATGGAGATGGAAAATATTTTCGTCAATTCCCTTGGCCTTGCACACACTCAAAGGATTCTCCTCATTGCAGGAACTGCTTACAGTGGAGCTTAAGATTTGTGACCCTCGTGCTAGAGTTGGGAAAGACCAATTCTCCCATCTGTGGAAGACCAGTGACTGAAGCAACCATCTGAACTATGACCTCAAACTGCAAACCCCTTAAAGTGGCATTCTTTTTATGAAACCCTATTGCGAATTCCACAATGACCTCCTCATCGAAACCACATAGTTTCTTGAAATATGTCGTCCAACCTACCTATTTAAAAATCTTATAAGCTTCTTCACTAGCAAGGAGTTTCTTCATAGATAATGGTTCATACCTGGTATGTTCGCCTCCCATGGTGCTGAGAATGCAGTAGGAGCTTCGACATAGGTTAGAGTGGCAAGTAAAATAGTAGGGAATGATTAATTCAAGGTTTATCAATGGTAGGTTACAGGTACAATAGGTAAAGGATTACGATAACCGAGTGAGGTGGAAAATGACATGGAATTATTAGTAGGTAAGGTTCAACCAACTCATATAATAGTGAATAGTTAATTCATACCTCCCAACTTAATGGTGAACCATCCCGGTCACACCAATAATTATGAGAAAAATAAAAAATATTAAATAAGTTTAAAAAAAGATAGAGTACTCCCTGATACCAATAACCGTGAGGTGAATGGTTGGTGATAGGATGGCTAGAGGAATGGCGGCAGTTGATTCGAGCTGGTGATGACGTCACAGAGAAAACAAAGAGATTTGCACCATGAAGAATGAGAATGTAGTAGTACGGAAGAGGAGAGGCTAAGCGGAAGTGTAGTAGATGTGATGGAAAAGACATCGACAGTAGCATTAATGTAGAGGAGATGGAAGGAAATGACAAGACCGTGGGACCCACAAAACTAAACTGACCCGTGGGAGCGTGGAGAGGCCGATCAACAAGAGTCTGGAAAGCAGCAAGAAGAAGAGGTCCTACCGCCAAACCAAAGCAGCATTAAGGCCTATGAGAAGAGATAGCAACAAGAAGAAAAGAAGTTCCTTCCGCCCAGAAGGTGCCAGAAACTATAAAAAGCTTTTGTCGCACCATAGAATAGGTAGCGATAGGAGATATCGCTGACTAATTGCCAGATATACTCTGCATTGGCTATCAATTTTTTTTATTTTTTTTATTTATTTTTTTACAGTAGTAGACCATCGGTGACCCATTTTTCAGCCCATCACCGCCTAGAGGCGTCGGTAATCCGAATTCCACCTCTAAGTTATTATAGCAGTTAGCGTTCACTGGAAACCAGTTTTCAAATGCCAAATCGCCAACAATGCTCGAAGGTTTTTGTTGTTGGATCTTTTAAAAAAAAAAAATTATTGATCAATTCCAAAAGAGACCAAAAGGAACAACAGTGAGTTCGTATGCCACCTCTAAAAAGAAAGCTTCTTTGGAAAGAGGCTTCTTGTACAGTTTGAGGCAGTGACCATTGACAAGGAGAGTCCTTCTTTCAGAGTCCACTGTATAGATATGAACAGCGCCATTAGCATATACTATCTAGAGCTCGTAGGGTCCCACCATGTGTGAAACTTTCCTTTGAATCCTTCAAAGCAAGAGTCGTATAAGAGTGCCCAATCTCTAGGTTGGAATGACCATTGTCAGATGTGATGGTCATGCCATAGAGGATGTTGTTTCTGAACGACCTCAATGTGGAAGAGTGCATCCTGGCGCAATTCATCTAAGGAATGTAGTTGATCAATGTGCGCCTTTTGTGCATCAGAAAGACTCATATCCAACTGTAGTGTAGTGTGAAGATTTTGTATCTCAAACTTAATGGGAAGAACTACCTTCTTACCATAGACAATTTCATAAGGGGTCAAACCAGTGGTCATCTTCCACATCGTTTGATAGGCCCACACAGCTTCAGGGAGTCGTGTATCCCAATTGCACTTATGAAGAGCAACTTTCTTAGTAAGAATATTCTCAATCTCTCTATTGGTGACTTCTACCTGCCCATTGGCTTGAGGGTGATAAGGTGTAGACTTGTGATGGTGAATTTCATACTCACGAACCAAGTCAGAAATGAGCTAAGACATGAATTGTGGTCCTTGATCTATGGTTATCTCTCATGACACACCAAACCTTGTGAGAATATCAGAGTACAAGAAATTTGCTACTTTTGTATCTCTGGCATGCTTTAGAGCTACCACTTCAACCCACTTGGTTACATAATCGGTACATACAAGGATGCATTCCTTATTTCTTGATGGCGAGTTGATTGGGCCAACAAAATCAAGGCCCCACTTCTCAAATGGATTTATGGAAAACTACGGGTGTAAGGGCATCTCGTCAGAGCCTGTGGGTCGGTCCATATGCTGACACTTTTTGCCATGATGAACATATCATTTACAATCCTTGTGGATTGTAGGCCAATAATAGCCTGCAATGAGAATCTTTTGAGCAGTCCTCTGAGAAGCAAAGTTTCCTCCACATGGTTTTGTGTGGCATGCATGAAGTATATCGAAGACATCATCTTTGGGTACACAACGTCGCATGACATTGTCAATGTCAGTACAGAAGAGCAATCCGTTGATCCATGTGTACTATCCACTAAGTCCAATCAGCTTCTGTCATTCCCTCAGAGAGAAATGTGGTGGGAACTTGCATGTAACCAAATAGTTTGCAATATTGGAGAACCATGGGCTCTTTGCGTATATAGCAAAGAGATGCTCATCTGGAAATGGATCATCAACTAGAGTAGGTTCATTGTCTGGCTGTTGTAATGTAGACAAAAAGTCTGCAACCACATTTTCTCGACCAAGCTTATCAAGTATAGTTATATCAAATTCCCGGAGTAAAAGCAACCATCTAATAACTCTATTAGTTACCACAGGTTTATTCATTAAAAACCAAATTGTCAAATGATCTATGTGGAAAAATACTTTATATCCAGTAATATAATGACGAAATTTATTAATGGCATACACAACAACTAAAAACTCTTTTTTAGTTACCATATAATTTACCTCGGCCCCTGTGAAGTTCTTGTTCATGTAGTAGATGGAATAGAAGAGATTATCCTCTTTTTGTCCAAGCACAACTCCCATCGAACAATCTGAGGCATCAGTGTGAATATGAAATGGTAGTTCCCAGTTTGGACCTCTAAGGACTAATGTGGTTACAAGTTTTGTCTTGATGGGCTTGAAGGTTTCTTGGAACTCAGGTGTCCAAGAGAATGCAATGTTGCTAAAATTTTGTATAAATCTTCGATAATATCCTACATGACCGAGAAAACTACGAACATCTTTTTGGCTAGAAGGTATCAAAAAGTCTTGAATAATTTGGATCTTTTTAGGATCCACTTGGATTCCTTTAGAGATGTAATGGCCAAGCACTATCCCTTCGGTCATAAGCATATGACACTTTTCATGACTCAATGAAAAATTGGTATCTATACAATGCCTGAGTAGCTTTTCTAAGTTTGTTTTAGCCTCTTCATAAGTATTACCATGGACAGTAAAATCATCCATATACACCTCAACACAATCATTGACAAGATCCGCAAAAATGCTCAAAACTGCTCTTTGAAAAGTGGCAAGGGCATTACATAAACCAAATGGCAAGACGCTATAGGAAAAGGTGCCCCAAGGGCATGTGAAAGTAGTCTTCTCCTAATCTTCTGGTGCTATGCGAATCTGGTTGTAACCATTGAACCCATCTAGAAAAGAGAAAAACTTCTTACCTGCAAGAGTTTCCAATACTTGATCAATAAATGGTAATGGAAAATGATCTTTCTTAGTAGATTTATTTAATGCTCTATAATCAACACAAATTCTCCATTTACCCTTTTTCTTAGGAACCACAACTAAAGGAGAAACCCACTGACTATCTAAGATAGGATATATAAACTTGACATTAACAGTTTTTGTAACTCCTCCTTAACTATTTCATGCAAGGCAGGGTTGAGCCGACGTTGTGGTTTCCTAATTGGACGACTACCTTCTTCAATGTAAATACGGTGGGTGCAGGTGTCAGGATGAATTCCATGCATGTCTTGGTATTCCTAGGTGAATGGATCTTTATTTTTTCTAAGCATGGCGATAAGATCTTGTATTTTTTCAAGGGTTAACTACGGATTAATGTTAAGTGCATGATTAGGCAAGATTTCCATAGCTTCTAATTGTGTAGGTGAGTAAATGGCTAAGACTTGGGAGGTGGATGGAATATCATTCGAATTTCCAGAAGATAAGAATGAACCATACAAGAAATTATGGGGCAACAACTGATGCAATGTGATAAAGTGTTGAACAGAATGTGAACTACCCACCAATGGAAAGTTCCCAAAAGGAAATTGAGTATTTATACATGAATGGAGGACCATGCTTTCAAAATTTTCATTAAATGTATACTTGTTCTGAAGGAAATTAACAAGAAAATTATCCTTAGTAGTTTCCTCCATATCTAAGGCTTTATCAATTGTTTGAATTGGGAATGACTATCTAAGTCACTATCAATCCAAACTAGGTCATTCGTCTCCAACAAAGGTTGTGCTGGCAGGTATAGAGTCAGTTGTTTCTTGTGCTTGCCATTAGAAATGACCATGTTCCCTGACTGGCAGTTGATAAATGCATCTACGGCTACTAACCAAGGTCATCCCAAGATCAGGGGGTACCCCCAGCTTAATTTTTGGCTACAAAATCACAAAGTCAGTTGGGTATTCCCATGAATCAATAGAAAGGATTACATCTTCAATCACACCTTCTGGCTTGACCAAAGATCGATCTATCATTTAAAGAACTGTAGGAGTAGTTCTAAGCCCTTCTAATGACAATCTTTCCTTTGCTTCATTTTTCATAACATTAATTGCAGCACCCAAGTCCACAAGGGTATTAGGAATACTTACTTTACCGATAGATACCTTAATGATAGGACTCCCTAGATCTGAGTACTTTGGAATGGTTATGTTCCTAAGCATAATATTTTCTAACTATCTGATAACTTGGATGGTCTTCACATCTTGCTTCTTCTTCTGCTTCCAAGTACATAGATCGTGAATTGTTTTTGTATAGATGGGGATGCCCTTGATGGCCTATAACAAAGGAATCTTGATGTTAACATTGTGCAACTCATTAACAAAATCAAATTCAGATTGAGAGTCCTCCCCTTGTGTTGGTTCATACTAAAATCATCCAAGAAAGGGAGGTTCTTTGGTTGGCTCTATTTCTAGCTCCTCATTAAATTCTGTAATGGTGGGCCCTTAAAGAGCCTTCCCTAACCTTAACTGAACTCCATCTAGTTCTAATGTATTTATGGGATAAGTGGGGTAACATGTTGCCTCATTATTATACATAGGTTGGGTTACCTTATTGTTGGAGTTTGGATTTGGTTGGGTTGGCATTGATGTAGGTCTTGGTGGTTGTGTCAGATGGTTTGTTGGATTGACGGGCTGAGTAGCCAATGATGGTAAGGCCGGAAGAAGTTGTTGTTCCTGTTGGTATGGGTTCATCATAGGAGGAGGTGGAGATTATGATTGTGATGAAAATGGTTGTTGTTGGTACGGTGATGGTTGTGGCGATTGTGGCCTCCATGCTTATTGCCACAGTTGTGAAGTATACTGATATTGTGGCATTCATTGAGGGTATGGGGGTTGTTGCCAACCCCCATAACATCCTTGTTATTAATAATTGGGTTGACTAGGTCTAGGGGTGAGATAATTGTTCATCATGTTAGGGTGCATTACTCAGGGTGGAAAAGGTCACCTAGGGGCCATGTAATAGACAGGTTCCTCAAAATATTCCATTTCGAGCACACCTATAGGAAGAGGCCTCAAGGTAGAACTTCTACTGACTTCTTTTAAGGATGAGATGTTTGTCCTATTATAAGGGAAATCTTCACTACCATGCTTCTTCCTACATATAGGACAAAATACTGCTAAGGCCTTTTCTGCCTCCTCTTGCTTTCTACAGGTATACAATGTATCTATTTGTTTACCCATGTGACTCAATAAATCTGTTTTAAGGTCTTCGAGTAAATTAACTATCTCGCGCTTGGTGATACCTATTGAAGTTCCTGTAGAATGTATTTTGCCTAGATAGTTCCTTCTTGAGGGCTAAGACCTAGAATAGTTCCTGCAAATATCACAGATATCATCAAATTCCATCTTAGAAATATTCCCTTTACCTATTAAATTTAATGCTTCCATGACATCATCTCTTATGCCTCTAAGAAACAACATTTTAATGATATCATCATTCAACCCTTGTTGATGAGGTCATTGAAAACTGAACATAAAGCGTTCAAGATAATCTTCCATGGACTCGTCTTCCTTATGTGTCATATGGAAGAGTTCATTCTAGTTTTCCTAGGTTTTACAGTATTCCTGGTACTTGTCCAAGAAAAAATCCATCATGACATTCCATGTCCTAATGTTCCTTAGGTTCATAAACTAACACAGGGTTGCATCCTTCAATGTGGCTAGGAACAATTTCATCTTTTGTGCATCATTCTAATAATCATAACTATTGCACAACACATCAAATTCAAACAAAAACATGTCAGGATCCTCAGTAGAAAGGCCACGAAAATATGGTAAAGTTGAATGAGGAATATTCTTCATAGGGGCATCTTGCTCGGGATATGTGATAAGAAACTCAAAAGTAACCAGATTATTATTGACCAACACCCTATTACTATTGTTGTTGTTGTTGTTGTTATTATTGGGATCCATGACATCTAATGCCCAAGGAGTAAAATAGGTTCTAAATGCTCGTGGGTTTCTTCTAAGAATGTACCAGCTTTAGCCCCGTAAGACTCTTGGAAAAAAAATTCAACCTTTTTGCATAATATCTCAGAAGAGCTTGAATTGAGTATTTGCGAGTGTCTAAACAATAGTGGTCTCAATAGCACACTTCTCAAGATCAAGTTCGAGTAATTCTAATGATTGAAACTTATTTTTTAATTTCTCCTGAGTTGAGCTACTTTCTTCAATGGGTTATTTTGACTTATCTTGCAATTCTTCAGGTTGTGGACCCTCAATGGATGGTGTTGATTTATTTTTGAGTTTTTTGGGTTGTGAACTACTTCCCTTTTCTTTTCTAATGAATCTTCCTCTACTATCCCTATTACGATTCATGCACTTAAATGACTTATGACAAAGAAAACTAAGGGTAGTTGTCCAAACAAGGTTGACTATCATGTGGACTTTCCCATAAGCACAATTCTCCTAGCTTAGTTTACTAGAAATGTAGGCCTTTAACACCGTTCCCCGGCAATGGTGCCAAAATGATTGGATTAAACTATGGTCTTAAATTACTCTTGAAATGGGTTTGATTTAATCTTTTAGAAATGGTTTCCTCAGTTCATCATAAAGTGTCAATCTAGGAACGTAGGCTTTTGAACCGTGTTTTGGAAATATGCTAAAGGGATGCAATTAATAAACCAAGGGTTGATGGATGCAAACTAGAATTGAAAACACATTCTTTAATCTGAAATTCAAAAGCACACTTTAAAAATAAATGAAATCCTTTCTTAAATGATTGTTTACCTATTTTAACCAATCTATCTATTTCTGATCTACCACAAACTCAATATATTATAACATACATATATTAACAAAAAAATTCTCAATAGTAAAAGAAAGAACTTAGTTTCCAAAGATGTATTAAATAAGTGTAGGCAACAGGAAGTTCAATTGCAACAGGAAGTTTAATTGTGACAGGAGGTAGGAGTGCAATAGGAAGATGAAGTGTGAAAGGAAGTTGAAACACAGTAGTGAAGAGATACAAAGAGAATGGAACACAATTGGAAGTTCTACAGGATGAAGCACAGCATAATCTAGAATGAAAGATACGGTACTTTTCCTGCAACTGAAACACACTCCTTACTCCTCAAACCATAATTATATTGGACAGAAAATTCATTGCAATTACTTTAGTATCAAACTAATCACTCAGCTTAATCTTAAACAGAAATCAAACTGATCACAAAGTATGCATTCAATAGAGAGTAAATCTTCTAATAAATACATTTATAAGCTAACAAACCATAAAACAATCTCACCAAGCTTCCCGAGAGGGGGCCCTTCCTCTGGTCCATAGGGTCAGCATGTCAAAGCATTTACACTACTTCAAGCCACACTCAACACATCTAGATTTAATAATTGTGAACCTAGATCCTATACCTGCAAGAACACAACAAATGAATACCTTAATAAGGTCAAATGCAAGTTAGAATATAGATTCCTCAAGAAATCCATTTGAATGCAAGAGAAAAGGAATAAAATGAAGAACACAATAAACTTCAAACAAAGATGTTGAATCCTATTCTAAAACAAATCAAACTCTTAATCTCTTAAGGGAGTTGGTGCCAATTTGATGTGAAAATTGGCCCTTTCCCAACTCCAATTGTGTGATGAAGATTGTGATCCCTTTGTTGAAGATTGATGAATGCTCCAAGACAAAAATTTGCATAACCTAGCTATAAAACTCAATGAGATGGATGAAGATTGCTATGAATTTGAGTATAGTAAGTTTACTCAAGTTGTGGATAATCAAATGAGGAATGAAGCCTCTTATTTATAGAATATCAAGTTGAAGAGATGTCCAAAATGGAGCAATGTGGGACTAAGAATCAATCAATGGAAAGGTGCCACTTGTCAACATGTGAATGGATAGAGGATGTCCAAGTTTTGAAGAATGTGTAAATAAATGAATATATTTGAAATTTGAAATTTTTGAAATGACATGTAAGAGGGAAAGAAGGTGCATTGAATGCCACTTGGATCAAGGAAAAAGGACTTTCTAGGTCGAGTCAATGCCTTGTTGGAAGGACAAAGTCCACTTGGATTTTGAATTCAAATTTGAGAAATATTCCTTTATTATGCCTTTTGAAAGAAAATAGAGATTTAATAAATGAATTAAATCTATTTTCTTGTGCAAGTTGCAATAGCTAGAGGATGGGACATGAGAGGAGATTAAATTAATCAACGTTAATTAATTTAATGAGAGATTAGAATGATGTGACATATTGATTTAGATTTATGAATTGATTTAAATCAAAATATGAGAAGAATATGATTTTAAGGTTCAATAAAGATTTTTATTTTATTTCACCAAGGAGATAATGTTAGATTAAATCAAATAAGGTTTTTATTTATTTAATTTAATAAGATGACTTTAGGGATTTAATAAAATAAAATTGATTGTTTAATTAAATAGGGATAATTAGATTAGACTAATTGATTTAATTAACAAGAAAGGATGACTTAATTAGAAAATTGATTTATTTAATTAAGAGAGGAACATTGATGAATTTAATCAAATAAAGGTATTCGATTAAATGGTTAGACCGAGGGATGATTTAGGATGAAACGATGTTAGTGGTTGGGATCAGATGTGTAATGTCAATCAGTATATTTTCTATGTCTACATTTTCCCCCTCTTTTAGGCAGTGCACTCATTGTGTTGGTTCAAATAATAGACGGTCTCGATCAAAAGCCAAAAAAAAATTGATTTTAAAAAAATGCCTCACTACTACCCCAGTGAAGGAAATTATAGTAATACACTGCCCCCTCGAGAGATCAGACAAAAATTCTAATTTTTTGGGTGATCTCGCGAAAAAAAGAGGACAAGGTGCTTGATAGGTCCAGAAAGGCTCCAAGAGGTCAAAAAATGAGGTAAAACACCAAAAAATAGTGTGAAATGACCTTCAGACGAATAAAATGGAACCGGGGGTCCAAAACCCTAGCAAGATGGCCGAATGGGGTCAAAAAACCCTAATTTTCAGGCTTAAATAGGCCTCGAGGGGCCACTTTCAGTTCATTTGGACACATTCACCCTTAAGAGATTTTGTGATTTGAGCCTTGATACCCTGACAAGATGGCACAATGATAGCTCCCAAAGCATATCTCCGACTGAGTATGAACATACCAGTGACCTCCTGGCATCGGGGCACCGATATGTGATTCTTACATGAGCTTCATTTTTCATTTTACGCATTTATTTATTGCTTTTAGAACTAGGTCATTTGCAACGGTGCTATATAGCACCGCTCAAATTTCAAACTGGACCGCTCGATCCTCCAAACTAAACTGCCATCACAAGATGGACCGCTGCAGTGGAGTTTGGAGTTTGAAAAGATTCCTCAAACTTTGACGCCTTCATGAAATGGAGCACTGGATTTCAAAATTTGACACCACTGTGGACTTTAGAATTACGGTTTGGGATGCTTAAGCAAAGTGCACCGCTGTGATGCAGTTTGGGATTTGAAGATGCCAGCGTCGCTATTTGCAAATTTCAAACTACGATGCCTTCATAGTTTGCAATGTTGGGCTAGTTTTTTGAACGCTCAGGATAAAATTTCTCAATGATTTTAACACAGTGATCTTTCTTGATGCTAGAGGGGGTGAGGGAGCTCTATTCCCGTGAGCACAGATCACAAGAGATATTCAGTTATTTGCAAGATCTGACTGAGAGAGAGCAGGACTAACTTTGAGAGATGGGGCTATGGTACATTGCCTATGCAACACTTGTGCAGACCCATCTTGGTATAATGTATGTGCTTGCCGAGAGATGGCACAATGAGACATCGTCCTTTCATCTTCCCACTGGTGAGGCCACCATTACCTTGGAGGATGTGTGGCACATCCTTAGATTGTCGATACATGGTCGGCGAGTTATTTATGATATGGATGTCAGACGGGATCCCTACCATGCAGTCCTGGCCACATATGAGATCATGTTTTGTGAGGGCCAGATAGAGCTAGAGCGTCACTGGTTGTTCACGTCACCATTCCATCTAGTGATAGTTGCTATCATTTTAGGTCTCGTTGCTTTGGATCGATGAGGCCGGCACTTCAGTCCTAGCTGGGGGTTTTGCTAGGAGTGAATGGTTTGTGACAGGCCAGTCTATTTTGCATGGGGTCTGGTTCTTCTTGCCTCCCTTTACAGGGATTTACATGAGTATGCATACTTGGATGGAAAGGCACTTGGTGCAGGTGTCACACTCCATGTGTGGGCATGGGAGCATATCTTCATTCTTCAGCCGCGGATTGTTCCAGTGCCAGTTGGACCTAATGATCCAGTGGTTTGGCACTACAGGGGTGGTGTGTCCTTCACACACATAGGTGAGCATGGGATCCCTCACTGGAGGAGGGTCATTGATGAGATGATAGTGTTTACATGGTGTCCCTACCTTGGTCAGCCCGGATGGGCTGATGATGTACAACAGTTATTCTTTGCCCGCCAGGATTAGTTTATGCAGGGGTGGGAGCATACTATGATTGAGCGATATCTGCCTGGATGAGTTCAACGTTAGTTTGGCGAGGTACAGGATAGGCCAGACAATGACTACATGGCAATCTTTTCTCACACAGTATCGCAGGGTGCCTGGGGGCAATATATTCCTACCTATGAGGTAGTGGATAGTTTTAGGCAACTGGTGACCTGGCCATGGGTGTATGATCAGGGGATCACAGATACAGGAGTGACTCGGGCATAGAGAGATTGGTTCTGACTGCCTCTACGTTTGACATTTCCAAGTGCACCCTTCGTTCGATAGAGAGCCAGGGGTAGGGGAGTAGGTCGAGGATGAGGAGATGGCGGTCCTCCAGTAGGACAGCCAGCACAGGACTAGCCAGCACAGGTCCAGCAGGCATAGGTTCAAATGGATCAGCCTCATGTTGATGTACATATGTTGGACCGAGACCAAGGGCCAGAGGGTGGACATGATGGGCACCAATATCGAACTGCCACACCACCATGAGCTGGGGGTGAGGACCAGCCTCACGTGTAGCCTCCACTAGGATAGCCAGCGAATCAGTCGGATCTAAGGGATGGGTTGATAGTACAGTTGCAGACCCAGGTTCAGGCCTTGATAGCAAAGAGGGACCAGGCCCATGTAGAGAGAGATCAAGCGATTCTATAGAGGCAGGTTGTAGAGTTACAGGCGGCTGTAGAGATGGGCCGTAGACAACAATTAGAGAGTATGGCAGCTTCCTCCTCTCATAGCATAGTGCCTCTTCGTTCATACAGGGAGGCCATCCGGGAGGTGGATTATTATCGATTGCTTTACCATCAAGCCGTACCTAGAGCAGTCTAGGCCCCAAATTATTCATAGTGGACCAACCACAAATCAGAAGAGGGTCATGATGATAGAGGCGAGGGTAGCAGACAGGAGGGTTAGACCTCATTTTGATCAAGATATTATTCTTTCGTGCCATATGGGCTCATTTTTTATAGCCCGTTGGGCCTTTTTGTACTTATTGACATACATATATGTACAGTGATCTGATTATTTTGTACTATGGCAGTTATCTGATGATATATATGAGATGACGATGTTGATATGATGCGTCGTGTACCATTTATACATTTATGGATGGTTCTATTTCTATATGCTATGCACTAATGTTATGGTATTATGTGATGGATGTATGGATGCATTTTTTTTTATGGTGTATGCATTATGTGATGGTTATGCAACTAACAGATCTATATTATGTTCTAATGAATGATGACATATGATATGCAAATGGATTTATATGATATGCGATATGGATGGATGATAGATGATATGTATGTTTATATGATGATGCAATCTATATGATGATTTATGTATGTTGATGCAAATGTGATGATTTATGCAATGATTTCTTTTTCAATCTCTTTTTTTGTTATGATGGTGATGATCATGTGAATGTAGTGATCCTAATTTGTGGCCATGAATGTATGAATGCATGTGATTTTCCATGTATGATATGCACTTGTGACGATGTTATGATGTGATGTTATATATGACGTGATATGTTATGCAAGATAGTATGGAGATGATGATTTATGGTGTATATGCAAAATGATATGTGAATAATGACCTTATGATGTATATGTGATGGCACAATGAATGCTTTTATGAGATGTTTTATATGATTATGGATGGATGTATGCACTTTATGTGATGGATTGTTTATAATGTTTATGTACCTATTATGCTTTGTTTAATTATGCATTGGATGCTTATAATGATATGGGATGATTTATAAAATGAAATGCAAAATGATTGCGATGTGGTGATTTAGGAGATGTTCGATATGATATGGATGGATGATGGATGATATGTATGTTTATGATGATTCTTTATGCAAATGGATGCAAATGCCTAATCTATTTATGTGATGCGATGGTGGTTATATGATTATGCCTTGGATGATGTGATGGGTTATTTTATGTTTCCTGTAATTACGTAAGAGATGGTTATATGCAAATGTCTATGTAATGTTATGATTATGAGATGCTTAGAATAACAAATCTATATTAAATGTGTATGAGATGATCAATTTTTCTATATGATATGCATTGTGCTGACAATTTGTGGATGCGAGATTAATGATGGTGGTGATTAACTGTCATAGTACCTTGTTAGCATGAAAAGCAAGAAGAAATGGAAGAAAGAAGAGATTTCAACAAGACAAAAGATGATGATGATCATCTATATCTATCATGGAGTTGGGATTTTCAAAGGGCCAATTATCTTATGTTTGATAACACACATAAATACGATGCATCAAAGTATTAAGAACCAGGATGATGTTGTATTTAGTGTGATAGACTTTGACTCGACAATCAAATAGGAGTATCCTTGTTCACACCTAACATACGAAAACCTTACTAGGATCCACTTTAGATATTTCAAACATCTCAGACCAAAACATAGAAAGGAAATACTTCCTATGTGGTCAACAAAATATCTAAAACACCCTACATACATACCTAAATAAAGCAAGTATTCGCCGAGGTTATATTACAAGAATGTCCAACAAGCGCAACAAATAAAAAGATAATGATCATTCCCCCATTCCTATCTCTCTAAATCTCTTCGTTGGGGACATCATTCAGAGGTCCTTGGAATGAGTAAAATAAGATAAATCAAAAGACAAAGATATAGCAAACAAACAAGCTAATGTTCTTCAATACCGCTAGCCAGGACTAAACTATAGTGATGTCTAATATTGATGTCCATTGTAGGAAGGATGCATCCTAGGACATGATGATATCAGATGATTTGATATGGGACTGATTGAATGATAGGCTATTGACAAAAAGAGTTGACCAACTTGCTTACGTACTAACCTAGATTTTGAGATTTTAACATTTTGAGTTTTCACTTTTTAACCTGCTAGACTTGTTTCTAACTGTTTTACCAAAGGTTGATGATGGCGATTGTTTATTATGAGTGATGTTTATTGTGGGTGAAAGCGAGATGAGATAGATGGATTTTTTCCAAATATTTGGATGTTTTGGGAGTTTTGAAGTGTTTTGAGGCTATTTTTGGTATTTTTTCGAGATTTTATGAGTGTTTTGCTTTTTGATTTTCAAATGTTTTGGGGTTTTCTGAGATTTTTACCAAGAGACTAACCTAAGGACCTATCCTAAGGGCCTCGAGGGTTGAACAATCATATTAGCGTTGCCTATGTTATACACGTAGTTCAATTGACAACTTGACTGATTTACAGATGAAGATATACATGATGAAATGTCAGTTTATTATGACAGACTTCTAAAGAACTAACCTAAGTGTCTTGGGGGATGATCAAAGATCAACCTTTCCTATGTTCAAGGCTCGAAGACTCGTAGTTTGACAAGACGACTCTTCTTTTGACTTTTTGACTAACTTTTTGACCTATTTTTGGGATTTTTATATGTTTTGAATGTGTTTGAATTTTTTGGTTTTCTAATGTTTTTGGATTTTCTAATTTTAGGACTTCAAGAATATACAGGAATCTGATCCAATGAGAACATGCCCCCAATGTGATGCAATAGACTACTCTGATAAAGGCAGGATAAACTGACCTTGGGGATGAGTCGAGTAGTACTAGGAGGGATCATGATACGAACACAGGACCAAGCTATGGTGCGGATGCGGGTGGATGAGTGATGGGTGGAGATATAGAATATGATGGAAGATAGATGATGCAAAACAAGCCGTCAAGATCCTAGTGGATGGAACATGCTTATTTACACAAGGTGCCTGTTTGCAAAGTTTTCACCAAGGTACTTGCCCAAAGTGCCGCCGAAGTGGTTTTCACTAGAGGATGATTTTTCTCTTTACTGTTTTCAATCCTTTTTATGATTTTTTGGATTTTTTTGTTGTTACCAAGATGCCTATTTTCCAGGTTTTTGCCAAGGTAACCATTTTTTTAGGACATTTTCTAATTTTTTGATTTTTTTGGTTCTATACCTTGAAAGATTTAGGCATAAAACTTTTTGAGATGGGAGCTATTCATGGGCTCTTGCAGAGGTTCCCCTTCGGGTGTTGATAACTGATATGCCCTTGACTTATAGCTTGTTGTGATAACAAATGGTCCTAACCAATTAAGTTCAAATTTTCCTTTACTATTTGGATTTGGGACATTCTTTTGATTCTCCTTTAGTACCAGTTCTCCAACTTGGAAAGTCTTGCTTCTGATTTTCTTGTTATAGCTCCTCTTGAGTCTGTTCTAATAGACTTGCAAATGATTTAAAGTGTCTATACACTACTCATCTAGTAGCTCTAGCTCATTCAGTCTTGATACTCGGTACTCTTCATCCGTGATGAGGTTTTGCAGTGATATTCTTAGTGACGGGAGCTCGATCTCAATGGGGAGTACTGCTTTGATCCGTAGACTAGGGAGAAGGGGGTGACGTTGGCGGGTGTGCGGATGTTGGTTTGATAGGCCCAGAGGGCGGGATTGTGTTGTAGCTGTCAGTCACGACCTGTGTCATTAACTATTTTTTTTAGGATCTTTAAAATGGTTTTATTTGTGGCTTCTGCTTGGCCATTTCCTTGGGGATAGTATGGGGTGGAGAAGCAATGTTGGATTTTGAATTTTTCACACAAGTCATGGGCATCTTGATTCTTAAATGGTGTCTCATTATCTGAGATAATGGCTTGTGGGACACCATAGCGGCAAATGAGATATTTCAATGAGATATTTCAAGATGAACTTTGATATCTACTTCTCAGTTATATGTGTCATGGGTATGGATTCCACCCACTTGGTAAAGTATTCAGTGGCGGTTATGATGAACTTGTGGCCATTAGATGAAGTGGGAGTGATTTTTCCAATAAGATCGAGTCCCCATTGTGAGAAGGGTCATGGTGTAACAATAGGATGTATCTCTTGAGCTGGAATATGGATGAGGTCCCCATGTTGTTGACATTGTAGACACCTCTTGACATAGTTGTGTGCCTCTTTCTCCATAGTGGGCCAATAATACCCCATCCTCAGCAGTTTCTTGGCCAAGATCATTCCACTTGAGTGCGAACCACAAATCTCGTTATGAACCTCAGTTAAAGCGTTCAAGGCTTCATCAGTATTAAGGCACATAATAAGGTTCCCTCTATGCTTCTACGGTATAAGGTATTTCCTAGGATGAAAAACCTAGAGGATTTTTTAATAAAAGTTATTTTTAAGCTTGAGGGTAAGTCAGCAGGTAAGACACTTATTTGTAGGTAGGTATAAATTTCATGATACCAGGGATCTTTGGGACCAACGATTTCACACACAAATTCCAACTCTATTACCTCGAATGCGAGCACAAGAAGCTGCTCTACCAAGAATTCATGTTTTAGGACATTGCGAGGGATGTCCAGTAGGGATCCAATCTTTGTCATGGCATCTGTTGCTCTATTGTTTTCTCTAGGAATCTACTTAAATGTGATCTCAATGAAGGATTCTTTGAGAGTCTCCACCAGTTTCTTGTATGGGGTGAGCTTATCATCCTTAGTTTGGTATTCACCATTCACTTGATGTATTATCAATTGGGATTCTCTGTATACTTTGAGGGCCATGATGTGCCACTGCACTGCTATTCTGAGACCTATTGTTAAAGCCTTGTATTCTGCAATGTTGTTGGTGCAGGGGAATGCCAATTTATATGATCTAGGTATGCAGTCCCCCTGTGCGGTGATAAATAAGACACTGGCTCCTAATCCATGTTGCGTGTATGAGCCATCAAAGTAAAGTTTCCAGTGGTTGGATATGTCAAGATTGAAGATGGATTCATCTGGAAACTCCGAGATGAGAGGATTCTCTAAATAGATTGGTGCTTTTGCAAGTTGATCTGCAATGACTTGGCCTTTAATTGTTTTCTGCTCCACATATTCAATGTCATACTCTGATAGTATCATAACCCATTTAGCCATCCTTCCAGTGAGCATTGCTTTTGACAGTAAGTACTTGAGAGGGTCGATTTTGACGATAAGTTTTATTTTGTGTGCCAGCATGTAATGTCTGAATTTCTGCGACACAAACACTACTGCTATACATGCTTTATCAATGAATGAGTAATTTAACTCATGCCCAACCATTGTTCTGCTGATATAATAGGTAGCCCTTTCTGTTCCATTTTCATCATGTTGAGCTAGAAGAGCTCCAAGGGCTGCTATTGTTGCTAACACATAAAGAATTAATGGATTTCTTGGGATTGGTGGCATGAGGACTGGTGGTGTAAGCAAATATTCTTTGATCTTATTTAAGTATTCTTCACACTTGTTATCCCACTTGTATGCTACTCCCTTGTGAATTAGGTGAGAATATGGATTATGTTTATCTACCAGCTATGCTATGAACCTTCGGATGGACTGAAGCCTGCCTTGGAGACCTCTTAATTGTTTCAATGTTTTAGGTGCCTCCATCTCAAGGATTTATTTTACCTTAGCAGGGTCTACCTCAATACCTCTCATTGACACTATGTATCCCAGCAACTTTCCTAATTGTACGTCAAAGATGCACTTCTTTGGATTTAATCAACCTTGTATTCCTCCAGCCTGTCGAGAATAGTACTCAAGGTTGCTATGTGATCCTTCCTCTTTCTAGATTTGGCTAGCATGTCATCGACATAATCTTCAATAGTTTTATGGATCATTTCATGGAATATTAACGTCATGGCTCTTTGGTATGTTGCTCCTACATTCTTCAAGTCGAATGGCATCATATTCCAACAGTAAGTCCCCCATGGACAAGTGAAGGTCATTTTGTGTTGGTCTTCTTTAGCAATCATTATCTGGTTGTATCCTAAGAAACCATCCATTAAGGAAAGCATTTTGTGTCCCACCATCATGTCTACGATCATGTCAATGTTGGGCAATGGGAAATTATCTTTTGGACACTTTGTTTAAGTCCCTGAAATATGTGCAAATTCTAATGCCCCCATCGGGTTTTGAGACAGGAACCAGGTTTGACACCCATTTTGGATAAACTATTGGTCTAATAAATCTTGCGTCTAATAGCTTCTTTAGTTCCATTTTAACTAGTAAGGTGATCTGATGGTGTATTTTCTTGATTTTTTGTTGGACAGGCTTTGCTTTAGGATAAACTGCTAAGTGATGAACTACAATTTCTAGATCGAGCCCTGGCATGTCTGCATAGCTCCATGCAAAATTAACTTGTCTTTCTCTTAAGAAGGCTGCTAGGAGCTCTTGTTCCTCTAATAGTAATGACTCTACATAGAATGTGATGTGCGAGGTCTCCTTTATTCCTAGATTAACTGGATTGCACTTTTCTGCTAGGACCTCTGATTTTTCCTAATGAACTCAGAAAGGAAGATTGAATCCCCCATCCTCGGGCACCTTAGAGAGGTTTTCACTATTGGATGCGTCCTTTATTTTTACTTTTTTTGTGTTGGAGAGTGCCACAGTGTGGTTTTCACTCAAGGACTTAGATATTATTCTTAATTTCTCACTTTTGAGACTAAGGGATTCAATTGTTTCCCCATAATAGGCATGTGTATCTAGCTCAATGATGAATCTTGCTTTGTGATCCCCACATGGAATATTATCCCATAGTCCCATGAATTATAAGAGCACCTCATCATTTTCAAATGTGTCAAGAATTGGTGGTCTTCGTTGGTCATAATCGATGAGTTGTGGGTAGACTAGACGAATTTCATGGTTTTGGTTTTCAGACTCATAAGGTAGGGTGCTAATCATGAGAAGGGAGCTATTCTCAAAGAGCTTGGGTACATTGGTTATGGGATCCTCATCATCATTGCTACTACAAACAGCAATTATATCAAAAGTGAAATTATCTAAGACGCGGCCAGTGGATACAGGTAACCAAAGCTCAGCTAGTACTGGTTCACGGGGAGTCTTGACTGCTTTAACTGGGGGACCTTATCCATGTATGGTTATACTCAAAGGGGTACATACGAGGCCACGATTTCTCATTCATGTCTCAAGAATGAGGGGTATTATAAACCTATTGTGTTTTTCCCCAGTTTCTAGTTTCTGTGTGATCGATTTTAGGTGCAACAAATGTAAAAACAATAAATCAAACACATTGATAGAACATTGTATCAAAAACAGAAAATCAAATACAAGGAATGAAAACTCAACATTTTTTCGTTGATGTCATCCTATCGTCCTCTATCTCCAGTGTTTTTGTCAATTCCAGCTTACTCTCAGATTGTGTGCTAGGCTCAACAAACGGTCTTCCTAGAGAACGAGATTGAAGATGAATTTGTGTTATGCTAAGATATGATTATGCTTAAACTAAACATGATTGCTAGAATTGAAGATTATGAAAATGCTATGAATGCTAAAGCTGATAATGACAATGCTAGAATGCTAGAATGTTAGAATGCAAGTAAGCTCTAATGTACGTGTGTTGTGTGTATCAGCGTGTGTATGCGTTGTAACCAATGCTTGGATTTGTAGGGGTATTTATAGAGTTTTCAAAAGATTCTAATTGGTTGATGTGATCAACGGCTATGAAAATTCCTAGCAGATCGAATGGTCAAAGATGGATAAGGCTGGAGAGAAAAATAGAAGAAAACCAGAAAGCAAGATTTGTTTCTTTTTTCGTGAAAGAGATAAGATGAGATGATAAAGATGAATTGTAAAAATCATCTTTTTGTAAGATTTTGGAAAGATTTTGAAGATAAATAATGAATTTACTAAATTCAATTATTCATTTATTGGTGACATGGAATATTTTCTTAAAATAGAATATTTAATTAAGATTTGAAGAATAATGGAGGATTTCATAATTAAATAAAATATTTAATTATGATTTGAAAAGATATGAAAGATATTTAATTAAATTGTTTAAGAAATGACGTGGATGAAATTAATTAAATAAAATATTTAATAAATTAGAAGAAAGATTTGAATAGGAGAAAGGAAATATTTAAATTTAATTAAATCTTTTCAAAAGATTCTAATTGGTTGATGTGATCAACGGCTGTGAAAATTCCTAGCAGATCGAATGGTCAAAGATGGATAAGGCTGGAGAGAAAAATAGAAGAAAACCAGAAAGCAAGATTTGTTTCCTTTTTCGTGAAAGAGATAAGATGAGATGATAAAGATGAATTGTAAAAATCATCTTTTTGTAAGATTTTGGAAAGATTTTGAAGATAAATAATGAATTTACTAAATTCAATTATTCATTTATTGGTGACATGGAATATTTTCTTAAAATAGAATATTTAATTAAGATTTGAAGAATAATGGAGGATTTCATAATTAAATAAAATATTTAATTATGATTTGAAAAGATATGAAAGATATTTAATTAAATAAAGATATTTAATTAAATTGTTTAAGAAATGATGGATGAAATTAATTAAATAAAATATTTAATTAATTAGAAGAAAGATTTGAATAGGAGAAAGGAAATATTTAAATTTAATTAAATCAAAAGACTTAATTAAATTCAAAAAGGTGATAATTAATTAAAATAAATAAAGAGTATTTATTTAATTAATCAAGTGGGCATATGAAATAATTAAATAAAGTGAATTTATTTAATTACGATGGAAGAATAAAGTGAATGAACAATATAATTAAATTAATTAATTTAATCATATGTAGAGGACTTTAGAGGATTAATTAAATAATAAAATATTTAATTAAATGCCAGGATTAGACATGACCAATTTTATGCATATACATTTCACCCCTCTTTGAAGTGATGTGTGAAACGCATTGCTTCAAAGAAAATACTCCTGCTTTTGAAATTTTATTGTGTTTGATTTTTCCCTTGATCGAAAAAATTTAACTGATATGCCCCTAATTAAAAAACGTGCCTGATATGCCTTTTCATTTGAATCTAATATTCAGTTGATACTGATGATGCCCCCTCGAGAGGTAAATCACTAATGATGAGAAAAATGTTGAGTTGATGATGAAATTTGGATGATGAGAGGGATGCAGTAATTTAGCTCTCGATAATTGATTAAAAGATGCCCCAGTTGAAAATGACGCCCCTTTTGATGGAAATGATGATGATGTATATTGCTTCTTTGCTCAATAGATAGATAAATTGTCTTGTCATCATGTTGATATGGATAGAAATGATAGAAAATCTGATAAATGATGAATTGATAACTTTGCTTCCGAGAATAGAAAACAAAGAGTAGATAGTTGATAACTTTGTTTCCAAAGAGTAGAATGATTGATTGCATTTTGCTTGATAACTTTTCTTTAGAAAACAAAGAGTAGATGATTGATATGACTTCTGATAAATTTTCTTTCTGTGATAGAAAACAAATAGTAGATGATTGATAGGACTTCTGATAAATTTTCTTTCTACAATAGAAAATAAATAGTAGATGATTGATAGGGCTTCTGATAAATTTGATTTCTGTGATAGAAAACAAATAGTAGATGATTGATAGGTCTTCTGATAAATTTGATTTTTGCAATAGAAAACAAATAGTAGATGATTGATAGGTCTTCTGATAAATTTGATTTTTGCAATAGAAAACAAATAGTAGATGATTGATAGGTCTTCTGATAAATTTGATTTTTGCGATAGAAAACAAATAGTAGATGATTGATAGGTCTTCTGATAAATTTGTTTTCTGCGATAGAAAACAAATAGTAAATGATGTGATTGAAAAAATATTTGCATTCGTGACTAAAGTACAAATAGGAAGATGATTTGATTGTTGATAAATTCATCGTGATGAAGATAGATAGTAAAGATTTCATTTGATGTTTGATAAATCCATCTTGATGAAGATAGATAGTAAAGATTTGATTTGATGTCTGATAAATCCATCTTGATGAAGATAGATAGTAAAGAGTTGATTTGATGTCTGATAAATCCATCTTGATGAAGATAGATAGTAAAGATTTGATTTGATGTCTAATAAATTTGCTTTCATTGAAAAACAAAAACAAACAGTAAATGAGGATTGATAGATTGATTTGAAATTTTGAAAGATATAGGGCATGATTGCATTATATGAGGCATTGATAGATAAATTGCAGGATATGGGTCATTTGATAGATAGAGAGATTTTGATTGACCTTTACACAGTCGAGGTGTGTCGGGACCACGCAGAAATCCTAGGGCAGGAGGTGCAGGAGGTGGTGGACTTCCACCACAAAGGCCAACTCCATCAAGGGGCACTAGCAGTTAGAATTATGAGACTCATTATTGATTCATTCACACGTCGCGATGTATATTATTTTTGGAGCGTGTACGTTATTTTGGTCAGATCTCCTGTATCTCTCTTTGGAATTTTTAGCTTCATTGGACATTGGACATTTGTATTATTTTTGATGAGTGATGATATGCAGTGGCGATTTTTTATGACGTGATGTGCATTTATGAGATGATGATGTGATATGCATGTATTTATGCATAATGTGATATGGATTTTGATATGCATTTTAATGATTTGATGGCCAACATGACAGGCAGGATGATTGGATGTTTATATGATGATGATGAAAAATGATTTATGATGTGTACTAATGATGTCATGCAAGTGGATGATGATGATAAAAATGCAGCATGTTGAAATGATATGATATATGATATGAAATGTTATGAAAATGTATGTTTTGCAAATGATGTGGAAATGTAATGTATGTATGAAATTTTTGTTTTTGGATTTTTCAAATGCAATAAATAATGATGATGTGATGGAAAGTGGATGTTGTGTTTATGAAATGCATCATGAATGTGTAGTATGTATATGAATTAGGAAAAGATCTAAAATGATATGTGAGATGGGTCAAATATTATGTGAAAAATGGCATGATATATAAATAATATGAAAATGATAGATGGGTAAAGATGTGATATCAATGTAATGTGACGAATGATAAATGATATGAAGTGAAATGATTAATAATAATGAAATGTATGATAATGATGATAAATGATATGAAATGAAATGTAGCAAAATGATGATGAAATGATAATGATAATGATATGAAATGAAGTGATAAAATGAAATGAAATGCTAAAATGAAATGAAATGAAATGCTAAAAAGTGAAATGATAAAATGAAGATGGTAAATGGGATGTACCCGTGTAGAATGAAAATGACATGGATATGAAAATGATAAGTAAGATGTTAATGATATGAAGACGATAGATAATATGCAAATGGAAATTATATGAAATACCTAATGGATAAATGAATGATATGAAATGATAAAGGATCTAAATGATATGAAAATGAATGATATGAAGATGATATAAAATGAGAATCATCAATGGCATGCAATGAAATTATATGATATGAAAAATGATAAATGAAATGATAATGCATAAGGATGGATAACTAAATGATAAAGTATCTAAATGATATGAAAATGAATGATAAATGATAAACTATATGATATGTATAGGACCTAGATGAAATGATAATGATTAATGAAATGAGGATGAAGATGAAAGATGATAATGAAACAAATGTCTGAATGTCCTCCACAAATAGTCCAAAGAGAAATGATAGTTGTTGATGTTTTTGTTCAGCCTTTTTAAAACTCTAATGCAAATCCAGTATGCAGATATGTACAATGATCTAAATGAAATGCAACTAAATGAAACCAACTGTTTGTTGAGCCTTCAGTTAGATTTCTTGAATCATCAGAACATTTTAAAATGTTTGAAGTATGTACAAGCATCAGAGGGGAAACTAGCGCCAATGATGACCTGAGCACAACTTTCATGATTTTTGATATAGCAAGTGAACACAAGCATCGAGGTATAATTGAACCAAGATGACCTGAGCATTTCTTGCATAAACAGACAAAGATTAACCACTTTTTGATGCAAATGTGGAATTGTCATCAATGATATTTCTTGGAAATCATGTCTCATGGCATATTTGCACCAAATTGATAGTTAAACTCAAGACATTAGACAAAGAAAAATCATCCTCTTTCTTCACCACTCTAGTTCAGTACATCATCGAATGTGTTCTAGAGAGATGATATCAAAAATAAAACAACCATTGTTCAAAATATAATACTGCTATTCCAAACATTATTCAGATTTTAGATCATCCAGATATGAGTCATAATATGGTACTTAGCTAAAAACCATTGTGATATGGATCAATGATTGGATAGTTTTTCATGTGATTTGATTATTTGTTTGCATGATTGGATTTTTATGTCATTGTCTAGCTACTTCAGTAAAACCTAAAATTTGGTTGCCCCCAGTATGACAATGTTTGCCCCCAATATTGACACAACTTGTTGAAATGAATATGTACAATGATTAAGCCCTAGTAAGACGTTATCGCTCTAGGAAAATGATGACCGCATGATGCTGGTATGGCCCTAAGATGATGGAAAGATGCATGAAATGAAGGCTAAGAAGCTAAGTGCAGAACATGAACTAATAGATGGAGAGCTACAAATAGTGTATGTTTGCCAAATTTTCACTATTTGTTTTTATTGCATTTTTCTGATTTCTTTTTTATTTTATTTTTGTATTTTTCTTGTTTTGTATTTTGATGTTTTTTTTTTAATTTTTTTTTGTTTTTTTTTTGGATTTTGATGTTTACTGATTTTTTTTTTTGGATTTTTTCAAGGACATTTAAGATGGAATGGGATGACCAATTGAAGAAACAAGATGCCCCACAATATAAGAGAAGATGCATGACGAAGGATATGGTATGGAATATTTGGATGAAGTGAATAGGATAAGATGCATGATTTTCAAGAAGATCCTTAACCTTGTCAAGATCAAAGGTGAAATGAGGATAATGGCCATGAATGATAAGAGGAAAATGGAAGATAGTATATGGATAGGGAGATGGATATGAAAGATAATATTTGCATGATAGGGGAATGGAGGAATGGTTTAAGCATCAAGTTTCATGACTAATATCCCTCGAATATGTGCTCTAATAGACCATGGGAATCAGAATTAGACTTATAAATGTTGGCATGATAGTAGAAGCTAAGGCCTTATTCAAAGCTTTGAATTAAAGGAGGAGAATGGGGATTGGGTGTTGGATAATGGATAGGAGGTTGGAAGGCTTGGTGATGGATAGATGGAAAGGATGGAAAGATTAACATTGGAACACACCTTGAAAGGTGATGGAGTGATGGAGGAAAAGTGGATTTGGAAGGTGATATGTTTTTAGATGGGAGATAGTGAGAAGCTTTCAGATTAGCAAATTTGGATGCCAATTTTGATTTTATTGCTTCTATGAGACTTTTAGGAATCCACATGACTTTTGATTTTGATATTTTCTTTATGGGCCTTTGTGGCCTTTGAGATTTTTCTCTATGATTTATGGACCTTTGCGGTCTTTGAAATTTTTCTTTTGAATTGATGGACCTTTGTGGCCTTTTGAATTGTTCTTTTGCTTTGATGGGCCTTTGTGGCCTTTTGAATTTTCCTTTTGATTTCTGGATCGAATTTTCTTTTATTTTTGCATGACTGTTTGAGGAGACATGTTGATCCTTTGATACATGTGGATTTCTATATTGAAGCTTTTGACATTTGGCACCCAAATTGCTTCCAAAAGTAATGGGAGGAGTTTTTTGAGATGACCGATATGGAGGTATGATGGATGAGTTAATGTAGGAAGGATTTTGAAAGTGGATCAAGGATGTGTTCGTTCATTGTTCTTGAAGAATAGGAGATGGAGAAATGTGGGACCTTAATATGGATGGAAGGGTTGATGAGCTAGGGTTGGGATGATAAGGACCAAGGATAGATGGAAGGTTTGATGAACTAGTATAAGGGCCTAGGATAGATGGAGTGTTTGATGGACTAGGATAAGGACCTAGGATGGATGGAGAGTTTGATGGACTAGGATACCTAGGTTGAGCATGAGGTGTATAACCAAGGCCATTAGAATATGGATGTTCTTGGACAAAAATTGGTTCTAGGATACCTTGCTCATGAAGGCCTAAGCTTTTTCCTTTGTAATTCATAATTTTGCACATTCATTTACCCATGGGATATGCATTGCTTGTGAAACAAGATGCGAGTCCATTTTGAGGAGGATATGATATAGATGAAAGGATAGGTGTTGGACATAAACTGGAGTGGATAAATGTGGAGGATCCCAATTTATAGGTGTGGGATTCATGGATAGCTTGAAGATGGTGTAGGTGCACCCAAGCAAGATCATGCCTCCATGAGGCAAATTTAGATTTTTGATTTAGGCTAGTTGATTCTATGATGAAATGAGGTTTTAAGAACCAAATTTAACATGTAATAGGTCTTATATAGTTATTTTGGGGTTATTGGTTACATAATGTAAAAATTGTAAAAATTGACAAAATGTTGTCAATACAAAATTGTGAAAATGAAACAAAAAGTAAAATGAAGGAAGGTGAAGGGTAAAGGTAGTTGTATTATCAATTATAGGAATTTTTTTTTATAAATTCATTTTTAAGAATTTAATACTTTTATGGAGGTCGGGGAAAGGTGTATGAAGAAGAATTTCAATTAAAAGTTTAGATTTTTTGTATTTTTCCTTATTTTTCTATGTTGCAGGCCATTGTACGGATATTTATTGTGCATAAAATCTCTCCTCCATTTTATGTTGTATCCCCATGAATATAGTTTATTCTTCAATTTATTTCATCAAAAAATGTTTTGATTTAAGTTATTGGAAAAATACTCCAGGCGGGTCAAAACCCTGATTTAGGGTGGCAGCAAGCAATTAAAATTGAGTTTCTCCCAATTTACACAGTGGAACAACCTAAATTTTGGTATGTAGTCCTATTTTGATATATATTTTCATATTCCAAAGTTTTAGACCAAGTGATGAAGGTTAGCATATGAAACTTTGATGCCCTAGGTCTGAAAATTGTGCAAAATTCTGGAAAATCACTCTGTACAGTGAAGAATTCGAGTTTTGATGCTATTAAATGGTGTTCCACTTGGATGTTAGAGTTTTCAAAGCTTGTATGGATGTATTTGAGACCTTTTTTTTTTTTTTTTGGTGAACTAAAGGTTTTTATGTTCATTTGTATCCTAATCTTTCGTGGCAGATTTATGACAGTCCATTTTTGGAGTCATGAATGAAGGCTTAGATTAGTTGTTTGTTGAAATATCATGAACACAGTTTGGGAGATGATATAATTTGATTGTGCAGGTGTATTTTCACATGTTTGAGGCATAAAAAAGGAGGAATATTCTTGGTAATTTGTAGTTGCTTTTTTTTATGTGGCCTAAGAGGCCTAGTTGCTGATTTGGGTCAATTTATTTTGGAAATCCTTATGTTTGAGATTTCTAAGTTGGAGATTGGGTTTGAGTCTAACATTTGATGTTTTTTAAAGAGTTTTGAGGAATATACAATAACTTTTGGGCCTTATTCTCATTTTTGGATACTTTGAATCAAGAAATTGTGAATGAAAGTTGAAGCCTAGTTGTGAGAGCGAACCAAGATTGTTTGAGATTAGTCAAATTGGGTTATGAGATTGAGACTTTTCTTCCTTTTCTCTGCATCAAAAGAGTTGTGAGAGGCTCTTGACATGATGATGATGGGATACTTTGATCTTGACTAGGAAAATAATCGTTAGATGAAGGAGATGGAGTAGCTTGATCATCAGATGGAAGGGAATCTTTGGATAGGATGGAAGAATTGTTTTGTTCCTGGGATGCGATGGAATCATAAGAGTATGGATTCATTGAATGAGGTGAACAGAGAACTTGGAAGAACATTTTGTTCTTGAGATGGAAGAGGATTATTATGGGTGAATAATGAAAGGAGGGGATCATCATATGGTTCTTGAGAGATGGGATCTTGATCAAAGATAGGAAGGGTTTGTAGAATGTTTTGATCGTGATGTGTAGATTGAAATGAATCATTGGATGTAGAGGATATGATAGAAGAAGGTGATTGAATGGGATCATTATCTGGGGTGAAATAATCATGAGGTTCATTTTGAATTATGGGGGATGAAGATAAATGCATGACATGACAGGATTGGTCAATTTTATTTGATGGCTCAGATTTGGGCTTCTCATTTAACCTTTGCAAAAATTGAAAAAAATTGAATTTGGATGATGTTTTTTTTGGAGGAGAAGAGGTTACATTCATATTTCTGTCAAAGGACTTCTTAGTTGTGCCCCCTTGTATTTCCTTGATTTTCCTTTGGAGTGCTCTTATTTTTTGTGTAAGAGTACTAAGATCATTTAAGGGAGTTTCAGTCTTTTTCAAGATCTTCCTTAATTTTCTCCATATCATAGTCAGAGGGAAATTTGGCATCTTGGTTTTCCAATAAAAGAAAGTATCCTTCTTTATTTCGTTCTAAGATCGTGTCCAAATTAAATTATGTGAAACTGTGGATCATGTTCAACTTCTTGAATCATTTCATCGGTTATTTCATCATTTGAACTATTCTCGGTATGAAACCTATGAAAAGGATTTTCTTCCATATCACCCATGTTGTAAAGTGGATCTCTTCTTTCATCTTCTTCTTTGTGTTTTTGGGACCTTGTGACAACAAGCATATGCTTTTGAAATTTTCTTCTAAACTTAGATCACAAGTTTGAGAAATGCACAAATGATGATGTCTTGATCTGATAAGATGAAAATCCTATGATATGATCAAATGACGTTTCTAACTCTTGATTGTGGCTTCCATGATGAAAGGATATCAAAATCATGTTGGGGAAGTTGAATCAATAATCAGAAACTTGTTTGAAAAGATGCACTTTTTGAGATTTGATCCTAGTCTCAAAAAATGATAAGTGTATCAAATAGCCTAGTTTATTTTCAAGATCAGTGAATGATTTGGCTAGGATGAGTGGGATATTCAATTGAGGGTTGCGGTATGAAATCGAACTCAAGAGGCTGATTGTGATTGTGTCATTGAGATAGAACTCTTCTTTGGAAATAGGCTCAGGAATACAAAGGCTCTACAACTTACTCGTCAGTAAATCTCCTAACAAAATCTTGGTACCTATGAAGGAGCAAGACGTTTCGACTCTTCTAAAGGAATTTTCTTTGTTGCAAATTCTTTTTGTAACCTAAATGTTTCTTAGGTTTCTTGATCCTATTGGCAATTGACTTCCTAACAAATGTGGTGGATTTCCAATCTCTAAGCATAGAAGATATGGGGGATGTAGCTAGTCCAATGATGGTAGAAACTCATATTCTAGTAGAAAGGTCGATTCAATCAAATTCTTAGTGCTTTCTTGGATAATCTTAATCTGATTTAACATGAGGAAAACACGACAAACACTCTGAAAAAATTTGTTCTTTTAAGCCCTAAACATCGAGTGTATGTTCAAAAATGTTTTCAAGAAATTTTTTCACAGGTTTTTGCACAGAACAGACAATTCAGGCAGACTCACTCTTAGTGCTCAAGTAGGTCATCATATTAATCAACAGCCCACATCTTAGAGTTGCATCAACTCACACAGCCATATCACCCCCGAAGGGGCACCCATGTTTTTTTCTTTTCCAAGCGTGTACTCAGAGTGACGGAAGTGGATACTGGATCCCCTGAGCAAATGATCCTTGGCAGTTATATGGTGAGTGTCTTGGGGGCAGATTCTTCCCTCCCCTTACACTGTGATTATTAGGATGTTCGGAAACTGACACGATTGGTTACTATACTAGGTTCATAGTAAGGGTTTTCATTCGGTGCAGAAATAATAAACTCCCTCAGGAGACCTCCCAACCTTTAGAACAAAGGCTTTGGGGATGGTTATCTTGCACACTACCAAAAAAAGTGGCTTTCCCCATATTTGCTTTAAATTTTATAGTGGGGTGGAATAGCCTGGCTTTGGCTTGAACCCACTTGGGTTGTTCCTCTTGAGTTAGTACTTTTTCCCACAAGAGCAAGCCCTCTAAAGGATGTAATAAAACATTAAAATTGCAGAAAATGAAAAGGAAAGTCCAGTATTTTGATCACCCAGTTAAGGGGAGAGTATAGACCTATTGCCACAGAAAAAGAAAACAATTTTCTTTTTAAAGCCCAAATGACAATGATTTAATCTATGTGAATATGTTGCTTCACAACAAACATGGGATTCATTTTAACTACAAAATCAATGTGTGGTGACTACCCTAGGATTGCTTCATTTTAAATTACATGTCTATCCTAGGATTGGTTCATTTTAAATTGTTGTGTCTACCCTAGGATTGGTTCATTTTAATCCAAAATCAGAAATAAAACCACTGGTCGCGGTCGCATTGGATCCAGAGAGTAAATTATACAAATTACAAATGCACCAAAACAAAAGTCATATGTGCTGAACAATATGTGAGAATTTGAAAATTTAAACTCAATAAAATTTGATAAACACCTACACCATTGGATAGCTTATGAAATTCTAACCCATTTCAAAAAAAAAAATCTCTGAAAAAGACAAAAATATGACCAAGATATGGCCATTTTAAGGTTGACTATAAAAGCACTAAAACAGAGGCCATATGTGCTAAAATAGTCCTTGTATGCGCTAAAAGAAGTGTCAATGCACTAAAATAATTGTCAGATGCACTAAAAAAAGTGTTACATGCGCTAAAAAATGCTAGATGCGCTAAAAAAAATGCCAAATGCACTAAAATAGACAATAAATGCACTGCAGAAAACCTTAAATGCACTAAAAGAAATCCTAAATGAGCTAATCTAGAAATGCAACTTTTTAAAACAAAATTTTGATGAAGTGAGCTAATGTATGCGCCTTTTTGTTCCCTATATGCACTATTATGTTCCCTAGATGCACCAAAACAATTCTCGAATGCACCGAAAGACCTGCAAAAATGCTGAAAGAAGCCCTGGATGCACTACAAAAACCCACAGATGTGCCCCACGATGGGCGCCAGAAATGTGTGATCGATTTTAGGTGTATCAAATGTAAAAACAATAAATCAAACACACTGATAAAACATTGTATCAAAAACATAAAATCAAATACAAGGAATGCAAACTCAGTATTCTATCGTTGATGCCATCCTATCATCCTCTATCTCCATTGTTTTTGTTGATTCTAGCTTGCTCTCAAATTGTGTGCTAGGCTCAACAAACGGTCTTCCTAGAGAACGAGATTGAAGATGAATGTGTGCTATGTTAAGATATGATTATGCTTAAACTAAACATGATTGCTAGAATTGAAGATTGTTAAAATGCTATGAATGTTAAAACTGATAATGACAATGCTAGAATGGAAGTAAGCTCTAATGTACGTGTGTTGTGTGTATCTGCATGTGTATGCGTTGTAACCAATGCTTGGATTCATAGGGGTATTTATAGAGTTTTCAAAAGATTTTGATTGGCTGATGTGATCAACGGCTGTGAAAGTTCCTAGCAGATCGAACGGTCGAAGATGGATAAGGCTAGAGAGAAAAATAGAAGAAAACCATAAAGCAAGATTTGTTTCCTTTTTTGTGAAAGAGATAAGATGAGATGATAAAGATGAATTGTAAAAATCATCTTTTTGTAAGATTTTGGAAAGATTTTGAAGATAAATAATGAATTTACTAAATTCAATTATTCATTTATTGGTGACATGGAATATTTTCTTAAAATAGAATATTTAATTAAGATTTGAAGAATAATGGAGGATTTCATAATTAAATAAAAGATATGAAAGATATTTAATTAAATTGTTTAAGAAATGGCATGTGGATGAAATTAATTAAATAAAATATTTAATTAATTAGAAGAAAGATTTGAATAGGAGAAAGGAAATATTTAAATTTAATTAAATCAAAATACTTAATTAAATTCAAAAAGGTGATAATTAATTAAAATAAATAAAGAGTATTTATTTAATTAATCAAGTAGGCATATGAAATAATTAAATAAAGTGAATTTGTTTAATTACGGTGGAAGAATAAAGTGAATGAATAATATAATTAAATTTAATCATATGTAGAGGACTTTAGAGGATTAATTAAATAATAAAATATTTAATTAAATGTCAAGATTAGACATGACCAATTTTATGCATATACAGTTTATGTCATAGCCCATTGCGAGCATCATTTGAAAACCTTTACTTATGTCATCCATTCGTAGATTAGTTGCTGGTCTATTATCTTGGTATAGGAGATGAGATGGGTCCTCTTCTATGACTTCTCGGCCGAGATCTCCCCAACTTCTGAAGTTGGAATATTCAGGGGATGTTTGGAAAGTGGAGGCTTGATTTAATTGCAAACATCCTCATGATCTAGGAGATTGTGGTAACTCTCCTACCACAAAGGCATTTTTGGGAATCATATAGTTTCTGCAACCATTGTCCTGGATGATGACTTTGATATCAGAGATGATGGGGATGGCGGGAATGGCAAGTGTCTTTGTCGCAGAAGTGGAGGCGAGAGTGGCTGGATCAATGTATGGTGTTGATGGGCCTTCATCATTTTTAGGTACTTGAGGTATTTTCTAGTATTTTTCCTCAAGGATTTTGCAATAGGAGAATGGTTCAGGATCCCCATGGATGGTGACCTCTTGTCCTTCATATGTGAATTTGACACATTGATGGAAGGTTGATACTACTCCTTGCATTGCATGGATCCATGGACATCCTAGGAGAATTTTATAAGGCAAGTCAAGATCCAGGACCTGACAGGTAGTTTCCATGATAGTTGGCCCTACTTGAATAGGGATTTGAATTGTGCCTTGGGACACTCGTTCCTGATCATCATATGCTCTTATTGTAATACCTTTGCCTTTGTCGATGGAATCCTCTGAGATTTTTAGGTTCTTAATGAGTTTGAGGGAACAAATATTTAAGCCTGCACCTTCATCCACCAAGACTTGCTTGACTTTTTTTTTCTGCACTAGGGCCTCTAAATGGAGTGAATGGTTATGAGATGGTTGAGCAGGAAAATCTTGTTTGGAGAATGTAAGGAGATTCGGGGTAATGATGTTTCCGACCATAGCTTGGAATTGTTTCGCATCAAGATTTGCAGGGATGGTGGATGAAGGCAATGCTTCCTCAAAGATTTTCTTGTGGGCGGATGAGATTTTTAATAACTTCATGATGGAGATTTGTTTTGGGGTTCTTTTTAGTTGATCAAGGACATTGTAACCATTGGGAACAGATCTGGGTGCAAGGACTCTATTTGGCTGGGATGATCCTGCGATGGTAACTTTGCCACCTAATGTGGTGACTCCACAATCGGTATGGGCTCCTTTGATGGTGATGTTAGTGCAGTAGTCATCCAGGGATGCAACGACATGGTCATACACATGATTCACGTTCTTGAAGGTGCCTTTCCCCTTATCAGTGCTATTGTTCCCCTTATTGTTATGGTTAGGCATCGAATTAGTGTATATTTTGAAATTTTGATTTCCTATTGGTTGTTCCACATTTATGATTCTTTGATCAATGAGGTCTTGGACTATGTTCTTTAACCTCATGCAAATTTTAGTGGTGTCTCCTTTGATTTTATGGAAGTTGCAGAGTTGATTTTTGTTGTACCAAGGAGGTTTTACATCTAGTTCTTGGTAGTTTTCATAGGTGGGAATCTTGATGAGGTTTTTGTTTATTAGTTTCTTCATGATGACTTCAAGTGGTTCCCCAAGGGCGGTGTACTTCCGCTTGGTGAAGTTCTTGTTTCATTGGGGTGGTCCCCTTTGATCATTGACATTATTGATCATTTGATTTTTTGGTTGTTGTGTTGTGTTCATCGGATGGTTGTTTTGATGATGTTTTTGGATTTGTTGTTGTGGTGCGGGTATATTTTTTCGAGGGGCACTGATGAAAACTTTGGCATCAACAACACCATCATTGGTAACATTTTTGTTTATTTCCCATGTGTGAGGTTTTTCATTATAATTGGTGGTTGGTTGATTGTTTTGTTGTTCGGGATATGAAGTTGATCCTCCAGGTTGTGTCATAAGGGCTAGTTCAATGCTAAGCGCCTTGGAAATCAACTGGTCATACGTGGTGATCCCTTGGACTTTGAGATGGAATTCCAAGAGGCCGTCAAGGTTGGATATGATAGTGCATACTTGTTGTTCCTTGAGCATGACCCATTTTCTCTGATTGGCCTTACATCGCCATCGTTGTAGGAATGAAGTAAATGATTCATTCTTACCTTATTTTAGAGTTGATAGTTCATCTAGGATAACATCCATTGCGACATTGCATGCGTAGTTTTTGTTGAATGCATTTATGATTTCTCAAAATGTCTTGATTCTTGTAGGTAAGCGAGAGAACCATTCCATGGCGTGGCCAGCCAAGATCCTAGGAAATAGCTGCATCAAATAGGTATCATCATACATGACTTCCATGCAATGAACTTGGGATTCCCTAATGTGATCTTTAGGGTTTCCTATCCCACGGTACTTGTCAATCTTGGGGATCTCAAATCCCTTTGGGAATGGTTTCATCACAAGGCTTCTGTCGAACGGATAAGGACACAAGTTGCTAGATATTTTCATGGTTTTCCCTAATTGAAGATCAAGCACTTGTTGTGAGAGTAATTTGATTTGTGTTGTGACATCATTTTGCAGATCAGGATGTGGGATGAAAGTGTTCTGAGGTGATTCACTTGTTGATGGGATGGGTGGATTAGTTGATGTGTTGATTGGTGGTATTTGAACATTCTGTTGAGCCATGTATGCTTGTACTTGTTGTTGGCATGTTGTTTTTGTACTTGCAGGAATTCCTTTTGATAGGTAGCTTGTTGAGAAACTTGCAATGCCATACTGTATTGGATTGATGTGTTGGAGCTTGGTGGTGGTGGTGGTGGTGGATTCAGAATGGTGCTTGTTGTGGTGTTGAGAGGCGATGTTGTGTTAGTGATTGGGGTTTGAGTGGTGGATGGTGCGATTGATGTCATTGGTCCTTGAGAGACCATGTTTTGAGATGTTAGGGGGGTGGTTGATGATGTGGTGATTTCTTGTGCAGTTGTCATCTGTTGTTACGATGTTGATGACAAGTTTTGAGAGTTTGGCGTGATGCTTTGATTGATGTTCGAGATGTTGGTTTGATTTTGATTGATATTTGGTAAAGGTGGAATCCCTAAGCCAAGAAGTGGCATGGATGATGATGGCAATGGTGGAGGTGGTGAAAACGTGAGAGATGTGATCTCTTGAGGAAATGGTGTTGTGTCAAAAATGCCCCTAGTCCAAACATGTCACCCTCTCCTTATGAGGTTATGGGGAGAGAGGTTTGGGGTGTTGCACGAAAGGATGATGATGATGGATCATTGGGATCATGGAAAGTGAGAGGGACATATGTATGAAATGGATTTTGGGGTACGTTTTTCCCCAAAATGGTGTTTGCATCCAAGTCTTGATTATTGACAAGGGGGTGTGTTTGTATGGCATTGAGAAATGCACTTCCCTTGTTAACACTAGGTTGAGTTGGAGCAATGGATGTTGTGATTTGCGGGATGTTTTGAATGATACTTTGGGTTGGGGGTGTAGATGAGATGGGGAGTCTGGATGAAATTGGAGGCATGACCTCTAAGTATGGTTCTACTATAGAGCTCACATCAAAATCAGAAGGTAGTTTAGCCCCTTGCTTTGCTAATTCAAGCATGTATTGTGAAGGGTTGAGTCTCATCATAATATTGATAATCTTATGGTTCTCCGGATTTTGAATCATTTTAGTGATTTCCTCGTGTCACATTCCAAAAGGATTATTGGTAAGATCATCTACTTCCTCTTGAGGGTTTTGTGATGATGTAGGAAAGTTGATTAGAGGATTACTTGATTCACTGGGGTTTGTTTCAGAATTTGTTTTTCTTAGGTCACTTGTAGTGGATGTCTCTTTGTTGGATTCCATGTTCCTCTTGTGTTGAGATCTAGTTTGCACCATGAAATAGGGATCAATTTTGAAGAATATGGAAGATGAATCTCTAATTCTTTTGGATTGATCTAATCTTAGGTACAAAAAGAGAAAATTTAGGATGTTCTTCAAGGATCAAAGGTGATATGATGGGGATGATTTAAAAGATGGATGATGTGGATGTTTTGAAATTTTGAGAAATCTTGGGGGGATGCTAGACCTTTTAGGACCTTTTGGATTTGTTTTGGATTTTGGATTGACCTTAATTTGATTTTTGGCTTGCTTTGCTTTTGGATTTACGAACAAATAGACCCTAAGATGTTGGATGATTATCTAAGAGGTAGATTTTCTCAAAGGATGATAATTTGAATATGTGTAGGGAGAAAGATGCATCTACCCACACCTACTCAAACAAGATGCTAATTTAACCAAGCATATGAAGAAGGATGCATCTACATATACCTAGCTAAAGAAGATGGCTTGATATTTTGACTAAGCATATGCAAAAGGATGCATCTACACATACCTAGCCAAAGATAATTTGATGTTTTTGATTCAGAGATTTCAAGGATTTTGCTTGATGATTTTGATTTTTGCCAAAAATAAGCCTAGCATGGAGGATAATTTTCAAAAAAAATTCAAAAGATGATGGTGAGGTGATTTTGGTTTGATGTTCAAGGATGGATGGAAAAGTTTTGATTTTGATCCTAGAATGTACCTAAAAAGACACTTGTTTACTAGACCTCGATATTGAAGAACATACAATACTTCTAAGGACCTCTATAACTAAGAAGTGGTTCAAACTAAGCATATATTTTCGCATTGTTCAAAGGAATGAGTCTATAGAACCTTGTGAATTTTTTGCTTATTTTGATGTGTTGCTTTTGATTGCACTTCCTAATGTATTTCTTGATGACCTTTCGAGTGTGACTCCTAAATTTTGAACTTTTGCTCAAGGACTTTTGTTTTGGGATTTTGACTTTCTTGGAAATCATGAGGAACTAGCACATGTGTGAGAGCCAATTTTGTTATCTTTGCTTAGTGATTTTGTTTTACCACAAACATTTCTTTGATTAGATTTCCAAACTAGATGTCCAATGTCCCAATTTATTTGAATCCCGCAAAGTATGTTATGTGGAATTTTGATGAAATCAAGGCAAGGGTTACCTATTGTTTAACTTTAGTAGGAAAATTGAGATGTAAATCCAAGTGTTTAGAAACCTCTAAGGATAAAATCCCAAGGGCAAGCAATAACACATGAATTTGGTCAATTGTATTTGCCTCCTAAAGGGTCTGAAATTTTGATGATGATGTTAAATTTTGTTTTCCAAATGTTTTCGAATAAGAAAAGCATTTTGTAACCAAGAACAAGCATAACCTTATGGATATTGAAGACAATATTTGTTGAGTCCCCACTTGGACAAGTCCAGCTACACTTATCTTTAGCAAATAGTTATATGCTTCACCCCACTGGCTCCCCTCCATAGCACTCACTTATACAGGGCAGCCAAGCATCAACACCCATGAAACTCTCATGGCATGATTTCCATTTCTACTAAAGACCGTAAAAGTGTGGGGCTTCAGATTGACTGTTCTTGCACCAACAAATAGATAGGGATTTTGGCCTTTCTACAACAAGGGTTTTAATTCAGACTTTACGTTCATAGGAGTTGACCCAATGTGGCAAGAGATCATTGTTTCCCTTCTCGTCAGAGCCAACCGCGTGATACTGGAATTTATGTCAATACCCACATTTATATCCCAGCTGGAAATACTCTTGGTTTTAGAGTGTTACCGGTTGATTCATTCCCTTGGGTGAGTACTTTTTCCCCAAGACAGGCCCTCTAAGATAAACAATAGCGAGTAAACGTATTCATAGTTTGATCAACCTTCATTTAGAAACAACGAGAGAACACATGCAATAGGTTTACTCACACTCGCACAATGTTTTTTTCAATTTTAATCCCAAAATGAAATGTGGAGGTGATCACTTTATCCCACCCTAAGACCACCAAAAATCCTTTTGATTCTCAAGATCATCATGAGGCGTGAGAGAAGTGCATACATCTTTTCGATGGCGTTAGTTTGAGTAAGTAATCACAAAGCAAATTTATACATGTTCTTTTTAATCCAACAAAAGTAATAATGATTTCTTTTTATAGCACCAAATGAAGTATGAGAATTTTCCTTGTTCAATTATTAGCCCCAAACAAAGTCTAGTGAGTTTTTGTCCTAAAGTTCATTTTAAGCTCCTTTTGTAACAAGAATTTAAAAAGTTCTTTTGAGAGCCCAAAATGAAACTAGTAAGTCCTAAGCGCGAAAGATAGCAAATTTTTCCTTAAGAGGAATAGTGAATCCTCTAAGAGTGTTGAACAAACACTAAAGTGTTTAAAAACACTTGGTATTAGGAGATGAGGTCATCATGCTTCTTTTCCTCTTCACCTTTGACCAATCCAACCTACAAGAAAATCAGTTAGATTCTGCAAAAACAGAGGTCAAGAAAGCAGAAAATAGACCAAATAACCAGAATTTGATAAAAAAACACGTGTTATCTAATTAAATTTTCACTTTTTACTTCCCTCCAACGGTGCAATCCATGAAGGCATCGCAATTTGAAGTCACCAGCGGTGTTGTATAGCACCACTTACCAGTCAGCGTCACTCTGTAGTCAGACTAGTGAGCATGAAGGCGTCGCTATTTTGATTAGCAGTGTAGTTTGGATTTTGAAAAGATTCCAGTGAGCCAGAAAGATTCAGCGATTCTATTACAAACTACATTCAATTTGCTACTAATTCTATTTTTACATATTTTCCAAAATATGTTAATAACCTATTCAAATTCTTATGTGAAGTTGTTTATATATTTTTTGTATCTTCATTTCCACTTAAGGGCCCTATTTGGCCCATCATAATCCTGCACTACCCCAAGTATACATCGCTATAGGAGACTTCTTGAAAATCCATAAAGAATTCCTTGACATGGTGTCAAGGGTCCCCTTTTCCTTTGTATTTATCAAATTTGGGTATCTCAAATCTAGGAGGAAAAGGTTTCATTATCATACTTAAATAAAAATAATGACAGATCTTCAAATTTATATTATTTTTATTGATTCAAAGTCCCACTTTGTAACCTTTTAAGTGTATATTTCATCTCTTTCCACTCTTGATCAAAAGAAGTTGGGCCAAGACATGAATTGGGAGATATGTAGTTGACTGATCCAAAAGATGGAGGTTTTTGCAATGTGGAGTGAAGTGGATTGGAGATGAAAATTTTGGTTGATGATTAGTTTGATATGATGCTAAGGGTGGTGTTGTAAATTGGTAAGAAGTTTGATAATATGTCATTGACTGAGATTGAATTAAATGATGAGACAAATGTGATAGAAGTGAAGAATTTTTTGGGATTGTTTGGGGAATTGATAATGGTGGAAGTAAATGAACAAGATTAGGCATGGATGGGAATGAAGATTGAGGTGGGTGTGAAAGAGAAGAACCATGTTGTTGAGACATTAGAGATGGAATAGTGATGCAAGATGAATGTGGAAAAGATTGATTTTGGTAATATGAGGCATGAGTGAATCTAAATTTTCATTTTGATGTTGTTGATGTGGGTTGGAATGAGGTATAGTCATAAGGAGGAGGAGGTGGTGAAACACTACCACTCACTTGTTGGGCCATGTGGTAGGTATTATGCTCATGAGTGGTTTCAAGTGTATTACTCCAAGGATTACCATCTATACATGGTGGGGAGTCTTGGTAAATGATGTGTTCTAATTTAGTCTTATAAAAGCCTTAAGGAAGTTTGGCTCCCTCATTGAGAAGGTGTTATATAGTAAATGATATTTGTAATGGGTAATAAGGAGGTCTATATTATCTTAGGTTCTCTCATCAAGTAGGAATTATTTACATCTACGAGAGAATTCAAGTTGGTTAACAAGACCTCTAGTATCACTTTCATTATCAAGATGATCATGGAATGAAGTTTCAATGTCTGAAGCAAGTTCAAAATTAGATCCAAAAGGATTTTTATCATGGGGATCCATGTTCTTCATGACTTGGGATCTCATTATGGTAGGCATAAAATTATTGAATTGGATCCAACCTTAAAAATATTTTGGGTGAATGCTAAAGTTGAAAGGGATGTTTGATTGAATGGGATGAGGTGAAATGATGAAGGAAGAAATATTTTTATTTGGACAATGAAATATTAAACTAAAACTAGAAGACCTCGGTTGATTCTATGGATAAAATAGGAAATATATACTTAGATAGGAAATTTCTTTAGCAAGACATGGTTGATAAGCTAGACTTAAGATAGGCTATCTACTTAAGCAAATCTATGATAAGGGGATGATAATAGGATAAAGGCCTTGATTTCAAGCTTGATTTGATATGGATGAAACTAGGATGATATCAATATGAGTTGGAAAAGTATTGGAAAAATGTATGATAAGGTGGATTATGACTTATGATTTTGAATAATAGACTTAGGATTGGTTTCAACCTCCTAGCAAGAGATGTTCTAATATTCTCAAAGTTTGATGTTTGATTGATTTGTTTTGACGCTAAGGTTTATAAGTAAGGATTTTAATTAGTTTTGTCCTAAGATTTGATGGAAGAAGACTCGACAAAAAAGAAAACACATTGGTTTAGGTGACAAGGTATATGGATAATCACTAGTTTTGCACAAAAATACACATCAAACACATGAACAAGTGATTATTCAAGTGGTATTGACATTTAGTTTGGACCCACAAATGGATTTAATCATGTAATATCATCTACCTATGAATGGATAGCTAGGGAAAGTCGAGTACATGTGAATTATCTTACCAAGGGTTGTTATAGAATTTACCCTAGTTAGATTTATCTCACCACATGGAGGTACGCATGAGTAAATTTAGGGAGAAATATTCTTTCCTTGTACCATACTAAATGATGGTTGAAAGGTATTAGGCTACTATTTCTAGGATCTCTAAGGGAAATTCATGAACTAAGAGCTCATCTACATGCATGAAACTAGGAGGGCCTCTCCTCATCACTTCACCTCACAATTCTCAATGGATTGAAAATCTTGGGGCTTTTCTAGACATGATGATGACTCCTTTTTGAGGTACAAATTTCACTCTCCCCCCTTTATATATCCATCAAAAATCGGGGTTGAATTCATCCTTTAGAGTGATGAAATCCCTAGAAAGGCCCCCTAAAGGGATATAAATCTAATTGTTTTCTTATCTCCAAGATCACCTTTTAGTGTGAGGAGAGAGTGTACACACTTAGTTCCTTAGAATGACACAACAAATTAGAACTAGAAGAGTGTTTTGATCTCCAAGATCGCTTTGGAATGTGATGAGAGAGCACACTCTAAAAGTTCTCAAATATAACAAACAAATTAATTTCCCTTGTAAAAAACCAAATGTTTCTAATTTAGTGTGTCATTTTAATCTTTGACATGCGGTGCTATAGAAGATATAATAGTAATTTTAAAAATATTTATCTTTGAAAATCATGAGAGGTACAAGAAAACATTAGTGAAAAATAGTAAAACCCTACCAAAAACTAAAAAAATATGTGAAAACATAGAAAAATAATACATCACGAATAAATTTTTCATGATTTTATATGCAATTTAAAAAAATCGTTGAATTATAATTTTATACATATAAGTTATGCTCATTTAAAGTTTGTAGAAAAGGGGTAAGTTAAAATAAGTATACCTCAAAATACATGAAGAATCTGGAAAGATAATTTGCATCACTGCATAGAGCTTGGAGTCACCTTTCTATTGACTACAAGAACATAAAAATATGATAAGAAACAAAAAAAGATGCACATGTTCTCGAAAAAGTGTTATTTTAATGCTCTAGATGAAGGAGGTCTTTTTCTAATGGTTAGGATAACTACTGGCAATTTGGCTAACCACTGGCAGTTTGGCCTTTTCTAATCACATGTATAGTTAATTGTTTAAATAGAAAACTTAAATCTTAGAGGTGAAGGTATGGTCACAACCCCTAGTCATTCATATGACCACTAGCTAAAGAAAAGAGCACTAAAGATTAGTGATCAAGGTGGTTTTAGCAATTTATAAGGTATTTTTCAACTAATTTGGAAAGAGATCTAGATCCATACATGCAATCTAATCCAAGGTATAAGAATAACTATAATGAATACTTGTATTGTTACTCAATATTTCTCAAATCCTCAAGGTTTGGAGACATTGTTGCCATTATTTCTTCATTTTGATAAATCTCCTTATTTCATGAAGCAAATTTTTCTTGCAAAATACAAAAGGATCTATTTGTAATCTACATCAGTCAATTTATGGTGTTAATTCACATGTTTAGTTTTTATTTGTTTCCCTACCCCACATTTCTATTGGCACAACATGATAAAAAATTGGAGGTGAAAATTTTGCGATGGGCATTAGAATACTTGATCCTCTTGTAGATGAACCCTAGATAAAATAAGCTTTGTTAAATAGAGGGATGTAGGGAGTGATGAGATTTATGGTAGTATATATGTCATGGTGCAAAAAGAATGCATGGTTTTTAATAAAAAACCACTAATTTTTCTTAAAGAAAATGTGGTTTTGGGGCTATACAGGTGTATTTTTTTACTAGTTTTTAATAGCAAACATGAGGTTTTAACAAGGGTATGAGTAGTTTTCATAGAGGTACATGCGATTTTGATAAAAGTATGTAGAATTTTTGACTATTTTTAATAGCAGATGTGAGGTTTTCACAGAAGTATGCATGGATTTAGCAATATATAGTGTGGCTTTGCAATAATAGCAATATACAGTGCAACTTTCAACAACACAAGGTAGTTTTTACTAGTTACAACTAGAGAACAAGAGGTTTAAACTAAAACCCATAGTTTTCACAAAATATAGTTAGTTTTCCAAAGAGCGGGGTGGTCTTTACCACTAAAACTTTTGATTTTGGAATGTAAGGCATTTTTACATTTCTTGAACTTTTTAAATCTAAAAAATTAAAATTAAAATTAAACATGCTTGTGAATATTGACAAGAAACATAATGCAAATATTAATGAAAATAAAGGCTTAAAACAAAATATTACTCTCTACATTGACCTCCAAAATTCCCAAAAAGTACATCGAAAATCCTACAAAAAGCACTCAAAAACACTTGCAAACAAAGATTAACATAGACAAAGCAACCCACTAGGCATCCTAGAGATGTCAACACTAGATATAGATTGAAACAAAAGATTTTAAATGAAACATTAAAACCTTAATCTATACCAAATGCAACCTCTGATAAAGCGAGAAATCAAAAACATGAAATCAAATAAATCAAAACAAGTTTACCAAATTCAATTTTTGTTGCACTATGAAGACAGATTTTCTCATGAATGAATGGATGATACTCGCACAAACAACATAATGTTATGTAAATTTTAGGATCCTTGAAAATGGCTATGGATGGTAGATTTGTAGGTTTGCAAGAAAGGTGATCAACGATGGAGATTTAATGAGAGATTGATAGTCTATATTGAGTTGGTTGAGTGGTTAAGAGATGGAGGGTGGACATAATAAAAGAATTTTTTTAATAATTTTTGGGAGATAGCTATAAGATGAGTGGTGTGGAATAAAAGAAGCATTTTAATTACTCTATTCATTTTTCAGTGGTTTTGTGGGAGATTTAATTAAATCATATGAAAAGGGGACTAGGACTAGGAAAATGGATTAGGACTTAGGAAAATTTAAGAATAATTAGTGGGAAAATTAGGATAAATTCCTGATAATATATTTATTTGATTTAGTGAAATAATCAAGACCTGGGGGTAAAATTATGTCTATAATTAGTAAGTCAAAGCTAAGGGCCAATAAGATGACAATACGCATGTCAACTAAGTTGTACAGTTTAGTGAAATGACCTAGGCAACCAATCAACAATGAAATAGAAGACTATGGTAGCAATGCACATAAAGATCATGAAACATATAGGCTAGATGTTTAGCAAAGAATTAGTGAAAAACCCTAACAAATCAAAGAGGCCAAATTTTTAATGATTTACCAAAAAAATTAGAACACTCGTATAAGTTATATTATCTCCATTCAAATATATCTTATGGTGTGTCATAACAAGTCATCATAAGCAAGTCAACAAGTGCAACTCCCTCCTATAATTTAGACATGTTATTACATTTCTAATGTGGGAGACCCAACTTTCGGAAGCCATAACTTTGATTGAGAAGTTAATTTAACTTTTTTTTAAATTATAGAACTTGAAATGGTCCACATCATGAATATCAAAGAACAATTTAAAAAATTGATTTAACTATTTTTTAAAATTATAGAACTTGAAATGGTCCACATCATGGATACCAAAGAACCTTTTGACGACCTAAAATCCAAAATATTTTGTATTCTTACCTTAAAAATTATAAAAACAAAAATATTTTTTAACGTCTTTTCTTAATATAAATATACAAAGTTATACCTCTACAAATACATTCCTCCAACAATTATCTCATTATCATTAATTATTTTAAAGGCCGGCTTTCTATGTAGAAGGGAGTTTAATATTCTCCCCTGGAGGTTATTTATTCCCTCACATCAATTAAAAAAAACCGGTCACATAAATCAAATATATCGTGGCTTGTTCTTCACTAATCCGTGTGGGATTAAATGTTTCTTGATAGCAATCACCATCACAAAATTGAAACAGCAATTATTATGACCCACCCCAAAAGCTAATTGACGTTAACCCGCCCGATGCTCCAAATTTGTTTGCCTAGTGATCTACAGCTTACAAAGATTTTAAATTTGATGGCCGTATGACCGTCTTAGCACTTTTCCGCTGGCGTTCAAGGAAGGAAGGAAGGAAGGAAGTAAGTGTTGTGCCGCATCGACGAGAATGTTCCAAGTTTGACTCGGCCATCGGTGTCGGTGCGGGTACCACACACTCATACTCCACTTAACCTTTTTAAATTTGATTAAAAAATCCTTTTAAAAGTATTTTTTTCTGTGGAAATGTGAAAAGGTGCGGAGAAACATCCGCTGAT
>VDFB02056351.1:45001590-45061897 GCA_007258455.2 Sequoia sempervirens
GGACTAGGAAAATGGATTAGGACTTAGGAAAATTTAAGAATAATTAGTGGGAAAATTAGGATAAATTCCTGATAATATATTTATTTGATTTAGTGAAATAATCAAGACCTGGGGGTAAAATTATGTCTATAATTAGTAAGTCAAAGCTAAGGGCCAATAAGATGACAATACGCATGTCAACTAAGTTGTACAGTTTAGTGAAATGACCTAGGCAACCAATCAACAATGAAATAGAAGACTATGGTAGCAATGCACATAAAGATCATGAAACATATAGGCTAGATGTTTAGCAAAGAATTAGTGAAAAACCCTAACAAATCAAAGAGGCCAAATTTTTAATGATTTACCAAAAAAATTAGAACACTCGTATAAGTTATATTATCTCCATTCAAATATATCTTATGGTGTGTCATAACAAGTCATCATAAGCAAGTCAACAAGTGCAACTCCCTCCTATAATTTAGACATGTTATTACATTTCTAATGTGGGAGACCCAACTTTCGGAAGCCATAACTTTGATTGAGAAGTTAATTTAACTTTTTTTTAAATTATAGAACTTGAAATGGTCCACATCATGAATATCAAAGAACAATTTAAAAAATTGATTTAACTATTTTTTAAAATTATAGAACTTGAAATGGTCCACATCATGGATACCAAAGAACCTTTTGACGACCTAAAATCCAAAATATTTTGTATTCTTACCTTAAAAATTATAAAAACAAAAATATTTTTTAACGTCTTTTCTTAATATAAATATACAAAGTTATACCTCTACAAATACATTCCTCCAACAATTATCTCATTATCATTAATTATTTTAAAGGCCGGCTTTCTATGTAGAAGGGAGTTTAATATTCTCCCCTGGAGGTTATTTATTCCCTCACATCAATTAAAAAAAACCGGTCACATAAATCAAATACATCGTGGCTTGTTCTTCACTAATCCGTGTGGGATTAAATGTTTCTTGATAGCAATCACCATCACAAAATTGAAACAGCAATTATTATGACCCACCCCAAAAGCTAATTGACGTTAACCCGCCCGATGCTCCAAATTTGTTTGCCTAGTGATCTACAGCTTACAAAGATTTTAAATTTGATGGCCGTATGACCGTCTTAGCACTTTTCCGCTGGCGTTCAAGGAAGGAAGGAAGGAAGGAAGGAAGTGTTGTGCCGCATCGACGAGAATGTTCCAAGTTTGACTCGGCCATCGGTGTCGGTGCGGGTACCACACACTCATACTCCACTTAACCTTTTTAAATTTGATTAAAAAATCCTTTTAAAAGTATTTTTTTCTGTGGAAATGTGAAAAGGTGCGGAGAAACATCCGCTGATTGCGGACTTTTACTCAATGAATTGTTTGCCGTGCATGACACGCCTTTTGGATGTGATCGTTTTCCCGCTTAACCTCTAAACAAATATAAATCTCTTAACCTTTTCAACGAATGACAAGTAACTAGTACATCGATTGTCTGTCCACTGCAAACCCTTATTATTCATTATTTTCTTGATGTGGATTTATGTATATTGTAGCGTTTAGGCCACACGATCCAGCTCGTCTTGCATATGTATGCGTAGCTCATTGTTTTTAACTGACGACTGCTTATCCGTTTATGGTGTAAAAATACAGCTGTTTTTACACTTCCCGCATCCATTACTTGGACTTCTCATATTTAACCATCTTTTATATGCACTAAAAAGTAGAGAACTTACGGGTTGATCCCGTAGTGCAATGGTTAAGTTGCAAGGTAGTAGTTGGGCTGCCTAAGGTTCGAACCTCACAGGGGGTTTGTGGGAATACTTGACAGGTATTGTTGTGGGGTCAACGAAGGAGAAGCTTAGGCATAGAGAGATCGCGAGGAGGTTGCAAGAGGGTCGATGACAAGGCAGCAGAGGGAGGGTAGAGGGTCGGGTGGCAGAATCAGCAGGTACTCAAAGGCACCCGATAGATGGCGGGAGGAGTAATGATGGCGGAGTAGCAGATGGAGGGCGTACGAAGGCCGAAGGTGCCAAGGTGGAAGGAGGGAGGAGAGGAGGAGAAATGGAGATATCGAGGATGAGGTCCCCTGAATGTGGCCTCACTGGTTCATAGCTCCAGTCAAAAGTGGCCCCTTAGCAGTGATTTACCGAACAAAAAAAAAAAAGTAGAGAATTTACATAGATTAGGCGTTTAATCTATGATAAAAAAAATTGAGTGCATACGAAAGATGACAGTTAAATATAGGAAATGCAAGATAGTTGGAGAATTTATCATAGATTAAGCAATTAATCTATGATAAGTTTTTTTTAAAAAAAATTACATGGTCCGTATATACGAAAGATGATGGTTAAATATATTGGTATAAATAGGTGTTCTATCTAATTAGTTCACTAGTGGTTCCTATTTACATGTTAAGTTTATTTAGGTCTTAAAGAATCTTTATAGAAGTCTTAAATGTCATGTGATCTTATTTTATTTTATCATGGCATTTAATATTTGTGTCCTAAATCATTTAATAATGTTGAGGTTGTTGTCTCATTGTACAAAATTATGACACAACATGATCTTGTTTAATTCTATTCACAACCTTGTTTATATAAGCAAGGCATCATATGTACATTTACATATTCGATCAAGCAAATCTTGTATCTTTAATCATAGCAAAATATTTTTGATTATTTTTCTCTTGTGAAAGATATTTTGGTTTAGCAATTGATCTTGAGGTGTTGGGAGTTCACATTCAACTCTTACATGTTATTAGAGCTTCAGTGTTGCAGACTCTTTATATTTGAGGGACATATTTTGGTTTGAAGAATTTGTTGGGTGCAATTTGGGATTTAAAAGACCTGGCGGTTGAATCCAAGATGTCAAAAAAGTCAAAATTGACTTTTGTTTCATTAAAATCTGACATATATGGTCAGATCTACAAGGGTTTCAAATTGGATGAAGGTTACCAAATCTTGGAAGTAGCTAAATATTTAGAGCACTTTAGGCCAAAACTGACCTTGCCATTATGTCTCGAAGGCCCAAAAACTTAAATATTTGATGAAGAAGAAGTCTCACTCTTCCAAATTCATTTTCAAAACTACCAAATCTAGATTACAAAGACTTCATGATGATTAAATACAAAATCAACAATTACTTGTGTTGATTTTGAACCGATTTACAATTGCACCCAATTCAGTCAATTGAAAATAAATCAATAATTTTATTTAGATTTCATGAAAGAAAACAATACAATTACAATTTCCAGACGTTGTCTTCTTGTCATCCTCTGTATTCTCCTGGAAATTTCTTTTGTTGCCGCCTTGCTTTGTATTAAGAATCATAGCCTATAGGTACACACTCATTGTTTGACGGCTACGTTTCCCTTAACTCCACCTTCGAGTGACCATTCTTTACCTCATGCCACTTCCCATCTACTAACCTGCTGCAAGCTTTTCTTTTAATTTTGTCATGCTCTCTATCTTCTCCCCACTATCTTCTCACATTCCACACCATCTGTAACTTCCTCTTCCATCGTCTCAACTTCTACCCATTTCACTCAACAATCTATTTGGCCATTTCATCTTTTATTGGCCATTTAATCTTTATAACTAGTAGCAAACTCCACATTTCTTGTGGTCGATTGTTTTTAATCTGCGCATTCTTTTTGTTTCCATACATCTTCATGTAGCACTACCCCCTTTCTCATTATTTCTAAATTTTTTTAAAATTTCCTTTCTTCTCTTAATGTTGCGCACCCAATCTGTAGCCCATATTCCCCCCTCAATTCCCTCTTGCGTGGATGTGCTACTTTCTCTTTTCTTTCTTTAAAAGGCCATAAAGAATGGCACACACTCTTCATGCCCAACGAATCGTCATTTACTCAAATCTGTTGTTTTAAAATGAGGTTCGATTCCCTTGTCTATGTGTAGCCTCCTCTCACTGCCTTAAATCTATTTATAACGCATTCTATATTAAATCTTTTCTCAAGCATGATAGCATCTTCCATTTGTACATCCTTTCTCCGATTTGTCTTCATCCATCGTGTCCCTTCTCTTCTCTATACACCGTGTACTCAATTCATTTCTGATCGACCCCCTTTCACAGGTATTTGTGGTGGCTATTAATTTTTATGCATACCAAATTTACTAAATGCCTCCTTACCATTTTCAGTCTACATTATGGTGCTAAATACAACCTCTCCTTGGTTGCACAAGGATGTAGCTTCTCCTCACCAAGCTACTGCCCCTACGCAGAGCCAAAGCCCTTCCATCAACGCACACCCCCACATAGATCTACCAACAATAATTAATATCATAGCTAATCTGATTTCAACACATAACCCTTGCTCTTCCTGGTGACCTTTGGTATATTGGCATCTTCCTCGAAATGATGCGCCACTCCTATGTTGGCCTTTGGTCTCTCGTCATGTTTTGTTAGTGGGCATGGGAATATCAAATGTACTAAACAATGGACCCCCCCTTATTTCACATAGTGGTTACATTAAAAACGTCAGAAATAATCATGACCGCCACACAAAAACATGACAATCATATTGATATATCAGCACACATATTATAAGCACAATTCACAAAACACTCAACTCTCCAAAATCATTAGCAATTTGACTCTGAAACTTTGTCCAACAAATCTAGAATAGAGTTGAAATTTTTTCTGGTAGAAAGTCTTTCATGAAACCTTATCAAACAATGTTTTTGGTGATGCAAGATTGCGAATACACCTGGGATGCTCCTACATCAAACACATCGAGTAAGAAGTTTGTGAGCATGGGTTCACAAAGGTGGAGTTAGGTGATAGAACCACCTTTCAAGACTACGACAATCTCCAACAAACTCCATCGTTGACAGTTTGACCTCCTCTATCTAATAGCCTAACCTCCTCCACCAAATTCTTCCTCTTCTCTCCATGCCCTCCTTTGGCATGTCTCCAGAGCACCTAACTCTTACAACCTCCATGTTGCAATCATACCTCAATCCTCACGAAGATTCCACTTTGTTTGTTGTAATCTTCCATTACCACAATACTTTCTCTATGCTTTCTGTTCTCAATCATTTGGGACTCTGCTCACCTGCAACGATACTCTTGAGCTCCACTCGTGCTTCCACTAACCACATTTTTTTGTCCCAAGCTACCTCACGTTCGGCGATATGCTTGTGCCCCAAAACCTCTGCTCACTTCCCTATCCACCTGTAGGTCCTAGTACCAACTGCCTCTCTCTCGATGCTCTATCCACACACTTAGAACCTCTGACTCTGATACCACTTTATGAAGAAGAAGCCTCACTCTTCCAAAATCGTTTTTAAAACTACCAAAATCTAGAATACAAAGACTTCATGGCGATTAAATACAAAATCAACAACTACTCAAGTGTTGAGTGTTGATTTTGAACCAATTTACAATTGCACCCAATTCATTTAACGAAAAATAAATCAATAATTTTATTCAGATTTCATGAAAGAAAACAATACAATTACAATTTCCAAACAACGTCTTCTTTTCATCCTTTGTATTCTCCTGGCAAAAAAAAAATTTCCTCCTTGCTTTGTATTAAGAATCATAACCTGCAAGTACACACTCACTATCTGACGACTATGTTTCCCTTAACTCCACCTTCAGGTGACCACTCTTTACCTCATGCCACTTCCCATCTACTAACATGATGCTCTTTTCTTTTAATTTTGTCCTGCTCTCTATCTTCTCCCCACTGTCTTCTCACATTCCACACCATCTACAGCTTCCTCTTCCATCGTCTCAACTTCTACCCATTTCACTCTACAATCTATTTGGCCATTTAATCTTTATAACTGGTAGCAAACTACACATTGCTCGTGGTTGATTTTTTTTTAATCTGCAAATTCTTTTTGTTTCCATACATCTTCTTGTAGCACTGCCTCCTTTCTCATTATTTCTATCTACATTTTTTTAAAATTTCCTTTCTTCTCTTAACGTTGTGCACCCAATCTGTAGCCTATATTCCCCCCTCAATTCCCTCTTGTGTGGATGTGCTACTTTCTCTTTTTTTTTCTCTTTAAAAGGCCATAAAGAATGGCACACACTCTTCATGCCCAGCGAATCGTCTTTTACTCAAATCTGGTGTTTCAAAATCTGGTGTTTCGGTGGTGGTTTTGTGCTGTTCCTGGTCCCATAGGCTGCTGTGGCCTCGTGGACGTTATTAAAATATTTCATTTCATTTCATTTCAAAATGAGGTTTGATTCCCTTGTATATGTGTAGCCTCCTCTCACTGCCTTGAATCTATTTATAACGCATTCTATATTAAATATTTTCTCGGGCATGATAGCATCTTCCATCTGTACGTCCTTCCTCTGATTTGTCTTCATCCATCGCATCCCTGATCTTCTTTATCCACCGTGTACTCAATCATTTCTGATCGGCCCCCTTTCACAGGTATTTATGGTGGCTATTAATTTTTATGCATACCAACTTTACTAAATGCCTCCTTACCAGTTTCAGTCTACATTTTGGTGTTGAATACAACCTCTCCTTGGTTGCGCAGGGATGTAGCTTCTCCTCACCAAGCTACTGCCCCTATGCAAAGCCAAATCCCTTCAACCGACGCACACCCCCACATTGATCTACCAACAATAATTAATATCATAGCTAATCTGATTTCAATGTATAACCCTTGCTCTTCCTGGTGATCTTTGGTATATTGGCATCTTCCTCGAAATGATGCGCCACTCCTATGTTGGCCTTTGGTCTCTCGTCATGTTTTGTTAGTGAGCATGGGAATATCAAATGTACTAAACAATGGACCCCCCCTTATTTCACATAGTGGTAACATTAAAAACGTCAGAAATAATAATGATCGCCACACAAAAATTTGACAATCATATTGATATATCATCACACATATTATAAGCGCAAGTCACAAAACACACTACTCTCGAAAATCATTAGCAATTTAACTCCAAAACTTTGGCAAACAAATCCATAATAGAATTGAATGTTTTTCTAAACGAAAGTCTTTCATGAAACCTTACCGAACAATGTTTTTGGTGATGCAAGATTGCGAATACAGCCGGGGTGCTCCTGCATCAATATTTCATGTCAAATCGTCGAAATTGGACACTTTGTCTCAGGGGCATCAGAGGTTTATTTCCTTCAATCGAATTTTTTTGTACGGTCATACAGATCTGTACCTGGTTGTACCGTGCATTGGCATCGCTATTAGATCTATAGTCAATCAACATCTTTAGAGTATATTCTAGCATATTCTACGTACTTTCTGCTTCAATTTAACGTCATCAAAGGGTATGAAGGATCACATCGTTGGTCTTGTCTTTTGTTCAATACAATTTTTACAGTTTATATTAGTTAAAAAAAACCCAATTAAAATTGGTTGGTCGTAGTTTTGTTTAGTGTTTGTTCATGGCGGGTGTTTCTACAGCCAACACTTAGTGTGAGGGGCTTATGCCCTAAGTGGCACAGCTCTGCCCGCCACCCCTAGTCCACTTAGTCCCAGTAACGTCGGTACCACTAGGCGACAATATTTTATTTTTTAAAAACTACAAGCCAGTGTTTGCATGGGCACCCAAGGGCCTATGGTCCAATGGCCCAAATTTGGCCTCCTAATGTCCAAATTGTGAAACTTCTTTCAAATGGACATAACTTTTTGCCACAATATCATATTTTTGAAAATGAGACATCATCAGAAAGTTGGCTATATGTACTTTGTAGTGGTGAAGGTTATTTTTCTAGATTATATTGTTTGGTACCTATATTTATTGTTTGAAGTCATTTAAATTTTTGGTTTCCAAGCTCATAAATTTTTTCCACGATCTTCGATGTTTGTGATTCTTACGACATTAGAAAGTTAATAAGGATCTCTATCATGCCATCCATGCACTTTTTCCATATTCAACTCCAAGTATATCTTTTATTCAGATTTGTGTGTATTCACATTTTGGTTGATCACTTGGACATCTTATCACTTAGGGTGTATTTTTCCTTGCATGGGGTTTTGTCCTTCTCATTCTTTATAGAGAGTATTATTATATATTTTATCTCTTTTGGGGAGGATTTTTATCCCACTAGGTTTTCTCCTTTTCTTCATTTGTGAGAGATTGCATCTGTACATGGGTACCTAACATAACCTTGTAGTTGGGACCCATCTTTGCATCATTTGCATAATAATCTACTCCCTAAGTTGCACTTAAGGGGGGTTTTGGTGTAAGTGTTTTACCTAACTATTTTACTAGTGGGTCCTATTTACATGTTAAGTTTACTTAAGTCCTAGATAATCTTTTTAGAAGTCTTAGGTGTCATGTGATCTTATCTTATCTTATCATGGAATTTAATACTTGTATCCTAAGTCATTTAATAATGTTGAGGTAGTTGTCCCATTGTATAGGATTAAGATGCATGGCATGATCTTGTCTAATCCTATCTCACAACCTTGTCTATATAAGCAAGGCATCACATGTACATTTACATATTCAATCAAGAAAATCTTGCATCCTTAATCATAGCAAGATATTCTTGTCATTTCTCTCTTGTAAAAGATATTTTGGAATTGGTAGTTGATCGTGGGGTGTTGGGAGTTCACATTCAACTCCTACAAAATATGGAAAATACAAGTTAATGAAGAACTTATCATATATTAAGTATTTAATATGACAAGTCTTCTATAAAATTGTTTGCATGATTTGTACTTATGAAAGATGAAAGTTAAATATAGAAAATGTAATTTAATGAAGAACTTATCATAGATTAAACGCGCCAAGAAAATACAAATAAAGAAAATATAAATCAAAATATTTATTAATAATGAAGGTATTACAATTAATCTCTCTTTGTAACTCATCTTTTGAATATAAGAAAATTAGCTTTGTTATTGGTGATGAATGTTTTGGAGAGGTGGGTTTGATTCCATTTGGAATTTTTATGTTATTTATGGATCAATTGTAAGGTGAATTTAACATTTGTAAAAAAAAAGTTAGGTTTAGATAAATTTGCATAGAGTATACATTTAAAAAATGATGTTAGAGTAAAGCTTTTGATTGAGCAATTACATTTTTAGAAATATTCAAATACAATTTTTTTATTAAGAGTTTCTTTCTTAAAATTGTAGGTATGTCGGTGTAAATGCATAACCAAATGAATTTGGATAAATTACAAAAATAATGTTTTGTAGATTCTTGCTTGTGGCATGCAAAATATTTTAGAGGAGTTATATTGATCCATAAGGATTTCAAAAATAAAACTTGAACAATAAGGTGGATTAAAGAATCATACAAGAAAAGAAACAAGTTGATATAAAATAGGAACCTTGAAAAAAACATGAAGATTTCCACAACTTTGGGTCAATTTCTTGTTTACTAAGACAAATCTATGTGTATAAAATAACCAAGTTGACTATTGAAAACTTAAAAATGAAATAAAATTTTGTAATTTCCACTTCTGCTTCTAAGAGACTCTTGATGGACCTTGGAACATGACAACACCACAAACAAGTATATATAGAGGTGGAAAGTATCCATTTTGGCATAGGAAAAAATATTTGAGTATTGTAACTAAGAGAAATTGAAAAACTTATTTGTTCTTGGTTTGTTGAGGGTACATAAAGTAGTAGGGAACAACCATTATTGTATCCACTTGTATTTATTATTTCATCAATAATGCCAAAGTTATATAAGTGTTTGACTCTACTAAATTTATATTTTCCCTAAAGGGTTTCTAGGGTAAATTCTTGTGTTATTTATATTTATTCATTTATTTTCTAGCATGTTTATTTTTTATTGTCTATAATATTTATGCCTCTATAAAATATTGTTGGTTTTTGGAGAAAGTAGAATAGTAAAAATAATTTTGTGATTTATAAATTCTATTAAGTTGAGAATTTTCCAATGGCTTTATCTTTGTGGATTATGAAAGTGTATGTTTGTATGATAGTTATAAGAGCACAAAAAGCCTAAATGGAGGGATTGAATGGATAAGGGACCACATTAGAAAGTCAAATGAAAAGAGTTAAAGAAAATCAACAATGGTTGGGCCAAGAACAAGAGCACATATTAGAGCAACAAATGAAGATGAAACAAGAACAATTTTTCATGGATTGGAAAAATCCCTTATCAAGAAATTTGACAGAAGCAAAAGAGGAGGTGTGAAAGAAATGATTTCTTGAAAGAATCATTTGAAATCGAAAAATAAAAAGAATATCTATTTAAACTAGAGATTAAGATAAAAACTAAATTTTTGATGAATAATATTAGATTTACGAATTAAACAATTAAAAATATATGTTAATATACATAAAATTAATGAAATATAAAAAAATTATTTTACATATTTCAAAATAAAATATTATAATGTAAAAATTATAAAATTAATTAATTAAAAAAAAAACCTTATAATTATAAAAAAAATTAAAAAGATATATATCTCATTTAAAAAAACAAATCAAAAGATTGAATGTAAAAGTAGAAATATGCTCCAATAAATATAGTGCCTTTATAAATCGAACCAAATTCCCCCTCCCAAGCTTTGTGCTAAAATTGTTTGATTCGCAGAATGAGAAGCATAAAGGTAACATTATAGTTAACTAGTTCACAGAAAATTCCCTCATCCTCATTCGCGTATATTTTCGCAAAGATACCAAACATTAAAAGCAAACATATCATACCTTTAAAAAAAATGCTTTGCAAAAGCGATTTTTTACTTTAGACCATCTCTAAAGTCAAGCATTTCCAAGTAATAATTAAATTATGAAAGATGCTCTCGCTCTAAAAATTGAGCCCCTTTTAGGCAGTTAATATTAGTACTAATTGTGTGTCTTTGGATAGATGAGAAATCGAGTGTTTAAGAATTTTGGTATGTTAAATATAGAGTTTTTAAGCTGAAAGAAGATCTATAAATTTATTTCAGTATCATAAATTGGTAAATAATTATATAATGGATTGTAATGATTTATGGTACAAGTTGTAGTGATTTTTGGATGTTGTGGTTTAGTATGGAGGTTTATCTAAGTTTAATATTGGTATAGTTACAACCATAAGTCATTTGAAGGAGAACACACAATTGCAAGTTTGTCTAAATAGTTATTAGAGTGTGTATGGTAGTGCAGGTGCACATATAGTGGTATTAGAGTACATGCAATGATGGCTAGGAGTACGGAGATAGTTTATGGGTTCCTTAGAGGTACCACAAGCAACTATGAGCAATCAAGTATTTCTTTATATTACTGCAATTCATGGTAGGTGTTTAATTGTAGTCCAAAAAGACAAGGACATGGTTTAGTTATAGATGGTCAATAATTTTAACGAAGTGTGAGTATTAGTGACTAATAATTTGTGGTAATTATTCACATGGAGAAGTTGTGTTTAGTATAATGTATGCTAACATCATAGTACGGTCATGTTTTAGTTGTTTGACTATTGATATTCTATGTTGTAGTTGGAAAGTTAGATGGTTAGAATTTCATGAGAATTATATGTAATTATTTGTAGAGATGGAATAGGTTAATGACAATTTATGCTAGTTAGTGTGTTGTTGACTCTCAATGTGTGGAAGATAGTTGTGAGGTTGTACATTATTATCTATAGATTGAGATGCTCTGTGAAAAAGACTAATTGTATTAGATACTTTATTTTTTGAAAAATATAATTATGATTGTCCTTTTGCTAGTGAGTTTTTTCCTATAAGGGTTTTCCATGTAAATCTTGTGTCTAAGTGTGTATATTTGATTTGTGTACTATTTTATGTGCCTTCTTTAATGTTGCTAATTGAATTGATGTAACAATCATAATTATATTTTTATTGCATAATTTTAAGGTGTTCCAATATCCCCGCCTATCAATCAATTGTAATAGTGAGTAATTTCTCAATGTTTGGTATTAGGGCATGATTTTTCAAGTAAAGTCATGTCATCTAGTGTCATAGCCATATGTGTTATGTGGTGAAATGATGAGGGAGGGAGAGACTACCTTCCAAACAGATCACAAAACCTCACAAGACTCAACGAGAAAAGATTGCAAATACATAATAGGAACCGAAATAGGAAGATAAAATCTACAACTTATATTATCTTCAAACATGCAAAAGATTACAAATATTTGAAGCACATGGGCTCCTCTTCTATCCTACATGCGACACATGCAACAAAGATGTCTTCAACAATCTGGTTCCATTCCCAACAGCATTTTGGCATGCAAAAACTTCCCTTGCTGCATACTTAGCTATGCCTTACTCTGTTTAGTACTCTCTTTGCACTTGCAGACTAAACGCCTTTTCCTTACCCTTGATCCTTCTTCTCTTAGTTGTCTTCTTGCCGACCCCAATTCTTCAACAATACCTAATTGTCTTCCTTCACCAACCAACAATCTCTCCTTCGAGATCCCCTCTCTACATCCTCTACCTCAAGCCACACACCACTATCCAGCTCATCATTAAGATATCTCATAGAGTTTACCCGATATTCCCATATCTTGCATCGAGCCCAGCAATTAATTCATCTGTTACAGAGAAATTTCCTTCATTCTCTTCCTGTCAAACCCTAAGATTGGATATGCATTTAATGCTCTCTTCTGATCCTTCGATCTGATTTTGATCTTGATTACCTCGCAATCTGTTTCGCCGCCTAGAAGATAAAATCCTCATTTACATTGGTCGTTGGTGCGGTTGGACCAATTAATTTCTTCCTCTATGTCGGTTTGCAGTCCCAAACCCTCGTTCACACCATCGAAGTTGTTTCAAATCTCTACTTTTGAATTCTAGTCGTTGATCTTCTCCTTTCACACCTTGATCCTACAATCCTCGCTCACTATTGTCTTTAAATCTAGACTGTTCTAGTAGCTTTAGTTAGACTATCACCATTGATCCTCATCTTATGCCAATCGCTTATCGCCATTAGATCTTTGCCGCTTGATCTTTATCGTCGATCTTCTTTAGCTTAACGTCCATCGTTATGTCGGAAGGACTGACAACCTTCTCCTAGCAACATCACCCTTTCTCCTCGATGAAGATTTATATAAGCCTTTACTACCCGCGGGCCCACCATTCCAGCTCACTGCCTTGCAATTCACAAGGATGTGAATTGCACAATTACCCAAACAATAATCGCCATCTGCTTTTACACATCACCATCTGTCCTTGTCCACCTATTGGGTCCCACATTCGACATCACACACCCCATCGCTCTATTGCTAAGTCACCAAAAACTTGAACCTTAGAACCTCTTGTCGGAGGTTGCAAAGTTTTGAAAACCTACGACATGCCGACAATGAAGAGATTGCCAAGCCGAAAGGTTTCAAAACTCCAAAACCCCGCGACAAGGGTTGAGAAAACTTGAATTCTCACGACATAGGTTAGGAAAACTTGAAACCCTATGACTTATCACAACCTTGGCCCTTATTAAAATCAAACAAAGAAAAATAAAATATTTTTGGTGACACAGGATTGTCAGTACGCCATGGATGCTCCTGCATCAGACACCCAAGGCAAGAAAATTTTGGTCTCACAAAATAGAGTTGAGTGGTAGTACCACCCTTTCGAATCGCAAGCAACCCTCAACAAACTCCATCACTAAAATTAGTACCTCTAAATTATTCTTCTTTCTCCTCTTCCAACACTTAGCTGGAACAAACTTCCTTCTTTGACAACTTTTCTCTTCATTAAGCCTCCTGAATAATCTCTGAATAATCATTTCCACCATCAACCATCCTCTGAATAATCTCTCTTCTCCTCTCCTCTTTCGTGGGTTTTGACCCACCACAAGCTGACCATCCCCGCCAAATATCTCCTGCAACTTCCTCCATAGACTTTACCTTTATGCCCTTTTCTATCACATCTTCTTCACTGCTACATGCTACTATCCCTGTTGTTGTATTGAACAACTTCTCTATCTCTGCACTCAACCTCCTGAATGTGGAACCAATTCCACCACTGACTACCACCTCCTCCTAGTGTAATTCGCATCATCCTCCAGTCCTGTAGGATTCAACCCACCATATTCTGACCACCTCCACCAAGAAGAATCTTCATGTTCTTCTGCAATACTTTCATCCAAATCTGCACCAACAAAACCTATTTGCATCTCCTCTGCATTCACCAACTCATCCATCTTGACATGAAAATAATTATTCTTGAATTCAATGAAATTTGAATTTACCTTTTTATCACCGACTGCAATTTCAACTTCATTATTTTCCTTCATGCCTTTGATAAGGCATGCAACAATATCCCTACCTTGTCCAATAACCATTGCATCATACCCATCTACACAAAAACCAATTTCATCTTCATCACAAAATTTAAAAACATTATGCATTACCTCCTCTTCTGGTAACACTACGCCCTTTTGTTCATCATCACCCTTGGTTTCAACATTGTGTTCCCTTTTCCCCATGCCTTCTAAAAGACATTTTCCAGCTGCAATCACTTCCTCTTTTGCATTCACACCAACGTTAGCAGTATAAACAAGGGACTCACCCTTCACTCCCTTCAGCAAACTATCAGTCATACCAATCTCCTTATCACATAAGAAATCATCAACTAATGCCAAGGGAAGATCCCCAAACATCTCAACTTTCTTCCCTTCACCTCTTTTCTTATTTTCAGTTGTAGTACCTTCAACTACAAAAACACTCATTGTTGCAATATCTTCCTCTATATTACTCTTGTCATACTTAGACAAATCAGTTTCAACAAAACTTTCAACCTTCTCATACCTAGCCATCCCATTTACATCACTCACACGCAATCCAGAATCCTCTATGAATTCACAAGATGCAAGTTTTACCTTTTCTTTAACCACTACCACTTGGGTTTCTTCTTCTTCACGGACCTCTGTCTCTTTCCATTCTTTTGTGGCTGCTACCACCTTTGGATCTTCATCCTTTATGTCTTCCAACAAACATTCTTCAATTTCAAGTTAAGGCTCCTCATCCTTATACTCTTCCTCGGTGTCATATACAAGACACTCTACTGCAGCCTCTTTCCTTTCTTCAATCAGAACATAATTAGAATGATAAACATTACCTTTAGCTCTTGTCTTCTTTAGTTTCCATCCTCTTATCGTGAGCTCCAATTCATTTAATTGTTGTTGCAACTCCATCAATTCTTTTTCTCGAAATCTCTTTCTGATTTCCTCTATTCTAAGAATCCTTGGAACCCATCTAATGACAAAAGTCTTCTTTCCCTTTCTCTTTTCCATTTTTCAGGCCTCTCTAAGTCGTAACAACACAAATCTTTAACCCTTAGATTTCACAAATGTAAACTGCCTCTCGTTCAGCGATCTATTTACAAAACCCTCTTTTAATTTTCACCAATCTTATTGTAAATTGCCTCCAGTTCGGCAATTTTTTTACAAATCTTATACTCTTTCAGGTGTTATCCACACACTCTCTATGCTCTAATAAAGCTTTAAACCTCAGGGTTTGCATATATGAACTGCCTTGCATTCGACGATCTGCTCACAACTGCAAGAAATATCTCACTCGCACAACCATCCTCTACCTAACAAAGACTCTGGAAGATGTTTCCTCTACCCGCCTTCTCGCAGTGGAGGAACACTACACCTTCTACCCAGCTTTATCTCTACTAGAGGATAGGGTTACAGACCCTCTTTTATGCCTACAACAAACATGCTTTCCACAACTCTTCTCAGCTCATCACCTGTAGGTCTTCTGGCTTCAACCCACACTCACAAGTCCTACTGCAAACTGCCTCACGTTCGGCACTCTGTTACAGACTCGGGACAACCAGCTCTAATACCACTAATGAGGGAGGGATACTCTACCTTCCAACCGGATCACAAAACCTCACAAGACTCAATGAGAAAAGACTGCAAATACATAATAGGAACCGAACTAGGAAGATAAAATCTGCAACTTATATTATCTTCAAACATGCAAAAGATTACAAATATTTGAAGCGCATGGGCTCCTCTTCTATCCTACATGTGACACTTGCAACAAAGATGTCTTCAACAATCTGGTTTCATTCCCAATAGCATTTCGACATGTAAAAACTTCCCTTCCTACATACTCAACTATGTCTTACTCTGTTCAGCACTCTCTGCACTTGTAGACTAGACGCCTTTTCCTTACCCTCGATCCTTCTCTCGGTTGCCTTCTTGTTGACCCCAATTCTTTGACAATACCTAATTGTCTTCCTTCTTCACCAACCAGCAATCTCTCCTTCGAGATCCCCTCTCTACGTCCTCTACCTCGAGCCACACACCACTGTCCAGCTCATCATTAAGATATCTCATAGAGTTTACCCGATATTGCAATATCTTGCATTGAGCCACCAGCACTTAATTCATCTGTTACAAAGAAATTTCCTTCAATCTCTTCATGTCAAACCCTAAGATTGAATATGCATTTAATGCTCTCTTATGATCCTTCAATTTGATTTTGATCTCGATTACCTCACATTTTTTTCTGCCGCCTAGAAGATCAAATCCTCATTTACATTGGTCACTCGTGCGGTTGGACCAATTAATTTCTTCCTCTATGTCAATTTGCAGTCCCAAACCCTCGTTCACACCGTCAAAGTCGTTTCAAATCTCTGCTTTTGAATTTTGGCCGTCAATCTTCTCCTTTTGCGCCCTGATCCTACGATCCTTGCTCACTGATATGTCTTTAAATCTAGACCGTTCAAGTAGCTTCAGTTAGACTATCGCCATTGATCCTCATCTTATGCCAATCACTTATCGCCATTAGATCTTTGCCGCTTGATCTCCACCGTCGATCTTCTTTAGCTTAACGTCCACCGTTATGTCGACAACCTTCTCCCAACAACATCACCCTTTCTCCCCGATGAAGATTTACATAAGCCTTTACTACCCGCAGGCCCACCATTCCATCTCACTACCTCGCAATTCACAACAAGGATGTGAATTACACGATTACCCAAACGATAATCGCCATCTACTTTTACACATCACCATTTGTCCTTGTCCACCTATCGGGTCCCACATTCGGCATCACACCCCATCGCTCTGTCACTAAGTCGCCAAAAACCCGAATCTTAGAACCTCTTGTCGGAGGTTGCAAAGTTTTGAAAACCTGCAACACGCTGACAACGAAGAGATTGCCAAGCCGAAATGTTTCGAAACTCCAAAACCCCACAACAAGGGTTGGGAAAACTTTAATTCTCATGACATAGGTTAGGAAAACTTGAAACCCCGCGAGTTCTCACAACATTGGCCCTTATTAAAATCAAACAAAGAAAAATAAAATATTTTTGGTGACACAGGATTGCCAGTACGCCATGGATGCTCCTCCATCATGAAACCTTTGAGGGCTTGCAATTTTGAAACTATGGTGTAAATGTTTATTGTAATATGTACATAACTAATTTCAATAGAATGCTTTAACGAATCTTGTGAGAATATAGAGCACATGTGTTGTTGGATTCATGACAAGCAAGTCAAGGTATGAAATTTGAGAAATTGAATGGTCAAAACTTTGAGTTATGAAAGTTGAAGGTTGAAAAACCCTTAGTATAGAGAGATCAACGGGTAATGGTATATTCTTGAATGAAACCGACAAGTATGTCTAATGAGGAATGGGATAGATTGGATAAGAAAACAGTAATATTTATTGTCTTTCAAATTATATATTAATGAATGTATTCAAAGAGTCTTCAACATATTTATTGTGGAAAAAGATAAGAACTATGTATTAGTCTAAGCATCTTGTAAACTATTTTTTTCTTGAAAAGGAAGTTATATACCTTTGAGGATGAAAGAGGGAGACTATGTACCTGATAAAATCAATATCTTCAATCTAATTATAAGTTTGTTAATATCGATAGGATCCAAGCTAAAAGAAGAGGATAAGTGCATAATATTGTTTTATCTTTTACCTTATTCATGGGAGAATTTGTTTATGAAAACCAATGGTAACTACTCTTCATCCAATCTTGAGGACATTGTAGGAATCTTTTAAAGTGAAGAAATCAAAAGAGATTCCATGGATGATTCGTCTAGTGATGCCATGGTTGTAAGGGGTAGGTCAAAGGATATACGGAATCACAAGAAAGGTGGTGGAGATAATAAGTGCAAGAAGAAGAATAAGTATAAGTTCCCTAGTAAATCTAAAGTAAAGTGTTGAAGCTATGACATGAAAGGTCATATAAAGGAGTGCAAGTCCAAGAAGAAGGATGATTCCTCTAATAAATACACACACTTATGATTATGCTAGTGATTTTTTTGTAACTACTAGTATTATTGGTGATGATTATTTGTCTATTGAATAGAGTACATCATACCAAAATGATTGTTCATAAGGAGTGGTACTCTAATTACAAGGACTAGGCAAGGACATATTTTCTTGATGATATCAACTATTTTTTAGGTAGTTGGTGGAGGGCAAATGGAAGTGTCTTTCATGGATGGAAGAGTGAAGATAGTCTCTAATGTCTTGCATATTTTATGTATGGCAAGAATATCATTTATATTTCTAAGATGATTGAATTTGGAGTGCATGTTACATTTGATTGAAAGGGTTGTGGGTTGGCTAGATGTAATTTGGGCATTAGCTTTAGAAGGGAGTGTAGCATAAAACACTCTTTGGGCACTATCAAGTTGCATTATCTATTGAGTAAACCTCCTTAAGAGTGGGGTATAGGACTATTCCTCTTCCTATGGTGCTCTCTCTCTCTCTCTCTTCATTTATAGGCTCCTTGGTCTTCCTATTTAAACCTCGTTAAGAGACTTGTCCTATTCCAACACTTCACCTAGAAGAAATCTCCAACCTCCCTCAATTTTTCTAGCAATACCAAGTACATTTTCAATCTTCTCATACCTAACAAAATTCTACTGCAATACCATAATATCTAGGAGTCTCTCTCTAAGGCAATGATCATTGTACTCAATACTAGCAAATTATCTTTGAATCATAGCCAATACTCCCACTGCATCGTTAGTGACTAAGAACTTTGTATGACTTCACAATTTTGAATCTTCACATCAAAAGATCATATATCTCCAATTGGTAATCCAAAGTCCAGAAGAGCATAATAATACTCTTCTTCAATACTAAAAGACCACTTATTGAACCAACAAGTCCATATCATTGCCAAAGCTCCCACTAAGAGTGTTTTAGAGCTAAAACTCCACCTATGGATAGGATCTTCCCATTGAATCATGATCACCATCAACCTAGAATATAATGTCACAAGCAACTATGCACTTGTACAAAAGTTCACACAAGACCATAATCAAATCTGAAGCATCTCGTGATAACATAATTAATGTCTTCAAAACCAAAAGTCATCCCTTCCTTCTATCTACAAGGCCTACAAAAGACCTCAACCATCCATATCCTAACCTTTATGCTATTCAACATACTAATGCTCCATGATGACTAAAATCCAACAAATTAAAATCCACAAATCTATGGCATCCAAACAATCTACAATAAATAAATGAGATGCTAAAAATCCTAACTCACCTCTACCACTATCATGATGGATCTCCTTGCTACATACACGACATCACCAACACTACATAAATCCATTCTTGATTTCTTCATGCAACATGCAAGTACACAAGCAATGTACCCATAAGCACATACTGCACACATGTGGCCTCCACAAAGGTCACAAAAAAGCATGGCCAATACTCCCATTGAGACTTAAGTAAATTGTTAAACTCAAATCTCAAAGTAGTTCAACTTGGATCCATCAAAACATGTAGATTCAAACCTCCACTAGCAACAAAAAAACTAAGGCACCATGCAAATTCTTTCCATGACACAAATATTAGATCCAAAACACCAAAAAGCCTACAACTCCAAGGCAAGCGCGAGTCAAGGACCAAAGACTAATAAACAAACCTTTGTCCATGCTTGAAAGTATGCATGCAAATATAAATTTGTCTTCATCCAAACAACCTTTGAGAAGTTATAACTAAAATCTAAAAAGTAATCTTTCGTGGATCTACAAAACACAAATTTTGATTAAATGTAAAACTTGCCAAAATCATACATGCCAAAGGCATCAAGGCAAATAGGAATATGTTGACACATCTAAATCATACAAATATTAGGACCAACAATTCACTATCTAAATGATAGACTATCACAAATTTGTGTCTAGCATATCCAAACACTATGAATTTGCAACATGCAAGTACACACATCCAAGAAACCAACGGGTTGTTCAAGAGCTCCAAGTCACCAAATAGCCAACTCCAACAATGTAGGGATGAACTTCTAGGAAACTAACAACATGATCAAGTAAATCCTTTATTCCCAATTTTGAAGCTCGCCATAACTATCCCTAAAACAAGATCAATTGCAAGACGCACACACGCACGAAAGAAAAAATGTGACATTCGTCAATGAACATTGTTGCTACTATCCCTATGATACCAATGCAAGAACAATTAGAACCACACATTCGACTACATGCTACTTTAGGTTTCTTAAACAACCAAGTCAAGTCAAGCCAAGCTCGAAGCTCCACTCACAATGAACTAGTACGTTATAATCGAGTGGTATATGACTCCGTCCAAGCCTCTTATTTATAGGCAAGAGAGCAAAAGCAAAAGAAAACTCACTTGAAGCTTTCTTACCATCTTTGCCACCATTATTTCATACCCCAAACAAAATCAGTCTCTCCAATGCACAAATAATTGATGTTTAAGAATATCCATGGTAACCACTTCACTCTCTCTAACCAAATTGACTTGCAGCATGTATTTTAATCATTAAATTATTTGTACAACATTAAACATGTATTTTAATCATTAAATTATTTGTACAACATTAAACATAACAATTAATTCATACCCCAAACAAAATCAGTCTCTCCAATGCACAAATAATTGATGTTTAAGAATATCCATGGTAACCACTTCACTCTCTCTAACCAAATTGACTTGCAGCATGTATTTTAATCATTAAATTATTTGTACAACATTAAACATAACAATTAATTCCTCCAATAAACTTCATTTACCATATGTTACTAAACCATGACCCTCCAAATACAAATATTATCTAATTACAAAATATAAAATATTATATTTGTACAACATTAAACATACTTAAGAATTAATCCCTCCAATAAACTTCATTTACCATATGTTCACTCAACCATGACCCTCCAAATACAAATATTATCTAATTACAAAATATAAAATATTATTTCGAAATAGAAACACCTTTCCAATAAATAGCACCCAATCGCAAGACTGTGACTCTATTGAGAAAGAGTTGGAGTAAAAGAATTAAGGCAACAGATGAATGGCATACAGTTCAAAATGTTCAATAGAAAGGGGAAAACAAAAGTGAAAGATCATGGACCTACAAAAATTGTGAGAAGTTAATAGTTTGAATTGCTAGACAACAGAAAAAGAAAGTCCATTATATCTTGAACCACCTTACCCTACACAATTATTATTTAAGGAATTTTCTTCGTATCTGACTTGTGGACCAGGTAAATATGACGCGTCAAATTCAAAGATTTTGCCACATCAGCCATGAGCGAAGCTTTACCATTACCATCAATGGCAAAAATCATATTTAATCGAACCATTATTAGATAATCCATATATCTTGGAAGCAAGATGCATCTCAATTCTCAAAGAAACAATATAACAAACAACCAAAACGCCAGAGTGCTGCATATGCTATGTAAAAATTTAAAAGAGTACCTGCACAGTGATAAATTTGTTTACACATTCATCGTTCCTACCCGTCTTTGGTCCACCTGACCGTCCATGCCCTCAGCATCCAAAATATAAAAGAAATTCAGACCACTTATGATCAGGAACAATAAAATTAAAATAACATTAATATTTTAATGAATCAACATCTCATTCCTACATCATTTTTTTCACTGTGCTACATAAATTTAAGTTCCCAATTGAATTTTATTTCATTTCAACCACTGTAAGCGTAATACACTAATGAAATGTGTAACCAGTCTCTGCCTGGGATGGTACAATCGTATAATCTCAACACTCCAACATACAGATCTAATTTTATAATGGGGTACAAAAGGCGCAGCGACTGAATGAGATGGACTCGACTGTGACCAATCTCTTACACCCGATAACACTGACATGTACACGTGGTGATAAAAATGACAATACATTCATAGAAATATTGTAATAAGACAAATTGAAATGCCTGTTATCTGACAATAAATTTGTGCCCTCTGCAAAAGTCATATTTGAATGATGCCTCTTGACAAAATTACAGCCGATGATATCTTTCATTCTCATCACCTGTGCACCTGTGTAACGCACGGCCCAATTCTCCTCCACAGGACGTAGAAGAAAAGAATAAGCCCTTAATTGCTCTTCTATATAGTCCATCAAGAATAGTTTTGGTTCTACAAGACTGGCAGATTCCAGAGCAGAATAGGAAGGGCAACCACAGGGTAAAGAATGGGGTGGATTTTGAATAGACGCTGGTGGGCAGAATTTGTGGCAGTAGTATTACTACTGCCACCCAGAAAGGATGTCGAATTAACCGTGCCATTTGTTATATTTGTGCTATTGCTGCCAAACAAACAGAAAAAACTGTCGGAATAGAGATCACAAAGTCCTGGAAGAATGGATTTTACCAGCACATCTTAACTTTTCTTCAGCGTAAACTTACCAAAATAAACTAATATAGATCAGATTAAGCCATCTTAACAGTGGCCAAAATCACACCAAGTAATGACTACAAAAATCCTATCAAATATAAGACCGTCCTTTCATGATTCCAGTTCAAAGAGACTGAAGTTATGCATTGAACACATGGACATTCAGACAGTACCAAAAAAAGGACCCGTGAGTATGCAGATCACTGCCATGATGGTTGATTGCTCATTACCATCCTTGGGAAAGACATCCTGCAAGATGACAGGGACTTCAAAAGCCAACAAGGCAAAAACAAAAGAGGAAAAAGAATCTGTCAGAAAGCTGAGTGTCAAAAGTGAAAATGTAGAAGAAAGGATGGCACCTTCCAATTTGCAAGCAAAGTGGGAAAAAATCACTAAAAGTTACAATAGCACTTCAAGTTGGGTACAAACCCCTGTTAATATTTAGACTTCGAAAGGCAATGTGACTAGGGTAAGACTGTTCCTCAACAACTACGGATCCTTAAGTGCACTATAATCTAACTTAAAAATGACCCACCAAACGACATCAAAGCACAGTACAAATCTGAAAAGATAGTTTGCCCTTACTTTCTACTGGCATTATATCAGCTTAATTTTGAAGATAAGGGATCCATGAGAAAGCCTCTAACAGTATCTCACGAGAGTGGCCTTTTCTTTCAACCCAAAATAGACTAGCATTTTTTTGTTCCAAAGTACGATCTGTCCCAAATGCACAATCGATTGAAACCATTATTACAAAATTGCATGTCAGACTGCAGAATTTATGAACAGTTCCCGCAAACAGGCAGGGTTGCAGGTCTGACATTATACAACTCATCGGGCACTAAAAAGAGAATATCATGAATCCTATGCTGTGAACAGTAAAAGAAAATCAAATAAATAGTGGGGACAACTAGATATGAAGGCATTCCAGATCTAAGATTTTTCAAATATTTAATGAATCAACAAATGTCAGAAAACAATTTTCTCCACTACCGACCTCTGTCCTCGGAAAATTCATGGGCAGTATTCAATAAAATAGTTAAAAAAAAAAAAAAAAGATCGAGAGATGCATCTACGAGCAGTTAAAAAATATTAATCGAAAATATGCCTAGAATAAAACACAGAATGGAAAAAAGGCAAATCTAGAAACCTAAGACACACAATACGACATATACTCTCAGACGATAGCTCGAGACACGGGACTGTCAAATCGACTGCAACAGAGTATTAATGGCCTACAAACCAACATACTACAGAAACGCTGAGCCCCATATTCATTCAAGGATCTGAAGTGGTTAATTTATAGTAGTAATCATATTAATAAAGAAAAAATTTAAGGTTATGTATAATAGTTAGGTGTAATCATTATTACCTGCCGGGGAAATTACAAGAATCATGACCTGCAAAAGAAGAAAACAGAGTGCCCCATTAAGTTCGTTTTGCTAGACACAGGGAGCTTAAAACCTATGAAGAAAACCTCAATCTAAGGAATTGAAGAAATAAAAATCCCCAACTTACTGGGATCAGTAGGAGTAATCATGGCAACCCCGTTGAAAGAACAAGACCCAGTTTGCATGCCCGTCTTGTGATAATAGCTGTTGAAGGCATACGAGGCGTGTTCTGCAACGGTATTAGGCTCGTAGCAAGTCCCGCCGACCTGAATAGCCTGGCAATCTGCTCCGCCGCTCCCACAGGCCCAATCTAACGCCGCTTGAAGAGCCTTGGTATCTGTCCCTGCGATCGCCACGCAGAAGCTCTCGCCAGTGGTGCCGTTGGCCAGAATCGAAACCGCACCGGTAAGAGAGTAGACGGGCGTACTGTTGGCTGAGAAAAGGCCCCAATTTTTTTCGGATATCGCACCAGGTCTGAGGTCCTCATTGAAGAGCTCGTAGAGGTATGTGTTAACGGCTATGCCCGGGTGTTTGGGGGTACCCGTGTTATTGAGGACATGCACAACGACATTGCTATTGTAGGTTTCGGCATTTTCGATGGTGGCGTCGGTCTCGCTAGGGCCGCCCATGGAGGGCCATCCGGTTTCTGTCACCTCCACGGGAATGTCGGTGAAGTTCATGGCGGCCATGGAGAAATAAGCGGCGTCGATTAAGGAGTCGAAGACGTTGGTGTAATGAAGCAGCGTGTTGGAGTCGACAGCTTCTTTGTTGGCCGGGAGAGTGCGGAAGAGCGCGTAGTCGAGAGGGAAGATGCCGTTGGACTGCACATACACATAGTAAGGGTAGACATTGAGCGTGAGGTAGGAGTTGGAGTCGCGCAGGAAGGATAGCATGGGCTGCAGGACACGGTTCCAGGAGGAGTTGAAGACAGCGCTGGAGGGCGGGAATGGGTCCACGATTATGTCCGTCGCCTGGGGGCTCGTAACCTTCACCTGCCCATCCAGATTGGCTGCCACCAGTGCGGCGTGAAGGAACTTCATGGCCGGAACCAGGACGAGCGCAGCGTTGGGAAGCGCAGTGAGCACTTCGCTTCCCACGGCAATGGCGGTGATGTTGGTATTGGGCAAAAAGGCGGCCACGTTTTTATTGACCCAATTGGCCGCCGACGAGCTCGATTGGCCGATGCCCAAAAGCTGATTGTTAGGCACGCTCACCATGACTTGGATGCTGCTGTTGGCCATCGCCAGTAGCATCTGCCGGTCCGCGTCGAATAGCCGGACGTGGGTAATGTTCTGCCTCTTCAGCAGCGCCACCACGTCTGATGCCGACGGCATGTTCGACACATCCGTGCCGATGTTCACTCCTACGAATGCCCCTGCAACCAAAAATCCCATCAATCAGATATGCTCTATCAGGTCCCGAGTTCGACCCCTCTAAACAATAACATACCTCCAATACTGGTTCCAAAGGACAAAGAGAGCATCAGTAACATTAGCAGTGACCTGCTAATGCTGAGGCTCCCGCTGAGCCTCATCTCGGCCTTGCTCTTCGGATTGAACAGCATGAGAGCTCTACCTAATTACTTCTGGCTAGGCATCACTTAAATACACTCTCTTGTCAGGGCAAATTTCTTCCGGATCGAATAGGACAGTTACAGCAACTATGACAACGATTTACCTGGGCCGTGCGACATTTATAATGCGGGTTTCTAAACTTGGCTTTACCTTTCTTCTTCTATCGCTGTAATTACCTAATTGGTTGGTAATTAATTCTATATGAAACCAGAGCTACAACAAAATTAAATTATACTACTTAATACATCCACCAGAGGTGGGCTGCCCACTGTCGGTTCATACAGCCTTCACGCGGTTTTGGATTCGCACGCCGTAGGCTCGACCTCCAGTCCATTTTTAAAATTTCCAGTTGACGTTGCGGGTACTGTCGGATTGGGTTCAGTTTGAGAATCGTGCCCCCGTTTGACGACGCTCCTCGCGACACATTAACAACCGTACTCGTCGTCTGTGGCCTCCGTTTCACTCTCCCCATAACTTCGTACTGAATTGTTCCCATTTCAACAGCCCTGGTCCCACATTCATCATGGGGCTTTTGGTTCAAATTTCTCACCCTCTTAATTCTGTTTTTCAACAAGTTCAGATTCGCACCTCATCATTATATTGAATGAATGAATGAAAGATTTTAATGACGTCCACGAGACTAAACAGCCTATGGGACCGAGACACTCAACAACTTAGTTTGTCTCCAGACTCTTCTCCAGATCAGATCTCCTGCTATTAATTTTGACTAGGAGGCTAGCCGTCTGATTTATCTTATCCTCCTCAAATAACTGCTGCATATTGCCCACATCTGAAATACTTGAGTACTGATTTCGGATATTTTCGTACGCTGTGCATTCCATGACGAAGTGCCACTCCGTTTCCACCACTCCCTTATTACAAAATAAGCACGTTCTTTCTTCCCAAGTTTCCTTAGGAGTCTTCCACCTACCAGTCTCACATCTAAGATGGTGGGACCCCGTTCTCAATTGAGCAATTAATAGCCTCGCTTTCCCTTTAATAGTTGCACCTAAATATGGTTTTTCACCATGTTCCTTAGCTGGGTTAAACTCTTTGATGTAATATGCTTTTTTTCGTCCGATCTGATTTGACCACATGGCAGTCCTGAATTTTTCCTTCACATAGATTTTTATTTCACTGTTGGTGTCAGGACACTCATGTAATTTGATGTTCCACTTGTTCAGCCACTTGATGTTCTGTTTCATCCATGTTTTCTTTCTTCGGACTAGAATCTCCTCCATAACCGTTTTGGGCCACCGGTGGTTATCCATGTTTTCAACCTTTTTTAGATAACTTAACAACCGGGTTATCGCTGAAGCTTCCAAAGGAAAAGCTCCCGCCTCAGCTAGCAGGATTTCATAAGGAACAGTAGCTTTAACTTTGAGATTATTTGTTATTAGGTGTTTCTGGATTCTTTCTATCTGTCTCCAACTGCACTTTGATGTGTTGCTTCCCCACACTTCGCACCCATAAAGCACAACCGGCGTGACAAGTAAACCAAAAAGGGTTTTCTTGGTTTTCCAATCCCAAAGTTCAGCTTTTCTACACCTATTTTGGAGCAAATAATAGGCTTTCCAACCTCCCTGTATCCTTTTCGTTCTACAGGTTTCCCAACTGAGCTTATAATGGAAGTCAATCCCAAGATATTTGTATTCTTTCACTATATCAAGTGGGCTGCCTTCAAAAAGAAAGGTATGCTGTTTAATTTTTCTATTCAATGAGTAAATCATGATTTTGGTCTTGGATGTGTTCACTTGCATCCCAACTTCCTGACAAAAGTGTTCTAGGGCTTTTAGATGTTCTCTTAACCCATGAGCTGTTTTTGAGATTAGGATAAGATCGTCAGCATATAGAAGTAATTTTACTACATAACCTGCCAAATGGATACCATCCCCGCCTTCCTTGCTTAACCACGCTTCCAACTTATCAATGTATAGCCCAAAAAGCGTAGGGGATAGAGGGCAGCCCTGTTTAACTCCAATGTCACTGTCAAAACATTCTGACATACCTTCACTTGTTCTGATTTTAGCACTGACCTTCTCATACAGCCTATGAACAGCTGCTCTATATGCATTTGGAATGCCTAATTCTTCCATCCGAGACCATAATTTGTCTCTAGGCACTGTGTCGAAAGCTTTCTTAAAGTCTACAAAGCAACAATAAGCTTCCTCACCCTGGTTATCCCAAATTTTCTCAATCAAGTGTCTAAGGGTGATGCAGTGATCGATGGTAGAGTGCTTGGATCTGAAACCTGCCTGTCCCTTTGCTCTTTTGCCCTCATTTTCTGCCCATTTGCTGATCCTACGTTCAATCATGCTCCCAAATAGCTTGCCAAAGATAGAGTTGACCATAATTGTGCGATAGTTAGATGGGTTATTGATATCACCACTTTTAAATAAAGGGATGACCACACTGGTAGTCCACTCCATAGGAAAACCTTCCCGATTGACATTGTTGAAAATTCTTTTTATGTGAGGGGCAAGAATTTCAGTCCCCCATTTTAAAAATTCAGACTGTAGCCCATCTATGTCTTGTGCTTTGCCACTTGCTAAGTTCTTTATTCCTTGTTTAATATCATCCACATTGAATAATTCCGCTGGTGTGTTAATGACAGGAGGGTAGTCTTTCTCGTGGGCCCGCTCGTAAAGAAGTCTAGCATATTCTAACCATTGGGCATCTGTAATATTGTTTTCCACCACCTTTTTCTTTTGTTGCAATTCCCTCCAAAAGCCTTTAGGATTATGTTTCCCAAGAGTGATTAGTTCCTTCCTTCTTTCGTTTACATACTCTATTTTTTTGGACTGCACTAACTTTTCATATTTTTTCTTAAGCTCTTTGCCCCTACCTCTCTTCATTAGCGATCTCTTGGCTGCCTTACATTCTTCATCATACCACGGATTTGCCGGAAAAGTGTTTGCTGTCCCCATCTTGGGATGAGACCTTTTGCACGCATTTAATGCCTTGTGTATTATCGGGATCAGCAAATTATTGTGAAGGACATCAACCTTTTTTGCTGCTTTAGACTCCACATTATTTTCCAGATCATGGAAATGTTGCTTAAGAGCAGCATTGAATAATTCTCTATTTTCCTGATTTATGAGGATTTTCCCCTTAGGAAGGGCTTTTTTTTGCGTGTGCATAACCTGTTTGTTGTGTTGGCTGATTGGTGAAATGCGTAGTTTGACCCGAAGAGGTAAGTGATCAGATTTCATCCCGATAGGGCAGTCCTCAATATCAAATTCCAACAGTCTAGAACTAAAACTCTGGGAGCAAACCACGTAGTCCACCACACTCTGACCATTATACGTTTTGCAAGTAATACCTCCAGACCTCGGCCAATCCTTCATACCATTGCATATAACCATGCCAAATAGACTACAAAGCCCCAATAATTCTGTCCCAAATGCGTTGATAGTGCCATTACCATCCTGAGATGATCTTTCCCAATGGAGACCACCTCCTTCCTCTAACCACAAAGGATTGTTCTCCCCTTTGGTTTCATTGCTCAACTGAAGAGATTGGTTATTAGCTGTCCTTGCATTAAAGTCACCCATTAAAACCACATCTCCAAGTGTGCTAAAAATAGAGATATCTTTTTTTAGTGATGCATACGGGTCTTCGTTGTCTAAATTTCGTTTCTTATAAAACTTTGAATTTTTTGGAGCAAAGTAGCAAGCGGCTAGACTAAAAGTTACTCCATTTTCTGTTATTTGCAGCCATATGTACTGTTTATTTGTGTCTTCTTTTGCCAATTTAACAATTCCCTGCCACTTTTCATCTATTAGCACTGTAACCCCTCCATTGCCTTTGCCTATTTCGTTACCTTCATTCCAAACTGACACTTTTTTATACCCTTCGAAATCTGGTACTTTGCAGCCATCATGTTCATGTGTTTCTGTAAGAATGATAATATCCTTTCCTTCCGCTATGGGCCCCAATCCAGGTCCTCTTCTCCATGGATATCCTCTACAATTCCAACTTACAACTTGCATATATTCCTGTGGGGCCACTAATTCCTATTTCTTGTTTGAGAACCGATCACTAATATGAGCTTTCCCATTCTTCAACCAAGCCCATTTACCTTCATTTCTTGCTGTTTTCACTTTCTCCCATTCTTTCCTTTGTTCTTCTTGCTGCTCAAAGGTCAAATCTTCATCTAGATAAATATGTGTGCCTCTAAGTAGCCCTCTGTTTTTTAGAATCTTATTTTTGTCTTCAATATTTCTCAAGATGACTCTTACATGTCTATCTTTTCCTCCATCTACCTTTTTTCCGATTCTATTAGCTTGCTGAATATGTCCTGTCCACTTCAACTTATCGTTTAGGAAATTCCTTGTTAGAATGTCAGTTCTCTCCGTCTCTCCATAGTCTCTCAAACCTTTAATAATTATGTTTGCAGCCTTGCTTTGTTTATCTTTTTCTTCCCTTAGCTGCCTTTTAACTTGTTTTTCAATGATTCCTTTCTGCTCGTTTGATGAACTATTCACCACTTGTGACCATGATTTGGCTTCTTCTATCTGATCCCTTAACTGATTCTCTTTTGTCTCCAAGTCTGCTAATGCTGATTGAATCACCTTTAGTTCCCTTATGTTTTCTCCTCCCTCAATTACTGATTTATCGCTTTTTGTTGTTTTTAATTGGGCTAACTCTTGTTTTAGAGTGACCAATTCTTGCTGTCCCCTCTCCATGTTCACTTGCAGATTTGATATTTGTTCTTGCAGCATTTTATTGTCCTTTTCCAACCTGTAATTTGCCTCAGTGACTATTTTAAACCTGTTGTCTTCGTATATCCCCTTTGTTTCTAGAACATCGAGCCTACTTTTCATTCTCATGAGTTCTTCTACGTATAACCCTGATGACCATAATAAGGGTGAGGACGTAGGGCTGTAGAGTTCTTGAGATGCATTTTCAGCAACATTCTTGTTTGCAGTGAACTCTTTTGTATTGGCCATGCCCTCATTCAGCTTGTCCATGTTTGGCTTGAGGTTCCCTATGTCACCTATTAACTTCCCACTGCTTTTGTGCTCTGCTAGGATTGTTTGCTCTTCTTTCTGGGGTAACACACTAGATATGTCTGCCTTGTTGTTACCAGCTTTTGGTAGAATCAAAGTAAATTTTTTCTTTTGGTTTTGTTTCAGTTTCCGTTTTTGAGCCAACCTCCGCCTTAGAATCCCATTGTATTGTTTTGCATTTACAAAGATCAGCCTTTCTTCTGCATTTATAAGGTTCAGTATGCTTGACAAAGGCGATCTCGTTAGCAAAGGTGCCAACAGGTTCGCTAAACCCCCGTCTTGAAAAGTGGTCCACCCGTTCGACCGTTGAGGAGTGTGAGAGCTTGAAAATCTTAGACCCTCTTGACCTAGAAGATTCAAGAGGTCATTCAGTTGCACTTGAGACTTACTTGCCATTTTATTGTTACCCACAATGCATTCTAGTGTCCCCATTTGCTTTGATATTGAGTTTGTATTCGAGGTTTGTGGTCCTCCTGTCGCGACACTCAGACATGCCGTACCTAGGTTTTCCCCCATTTCCACTTATTTAACTGTCATGTGTTAAATATAGTATGTGTTTGCTGTGGGTTCCAGAATATGCGGGTATTGTGTTGAATATGGAATGTGTTTGCTGTGGGTTTTAGAATATGCCAGTATGCCAGAAAGGAGACAAACAAACTTATAGCTTATAAGAAAACAAATAAAAGTAGAGAAAGCGACTGGTAGACCTGTTTGATCGCACCCCACTTTTCCACTTTGTCCTTTCGGGGCCCAGCCTCTGCTTTGTTTTGTCTCTGCTTTGTCTTTTAGTCTACTTTTCCCGACAAAATCCCACCTCCCCGTGACTTTTAGTCTGGCACCGAGCCTGAAAAACAGTGCAATCTTCAAACCCCGTGCAGCCCTGGTGAATATTTGTAATCCCCTGTAGCTCTGGTGAACGCCAGCCCCACGGGCATCTGCTCCCTCCTATCACAACCTTTCACTATTTGATATTTAAATTTTCCGTCTAGACGGATATAAATGAAAATGCTACACGGAAATTATAGGTTGATATTTAAGTTAATTAATTAAATCTTATTAATAATTATATAATTATGTTGAAGGCATCCCTACGCTTAGTATTTGCGAGCCCTTTTCATATCCAACGGTGCAGATTGGTTGAGAGGCAATAGAATAAGATGAAACGCATTGCAGCGATTCATCATTTTTCTCAGTTGTTTTCTCCGCTCCTCCAAACTCTTCCTCATTAGTATTGACCTTTCGCTTCTTAACTTGTGTGAGATGGTTGAGCATTTATTGAGGTCGTGGGGTTTATTCTGGCTGATTGTTGAGTCGTGGGTCTCTAATGCACATGATAATGCATTGAATGCAAGATAGCGCCAGCTTTAAAGACTTAGTTGGGTGACATGGGGTGTGGTGGGCGTGATTAAATGCAAAATATCTCAATGTGGGAAGAAGTAGAATATCTCTACAAAATATCTGTCCCAAAAATTGGGGTAATGAATGTGCAGGTAGCTAGTGGTGGTAGGGTTACGTATGTCTTATTGCAAACTCTGCATAGTTTTCCTCATCGACATCCTTAACAGCACAACACAATTAGAGGTAAGTCGATTGCCCTATAATAGAATGCCCCAAACCCTAAATTAATTTCACATAATCAATCAATTCATATTTACATTTCCGCTAAAATCTTGTCAGATCATTTTGACTCTACACAGTTTCCTTCCTGCAAGCACTGCACAGTTTCCTCGCGACATCCTTGACAGAAAGAGACTCTTTTTTTTAGAATCTTTAGGAAAGTCAATTGCTTGCTTTCATTACATTACAACCGCTGCAAGTTATAGAATGTTGCAAAAAAATAGTAGAAGGGCTTGTATGAAGCTAAAAACTGACAGAAATGATTCTAGGAGGATGGATGTTCACATGGTCATATTTTTAAACTTGTTCAAATGAAATTTTGGTCTTCTTTTGTTTGTTTCAGTAATATCGAATAGGGCATGATTTTAACTGCTATGACATAGACAAGCAGGGCGCAATTTTAACTGCTACTAGTTCTCACTGTTGTGTTTAGGGTTTACACAAGTTTGTGTTGTAACTTGTTGTGCAGGTATGTTTTATTTAAGTTGATTTGGTATCTATTATTTCATATGTTGAAATTTTCATTCTAATCTCAGCCCGTATTTGGTCTATTTTTTCTCCTTATAAATTGTATTTGTACTAGAATCCATATAGTAGTCATGTATCCATATTTTTAGTGCTTAAATCTACTGCCATAACTGGCTCATTTAAAAGAATCCCTTTTTTGTATTTGTTTCTTTCATTTCCAACTTTCATTGCGTCAAAAGAACATTGTTTCCTTGGATCTTATCTACTACTGTCTAGTTGATTGACAATGCCCAAAAAGAAATGGGATGACATGAAATCTATGAACCTATAAATACAAACATATATAAACATGATAAATTAAGTCAACCTATTCCTTGCTATAATTTTTCCAAAGTGGATTTCACCAAGGCATCTTTTGTTGAATGCATGCATGTGGTTATGTAGCAATTCTTTTTTTTTTATGTATGTTTAATTTTCATTGCTCTAGCTTGAATTCCTATTAATTGAAGCATAGTTTCAATTTGTTTTTGCTACTCTTAAAGGTTAGAAATTGATATAATATAAATGAGAGAGCACTTTGAACATTAAGTTCTCTGTTGGTGAATTGTCTTAAGAATATCTTCAGTGATTACAGATCACAGGGCGAGTACAAATAAATGTCATTACTATTTGTTATAATTGATCAATTATAATTTATCATTTTGAATCAAATAATATCTATTTTAGGCTCTTATGATATATATACGATTTATCAAAATGAAGCAAATAATATCTTTTTTAGCCTCTTTGGTAATCTTTTGATCTTCCCACCATATATATAGTGGGAAAGTTCACAAGATGTACAAAGTATGTGCTTTAGAGAGCAACGTCAATAGCAACAATATTATATATCACAACTTCAAAGAACTTAAGTAATAAAGTCTGACCAAATTTTATAAAAGAAAACCAAATAAATTGCATATAACAAGACAGACAACTAGTTACTAACATAGGACCATGGTCATTGGTAGAAGAATCTTGAGTAGATTTACCTTAGCCTCCAAACAGTCAACAATTGCTTGAGTTTGGGAGATGAGACTCTGAATATGGTTAGACAACTAGAGCCCACCTTAGCAACACTTCCAGGTCCTTCAAAGGCAGAGATTTCACTTAAGCTTTGCATGCATATACAATTGAAGAAAGAACGGCTTTAATTCTATAATATATCCCAGATTCTTTAACCTCCATGGCCTTCTCTTTAAAAGCCTGGATTTTCTTACAACATAGATGTTCTATGCAATAGTTCTACAGGAGCTATTCTCTTTAGGATTCTTAATTCTTTTTGTTTTATAACCTTCTTTCCCAATACTAAATTCTCTGAGGGTTGGTATACTCCTTAGCATGTGTTGTTTGGTCATTTGATATATGTATTTATAATAGCACCAGCGAAGCTTGGGTTTTTGGACAATCTTACCTTCCTTGAGAGCTCAGGTTTGTACAAATATAGCTTTGAAGACATGTTGGTGAATTTTACTGCATTGGCAAGCTTATATTTACAGCTTTTGTTGTTCTTTCTACTATTTCCCATTCTAAGAAGAATTACAAGGGTGCTTTACAATAGAGATTGCAATAGCTTAGAGTACCATGATCATTGCTTTCAAAATTTCTCATTTTATCTTTAATAATTGTCATCCATTATTATGTTCAATTTGGACCTTATCTAAATACCACCTAAATTGTACAACTAAAATGATATCATAGTACTTCAGTTAAGTTGCATATATCTTATTCTTATATTTGCAATGAGTGTAGTACTTCAAGTTCATTTAATGTAATATTAAAACACATTTAAATTTTACCTTTAATTTCTATATGAAACAATTTAGGGAAGTCAATTTTCTAATGAGGTAAAGTTTCACCTTTTTACAACCATACATTTGTAGTAGGCAAAAATTCAAAAATAACGGTAAACTAATTTTATACACAAAATGAAAGCTAAGTTGAATGTTTGCCAAAGTTTGCCTCTTCAAATAGTTACTTTCATACGTTTTTACAAGATTAGCCTATAAGATGAGCATTTCATAGTTTGTGAAATAAAGACTTCCTAGTTATAAAATAATATACAAAAGCTTGTATTCCTTATATGAGCTATTGTTGTTACAAACTCTGTCCTAAATCCGTAGGGGCATTGTTCAAGAATGCAATTCATACAGGCGCACACAAATCAAAAAAATCATTCAACTTTTAGCCACGAATGCAGTTGAGGGTGATCTCCTTTAGATAGTAGGGTCCTCACTAAATGCAGGCATCTGTGAGTACCTTTTTGTATCTATGCTAATATTGGGATATAACTTGCAAATCATTTTTCTACTTAAATAATAAAGTTCTTCTACAATTTAGAAAAAATCCAATTTCCATCTAATTATTGAGCCTATAAATTGCCAGTATCAATGTTGCATATTTATTCCTAACTAAGAAAACCTTCCACTAGGTAAAAATATTTTGAGAAAAGTCTTGTTCACAATGTGATTTTACACAACTCTCACATAAACTATGGCTTTGCCAAGTAAACATCTAATTTAGTACACTCTAAAGCTTGTATACAACATATCAACAATACTCTAAAGCTTTTATACAACATATTAATAACATATTAAGTAGATATTATGGACCATCATCATCATCTTTAATCAAGTTGTAGTCAGACTACAACTCAAAAAATTACAAAAATTTACAAATAAGGCCTTAATTAAAGTTTTTTTAATTTAAATACTGTATCATTTGAATCTGCCAAAATATACCCAATCCTGGACCATCTTTAAAAACAAGAAGAGGTATGCATTTAACATGAATTATTTCTAAATTTTCCAACTGTCATTTTTTCCATTATTTTTAACAAAATTATTTGCCTATAGAAAATGTATGTTCTCAATTTTTGTAGAATAATTTTTTTTTCAATCAAGATTCCCAAACTTTTTGTTTTGAACATTTAAGATATAATGGGAGTTTGAATACTTTCTTCAATATTTTCAAATGTGGTTCACCAAAATTTCTAAAATAGTGTTCCTTACAAGTTTCCCTACTTAATCTCTATAAACTACGAAATATTTTTATAAACGAATGAATTTGTAGCCTGCAACGTTATGGGTATAACTCAAATTTTGCAATGCATAGTTAAGTAATCTAATAGACCCACATCTATATGATACAAATTGGTTTTCTAGTTGCATCTTACAATTTTTAAATATTCAAGTACAATTTTTTTAATCTAACCTGTCCATGTATGTTGGCTTATGACACATCCAGTATTTCACTTGCATTTTTCTTTCCATTTGTATAATCTATGATCTTTTCATTACAAGCTAACACACAAGATCCTCTCCCAAAGCGCCTTGATTCATATTACCATCACTTAAGGAAAACATGTAGTTCATCTTCTCATGAATAATTTCCAACTTTCTATAATCATCTCTTTCATGTTGCCTTATATCTAGCAGCTTGACACAAATTTCTACAAGGGTATTGGTTTCAATGTCAATGAGTGAAGGGTGTATTTATTAATTTTAGTAAACCACAAATGAAAAACAATACAAATACTACATCAACATTCATTGTTATAGATGTAGCAACTTTTGTGGAGAAGATCTTATACAACTTGGATCAAAAAACTATGTGGGAAAAAAATCACATGGAAAATTATGGTAAATTGAATCACAGGTGGTTGCAGCTTTCTTCTTTAGTGGAATATTTTCTCTGCAGATTATTCCACATAACATATAAATTTCCATCTACTGGGAAAAATCCTCCAAAATCTTGATGGAGACCCCAACAAATAATATAGAAAACTCATCATACATAGTCAACAAATTTTCACTCGACTTACTCTGCAAGTAGTAAAGGAAATATAAAGCTAGCAGGTGTATTTTCTCACAAATAGTGTTACAAGTATTTAACATCAGGTGTCCATAGCTATGATAGGATATCCATGAAGATTAGAACATCCAAATAAACTAGTCGTAGCCTAGAAACCAATATACATCATCATATAATAATTATTTTGTACTACCAAATTCAAATATAGACTACATTTTTCAAAAAAGATTATTATATATTTAATTGAAACGTTTGTTTCACACATTTTTTGTTTGATCTAATGTTTGTAAAGTGCAACATATACTACATAGTTCTTGTAATTTTTTAATTCCTTTGTAATTAATTGTCATGTTTTGCTCACTCATTTAAATGCTTACATTCTTATGTTGCACTTCAACTTCTACGTATATTTCATCCACTCAAGCCAGGTCATCGCTACACATGCAAATACTCCTATACAACCAAGCCCAATCTCCATTGCAGTGCATCCAACACCGGTAGTATCAGAGTCATCGTCTACTGTTAATAAACCCGACTCTATTCACACAACCGTTCAATATCTTGTTGCAACTGCATCTAATAGTTGCCACGACATCATTGACAAACTCAAACTTGCATGTCAGATAGCAAGTCCTATCAAAGAATTGGATGTTGAGATGCTTTAGGCCTCAGTGTCAGCTTACCAATCCACCTACACAAAACTAGAGGGATTATACAATTTCCTAATGGAGCTTAAATATGACCAACATTATAATACTACTGTAGCACCCACGATAATCATTGTGTTCCAAATTTACCTTGACAGCCTGTAGTTCATTATCAATCTTTTTTGTTATGCCTATACTATGCCAACTTATGGCTCCAATGTAAAGAAACAAGATAGTCTTCTATAATCATCTCTAATACGCTCTTCCAATATAAGCATTGCAAATATTGTTTCAAACAAGAAAAAGTAACAAATTTTCCATGTATTTTCTTTTCTTGGAAGATCTTCAATATTACAAATATATTTGTTTACCATGCAAAATAAATGGTTTTTTTCCAATTTTCATTCTTTCAAATTAAACTTTACTAATTACTTAAATGCTTCTTTCCATATGAAAGTTGTAGATATTTTTAAATCTTAAAAACTAAATACATAATATGTCGATAAATATTGTTTTCAAATAGAAAACTCCAACAAAGTCTTATACTATATAGCTTGCATAAAATTTAACTCATTCACAAACCATTGGTTTGATAAAAATCTACATAAACTAAGTGGCCATATAATATGAAGCCTATGGTTCCATTCTTTACCTTTTAATTGTGGTTTTCCCCATTAACAACAATTGTACAATTAAGAAGCACCTTTATTTTACTTGTCATAATAGCCAATTCTAACACTCACAACTTGCCCGCAGGCACAAAACTTGAACTTGCTTTCACCTCCCAAATGGCAACTCTAACACCAAATTCCATTGAAGAAATTCTTGCAGGCATGTTTGATCTTGACCCTACACTACAGGTTACATCCATAGACGCTATACAATAGGCTCATTCAATAGATGTTAAATATCAGGTTCAACTCTCTGATGGTGTCCACACCCATCCAACTTTGCTTCCTTTCCAATTCAAGAATCTTGTTATTGAAGAAGCAATGGTCACTGGGGTCTATTGTCCTCCTTAAATAATATACATCCAAGGTGTTTGACAAATACACGTATCCCCACCTCATCTTTCCAATAACCCCTCCCCATTGCAACCACCCACACCTCAAATGTAGCCTACATTACACCCTAGTTTAGCCTCCCAAAACCACCTTCCTCCACTATTTCCTGCAAATTATTACAGCACTAGGAATCCCTTTCGTTCAAAGTTGGACAACCTATCAAACATTTCAACATGCCAAGTATTCATGGAATGATATCCAGAAAAAGTAGCCTACTAAATGGTAGTAGTACTTGTTCAAGACGCATTTAAAAAAAAATGGCAATCGCTTCTCAAAGTGGAACAACATGGACCCTAGAGAGCAGCCTACTTGTTTACAATGCCTATCTCAAATCAAGGAGATGCTCATATCAAGAATTATCCCTATCCTCCAAGTTACTTATGCGAGAGGGGGACAACTAAAATACAATGGCCACACTATTTGTTTTCCTCAAAATATTATAGTAATTACAAATTACTTGCCATGTCATATACATGACTTGGATATACTTATGGTAAACAAAAAAAATGTTGATTCCCAACAGTATAGTTTCTATTTTTGCAAAGCATTTGTTCACAAGGCTTTACAATATAAGATTTGTAATGACGCTTACTACAAAGATGTCCAATTAGATGAGGCCTCTCTCTTATGCTTTCCTATTGCCTCCACTGACATCTTTGACCTTCTAAATGCAACAACCTCAACTTCAGACCCCCCTGATGTTAGTTTCATGGAAATAGACAATACAACCGAAGAACAATTGCAAGAGAATGTGCAAGCAACAACATCATTTGTGGAAAACCTACCCCTTGCACATAAAAAAGTGCAAGAATTATGTGTGTTGTTGCAGTTAGGGGAAGGATGCCTGACTCCTACTATTGATTGGCCAACAATTTCTCATATGCCCCTCAATGAATACAACACTGAAGGATTATTTGTTATGGAATTCCCGACATTGTTTCCAAAGGGCAGAGTTGCATTCAATCAACGAACTATGAAAGAGGTCAAGCTACATGAATATTCTCTCCATCTTCTTAGATACCATTATAATAGGTTCGACCAACACCCACAGTTTAGATACTTCATACTTAATATTCTGATGCACCATTGTAGCCAAGCCATAGCTTCTATATTTGTTCAAAAACACTTGGAAAGTAGATTGCCAACAACAATACTTGTCTTTTTCCAAAGACTCAAGGACCTCCTCGATGAACATCTTGCAAACCAGGTTATGCAGTTCGGCTCAAAAATTTGTGGTACACGCCCCTTTTGGACTCACCATAGGGGGGAGCTATCTGACATGGTTATTCAGGTTGGTTTCCTGACTCTATTCTTCACCCTTAGTGCAACAGATACTAAATGGCTAAACTTACACAATGCCATGTTGTCTCCCACACCAACAAATCCTACTGTTGTTGTTTGATGGAGGATCCAAAATATAATGCAAAACCCACACCTCACTGCACTTTACATGCATCATAGATTTATTGTATTTCATGAGGAGGTTTTGGAGAAGATTCTCTGCATAAATGACTACTGGTATAGGTAAACATACTCCACAACATTTATATTTACTTCTTTTGTACATCATTTGCTTAATAACATCTCTTGTGTCCAGGTATGAATGGCAACATTGTGTCTCTACACATGTCTACAGTTTCCTTTGGCTCAAAGACGCACCTGATATTGCCAAACTACAATGGAATAATCTTGCATCAGTACAAAATGCAATCCACTACATTGACAAATATGTCTTTGCGTGGAACTCGTGTCCCCACCAAAGCTCCATTGAAAGAGTTTCACAGTCTACCTTTGAAAACCCCTACTTAATGTACACAGGAATGATTATGTTGTCCACCCCTTCACATGACTACAATGAACTATTCAACTGTTTTCAACACCATACACATTGTATCTTACAGACATGTTTGCGGAGAAAAGGATCTACAATTGAATGTCACTACAAAGCCCCTTGGATCATGTAGGACAATTCAACTCTCTCAAATGAGAGTGGCCAACCAAAGCACACCCCTGCTCATAATGATGATAGAGTGAATCTTCACAATCACACTATCCTCTCTATTTGGCGCACAAATGTAGATTGTCAACCGATTCTCTCAATAGATGTAGTGCTCAAATATATAGCAAAATATGCAGCTAAAGCATAAACCAAATCCAAAACATATCATGCAATGCTTTCTCGTATTTTGACAACTTTTGATCCTAACAAGCCAGCACCAATAGCTTTTAGGAAAATTCTTGTTGACAACCTTGTGGATTGTGATATTAGTGCCCAAGAAAGTTTCTACCTTTTACTAAAACTACCACTCTGTTTGTGTAGTCAAACATTTGTTTCTTAAATGTAAACTAAAAAAACTATCAATGTGTTCCACTCTCAGCCACATTTACATCATCACACACAAACTACATTGATGCATACATGGCACATCCTATTTGTATGGAGGCATTGCCACTAATTGAAGTCACTCATAAATGGAGCTTCAAAACATCCTGTAAAGCGAACCACTGGAAAGAGCGTTCATCTAAAGCAATTGTTCGAGTCTCCCCCCATTTAACAAGCATTCCTCCAAAGGATGACCCAAGTTTCCACAACTTTTGATGGAGTGAACTAGTTCTCTACAAACTTTTTCATAACATTGTAGTTGACCTTGGTTCATCCACAACTCAAATTGTGGCACAAGGGGAGAGGATGGCATGCACTTACCATCTATGGCATGTGTGATGCACTCTACCAGATACAACCTCCAACACAAACCCTAACTCTCCTTTGAATGATGCAGAACCCCCACATCATTGCAACCAATCTAAATGGCAAGTGTTGTCAAGTGTACACCCAAGCCATCCACCCCACTTGGATGCACTTGAAATGTTAGGTAATCATGAAATAGACCTTAAACATGACTAGAATACTCATTACATAAATCCAGTAGAATTCACTACAACATCCAACTTTGTAGACTCAAACTGCACAACATATTAATTCCCCCTTCTTCCCTTTGTAAATACCCAACACGACCTTTCATTGGAACAAAAGAAAACACTGGATTTAGTGTTTTCACGCCTATCCTCTGCAACTTACCAACCACCACTCAAAATAATCGTTCAAGTAACTGCAAGAATTGGAAAGTTGCACCTAATTAAATAAATCAGGTTTGCACTCAATTGTTCTGATCCAAACAAGAAAACATTGCTACTACTTCTCACACCAACAGGTGTTGCAACATTCAACATTGGAGCATCAACAATTCATTTTGCACTTCGCATACCCATCAAAGAGATGGCTCCCTTGCAAGGACAAACATTAGTAAGTTTCCAAGAGAGAATGCACTTTTTTCGATACATTTTAATAGATGAAATCAGCTTCATCGGCCCCAAGTTGCTTGAATGCATCGACTATTGCTTACATGAAGATTTCCCGGCACATAATTACAGCTTGTTTGGACGCCACTCAATCCTACTCTTTTGAGACCTCGACTAGCTACCGCCTATCAAAGACATTCCTATGTACTCTTCTACTTCCTACAAGGGGACACTATGGCAGGGCTTCAAAACAATTTTTACACTAAATAAAATATTTTGCCAAGCCAGAGACGATCCCAATCAACTTCTATTTCGTGAGCTCTTGTGCAATTTAAGAAAGGTTGAACCTAACATTATAGATTGGAAACTGCTAATGTCAAGTTCAAGCTTGACACTAACATCTACAGAACAAACTACTTTCTTATCATCCATACATCTTTATGCAACAAATAAAAAAGTTTCACTCCATAATAAGCACATGTTGTTGTCTCTAGCACAACCCGTTGTCATAGCCACTATAGAGCAGAGCAACTCCAACCTAAGATTCTACTATGTGTCAACCAAAAGGTTATGCTATCTTGTAATCTATGGACTGATATTGTCTTGTTAATGGAGCTTTTGGCATAGTAAAAAAAATAGTGTACAAGGAGAGTGAAAAACCACCCCAACTCCCCTTGTTTGTTGTTGTTCAATTCAAGAATTACATCGGGCCTGCTTGGGATACAAACAATCCCAAAGATGTCCCTATTACGCCAATGAGTTGTGGTGGATGATGCCAAATTCCACTTAAAATGGCATGGGCCTTAACCATCCACAAATCACAAGGGCTTACACTTGATATGGCCACCATTGACATTAGCAACATTGACCGACAAGACTTGATGTTCACAACAATTTACAGAGTCACTTAGCTCTCTAGACTTCATATCCACCCTGCATTCACATTTGATAGATACACACTCATGCAACAAATCCCTTATGTTGCACCTAGGATCAATGAGGAATCTTGATTGTCAACACTATAGGCATCAACCACTTGAAATGCTCAACTTCTTTTCAGTGAAAAAAATGCAATAGGTATGTTCTCTAATTACTTAGTCCTTTCTTTTTCAATGACTACATTCCTAATTTCTTACACATCTCTTTGTATTATGAGTATCCAATATCTTCCTCGCTTACCACATTTGATTTGTAGGCCCTCCTTTTAAGCTGCATAACTGGCAAGATCAACCCTTTTAACACAAAGTTTATAAACACAAGCATATTACATTCAGTAGAGAGTTCTTCTTTGACAACTGCTCAATCGATACACAAGCGGTCTTCCATCATCTTCTACTGAAACTATTGTTGGTACTGGAGTTCTCCCCTGCCAATTATGTTCACAACGGTAAAACATTACTTATTTACAACTATTTTTGCACCTATATATTGTGCTCTCTTCACCTAATATTTAAACTTTTGTTACACATTCCTCATATCTAACTTACATTATGCATTTTCCTCAGACTTATGGCCTCTTTCCAAGCTTTCTACTACATCCACTATCATGCTATGGTATGTTTCCATTTCCGTTATAGAAGATATAAAATGTATGCAGGTGTGGTTAAATCATACTGTTCTCGATGGTTTTACTTCTAACATACTTTCATATTCTAAAAAAATTAACAAAATTAGCATTATAATTGAATTTCAATACCCTCAACTAAATTAATATATAAGATGTTGTATATTATTGTATATCGGTGGCTAAAAAGTTAGGACATATGTAGACTAGATTGGGATAAATACATCTCTCTCTTTGTTTGTAACATAATTACAAGAAAGTACACAATTACCCTATAATGCCAATATTAACTAAGTATATATTGTGTTTTTTTGTTGAGGTGCACATTTGTATTCTCAATTGTGTGCTTACATATTGTACAGAGGTAAATGTGATTGAATAAGTGTTTCTTGTGGGATGATACAAGGACTGGTAACTGCATGTAAATGTGCAATTCAAGAAGCTGGATATACCTTTTTTAGTTCGCTCTACTAATTTGACACAAATTACAAGGCTACACCCTTTTCCATCTTATAAACATCTATTCGTACATGCTCATTCACACTGAGTGCACTGAAATATACAATTTAACTTTGAACCATAACATCTAATGCATGAGAATGTGCAATTTTACTTTGAACCTTAACATCTATGCACTGGCATTAGGTCCTGGCTTGCTTGGGTCCCTTTATTAGTATGCTTCACAAATTGTACTCATTCACATTGATGCACTTGTTTTCCATACTATAAACACATCTATTTGCACACACTTGTTCACATCTATTACAGTGGAGTGAATAAATTGTCTTTGGATCTTTTTGATATGAAATAAGTAATTTAATTTTCTACCTTTAACATTTATGCACTAGAATGACTAATTTATCTTTACAACCAGAATTGCTTGCTTGTTTGGCATGTATTGCTTTGTATAATTTGTTTACTAATAGATATTTGTTGATGCTTGTTGATGCTACAATAAGGACTTAAACAATCTATTATGTGTTTGTTACACAAATATTTATGCATGTCTCATTTTCTTTTGCAACATATTGTATTGGTCTTTTGTTGGCATGTTGGGTGCTGAAGCAGTTGGAAATGGATGATGAATATGTTGGCAATGAGGAGGAAATGAATGAATTATTTGATGTATGCTCTTGTTTAAATTGCAAGTCTCATAATAACATATGAAACACACCTACATTCAAAATTAGAGGTTCTATATTGGGTGTCATGTGAAGGAATTTTATGTGCTTAGTATTACCTTTTGAACCTTGTATTTTAATGTTGGATGGTGAATATTACTCGTTATGCATCAATTTTATTAAAAATTATTTATATTATCCAACACCTTTCATACTCTTATAGATTTTTCCATGAATCATGCCAAACCTTGGGGGTTGGATGATTTCTTTAATGTAGGTTACTTGAATGTTTTACAGGGGATTTTGCATTGGAACTCCCATATTTTTTATTTCTAATTTGATTCCCTTTTAAACATCACAGTTCCTTTTGTTGCCCTATTTTTGCATAATCTTCATTTATTTAGTTCCTTTTGTTGCCCTATTTTTGCATCATCTTCAATATGTTAATGAAATGTTTGTTATTGTGATATTCTTGGCAGGGCACTAGAGAAGATATTGTCTCCTCAAGTCACTTTGTCACTTGTCTTCGTTGCATACATATGTTTTTCATTGAAATTTACTAACATTGATTTTACAAGAATGAGAATATTTTAAGGATTGTGCTCACATGTTTTGCATAATTCACACCTGCTTCTATTTTTGAAAGGATTGTGTTGAGATGTTTTGCATAATTCACAAGTAAGCCTCCATGTCTACTTATAGTTTCAATAAAGTGAATGTTGTTGTCTTTAGTCTTCAAATTAATAAGCTCAAATTTTAGAAAGAAATATTCTTCATTTGTCATTTTTCTGATAGTATGTAATAGGTTGCAACACATGCTCTTCTTGCTATACTAACTGATTTCATTTTATTTTGTCTTATTACATATCACTCTAAGGACAACATTGTTTTTAAAACAGTTTCTCAATCCCCAAATCTCAAGGTAACTATTGAGAGAATGTGGGATAAGATAGTTCATGTCCATAAACCTGATTTTTAAAATGTTGAAGATGCACATATGCACTTCCACCAAAGGCTTAGCCAAATTAAATCTTAGACAACTTTGGTTGTACTGCATGATGTCTAGAAAAAGCATCACCTTAAAAAATAGTTGTTTAAAATATTAAGTTACATTTTAATTTAATCCTCACAAATTATATGTATCTTTGCAAATGCTTGCTTCCTTTCTTATGGTTCATTCCTATTAATTGTTTTGGTTTTAGTTGGATGCAAATCAAGGCCTCTCATGCAACTCATATATTCAAGAAACACGGTTGAATCACTCTTTTGAATAGAATTACAACATATTATTAAGTTGCTTGTTGGTTGTCTATTGTCTATTATTAAGGACAAATCTTTTCTTCAGAAAAATAATGTTTCTTTATTAAGGGGGTTTAAGTTTTACTTGTTGTACTCAACTCACATGGCTTTAATTTTTTTATGAAATTAAGTAAAACAAATTGTTTCTACTCTATGGTTGTAATTCGGTTTTCCCTTTTTTAATAAACAAACTTTACAGCAAGTTCACTATATTTTCTTTGGCATACCCATTTCACCCCAAGGTGTGATTGCTAGTTAATATAAATGAAAGAGTTGGGTGTTGTGCATGTTTTGTACACATTCCCCGCTGAAGGTAGGGACCCCCTTTCTTTTGCTCCCAATGGGTCATTTTCGCTCCCAATGGGTAGTTTTGCTCCCACCATGCTTTATGTGCCCCTATTCCCAAGCCCAAGTTGGTCATATTCCTTAAAACAATCAAATTACCTTCGACCAAATTCACCCACCTGAATTTCGCTAAGTCTTTTGCTTTTGTAGAAGTTCCCCTACAGGTTTCCCTTAGTCCATTGCCCTGGCATCTTCCAAGCCCTACAGGCCCACAGTTACGGGTCTCCCTTTGCGCAATGCCACTATCCCTTCACCATTTGACTAATGGTCAGCTTCAGACGTCTACCTGCATGGCAAGCTCCACATCAACCTTTGTCGCCGCTTCTCTCGGGCCTCGCAGACCCACAACTATGGGTAACCTTCTGTGGGTTACCTCTTGTGTTTCATTGTGCATCTATGGCTGACCCTTAACATTCGCTTGCCTAGTGGGTTCTGCATCCAATTTCCCTGTCCATGCTGTTGCCATAAGTGAACTAAACTGTCACCCTCAGAATACCAGCTAAGTCCCAAATGTTCGCAATTTGTTGTTTGCAACTTACCTCTACCCAATCACTATTGTCTAAATGGATAAACTCTCATGTCGCCCCGCCATGTGAGATCCACATATGCCATTTCCTTAGGATGAAATCTTAAGATTCATAGGAAAACCTTTCGAGTCAAAACATGCTAACAGGTCTGCCCATGCGGGCTGCTGCTAGTGGGAAGCTGTCATCACAATGTCATTTCATAACAACAAAGCTTTAGTGCTTCCCCACTCTACAGACCCGAAGCCCACCTATGTCATCGTTGGAACACCATTTTCCTCTTGCAGGTTTCTCTGTGGCGGAAGTCGTCCGTCATCTCACCATTATAAAATGATAATCATACATGACATACCTGCATCATCTACTCGCATTGTTCTTTCTGCCACACGGTCGTGTTTGTCAGACGTTATTCCACTCATGGTTAATGATGTTGAACTCCTAGGTGATTATTTCGATGGAATGAATTCTTCTTAAGCTCTGTACAAAATCTTGCCCTTCGGGCCATTTGTGTGCTCCAAGTCTCTAAAAGAAAATGAGTATTCTGATATGCACTTGCACTTGGATTAAAATCAAAATGGTCATTCTAGGCTAAGTAAAAGAATTGTACCAAATGAGGGAGTGAATTAATTTGAATCTACAGGGTTGAATGTGGGTACTGAATTGCCAGTCATGTCATCAAGTGAGATGGTCGGCTCAACAAGGTGAAGAGGTGAACAAGGATCAAGAGGATGCGCTCATGATATAGACTCCAGAAACAATGTTTCTTATGACTAGCGCAAGGCAAATGATTTCTCATTTTAAACCAATCTTGATAATTTAACCTATGGGGAGGTCACCCATGTGGGACCCGCTTTGCAGGATTCTACCCCTATCTTTCCATTATCTCTACAGTGTCCTCTCATTATGTATTTGCAGCTTTTTTCCCCGTGTGGTCTCATCTTTTCATGGGCATAAGTAATATGAATTGCTTTTAAGAGAATCTATAGACAAGAGTATTCATTTTTTAAGAGGAGTGTCATAATTTAGACTCACAACATGGATGAGGAACTTACTCTTGAACTCGATGGTCCCCATCCAAACCATCACATTGGGCATTCAAGCATCAATATCTAGGATACTTTAGTAATCATCCATCAAGGTTAAGGCTAAATGAATGCTACTCTCTCAACATTATGGAAAAGGGTCACGTGTGTTAGCATGTGATCACATGATCAAGTCTTATTCGGAGAGAATGATCCATCATGCAGTCTACTCATTTCAAGAAATAATTGATCCCTCATACTTGAGCTAAAGGAAAAATAATGCAGTTCAATTGCATTAAAAGCTAAAATATCAAGTCCAAATGCTTTGATGTTGACCTGTGCATAGGGTGGTTCTCCATTCTCCTCTTTGTGGGAACTCTTGGCACTAAGGCCTCTAATATTGCAGTTGTTCTGACGGCCACCCTATCACTATTGCCTGCACGTCCCACTCCACATATCTCTTTGTGGAGATTTTTGTCATGGAAAAAAAAAATCACAGCATGATGGAGGCTGATTGCACCATTGGATAGTGGCAATGATTCATGTATCAAAGATTAACGGGAGCGCTGAAGTGGTAGAATGTACTAAATTATGAAAGAAGGCACCTCAAATATGCATTTTTGGTCACCATCCCTCTGTCTATAGGTCATCAAGTTGTTTTCTGGAATCATGATGCAAATAGTTGTCCCCTTATTTCCGCTATTGATGGCATAGCTCACTTGGATCTCTACATTGAGAGGTCTACAACATTCATCTTTGCATGGTCAGCCCACATTGTTTCCTCGTCATAATATGCAAATATATTATTGATGTGATGATGAATAGTACAGGTGTTGAGGCATGACATGATTTACATGTAGGCCACTTTCATGAAATGATTCTCCTATGCATTATTGGAAAATTGATACAAGGGTGGACGAACAATTTCGGTGTAGAGATCACCCTCTCGTTCGCCAACAAGAGATCTCATGTGGGTCTCCACTCATACAACGTTGTCTGTAGCAACATTCACACACTGCGTCTCCACACCAAGCTCCCACAACCTTATGTATGATGAGCTGAGGTCCCCTCGACTCCATGCCGAACTATGAGGCCACCGGTGGCAAAGTGAAGAAGGACGCGGGGTGGTCTTCTTTACAATGTTCATGCTAAGGAGTTGTTAAAAATCCACATGAGGATTGACAATGAGAAATGGTGCACCATGATCGACATGAACCCTTGGGACAACAACCACAATATCTATGAAATTGAATGTTCTTCTTAGGAGAGAGGAGCTCTGATAAAACAAGGGGATTACAAAGGACCATTGTAGTTGACGCTGCCATCTAGGAGCTTTATGTGACATTCTCATCTTCAAGCTATAGGAACTATTTGAGTAAACCATTCTAATATTTAGATCGGTTGCAAGATCACAGGTATTAAAGTGCCATAGGATGGTACTCGAAGTGGAGGCGCCCGTAGGTGGATGATTAGCATGTTTTGTCGAAACGAAGGTGATATGAAGAAAGCACATGAACATACTCATAAATAAGTATATTTCACCTGGTGTACTTTAGAAGGTCACACTTGCTAAGATCAAGGGGCCCGCTCAAATCTAAGTATGAGGATTTAGCTTTGGTAGGTGAAGGTCCTACGCTACGTGGATGAAATATGGGGCGAGAGGGTGATCTTTAGCTTCATGTGAATCCAGTAAAGGGTGGTTGCTTAATCTATTTCCCGAGCTCATGTAGGTGGAGACTCTAGCCTTCATAACTGTACGTAGTTCAACCCCATTGGGACCGAAGGAAGCGATGAAGCTTGAGGATGTCTAAAGCAAGGAGTAGTATTATTTGGACGAGCTGAAGCTCGGTGATGTTAGCTCTCAAAAACGCAAGCAAAATACCTCAAGAGGTTGCCAATCTCTTGATACATTTTAGGGTAACAGACAAGGCCAAATGATTTAGACCTTGTACTCTTCAGGTGCTACCAGACCTAGGCGGGTGTACCTATAACAATGAAGCAGACTTGACCAATGTTTATTCCTTTAAAGTGATTTACCCACAATGGAAAATAGGAGTGGATAAATGAGTTTTATTTTGGTACAAATTGTATAAGCAATATCAAGGCTAAAATATAATGTGTTCATATGACAAAATAAATGAAACTAAATAATGGAATGGTAGAGACTAGTGCCTTATTGGGTGTATGGAATCAAATGAAACTCTGAAATGAGTAACTTCTTTCTGGCTGAAACTCAAATTGTTTGGCATGTAGGTTTAAGTTTATAACTGGTATAAACATGTAGGAATGTGATTACCAAGCTCTTCTTAATGATCCAAATGAGATTACCTAATTATTATGATTGACTAAAAGGATTTAATCTCTCCTTGAAAGAACTAATTAATCCAATCATACAGATACAACAAGTGTGCACTGATAAAATGAAAAATATCCTTGATGTATTAGTTTAAATAACTAGAAAAAATCAACATTGGAGACAACTTTAGCAATACTTTCAATTAACAGAACAAACAATTGATACCAGAAAAATGTCACCACATCAAATGAATTCAATTGAAATCTCCATTGTTTCAAACATGCATCATAGTCTCAAAATTCTAACATATTGTGATCTACTGTATTTTGTACTCGCTGCCTTTTTTTAATTCGTTGTCAAAAATGGGTATTTATACATCGGCCATATGAAAAGTCACATCCATTCGTATTCAAATCTCGGGCAATCCTTTCATTCGGGCTTTTACCAATGTTTGCTAAACACCCACTGAGACGTCCTGCAGTCATATTGACATTTTGAGTCTCTTCGACTACGACAAATTATATATCGCTTTGATGTCATGCAGTCTCATCGATGTGTTGAGTCTCACTGATAGCCTATCTATATCTTCGCTTCTATCACCAAGTTGTCTTGTAGTTATACTGATGTTATGAGTCTTCCCAACAGTTATCCTTTCGGTCTCAAGTGTATCGCTATAACTCTCACTGATGAAGCCTATCGTTGTGACTTTGGGGGTCAGTGAGACTCCTTGACTTCATCTCGATGACAACGACGAAACCCACCTTTTCTTTATCAATAAGACCAAGTGAATACTCTAGGACATTACACTGATGGCTTAAGTCTGGCCAATGAATTTCATTATCGGCAAGACCATGAATATCGCTAAATCCACCTACCGATGTATTTTTGTTATAGCGATATGGTAAGTTGGCAATACTTCCTCGAACTCACCCTGATGACATTATACTACCGATAGGATCTACCTTTGCTTTATCGGTGAGACTAAACAAATGCTGCAGGACGCTACTATGATGACTCTTGTCTCGGCAACATAGCTCTTTGTGTTTCATCGGTAAGACACATATATGCTCGCTATGACTCACCCCAATAACTGTTGTTTCGCCTATAGGACCCTGCTGTCACTGAGACTATGCATTGCCTCTTACTGATATCAATCCTCAAATGAAAACTTATCAGTATGACATTCCTGATCTCTTGCCGATAGACTGCAGAAAGACATGTTAGTATAAAATGCTTTATGGATCGGTGAGACTTGCAATATGTTACGCCGATATGGTTCATACATTCAAATGCTCAAGGACAAGTGAATTCTATGGGACCACATGACAAAATATGGGAAAATATGTTATGAAGAGAGGATTCATATGCTTATGGTAAGGACTTCTTTGGAAACTCATGAGTATAAACAGCCATAAAATTTTCAAAATTTTACAGTTTTACCAGTGGCTCCGTTCGGGGATGAATGATTGTGAGATCATTGCAAGGATCTAGATTTCTAGGTGAGTAGACCAAACTTTCAAAGTGATGGACCAATGAGCATGATGGAATGAATGGAAATGGAGATGAACATGACCCTATACTACTGTACATGGAAAGATTTATTTAATGAAGGAAATATAGGATTGTCCATATACTAGCAATTCCTGTTCCTTTTTATTTCCTAAACTATTGTGCATGGAGAAATTTTTTTGAAAGGATTGTCAAGAGTTGTCCATGCACTAGCAACCCTTAATCCTCTATATTCCTTTTTTAAGAAAAAAAATGCTTCAAAAATTTCCCATGTACAAGCAATCCCTATTCTTCACCAGTCATGTTTTGCAAATAATATGAATCTTCACCTTTCTTTCCAACAACAACAAAGGGTCCCAACCACAAGGCTTCAAATTTCCCATGTTTTCCCTTCTCCTAACACCTTGCATTCTACATTAACACCAGATCATTTTCTTCGAATTTTCTATCTTTTGCTCTTCTATCAAATAAATACTTGATTTGTGCCTGCAACTTCACATTCTAGTTTTGAGCTAATATTCTTATTTCATCAAGCTCTGCTAGTTGTTCCATTCTTTCCTCCATTGGTTCTAGAATATCTATATCTTCTTGAAGGACAAATTTGTAAACTGGTAACAAATTTTGTAAAGGCATCCTGGCTTGTGTTCCATATACCAATTCAAATGGGGATTTTCCAATTTCCTTTTTCACAGTTATCCTATCAGCGCACACAACCAACCTCAATTTTGAATCCCAAGCCTTTTTGTTCCCACCTAGCATCCTCCTTATGATCTTCAAAAGACTTTTGTTGTTGGACTCTACCTGACCATTAGCTTGTGGATGGTAAGGAGTTGCATAAGAAACAGTGATACCATATGCACTACAAAAATCTCTAAACTCATCAGATTGGAAACACATCCCATTATCTGCATTCAATCTTAATGGTGTACCAAATTTGGTAATAATGTTATCCATTAAAAAATTGATCACAACTTTACTTGTTGCTTGCTTGGTTGGGACTGCCTCTACCCATTTGGTGAAGTAATCAGTAGCTACCAGGATCCACTTATGTCCTCCACTTGATTTCTCTTGTATTTCCCCAATAAAATCAATTCCCCACTGATGAAAAGGGGCTTCAACCTGCAAAGGTCTGAGTGGTAAAGCTTCCTGATACTTCATTTTCCCTGAGAAATTCTAACATGCTTCACATCTTCTTATGTATGAAAAAGAATCATTAAAGACTTTTGGCCAGTAATAACCTGCCTTGAGAATCTTGTGTGTAGTTGTCTTTGTAGAATAATGGCCTCCACAAACCCCTTCATGCATTTCTCTTATAACGTGCTTGACCTGTGACTCATCTAGACATAGCAACAACATCCCATCCCTGTTTTTCCAAAACAAGTCACCTTCCATGAACACATATTTGGACACTTGTAGCTTCAAGGTTCTTCTCTGATTATCACTTAATCCTTTAGGACACTTCATGTATCTGAGGTAATACATGATGTTTGTATACCAAGGAGTATGCTCAATACTTGCAATTGCATTTCCTTCATCTTCTACATTACAAATTTGATTTGCTTCAATATTTGTTTATGCCATTAACTTGGCCAAACCTTGACCTCTTACTAATTTGGTGATTTGTATTTCCATATCAAATTCTTGAATTTTATTAATCCGCCTACATCTCTTTCCAGTTACCTCTGACCATGTCAAAATATCTTTAACAGCTGCATGAGGGACATAAGCTATCACTTTGGCTCCAACAAGATATGGTCTAAAAGCTTTTATGGCTTTCACCAATGCAAACACTTGTTTCTCCATTATATCATATTTCAATTCTGACCCCTGCAATGACTTGCTAAAAAAAAACACAGGCTGCTCATGACCTTCCTCATTCTTCTGTAACATGACAACAACTATAGTATGCAACGAAGCAAATGAGAATATTTGAAAGGGTTTTGAAAAATGTGGAGACTTAAGGACAGGGGCTTCCTTGATGGCCTTTTTGATTGATATAAAAGCTTCTAATGCTTCTACAATCCAATCTACCTTTTGTCCCTTCCTTAGCATCTTTGATATGGGCTTAACAATTTTAGCAAAATTAGACACAAATCTCCTAACAAAATTGATCTGTCCAAAAAATGACTGGATGGCCTTGACAATTTTAGGAATAAGAACTTTATCTATGGCCTCAACCCTCTCAAGATCTATTTTAATCCCCTCCTTTGACACAATATGTCCTAATAGTTTACCTTCTGTGACTGCAAAATGACATTTTTTAGGGTTCAGACTAATACCATATTCTAAAGCTTTAATAAATGCCTTTTCCAGATGTTCTACATGATCTTCAACCCTTTTTGAATAAGTAGCAAGGTCATCTTGATATACCACCATGATAACATTAATCAAATATATAAATGCTACGTCCATAGCTCTTTAAAAGGTTGCACCTACATTTGTGAGACCAAATGGCATTCTCACATAAACATATGTTCCCCATGGGGTTGTAAAAGTTGTCATGTATTGCTCAAATTCTTTGACTTTGACCTGGTTGTAACCAGAGAACCCATCCATCATAGATAACAACTCACACCTTGTTACTTTATGTAGTACAACCTCCATATTAGGTAGAGGATAATTATCCTTGAGAGATGCCACGTTTAGATTTTTGAAGTCCACACATAATCTGATATCCCCGTTCTTCTTCCTCATAGGAACCAGGTTCGAAACCCATGTTGAATGCATGATTGGTTTGATAATACCCCCATCTCTAAGCTTTACCAATTCTTCCTACATTTTTGGTTCCAATGTTGGGTTGATAGGTCTTTGTCTTTGCCTAAATGGCTTTGCATCTGGCTTCAACAGGATTTCATGTTGAAACAAATCTTCCCTATATGCTTTGAGATCTTCATAAGACCATGCAAACACATGTTTATATTTTCTCAATAGTGCAATCAACATTCTTCGAATTGTCAAGCTTATTTTCTTTCCAATGTGTACCTTTTTTAGTGCCACTTCAGTCCCTAAATTGACCTCTTCAATATCCTCTCTCTTGACTGGTATTTGCTTCATGAGGGACCGATCATTTCCATCATATACCCTTTCCAATGCTACTAGCCCTTTGGGAAGCTTATTAGTTTTAAGCTGTAAGATCTCTTTCCCAAATACTGTTTGCTTTCCATCTACTTCAACAAAGGCATTGAAATCAACTTCTTGAGCTTCATATTGATCTATACAGTGAAGAAATTTCAAGAGGTCAACATCATCATTAAAAACCTGCCAACAATATATATTTTTAGGCAGAACGAGTCTTGTTTTGAACTCAATTTGAGACACTCCAACCAGTGTGATATCATCTCTTCTCAATGCTACATTAGCTAAAAAGTTTGCCATTATGTTTTTCGACCTCTCAATCCATTCAATGGAGAAAGCATCAAACAACTCAATTGTGTCCCATACAACATTCTTGTATTGCTTCAGCCTCTTGTGTTTTGCTACATATTTTGATTTAACTTGAGAAACAACTAGCTAAGAATCCACTAGAACAGCTAGCAGCTTGATCTTATGTTTTACAACCATATTCAATCCTGTTAGTAAAGCTTCATACTCTGCAATATTGTTCATGCATTCAAATGCTAGAAAAAATGAATATTTAAATATGACTTCTTCAGGTGAAACAAACACTATTCCTGCTCCATTACCTTCTTGGCTACATGCTCCATAAAAGTACATTTTCCACACACCATCACAATTTTTTGCAACATGTTTATCAATTGGATCACCATTGACTAACTCTAGTTGGGCTAGTTCTATCTTAAAAATTCCAAGATCCATATCACAAAAGCAATTGAATTGATCTTGAGGTACACAATCTACAATTGGGTTCATCCTTGGCTCCCTGTACAACTTAACTTCCTAGCCATTCATTGGAATTGTTGCATAAGACAAATCAAATTGGACATTTCCCCCAACCGCTGTTGTCCATTGTCTTGATAGAAGCATCCCAAACTGAGGAGGGGTATCAATTATAGTTATATCTATATTATAGGCCACATGAGGATAAACAACTAATTTGATTTCAACATCTTTCATAACACCCACTACTAGAACATGCCTACTATCCATTGCATAACACTTCCCTCCGTTAGTATCCACCCACATGCCAAGTTGTTTCATAACTCCAACTGGCATGATATTGATGGCAGTGCCAGAGTCTATCATGCAATTCTTCAACAATTTGTTGTTTATAAGCAGCGTGGTGAAAAAAGGTTCAACTTGTGGGGAATTCACCAATACATCATTTAGACACACTTCTGGGACAATCATCTTCTCTTGTTAACCGTTTTAGTGGCCATCTAATTTTCAGATCTTGTAATTTTCTTGCTTCCATTTGATATCAATTGAATTGCACTATCCCTATACTCCTTAATTCTCACCATCTCGAGTAGTGGGACATACATTTTTTACCTGTGATAAAGCTTGAGAGAAGTCAAAAGAAGAAACTTCCACCTTAATCACTTTCTTTTGCTCTAATGTTCCTCCTTTGCTTTCCTCCTTTTCCCTTTTATTCAATTGATCAGTTTTATGCTTCTCTTTGTGTAACTCTTTATCCTCCTCCTTTTGAACAAGATTTTTTTCATTCTTATCATGTTGCTTATTTTCTGTTCTCTTCAAAAATCTTGGTGTTACTTCTCTATCTTTCATAAATATTCCCCTGGGAGCACCTTCCTTTTCATTCATTATCCTATTTCTTAACCAATACTTGCTCTTTTCTTGTTCAACTGCAACAATGGTTAGCCTCTTTATTTCATCTTCAGTGGGTCTCCTTATATTGTATTGAGTAGGCACCTCAATAGAGTATTGTTTTGCATAACTTTCTTCAGAATTGGAAAAAACTTGTTGTTAAGCCATGTGGACATTGCACCTTTGATTTGAAACATCGTACTCACAACCTTCAGCTTCTAAAGATGAATACTCATCCTCAGTAGGGTGAAAGGTATTTGAGGTCAAGTACACTGTGTGATCCTCTCCACTATTACCCACTAACATCCCTTCTTCCTACATTTTTTTGGCTACAACACAGTGATTTGGGGAATGTGGCCCATCACAACCTTCACACCAAAGATTATTATTGACCATATACGCCCCCTTATTCCTTAATGGATCAGGTGTTTCTTTGTTCCTGGGTCTATCCATTACAAGTTTTCCATCCTTCCAATTTGTATTGTAAGGCATGTCATGTAACCTAGGCCTCTCACTTATGTATGTGTTCTCCTATTTGTATTGATAATTATTAACTTGCTGAGGAACCCTAGGGTTGTCTCTCTTACTAATTATGCCAACAACTCTCTTATTGTTTTCAATAGTTAATGCTATCTTTTGGGCTTCAACTAAATCTCTTGGAATCTTGTTTCTTAGTTCATACCCTATTTTTGGATCAAATGCATTCAAATAAATACTCAATGTTGCAGAGTCTGGCAACTTTGACCAAAGTGGTATCTTATTCTGCAATTTGCTGAATCTCCGATTAAAATCATAAATTGACTCATTCTGATTTTTTTGAATCCGTACTAATTCATGTAAAGCAGCATCTCGTGCACACAGATTTCCATACTGTTCAAGAAATCGATCATGAAATTCTTGGATAGAATCAACAAAAGTTGTTGGCAATCTATTGAACCAATCCCTAGCTTCTTCGGTGAGTGACATCATGAACAACCTCTCATATAAATCTTCATATGATATATCCAATTCTTAGACAAAAGCATTAAAATTCCTCAAATGATCTTTAGCAGTAATTGCATTGCTCCCTGTAAACTTAGGAACAAGACTTCTCCAACTGTTATCCATAGGGTAAGGGTATAATTGAAACCCTGTCATATCAAATTGTCTGATCATTGTTGTATATTGCTGGGGGGGAGGATTATGCAAGTGTTGATATTGGTACACTAGATTATTGTATTGTGTATGAAGATATGGTGCATATTGTTGACCATGAGGTGATTGTGCATTTGTATTGTGATGCAATATACAGTGGATGGTTTGGTTGCTTGTATCAATTTCCCATATTATTTTGAGGAGTCTTTGATGGGTTTGAAGGCCCTGCATTATTATTTCCCTACCTATGAGGTGGTATATACTTTGAAAAACTAGCTGTCTAAGCATCAATTTGGGCTTTTTGCAATTTGAAGTCTTGGATTGCTTTTATCATTTGGATCTTTTCTTGCTCATCTTTTTCTTTTTCTTTTTCTACTTCTTGTTTATGAAACGCAAACTGTGTTTCTATTTCTTCATGAGTTGGGAACTCATAATTTTCTTGAGGAGTTACATGATCAATAGGCTCATTTTGATTACCCTCCATTCTTTGATCACATTCCTGTTGACACATGACTCTTTCAACCTTGAGTTTAGCCTCAAATTCCACCCGTTTCTGAGGATTATAAAAAGGATTTCTTTATTCTTCAGGGGTATAAGGTTCTCCACTTGAATTATCTCTCCATGTATCATAACAGTCATATGCCTCACAATGTGGTCTTGATGCTTTGTCTTTTTTTGTTATGCACATGTCCTCATTTATCTTCTTACCCTTATCGACCTTATCATCCTTATGTGTCCACTTATTGTTGCCAGCAGAACCTTCTTTGTATTGGGATCTTCTACCATTCATGTTGAATTGATGCAATATTCTTGTCAAAGTCGCCACTCACTTTGTTAAAAGTGAGAAAAATGAAATTATTCTTGATTGTATCCCTAGCGGAATCACTCTTTCTGAAACTTCTCAAACTATGAATCTTTCTTCAATTACTCTATATGATGATCTTCAACCGGATATCCTGCAATAATTCCCCAGCAGAGTCACCAATTTATTAGCTCTCAAAAACGCAGGAAAAATACCTCAAGAGGTTGTCGATCTCTTGATACATTTCAGGGTAACAGACAAGGCCAAATGATTTAGACCTTCTACTCTTCAGGTGCTGCCAGACCTAGGTTGGTGTACTTATAACAATGAAGCAGACTTGACCAATGTTTATTCCTTTAAAGTGATTTACCCACAATGGAAAATAGGAGTGGATAAATGAGTTTTATTTTGGTACAAATTGTATAAGCAATATCAAGGCTAAAATCTAATGTATTCATATGATAAAATAAATGAAACTAAACAGTGGAATGGTAGAGACTAGTGCCTTATTGGGTGTACGGAGTCAAATGAAACTCTGAAATGAGTAACTTCTTTCTGGCAGAAACTCAAATTGTTTGGCATATAGGTTTAAGTTTATAACTAGTATAAACATGTAGGAATGTGATTACCAAGCTCTTCTTAATGATCCAAATGAAATTCCCTAATTATTATGATTGACTAAAAGGATTTAATCTCTCCTTGAAAAAACCAATTAATCCAATCATATAGATACAACAAGTGTGCACTGATAAACTAAAAAATATCCTTGATATATCAGTTTAAATTGTAACGTCTAGAAAGTGCAGAAAGAAAAGATTAAAAGAAAACATGCAACACAAATCTAAATCTCTAAATGCAATCTAATGCTAAGCAACAAAGAACAAAAGAAATTCAAAAACATAAATAAAAATTGAACAATCTCACCAAATTTGTGCATATTTCCATGATTCATCTCGATTGCCCTTCTCCATTTTGCTATTGTAGTATGATTTCCCTCAGATTTTCAAGAGTTCGTGCAAGTATAGCCTATAATAATGATTTAGCAAAAAATTGAAGATTCAAGATAAGTGCTCCAAAAAGTCATAAGATTGAGAGAGAGAGAGGAATGATGAAGACCAAATCAATTTATAGAAAATTGATTATTTGAAAGATAGGCCAGGATTGAAAGATCAACAAACGGTTGAGATTGACTGATTAGTCATGCATTATGATAACAGTTAGTAATGACATGAGTGATATAAATTAGAAATATAATTAAAGATTAAATAAATGATTTAATCTTCTAGTTTGGTATTCGAAAATAGAAGAATTATCTTTGCATGACAAAGATGACGATGGATTAAAGCAACTCTTGTTCGAATGCACGCACAAGGTTTAATTAATTAAATAGGAATATTTAATTAATCTGCATGTACATGCAAATGAGTTAGAACTGGATGATTGAATGATTTGACGAAGAGATTACTCGAGAACACCACTCAAACATTAAATCAAGAGTTAACTAAGTGATTTGAATAGATCTTTGAGTGGAGTAAAAGTGAAACTTAGATAACTCACACAATTATCTAAATATAGAGGAATGTGTTAAAATAGAATTCATGAATTAAATAATTCATTTAATTCAAGATTCGATATTTGAAGAATAATTAAATAAATAATATTTATTTAATTAAATGATGAAGGGATTTTAAATGAATAATTAAATAAAGAATTTATTTAATTATAGCTGAAATATGATAAAGAATAATTTAAATACAACTTCTGCCTAATTTTGGACAAGAAAAGATAAGGCTATTAGGCAACATAATTAAACAAAAGTGTTTATTTAATTAATTAGATAGAATAAATAAAAGTGGAATTAATTAAATAATTAAGATTACTTAATTAATAGAAGAAATGAAGACTATAGAGAATAATTAACAATTCATTATTTAATCATGATCCTCATGAAGAATACAAAATTCATGAAGAATACGGGTCACGCTTAGACAAAATTTCGTGTCTACATTTGCCCCTTGATACAATGTCATCACAGGCTCAAAGAAAACCCATACAGTCATGACCCAAGAATGCCCGGTGAAACAAAGTGATTGCATGTCCCCTCTGAGGACGTGTGTTCAAAGAACATGAGTGTGCTCTTGAAATTGATGAGAGAACTAGAAGATGAAAGAAAAAAAGGATAGAGGAAAATAGATAAGGGTGGTGAAGATGTAGAAAAGAAGAAATGTTAGTACAAAAAGAAAGATGAATAATAAAAGACATGGATGTTAGTATTAGCAATCTTCAATGTTTCATTGCATCACCAAGGGTGTTGCACTTTATCATCATTGGGCGGGACTAATACAAATGGAGAAAAACATCATGATATGACATAGATCAAGGTGTGCAAGGTTATCCACTTGCTAACAACAGAAAGTCGCAGACGAGGATTGTCATTAGCTCATACTAAGGGCACAAATTGCCCCAGTCTTTTTGTCAAGACAAA
>VDFB02056351.1:45061997-45146370 GCA_007258455.2 Sequoia sempervirens
TGATGATGGGTCAAGGCTGGTAACGAGATTGGGGACAAGACCAAGGATTTGATTAGGTGATTTATGCGAGATTGAACAGATGAGGAGGAGAGTGATATGTGAGATGGAGAGAAGGATCGTAAGATTTGGTTTGATATCCAAAGATTTGGACTGCAGATGGACGAAAGCTCATAGTAGGGGTTTGGTTAAGCTCGGATTAGGATAAGATTAAAAGCTCAGATAAGGATGGGATTGAAGACGATAATGATGGAAGGAGATGATTGGATTGATTCTACACCGAGTTCCGAAGTTTAAAAGGGCAATCAGATTTTTCCCGATTTGGCAATTTTCAAAAATTGTCAAATTTTGCCATTTTAGGAAACCTCATGGATAGACTTTTGGGAGTCCCAATTTTTTCCAAGAAATACCCATTGGTGAGATAGGATGAATTGCCAACTAACATCCCAAATTCAATATATGCATTTTGAGTGATGAGCGAAAACAATTTTTCAAAATGTTGGAAAAAAATACTAAATTGTGATTTTGAGGGTCAAGATGAAACTTTGAGGCCCCGAAAATGGGTCAAAACGGGTTCCAATGGCTTTCAAAGTAACAAGTTGGAAATCCACTCGTTATCGCGTCACACAACTACCCATCAAATTTCAGCTCAAACGGACACCCGAGTCAAAAGTTATGGCCTCCGAGAGTGTCGGGGTAAAAATCAAAAATCAATTTTGAAAAATTGAAGACATGGGTTTTGTTCACGGAGGAAAATTAGGAAATGGGTCGGGATCAATTTTTTGAAAAAGAGAGTAAAAAGGTGCATTTGGGGGGGTCAAAGGTTGGCGGAGAGGGGCGCCACTCTTAAGCCGGGGTGCCATCAGCCAAGGGCCGCGGGCGAGCCGCCCTCTCAGGTGGTTCCGCCACTCGCTACGGGCGGAGACGCCTCTACTCTGGGCGGGAGCCGGGGTCCGCTGGGCAGGCTCGCCACTGGGTGGTGACACCGCCACGCGCTGGCGGGTTCCGCCAAGGGGCCGCCCCACGGGCGGTTCCGCCTGGGCGGAGACGCCGCCTTGCGGGGGCGGAGCCACTCCTCTACGGGGGCGGTTCCGCCATCCCATAGGGGGGGCAGACGAAGGGAGGCAAAAAAAAGGAGTGGGGGGGGAAGGAAAGAAGAATGTAAGAGGTAAGAGAAAGGATGAAGAGATAGGAAAAATGATGGGGGGGATGGGGGGAATTGGTGAAGAAGGATGAAGGGATGGGGGATAAATGCAAGATGATGAGAATGGAAAATGAAATGCAATCCTAATGCAATTTACCATCTTCGGAGCACTGATTTTTGCTATAGCATAAGACAAAAGATGCCTGGGTATGTTGAACCCAGGCGTAATAGTGTCTAATGCATGGAATAAACACAACAGACAAGAAGGCTATCCCAACACCCCAAAGCCGTGAAGGCCTTGTTCAGGTCCGATATTGAGATAACCACAAGCACAAAAGGATGCCCCAACATAACACAAGACCTCAGGGATCTTGGTGGGTACTATGTGGGACAACCAAGAAGACAAAATAGACATAAAAAGATCAGGATATGCCCCTATGTTGACCAATCAAAACACACCATAATATGATGGATTATGGCGGTCTTGACGAGTGATGATAGGGAGCTCAAATGATAAACAAAAGCCAAAAGCATCAAAAGATCGCAATCAATGTCAAACGTCATTTGCCATAGGATCAAGGGGATAGATGGGATGATGAGGTCTATTAGGAAGGATGCATCCTGTTGAGACCGATGATGGATACGAAGCTAAAAGATCGTTATGACGCGGGATGTTCAAAATCGATTGGATTTCATGATACAAGTGAATCTCGTTTGTGAAGAACTGGCTAGATAAGGGCATAACTTGATGACACGACACAAGGAAGACAAGACATGGGACTGACACACCCTAAAGACCTAGGGGCTCGGGGGCCGATCAAATATTAGCCTTGCCTACGTGAAAGTGCAGAGCCCTCGTAGTTCAGGGGAAAAGATCATGGATAAAGCAGGAAGAAGACAATGGTGACCGATGATGAAGGACACAACAGGCGACAGACCAATGCCCCGGGGGAGGATCAAATGATCAACCTTGCCTACGTGAAAGCGCAGGGGCAACGTAGTTCGATAAAAAGACCATGGATAAAAGCAGAAAGAGACTAGGGAAGACAAAGCGATGGAGGACCAAAACAAGGTTGATCCAAAAGTGCCTCGGATGACTTGGTGGATTGGATAAGATAATGACAATCACATAAAGCTCAGGGATGGGATAGTTATCCAAAGCATTCAAATGACTTGGGAGGATGATATGATAGATAGATGAGTGATGAAAAGTGATGAAGCAGGGGTGATGATGATGAGATAAATGGCATTGGGTTGCATGGAGGGAGGCTTATAGCCAGATACCAATGACAAGAGATTGTGAGATGGGATGATAGGGGATGAGGATAAAGATGGCAGATTGAATAAAGATATACGGATGGGGGAGGGGAGGGATTGTTTGGATGGATGGGAATATAAGGATTGGGAGATGCTAGGATAGATGGATACGAAGATAAGGATGGGGAGATGGAAGGGATGTTGTAATAGATGGATAGGGAGATGAAGGGATTGGGAGATGAAAGGGATGAAGTAGGGATAGATGGATAATGAAGATAATGGATGGGGAAATGGGAAGGGATGTGGATAGATGGATAAGAATGTAAGGGGATTGGGAGATGAAAGGGACAGTGGATAGATGGTGGAAGGACACAGTGGCCATGCCACTTAGAGTAGCCAGTGAAGGTGGTGCAAGAGGAGTGGATGGATAAGATAAAGGAGATGGAAGAAGGGATAGATGTAGACTAAGGAACATGATAGAGCATGGATGAAGGGAATGTATACCAAGAGGTGGCCAAAACATGTATAGATAGGTGCCCCTATTTTGATCAAGATCACAAGAAGTATGGAGGGACGGGAGATAAACGAGATATGATGGTAGGATGGAGAAGATAGATGGGATGGGAGGAGCTGATGAAGAGGATGGATAATGAAGATGGGTGCATAGTTGGAAGCATAGCTGATGGAGGGAATGCATATTAGGAAGTTGCCCACAAGTGTAGATGGGGATTTACGCATGACACCTGTTTGCTAGGTTTTCATCATGGTATTTATCCAAGGTGCTTGTTTTCCAAGTTTTCACCATTGATGGATTATTTCTCTTTACTATTTTGTTTTCTTTTTCTTTTTCTTTTTCTTTTTTTTTTTGACTTTTTTGACTTTTTTGTGGATTTTTGACTTTTTTGGATTTTATGAGAAGGAGATGGGTAAGGACATGTGATAAAGATCAAGGTGTTAAGAGCCCATGTTTGAAGTGACTGTTGGATGTTGGTACAACCTTATTAGGATAAATGGATTATGCATGAGGATGAATTAGACGGATTTGATGGGGTTGATACATGGGATAATGGATGGGATGCTGGAAAAGGTATGGATAGAATGATGGGGTGGATATGTGATGGGGAGATGTGTTCAAGATCAACATTGGCACATGTGGTGGTGGATGTGAAAAGATAATAGGATTGATGGATGGAGAATGTGGGGATAATGGAGGAGATGGAATGGTGAATTTCGGGACATGAGGACCCAAAACAGACTTAGGAGATGAAAGGAGTGTACGATTAGCTTTTGGATTAGCGACTTTGGATGTTTTTACAGATTTTTCATGTGATAACATTGCATCTTTTTTCTTTGGGATCCACATGGTTTTTATCTTTGCTTTGGTGGGCCTTTGTGGCGTACAAATTTGATTTGAATTTTGGATTTGATTTTGCTTTGCTTTAACATGTCTTTTAGAGGGGACATGGGAAGCTTTTGATTCATGTGGATGTTTAGATTTATGCATTTTTTCTTTAACAACCAAAGTGCTTTTAGTAGCAATGGGATGGGTGTGAGGAGATGGATGATGTGGAGTGATGGGGATAGGAGTATGGGGATTATGTGTAGATGGAGGATGTTTAGGTAAGTGCCTTTGTTGATCCTGACTATGGGGTATGTGAGAGGGATGTTTATGATGGATGAGATGGATAGGTGATGAATGGATAAAAGGATGGATAGGACGAGATGGAGGAGGTGATTTTGGGATATAGGGGCCCAAAATAGACGTGAGGACCCGGAGGAAACATGGGAACGTAGATGGAGTGGATTGGAAAGGGTGGAGGAGGGATGTGGGGACCCAAAATGGATGGAGCGTGAATGAGAAGGAGATGGATGTTGTTTTGAGGTGATATAGAGTAGAGGAGGGATGGCCACATATGATCTAGTGGGGTGATGGGAAGAGCCGATATTTCTTTTGGAAAAGGCTCGTTGAGGACTTTAGAGGTTGTACCAACATTTTGGATTGCGAGTCATGAGTAGTACATCCAAGACCTTATACAAGTGTTCTTTAGCTTGGATGGGCTCTATAATACCTTGCTCATGAAGGCCTAAACCTTTTCCTTGATAGTTCATTTTCTTGAGTATTCGATCTAGGACAGGATTTTTGTTATTCTGGAAGAATGATGCAAGTTCATTATTAGGTGGAAGAGGAGGGTTGGTGTATATGCTTTGTTTTTCTTCTGCGAGGAGACCACCATGGAGGAATGTGAGAGGACCAAGGGGATATGCAAGCGGTGTGGGGATAGCATTTTTAGGCGATGATGGGGGATCATGAGAAGGAGATGATGGGATAGCAACATCAGGAGAGGGAGTAGGGCCATGATAGGATCTGGATTTGTGGTAGTAGGCTCATGCGATGGAGATGGAGATGGAGCAGTGGAAGCCTGAATGACAAGGGGGGTCATGGGATGGAATGGATGGGGGACTATGATCTTGAGGTGGACTAGATGGGATGGTGGGATCTTGATCTGGAGAAGGGGATATGTTGGCATGCTTTGGATTAGACTCTTGGCATGACTCATTGTGTGTGGGAGGCATGGTAACGGAGTCTTGTTGGGACTCTTCAAGTGGGGAAGATGGAGGGATGAAAGATTCATGAGGTTCATTGGAATGGGTTTTGGTGCTACCAGGAGTGGGAGGAGTGGATTGGATTTGGGTATCTTCGATGGATTGGGTAGATCTAGGAGTAGAGGGAGTGGATCAGAATTGGGTGTTTTCGATGGATTCGGTGGTTCTCATAGTAGGAGATGTGGGTTCAATGGATTTAGTGGGTTCAATGGTTTCAATGGTTTGAGTAGTACTAGGGGTGGTAACATCAATAATAGGTGGGGTATGGAGAAGGGTCTCATCACTAGTGACTGCGGATGATGGATCTAGATGGCATGGTTCTATGACTTCAAGATGTGGATTTGGGGATGGCTTCTTTGTAATAAGTCCTTGGAGAACTTCTAAAATGAGAGATTTGCATATGGTTGGCTTGGCTAGGGTGGTAGAAATGGATGAAGGATTATGGATTGGTGGACTAGGGTTAGGTGGAGGAATGGGATTGAATGTAGGACAATGAGTAGATGGGGGATTAGGATTGGATGGAGGACTAGGAGTAGATGGATGAATGGGATTGGATGGAGGACTAGGAGTAGATGGAGGACTAGGATTGGATGGAGGGTTAAGGTAAGGATATTGGAGAGGTGAATTAAGATAGGGGGACATGGATTGTGGATTAGACAAGAGGATATAGGTGGTGTAGTGGGACAAGAGGATGTGGGGGATGGATTATAATAAAGGTATTGGGATGGTGGATTATGATGAGGAGACATGGATGTAGGATTAAGGTAAAAGGGTGTGGATGTAGGATTAGTATGGGAAGATTGGAAAAGAGGATTAGGATAGGGGGACATGGATGGGGAATTGTAATAGGAGTATTGGGATGGAAGATGAGGATAAGAGGATGTAGATGTTGTGTAAGGGGATGATGTAGATGAAGGAGATGACAAATATGGGGATGAAGAAGATATTGGATATCCATTGTCAAAGGGGGCATAAGGAGCATGATTAGGCATGGATGAAGACATAGCGGGATAACTGGAAGGGGTGATTGGATTGTGGAAAGTGGATGGAGAAAGCTTACTAGAGATGATAGTGTCAAGGGGATCTATGTCATATTCTTCTTGATCAACAAGACTTTTGTTATCGTCATCCATGTAATTAGGGTTTCCCTTGACTACTATTGATGGAGGATGAGGATTCATGACAGTAAAAGCATAAATAGAGTGGATCAAAGATTTTGAATGGAGATGGATGAAAGCTCAAATTGGGATTTAAGTCAAGCTCAGATCAAGATTAGACAAAAGCTCAGATTAGGATGATTGGATGATGTGATGGGATTGATTTTTATTTTGATGGGATTTGGATTTTGATCAGGTTTTGTTTGGATATATTGGATTGGATCGGATTTTGATTGGTTGGATTAGATTTGGATTGGATTTGAGTTGGATTGGTTTGGATTTGATTGGATTGGATTGGATTAGATTAGGATTTGTTTGGATTTGATTGGATTGGATTTGGATTAGATTGAATTGGATTGGATGATAAAAGATAAGAGGGAGACCTTGAGTTTAATCAAAGAAAGTTACCCTTAGCAACCAAGAGCTTTAATTGATTAAAAGGATGACTACGGCACCGAATCCACCTTGAGATAGGAATGGATTGATTGGGCTGAGGATGATAACTTACACCACTGAATTCACCTCCAGATGGAACCAAATTGATTGGGGTCGAAGTTAAAGACTAATAATCAAGTTCAAGCACTATGGTCAATTTAGGTAACCACTTTGTAATTCAAGGTTAGGACAGTTTTGTTATGGGTAGTGTTTGGGAGATGCAAATGGTAAGAAATTATTGGTGGATTAGGGGGAAATTAGAATGAGTGGGGGATTAAGGATAATTGTGGAAAATGTATGGGGATTCAGAAGGGTTGAACGAAAGTTTGGAATAATGAGATGGAGGTTTAAAATGGTCAAACGGGGGTTTTTGAAGGTTTAAAGTGACAAAACGAAGGTTTGGAATGATGAGGTAATGGCTAGGAATCGTTAAATGATGGTTTAGGGGCTAAATGGGCCCAAATGGAGCAATTTTGGGTGTTCTGGAGGGCAAATCCGCCCCTCTACAGCAAAAATTAGGGCGTTGATAGCAAATTCAGGGGTGTAGACAGCTTTCTGCTATAAATCAGGGGCACTACCGCCTTTCTGCAGTAAATCAGGGGCGCTACCGCCTTTCTACAGTAAATCAGGGATGCTACCGCCTTTCTACAGGGGCGTAGACAGCCTTCTGCAATAAATCAGGGGCGCTACCGCCTTTCTGTAGAGGCGTAGACAGCCTTCTGCAGTAAATCAGGGGCGCTACCACATTTCTGCAGGGGCGCTACCGCCTTTCTGCGTGGGGTGCTACCGCGTTTCTGCTGGGACAAAGCTTAGTTTTTGATGGCAAAGGCTATGGCAAGGACACAAAATGATAAAACAAGTCCAAAATATCAAAATTTGATAGATTTTTCACAAGAAAACACCTCAAGCAAGCACAATCCTATGATTAATATTACGGGTATGGCAAGGAAAAGTCTTAATCTAGGATGCACAAGGCTTCTAAGGAGTCCTCGATATACTCTCGGTACATGAGGCACAACCGTGAACACCAGTCCATCACAAGTGTGAGTCGGGAACCCCAGCGAGATACTGAAAGGCTCGGACCAACTCTTCACATCTATCTAGGTATCACCCTAGCTTCAACGCTCCGCCAATTACGACGCAACTGGATTGGGGTACAACTTTCGTTCTCCCCCCTTTATATACCCCGCTGGTACACATGGTTGGAATCGTCCCTTGGGTGATGAAATCTCCAAGTAGGTCCCACTAAAAAAAGGATACTAACCGTTTCCAACTACTCCCCAGGTTCACATGAAGTGCAAGGGGAAAGTGAAAACAAATCAATGCCCCCTTGGGTAACACAGAAGTAAACAACCATAGCAAACAATGAGGTTTAATCCCCCTAATTAGACTATGCTTCAAAACAGCAAAGATAATTTTTGAAAGTCTGATTATGTAGATGACCCTGCAAACAAATGTTAGTTGTCCTCTTTTTCGTCCTTGGTCAAATTTTGCCACAATATGCTGCAAAACGTTAGCAAAAAATAGCAATATTCTTGCCACCACAATGTTAGAGAGTTATCACGTGAAAACCGCAAAAAACTAGAGCAAGAACGAAGCCAAAAATGCCTATTTTACCTTCCAAACTGTGCTATTTTGGGGCACTACCATGTTTCTGTGGGGGCGCTACCGCGTTTCTGCGTGGGGCGCTGCCACGTTTCTGTGGAGGGCGCTGCTGCGGGGGCGCTGTCACGTTTCTACGTGGGGCGCTGCCGCGGGGGCGTTGTCGCGTTTCTGCGTGGGGTGCTGCCGCGTTTCTGCAGAGGGCACTACCGCGTGTCTACGGGGGCGCTACCGCCTTTCTGTGAGCTTTTCCTGCAAAATTCTTAACTCAAAGAAACGTTAAATGCAAGACCCGTGTGTGGTTCCCACCGAGTGTGCCAGAAATGTGATACCTTGATATTTATACTTCTCTAAATGTGCAAAATAACTAAGAAATGTGAATGACAAAATACCAAGGACACCTCAAGATTAGCCAAAAGAGTGATACAACGAAAAGGAATGTAAATAAGATGAAACACAAACAATTTTACCTCCCTTGTTGTTGATACCTCTTTGATTGGCCCTTGCTTGGATTGGTTGTGTGCTCCTTAGATGATTGCTTGAATGTCTAAATGCAAGATTGGAGGTGCAAATGATTAACAAAGATGGCTAGATGATGGCAAAGGATTGAGGATTCAAATGGACAGCATGTAGTTGCTCAAATCTAAAGTGTTTAAAATGCCCTTAAGGAGGGGGGTATTTATAGAAGAATTTGAATTCTCTAGAGAATTCAACGGTCAAGATTGATCCAACAAGGCCAAGATGAAGGGCTATGGTGGGTTGAGAACCCACAAGCCCTCACATCTTGACATGTGGAGGGTGAAGTGGCCAAGGGGATATGAGATGGAGATGAGGTGTCAAGAAGGTACATGAGGTGGAAAAATTACATGCACCTTGGGGAGTGAGGAGATTTCCTCAAAAAGAGATTCCTTGTCCCCAAGTGGGAGTGAAAGGGACATTTGAGGAATTTTGGAATTCCTCAAAAATCTACATGGGAAAAGGAAAGGTGGTTGGGGATATAAATGTGAATTAAAAATTCACATTCATAGGATGATCTAGAGGATAAAAGGTGGGCTCCAAAAAGGTGGGACTTGGTCACATGTGGAGATTGTGACAAGTCCAAGGTTCTGAAGCCTTAGAAGGATGGAATGTGAATTAAAAATTCACATATAAAAGAGGGAATCTAGGAAGAATAAAAAGGAATTAAAAATTCCTTGGAGAATGATTAGGCTTAATTAATCAGTAATTAGAAGATAATTAGGGGCTAATTAGGATTAAAAGCCAACTTGCAAAAGTTGGAGGATGTGACACATCCTAATCAAGGATTAGGCATGTGCACATCCTTAATGAAGAGATTAGGAAATGGATTAGGATTAGATGAAAATGACATGTGAGGAATTAAATAAATGTAATATTTATTTAATTTATTTGATGAAAAGAGGATTAAGGAGGGTAAGGTATTTAATTATTAATTAAATACCTTAGGGATTTGGCAGAATTAAAGATATTAATTAAATAATAGTAATATTACTTAATTAACTCGGATAAGAGGATGTTTAGACGAGAAGTGATAAATTTGGATAAATTAAGTGTCCAAATTTGGATGTCTACAGTAACTAAACTTTGTCTCCAACTTGGAAATGGTGATCACTACGATGCTTATCATGTTGAGCCTTGTATTCAGCTTGACTCTTCTCCAATTGTGCTTCCACTGCCTATTGAATTGCTTGGACTTTCTCGATGAACTTTAAAGCCTTCTCTACATTATGGTGTCCATATTCAACATCATCCTTCACAAAAGAAAAGTCCATCGATGTTTTTGGAAGATACCTGAAACAAGTCTCAAACGAAGATCTCTTTATAGAAGAGTGTGTTGCATGGTTGTATGCATATTGCACATAGTGTAGATTTTCATTCCACTACTTGGGATGCTTACTATAGTAGCCTTGAAGAAGATGCGTCACTGTCCTATTCACTATCTTTGTCCATTTGTCGGTCTGCGAATGGAAGGTTGTACTCTTCTTCAGTCTAGTGCCCATGACTTCCCACAATGGTGACCAAAATTCCCCCAAGAATAGAGAATCTTGATCTGATACAATAGAAGTAGGTAACCCAAAATGAACCCATACAAATTGAAAGTACATCTGAGCTGTCAGTTCAACAATGACTTGTTTCTTACAAGGCATTAGAATACACATTTTGCTGAACTAATCAAGTACTACATATAGATAATCATGTCCCTTCCTAAACATAGGTAAACCCTCAACAAAATCCATTGAAACACTTTCCCATGGATGGGATGGTACATGAAGACGTGTGAACAACCCTAATTTCCTATTGCTAGGCTTACTTGTTACACACATGACACAACCTCTAATATACTTAGTTACAGTTTCTTGCATATGACGCCAGTAACAATACTTTTTGCAGTTGAGTGATTGTCTTGCTTACCCCAAAATGTCCTACAATCAATGAGGTGTGTGCTTCTCTGATTACTCATGCTTGTTCATCTTTTGGAATGCATAACTTTCCCAAGTGATACAACAATCTATCCTGCACATAGTAATCTTTCTCTTCTCCATGTATTCCTACAATTAGAGCTGAATAGATTTCCTTAAAGTCTTCATCGTTAACATACTATTCCTAAAAAAATTCATGTACCATGGAACTACCTTTAAGGATAATCAAAGAATTCATAACAGGAGGCCTAGAAATCATATCTACTACTTTCTTATGGGCACCTTTCTTGTACTTAATTACCAAATGAAACTGTTGAAGAACACATATCCACCTAAAGTGCCTACTTTGTTACAATTTGGATTGTGAATGCAAATAATGAAGTGGTTGGTGATCAGTGTGGATTACAGTTTCTTTCCCCATTAAGTAGTGTTTCCATTTCTTAATACTCTAAACTAATGCATAAAGTTCCTTATCATAAGTAGGATAGTTAATGACTGCACCTGTAAATGTCTCAGAGAGATAGCAGATCGGTTTACCTCCTTGCATTAGCACTGCTCCCATGGTAAACCCAATCGCATTTGTCTCTATCTTGAACGATTGGTGTAAATCTGGTAAAGCCAGAACTGGTGTTGTTCTCAAGTTTTCATTCAAAGTGTTGAAGGTCTTTTGTTGTGGACCTCCCCACTAAAAAGTTGTCTTCATACTAGTCAATGAGTGCAATGGTGATGCAATGTAGGAGAAGTTTGCAATGAACTTTCTCCAATACTGAACTGCACCTAAGAAACTTCTAACTTTTGTGACTGTACTTGGCTTAGGCCATTTTAAAATAGCTTAGACCTTCATAGGTTCTACTTTCAATTGACCACCACCTACAACATAGCCTAAGTACACTAAGGATGTCTTAGCGAATTCGCACTTAGACATCTTTACAAAGAGTTTTTCTTTTCTTAATACATTAAAAAATTTCTTTACATGAATTACATGATCTTCCCAAGTTCGACTGAATACAAGAATATCATCTAGATAGACTATGAAAAAATCATTAATAAAAGGATGAAATGCATCATTCATGACTCTCATAAATGTAGTTGGTGCATTGCAAAGCCTGAAGGGCATGACCAACCACTTGAACAGTCCATGTATTGTCTTAAATGGAGTTTTCCAAATGTCATCTTTTGCAATTCTTATCTAATGATATCTGCTACACAAATCTAACTTAGAGAAATAAACTGCATGTTTTCATTGATCAAGTAAATCATCTATTTTGGGAAGAGGATACATGTTCTTTACTGTTATCTTGTTCAGGGCTCGATAGTTAATGTACATTCTCCAAGACCCATCCTTCTTTGGAACCAACACAATTGGAGAACCACAAGGAGATGTAATAGGATGGATGACTCCTTTTTCAACCAAATCTTGAACTTTATTTTTGATTTCTTCATTCTACAAAACTGATAAGCAGTACATGTCAATGTTTGAAAGATGCGCATCCTATTGTAACTGGATTTCATGTTGTATCTCTCTCTTAGGTGGCAACCCCTTTGGCTCCTGAAATAAGTCATCATAGGTAGAAACTATTTTGACCATCTCAGTTTTACACTCTGGATCACACCCTTTAAATGCTTCAGCTTTTTCATCCTCTTTGGGTTTTACAAGCATTAATACAAAGTTCTTAATAGAATTGACCAACCTTTTCATCTGACCAACATTAAGTAGTGCAAGATTAGTCTTAACTTTGTGTGCACGTACAATGTATTTGATCCCATCCTTAAAGAGATGATACTTATCCTCCCCCCTATAAAAGATTTATTTTTTTTCATACAAATAAGGACTCCCTAACACAAGCCCATAAATATCCAAAGGAACAACATCTACCTCTACCTCATCAACAAAGTTTGCAGTGATAATGAATTTCAACTTACATTGTTTTTTTACCTTCAGTTGAGCATCATTGCAAACCCATCCAAGTGGATATGGCTTTGGATGAGGTGTTGTAGCTAGATTAAGTTTCTTTACTACCTCTTCAAATATTAAGTTGACTTGAGAACCCATATCAAACAGTGTGTCAATCTTAGTGTGCTTAGCTACAACTCGAATATGAAACAATTCATTTTGTTTTTTATCAGCTTTAGGAGGAGTAGATACTTTACTTGTACTTGCATTTTCATTAGAAACATTTGTATCAGAAGAGAGAATTATACCTCTCCCTTTACCTTGGACCTCGACAACAACAATCTATGTTTCATCTCCAGATTTGGATCCAAGATCTTATTGAATCACTACAGCAATCTTTTGCTTGCCTTTATTGCCTCCGTATCTTTTCAGCCTTAATTCAAGATGCAGCTTCCAACACTTTGAATCATTATGCCCCTCTTTCTTGCAATGGGAGCATGTGTGATTATCACCCTCCTTAACTGTAGCTGTCTTCTTCCTTTTTCTTTTATCTTTGTCTTTTTCTTTACTATTACACTTCCCCTCAAACTTAGATGGTTTCTTTGAGAAATTATCACTGAAACTGTTCTTACCCCTTTACTCTAAATGAGTGGCTTGGACTGACACTTCGCCCAGATTATTAGGACTCAACATTAGAATGGTATGTCTTAGGTAAGAATACAAACCACCTATGTACTTAAGTAATGTATTCTGAGTATACAATGGAACATTTAAAGCAATAGCCCATTTTCTAAACTCATGGGTGTAATCTTGGATAGACTGGCCCTTACCTTGCCTAAAGGTTTTCCAATTCATTGTTAATTGTTGCATATAGCCTAAAGTATAAAGCTATTTTTTAAGGGCAGCAACAAATTCCATACAAGTCATATTAACCTTACCATGGCGAACAATTTCCTCTCGAGTCCTACTCTCCCACCAGGTGAGAGTTTTACCCCCCAACCAGAGAATGGCTAACTAGATCAAAGAAGCATCTTCTATTAGGCCTTGAATCCTACAATACATTTCTACCTGTTGGATCCAATCATCTAACTTTTCGGAATTTAACTCCCCTTAGTACTTAGGAAATTCAAGTTTTACATCCAATTTAATAATAGGCAAGGCATAATTAGCATGGAGGAAGAAGAAGAAGGGGAAGATGGAGAAGAAGGGGAAAATGGAGGAGATGGAGCTTCTGGATCTTTTCCTTCTTTGTCCTTTTGATCTTCCTTCTTTTCTCACTTCAAAGAATCTCCCTTTTCACGCTTCTTCTTGTCTGCATAAAGCTCTTCCACCGTTTCCTTAATGTCAAGAAAGGCTCGATGAAAAGACTTCTCATCAAACTCAGGCTCAGTACTTTTCCCAGCTTTAGTTTCTTCCATTGTTGGCAAAGTCCTTTGTTTGCTAATCTCAGGATTGTATTCTTCTAGCTTGCCTTCACCTCATTTTTTCCTAGAACGTGTTAGCATCCAATTCTGTACTACTAGTCACACAAAGCTTTGAGACCAAACTTGATCTATTTTAGGATCTATGACAATTGCTAATGAATGCTTAACTATTACAATGATTAATTAAAGCTTTCAAATGAAATTAACATAATTGAAATGTTTAATATCAAATGCATGAAAAGATGAATAAAGGAATAATAAAATTTTAGAACGAGAAAGACAAGACAAGACAATTAGTTGATAACGAAGTTTGTCCAAGTGGACTACATCTCCAGGTCCCTCTCTAACAGAGTGACCAATCCTTCAATTTAGCTCCAAGAAATCTTACAAAGCCTTCTCGATCAACAAGGAAATTGATAGTATCTTCTCTCCTTCAAGTACAAACACTTTGGCATAATCTCCCTATTATCCGCACAAAGATTTTACACAATTTCCCTAAGTTCCCAAGATTTCACCCAATTCCCATTACGCTCTCAAGCCCAATCCACCCCCTTTTATACAAAAATTTTACCCAATTTGGCCTTCAACCAAATGATTTTCAAAATCTCCCAATATCCCCTTTACAAGGTAAAGATTTTAGAAAATCTCCCCTATTTACATTAAAATCTCCATAATAATCATGAATAATCTAGTAGCCTTTATAATTTTAGGCTATACAATAAAAAAAATCCCCTTTACAATATAAAAATTCTCATATAATCTTCCTAATTTCTCATTTTATCCCTTTTTGGTTTTACATATTTGAGCTAACTAAGTCATATATTTTAAGGGATTTATTAATTTTAATTTTAGAGGGCTAAAGATTCATTTATGGGAGATTCGGGCTTTTAAACTTATTTAAAAGGGAGGTTCAACATTCTTGTTTCACAAACTATGCATGGCTTAGTGGTTAAGAGGAAGAGTGGGAAGTGGGTAGATAGGAGGTGAGAAGTGCGGGGGTTCAAATCCCCCCCATGCTATTTTTGTAGATGGTGGTTGAAAACAAACCAACGAGCTGCTGACCAGTTGCCACATGGCATATTCTAATTCATTGCAAAGGACACATTACGATTTGATTGGTTCATACTGCCACGTGTCAAATTTTTTTTACTATCAATGCTAATTATGTATGCCTTGCCACGTGTCATCCCTTGATTTTTCCATGTCATCAATGTGCTACCATGTCACCATGCTGATGTCAGCATGGTCAACCCATTTTGACTAAAACTTTGACATGTAATTTTCACATACGGGCTCCATTTTTGACAAAACAAACGCCGTTAGACTCCTAGCGACAAGCTCTTCATCATGACACCAATTTTGACCAATTATGAATCGATCATTTTTTTTCTTTTCTAATGGCCTCAGGTACCAGTTTGACTGAAGTTTGACTGACCATAACTTGGGCATATGAATTCCTTTTGAGCCCGTTCAAGTTGCATTAGACTCAAAATTTTGGGCACTTTGATTTGGCGATGATTACTGGAGCATATGGGACACTTCAATTTTTGATGTCGAGTATCCCCCTAGATCATTACCTCTCTTGAAAGGTGAAAATCTGCAACTGAGTTTCAGACAATCACCCAAAGGTCTCTCAAGTGTCAAGTCATGACAATGCTTGGAATAGTTCAATTGGTTTATGTGATTTGCTAGTAATTACAGGGTGGGCTTTATGGTTTACACAACATGGGAAGATGGGTTTGCAAATGGAGTTTCAAAGTGTTGGAAATGAATGAATAGTGGCCATCCACTCAAAATAGCAAGCTAGAACTCACCATGTTCATTTGATTTAGCTTTGTTGTGATGCTTTGAATCCTACCCTAACAAAGGACTAAAAGAAATAGAAAAAGGGAAAGGGTTGAGAGAAGCTAATATAAATCTAAGCTATGAATGAACAATAACAATGGAGGATGCTACAGTAGATAGACACCCATAAACTTAGTTTTTCTTGACCAAGTGGAACCTACAGCTACACAAAACTAGTGCAATCTCCTAAGGTCTACAGATTTTCATATTGTACATGCACTTGATGAACATAAAATTGAACTAAGATGTAACAATGAAATAAACAAGCCCATACTAACTTTACACAACAATTTGTCATCAACAAGTGCCAAAAGGATGGGCTAGAAGTCCATCAAATACTATAACAACAACCATTATCAAATCCATTCAAGAAACTAGAAGCTAAATCTAACATGGACGTTGAATCATGCATGCATAATGAACAAACTCAAAGAAAACATCCAAAATGTTGCAATTCTTCCTTCTATTGCTACAAAATGCCTCTTACAACAATTCACCACCTCTTAGAAATGAGGAGCAAGCCCCTATTTATAGTTTTCCAAAAGTAGAATGAATGGCCAGGATTAATTTACATTGTGTGGCCCAGATTCATTACAAGTTAGGGTCTCACCTACCCCCAAAATATAGCAATTTAAAAATAAATCTTTGTCTTTTCCCTATTTTTTCCTCTAGGGACCCCGACATTATAGCAGTTTTGTCCTATAGTTGTTTTTTGTGATGTGGTTGAAAACTAGTGAAATATTCCCTCTTATTGATGTGTTTGTAGCATCCTTCATTGAATCTTGTTACTGATTTGTGCGGATAGCTCCTGATCCTAGCGGACAACTCCTGGTAGATCATGATCATTTGGTGAAAAGTAAGACAGCTCCCTCTTGCTCCCCTTTTGCAGTTCTTCGTCAATGACTTTCTTTGACATGTAGTTATAGGATTCCTAAATTTAAATTCTCATGCAAGCCAGTCTTCCCCTTGGGAATACATTCATAAATAAGAAAATTCTTCTCTTTTGGATGGGACTCTTTATGATTTCTCTTCCCTTTCATCTTTAGATTGAGTCCCCCCCTTGGTAGCACGACGTCATAGGCAGGCATACTTGTGAGTGACTTACATTTTAATTAGAGCTCTCCTTGGCATGCATCCACATGGGCTTCAAGCTTCCTTGACAAATTGATCATTATTTGTGTAGACATCCCCCCTCTTGACAATCTTTATTATCCTCAAAACATTCTTGTAGATGATCGTGTGAGAGCAACTCCTTCCTTAGACTTAGTATGTTGCATGTAAGTACCTCTTTGGCAACTACCCTTTGTTCGTGCATACTTGATTTAAAGTATTCCCTTTGGAATTGGCTCCAGATATATCTTATGTGAAAGCACCCCTCTCATTGTAGCCTGGCTCAACACCATGTACAGGCACACTTTGAACACTGACGCTTGTTTAACATCCCTCTCAATATTATATCTGTAATAAGCATCCACAATAGATAATTAGAGTATGATTAAATCATTTATATTCATAGAATATTCACTCTTCTTCAATATATGTGGTTGAAAATGAGGAATTTGGGAAAAAAACTTGAAATTGATCATGATGAGGATAGGGTGAAATCATTAATTAAAATCCTTTCAAATTCTCGTTCACCCCCTGCTCTCAAATATTTCCCATGGCCAGTTTATTTTCACTCCCATTATAGATGTGAAGGTTGAATCATCGAGGGAGAATTTATAACTTAATAAGCCAAATGAAGACTCTCTTACTTGCAATAATAAAGATTCCTATAATGCTTAGCATATATTCAAATTTTAGTAGAAGTTAACTAAATGCAGGAACAAAGAGGCTCCAAGCTGTTTGCGGGGATAAGGGTGTGGTTGGTTGGTATTGGAGTGTCATTAGGACAACAACATCATGGTAGGGGCAACTTGCATGATGGCATCCACAATCAAATATTTTGCAAAGTGGATGTGAGGATGATAGCACGAGGGGGAGAGACGAATAAGCCAGAGAAAAATCGCAAAGGGGACCCTCAACGTCTACAAAAAAAAGCTCTCACATATGAACAGTGACGCACATGTCTGAAAACTATAATATCGTTAGTTAATCTTCCCGTCCACTGAGATTTATTCAACCGTGATCTATCCAGTATGATAACTTATCAGCTCGCTTCCTTCTACTCCCCTGGTGAGTATGATATCTTAATTATGTGAGCCCACTTCATTACAAATGTTGAAACAAGCTTACTTGTAGCTTGCAGAAAAGTGGTGCGGGTGGTCGTTTGTAAATGTCGTCCTAAGTGGCCTAACTAGTTGTGGCTTTGGCGTGGAGAAAATCTGCACACATGAGCTGCGAAAACTTGGGATGGTGTGGTTGGTTCGCATCCACTTCAATAATTATTGTCCTTTGTGAAATTTGTGGTTTGTCATTCCTTCTTTAAATTGCCAACCAGAGCTTCTCTTTTAATTCTTGATTGATGTTACTAACTGAAAAGGGAACGCTCCATTCTCATAATTTCTTATTGCAAGAGTATAAAATTCTGCTCTTCACACTTCACATCATATGAGTCTTCACTAGACAAGTTGCACAAACAACACAACCTGATCACCAAAGTTTTCCATGGCATTATGTTCCTCAAAATCCTTCCTTACTATTATTCACATAATGTTATTGGATGTGTGATAAGATGAGTTGTCAGTGCGGGAACTCCAACCAATGATGTTGTCAGGGAAGGAGAGTGCTAATGGGGGTTCATAATTATTTTTTTTGAGCGATGTTGCAAATGACGACCCCCACATGGAGGATTTCTGTCAAACGCACTATGGGTGGAGGAGTGCAGAGCGCCACGGCTAGGATGTTGTTAACACAAAGGCAAAGTGTAAATGGAAATGCACATGAATGTCACCAAAGAGATGATTTTGGGAAATAACCTCATGTAATAATTTATATTGAAGGACCCTTTGAGCCCATAATATATAAGCACATTATATACATAAAATACCTTTCAGTCATTGATTTAACTCGAAGGATCAAATCATTTAATTGCTCGATATGAGGTCACCTCATTTTCCTGAATCCTCTTCTTGTTGTGCTCAGGGAATAGATCAAGCTACCTTCTCATCCTTTTTAATGTTTGAAACATCATCCAAAGCATGAGCGTCCCTATGTAATTAGTCCCCTCTACCAATATCACCTATTAGAACTGTAAAATTTTGAAAATTTTATGGTTGTTTATACTCATGAGTTTCCAAAGAAGTCCTTACCATAAGCACATGAATCCTCTCTTCATAACATATTTTCCCATATTCTGTCATGTGGTCCCATAGAATTCACTTGTCCCTGAGCATTTGAATGTATGAACCATATCAGTGTAACATATTGCAAGTCTCACTGATCCATAAAGCATTTTATACTAACATATGTCTTTCTACAGTCTATCGGCAAGAGATCAGGAATGTCATACCGATAAGTTTTCATCTAAGGATTGATATTGGCAAGAGGCAATGCACAATCTCAATGATAGCAGGGTCCTATCAGTGAGACAACAGTTATCGGGGTGAATCATAGTGAGCATATATGTGTCTTACCGATGAAACACAAAGAGCTATGTCGCTGAGACAAGAGTCATTGGAGTAACGTCCTACAACATTCATTCAGTCTCGCCGATAAAGCAGAGGTAGATCCTATCGGTAGTATAATGTCATCGGGGTGAGTTCGAGGAAGTCTTGTCGACTTACCATATCGCTATAATGGAAATACATCGATAGGTGGACTTAGCGATATTCATGGTCTCGCCGATAATGAAATTCATTGACCAGACTTAAGTCATTGGTGTAATGTCCCAGAGTATTCACTTGGTCTTACCGATAAAGCAAAGGTGGGTTTCGTCGTTGTCATCGGGATGAAGTCAGGGAGTCTAGCCGACCCCCAAAGTCACAACGATAGGCTTCATCAGCAAGAGTTATAGCAATACACTTGAGAATGAAAGGATAACTGTCAAGAAGACTCATAACATCGGTATAACTACAAGACAACTTGGTGATAGAAGTGAAGATACAGATAGGCTATCAGTGAGACTCAGCACATCGATGAGACTGCATGACATCAAAGCGATATATAATCTATGGTAGTCAGAGAGACTCAAAACGTCAGTATGACTATAGGACGTCTCAACGGGTGTTTAGCAAATGTTGATAAAAGCCCGAATGAAAGGACTACCTGAGATTTGAATACGAATGGACGTGAATTTTCATATGGCCGATGTATAAATACCCATTTTAGACAGCAAATTAAAAAAAGGCAGTGAGTAAAAAATATGTAGTAGATCACAATATGTTAGAATTTTGAGACTATGATGCATGTTTGAAACAATGGAGATTTCAATTGAATTCATTTGATGTGGTGACATTTTTCTGGTATTAATTGTTTGTTGTGTTAATTGAAAGTATTGCTGAAGTTGTCTCCAAGGTTGATGCTTTTCTAGTTATTTGTGTACACACCAAAATTTGGTCTAAGCCTGCAACTTCAATATTCTTCATAATTCGTATTCTTCATGGTCATGATTAAATAATGTCAATTATTTAATTATTCTCTATAGTCTTCATTTCTTCTATTAATTAAATAATCTTAATTATTTAATTAATTCACACTTTCTTTATTCTATCGATTAATTAAATAAATGCTTTTTATTTAATTATGTTACTAATTAACCTTATCCTTCTTGTCAAATTAAATAAATTCTTATTTAATTTACTCTTTATCATACTTCAACTATAATTAAATAAATTCTTTATTTATTTAATTATTCATTTAAATCCCTTCATCACTTAATTAAATAAATCTTATTTATTTAATTATTCTTCAAATATCAAATCTTGAATTAAATGAATTATTTAATTCATGAATTCTATTTTAACACATTCCTCTATATTTAGATAATTGTGTGAGTTATCTAAGTATTCACTTTTACTCGACTCAAAGATCTATTCAAATCGCTCAGTTAACTCTTGATTTAATGTTTGAGTGGCACTCTCGAGTAATCTCTTCATCAAATCATTCAATCATCCAGTTCTAACTCATTTGCATGTACATGCGGTTTAATTAAGTATTCCTATTTAATTAATTAAACCTTGTGCGTGCATTTGAACAAGAGTTGCTTTAATCCATCTTCATCTTTGTCATGCAAAGATAATTCTTTTGTTTTCGAATACCAAACTAGAAGATTAAATCATTTATTTAATCTTTAATTCTATTTCTAATTTATATCACTCATTTCATTACTAACTGTTATCAGAATGCATGACTAATCAGTCAATCTCAATCGTCTGTTGATCTTTCAATCCTGACTTGTTGTTCAAATAATCAATTTTATATAAATTGATCCGGTCTTCATCATTCCTCTCTCTCTCGAAATCTTATGACTTTTTGGAGCACTTATCTTGAATCTTCAATGTTTTGCTAAATCATTATCATAGGCTATACTTGCATGAACTCTTGAAAATATGAGGGCAATCATACTACAACAACAAAATGGAGAAGGGAAATCAAGACGAATCATGGAAATACGTACAAATTTGGTGAGATTGTTCAAGTTTTATTTACATTTTTGACTGTTCTTTGTTGCTTAGCATTAGATTGCATTTAAAGATTTAGATTTGTGTTGCATGTTTGCTTTTAATCTTTTCTTTCTACACTTTCTAGACGTTACATTTGGTGAACCCGACGTGAAGACACCATCTTTGTGTATCCGTAGACTTTTATTTTGATTTTTGCAGGTTTTTCATACGGAATAATGCATCAGCTTGACGAAATGCCACAATTGAAATTTGAAGATGCATCAGTTTGACTAAGCAACGTAATTGGCTTTCTAAACCGCATCTGACACCAAAAATGATACATCTGAAATTTTTTGATGCATATGCAATTTCCTGAACTGCAACTAACTAGTAAAATACTGAGAATGCAATTGCAGAGAACATAGACGCATCTGACTGGTAAAATAGTGACGCAATTGACTGGTATGTTCATTTTGTTTCTGTTTTTAGAAATCTAAAATTTTCAATTGATTTGTGTGTTACTAATATCAGATTTTTAGTGCGTGTGATTTTTGTTTTTGGAGTTAACGAGTATTGGCAAGATGATTGACGAAGACAATACTGAAAACTACTAATGAATCTTTCTACAGAACGCATGTCAAAGACCTTAGTTAAATTTTTGAAATAGATTGTTTGGTAGTGTAGCAAATATTTTATTTGGATTAAAATTAACAAGTGTCTACTATGTTTGGTGTGAAAGCACAACTGTGTAATTACCCTCACGACTTGGTACATCGAAGTATCCTCTCCCCTTGTGCATTTGTGTGATCCTAGGTGTAAGAGAAATGGTTACCAACTCTAGAACTTGGGCTTGTTCTGGTGGGAAAAATTACTCACCCCAGGATGACTCAGACCAGTAACACCCTGAACCTGAGGGACTTCCAGCCGGTATATAAAAGTGGATTCTTGGGGAAAGCCTAAGAATCACACGTATGGTTCCAATGAGATGGATCCAAAAGGGGACTCTCACTGCATGGATCATGCCCTATGAATGGAATGCCTGTACTAAACACCTTTTGTTTTAGAGACCAACTATTTTTGGTCGTTGCTCGGTATAGTGCAGTGTACAGTATCATGCCCGAACACTACTGATCCCCTTGAGTAGAGATAGCAGTTCTTGGGAGGTCATTGCCAAATAATCTAAAATTGGTGTGCTCAAAAGACATTAATGAGCCGTGGAGGGCAGCCAATGCCACAAAATTTTAAAGCTATCCGCTCTCAAGAAGGAAAGGTGTTTATCACCAATCCAGGGTATTTTGGTGGGCTATACCAAGTATACAAACCCTTGGCCTTTTGGCCTATTAGGATGTGCTTGTCTATTGTCAAATTAAACGTTCTTTGAGTCCAAAATCAAACTAAAAACACTTTGTTTTATGATTGTTTTTTATTGCCAGAACTTGATCATAGAAAACAGTGTTAGTTTTATATCTCAAATCACTAAAAATACACAAAGAGTCACAATTGATCTTTAGAGTCGCATATGCCAGTATATGTCGCATCTGTTTAGCATAGAGTCACATGTTCCTGCGTAAAAACCGCATATGTTATATTCTGAGTTGCAAGTGTCATTACGAGTCACATCTGTTATAAACTTAACCACATCTGTTAGAGTCTGACACTGAACTTTATCACTGACACGCAATTGATTATCAGAAAACTACAACTGTGAAACTTAACCACAACTGTTAAACTTAACCACATCTGTGAAATCTTGCTATGCATTTGCCTGATTATCCAAAAGTTAGAATTCATGATCATTGTCCAGTCAACATGGTTATATCAGTTTGAGTTATCTTTCCACAAGTAGTCCTTGAACTGAAACCTGAAACGATTTGCTCAATTTTGCATCTTTTAGGTATCATTTAGTCATAGTCGTAGTTGTCTTAGGTCCAAGTTTTAGTTTCATTTTAGAGTATATATTACCTTGAGATTAAACTTTTAGGAGGGTCACTTTTACAAACTTTACAATAGGTTCACCTTCTGCACTTTTGAAAAATCATAGTGTCAACGAAATTTCTCATTGATCCTAGTCCTATCATCTTATCCTTTGTCCTACAGAGAGTCCGCCTAGCTCATCAGTCTAGTTAGGAGACTCAACTTATCTTTGATCATTGTCTTACAGTGGTTCCTTGACATAACTAAATTGACACTGTGGTTAGACTTTAGGTAATTGGTACCCTTGTCTTAGGTTTACAAAATTGATTACCTTAGAAGCTTAGATGGACTTTGCATTTTTAGATATTGTCATTCTAGACTAGCGTCATCTTGGAACATCCCTTATTTTGCATTCAGAAAATCCCAAAAACATATACTAGAGTCATACTGTCCATAGACGTAGTTTTTCATTCCTTGCATATTGAGCTTATCTTACATGGTTGAAACTAGGTCTAAGAGAAGAGAGAGAGAAAAGATGTCGAACCCAAATGAATTCATCAATCCATTTTCCTCAAGACCTCACAAGACTCTATTAGACAAATTCACCACTAGAAACACTCAAGGTCACATTACAACAGAAGACATAGAGGTTGCTACACAAGACTCTGAGTTTGCCTCTTTCGTAGATGAGTACCTAGCAAATGATCGTCAACGATACTTAGCCAAATTTCTAGCTAAAGGTGCTACCTTACCTATATGATTTGATATTAGCACCTTACAAACTCAACCTACACAAGGGACAAATACAATGATTGCTAGTACTACTACATCTCAGGTGAGCACAACCATACCCTCTGGTACACCTACACAGAGTACGACAGTTCATACGTCTCCCTTTGGTATGTCTGGCATGACATCAAGATTTAATTTCACTATAGGAGCCTCATCATCAACTCCCTTTCATCCTCTTGTTGGGAGTAAAAGACCTAAAACGTCAGCTTCTACACCATATGTCAGTGTCACGAGTACCATACCACAGTCGATGGCCATACCTAGTGCTCAAGTCACTAGTACTATACCACAGATTATACACAGAATGCATTCCCTCATTCCAATATGGCCATCAAAATCCATTTTCCCAAACTAGCAATTAGAATCCATTTACATAGATTCTGAATCAGAATCATTTTTCCCAGACTGGCAATCATAATCCATTTACATAGATTTTGAATCAGAATCCTTTCTCCCAGATTGGTAGTTAGAATTTGTTCACACAGATCCCGAAACAAAACCATTTTATGCAAATTCTGACCCAGAACATGTTTACCAACATTCTGAATCCAAACCCACCTTAAATACCAACGTTCAATCAAAACCCATCACGAGACTTTGGATTTTAGAATACATACACAGATTCGCATAATCCGCCTAGCACATCCTTGACCCAAGTTGGCATCTTACAAACACAAATGCATGCACTACAAACACAAATGGATAACATGTTGGTGTCAACTAAGAAATCCTTTTCAACAAAGGACATATGTCCATTTCCCTTTGATAGATCATTGTATATGACCCCTTTCCCTCACAGATATGTCATACTGAATCTCCCTAAGTATAATGGAAAACGGAATCCAATAGAACATATAAGGGAATTTTCTACCATATGCATAGATGTTGCCTATGACCCCACATATCTTATGAGACTATTTCCAAGAAGTCTTGTAGGAATTACACTAGAGTGGTTTTCAGGTCTAGACTCTAGCATTAGATCTTGGGGTGAATTGGTTGAGAAATTTGTCGAGCAATTCTCCTTCAATATAGACCATGAGATAAATATAGCCACTTTGTGTCACAAAACAAGACAAAGGTGAAACATTTATCGCTTTCTTTTAGAGGTGGAGGACTATAGCCAGCCAGTGTCCTATCGAAATACCTAAAAAACAAAAAGTCACTATGTTCCAAGAAAACCTTCATGCAAAATTAAGGAGTAACTTAAGGGTACATTGTTGTTCATCTTTTTTGGAACTAGTGGAAAAAGGGGTTATAATAGAAAAGGATCTCGTTGAAAAGGGAAAACTTAAGACATCAACATCCAATAGAAATCTGATCGTGCAAAACACCCCCAATGACAGAAATAGATTTTGGTCTCGCAACAAAAATGTCACCAATGATGGGGTAGTTGATGCTAAGACTATACAAGCAGGACCACTCATGACCTTATGAGGACCTAAAACTTTTGCCAATACCCTTAATGTTGTCAATCAACCTCCCAACAAGGTCCAAAATACTCAACGTCCACAACAACAAAGGAGGTTTCAAAAACGCGAGTTCACTCCCTTAGGGGAGCCCATTGAGTTTGTATTCTAACAACTATTACAACATAATATTATATAGCCTCAAGAGCCAAGACAATACGACCCAGGACAATTTAAACCAGTTTGGTGGGATGACAATGCCTTTTGTGATTATCATAGAACTAAGGGACATAACCTACAAAATTGTCGCCAAATGAAGAATATCATACAAGATCTTGTCGACAGGAGAATAATTGAAGTTAATGGACAGAAACAAAAGTCATCAAACACTGATCATCAAGTCTTTTCGGATCCACTACATGACCATAGGAAAGGAACTATTCCTTGTTCGAGTACTAAGACCAATATGTCAGCCAACTATGCGAGTATCAAGCATGATTATAGTAGTGGCAAAACCATTCATTACCTTCGCACCGCCGATGAGAATATCAATACCATTACTATCAATACAAATCCCGAGTGTGGGATCGATACTCGTCATACGAAGATCACCATTCAAGGACCTCCATCACATCAAACACCACACCCTTCCAAGTCACAATATAACCTACTTGACCAATTGGGGAAGACCCTAGCCCAAATCTAAATCTTGGAATTGTTGCGTATTTCCCCTGAGCATCGATCTATTCTAGATAAGGCTTTACAAAACACCATGGTCCCTAATGATCTTGATGTCAGTCGTTTCCAGGAAATGGTGGGCTACTTAACCAATAATCATCATGCCACATTTTTTGAATAGGACTACACAACTAAAAAGACAAATCATAATGATCCTTTGCATCTTGAAGTCCTTGTTGATGACACCAAAGTTAGACAAGTTTTGGTAGACGAAGGAGCAGGGTTAAATCTGTGCACTCTAAAATTAATTAAGGCCTTAGATTTCTCAGAAGCATGCGTAGACACCACTAAAAGTATTGTCATAAAAACTTATGATGATGAGGAACGAAAATCAAAGGGGGTGGTGACACTTCCTATCAGAATTGGTCTTGCGGTAATAGAGACAAAGTTCCAAGTCTTGGATCTCACCCTTCCTTACAACCTTCTACTAGGCAGACCATGGATTCATGCCATGAAAGTAGTCCCTTCCACATATCATCAGTGTCTCAAATTCCCTTACAATGGCACTGAAATAACTATAGATGGTGACCCAGATCCATTCTAGTATTGCACCAATCTAAAAGAGATACCCCAACGCTAAGTGCCAGTAAACCAAGAGGCCTCATCGTCCAATCCATCTCCCTATGTTGATCCATCCACACTCACTCGAACATCTTTTTCTCCCTCAATTCCTACCACTCCTAGGGTTGAGATCCAAGACAAGGGTTGTGGAGAGTATTACATGAAGACATCTTATTGTGTTAGCCATCTAGTTCCTCCTAAGTCATACAGTTTACCTACATCAGATAGGAGACAATCTATGGTCACTATACACATTCCTCCCATGACAACTTTCACTAAATGGGGTGAATTAAGCAAAGAGGTCATAGATGCAAAAGATGTCACTTCCTGGTTGTATAAGGAAGATAATGAAGAACCTCTCTCACTTGCTCACATTCCTACAGATCTATATGGAAAAGGTTTTAAAATTATGCAGAGCAAGGGATATGATGGACATAGCGGGTTAGGATTAAATCAAGATGGAAGGATTGAACCGATCTTTGTTTCTCAATGGCCAAAAGGTTTAGGGCTAGGGTTTCAACCGATTCAGATTGGTATTCCTAGTACCACATCACCCTTAATCGAGGAAGTAAGTGCTTCAGAAGATATTAATACATCTCATGAACCATTTGACCAACACCATTGTGACTCTTCTAACTCCAATGACTATGAGTGGGATTTCTTATCCTCTACCTCTTCCATGGACCTTGACAAGCTATTTGGAGAACTTGACTTAATGTTGATATCCTCACCAAATCCACTAAATTCCTATCTACCTAAGAAAATGACAAAGGAGGAGTGGTTTAAGCACTACTATTGGGAATCACTTGACCCTACCTCTTGGAAACCTGATACATCTATTTCAGATAACCAAACCTTGGCATTAGGCCCACCTCCTAATCCGCCTAGACCTAAACCTAATAGAAAACAAGACTTAGTACAAGACTTTTGTGACCATATGAACAACTCAGTCTTTACCTTGACCCCATTAAACTTTGATAACTCTGACAATGAAATGCCCTTAGTTTATCCCTAACTTATTGATTGGGACCAACAAGACACACCCTCTTAGACATTTTTGAGAACAACAAAGCAATTGTTGAGTTCTTGGGATTACGAGAAGGCATACCTAACGGTGATCATAAGGCTGGTTTTACCATTGACTTGGACAACAAAGCATATTTTGGGAATCTATTCAACCCTCTAGTCACAAAAATGAGAAAAAGAATAAACAAGATAACAAGGACAAGTCTCTAAGTGAAAACTGAAAGGCACCTTTAGACAATGAAAAAGTAAAAAGAAAGGACACATTCAAAGGTGAAAACCTCTCTAAGGCACCTAAGGATGGAGGTTTGAACATTCTCCCCGTTGCACAGGAAAATTCACCCATGCTCGTTGAAGAATCAGTAGAAGTCAACATAGGTACAAAAGAGAATCCTCATCTAGTTTATTTTGTAGTGTCATTGACAACAGAAGAGAAGCCAGAATTCCATAACTTCTTTGCACGGAGATAGATAAATTTTGCTTGGTCATATGAAGACATGCCTGGGTTGGATCCTGAACTTGTTCTACATCACTTGCCCTTACAACCAGGTGCCAAACTAGTGAAACAGAAATTGAGGAAAATGCACCCAGAGATTGCTTTACTAGTCAAGGCAGAACTCAAGAAACTGTTAGACGTTGGTTTTATTAGATCAATCGACTATGCAGATTGGATTTCCAATCTTGTACTAGTCACTAAACTAACTGGAGGCATTCACATTTGCACCGATTTTAGAGATATCAACAAGGCTTGTCCTAAGGATGACTTCCCTTTACCTAGCATAGACATGATAGTTGACATGACAACAGGATACGAGATGTTGTCTCTTATGGATGGCTTTTCAGGATATAATCAGATCAGAATTGCAACTAAAGACCAACCTAAGACAAATTTCACTTGTCCTTGGGGTACGTATTGCTGGAATGTTATGCCCTTTGGACTCAAAAATATTGGAGCAACCTATCAACGTGCCATGACCACCATCTTTCATGATGTAGTACACACTCTTATGGAAGATTATGTTGATGACCTTATAGTTAAATCCAAGACAAGGGCAAAACATTTACAGGGTTTAGACAAGATATTTTAGAGGTTACAAAAGTATAAAGTGAGACTTAATCCCAAGAAGTGTGTGTTTGGAGTCAAGTCAGGAAAGCTATTAGGCTATATTATTTCTAGACGAGGCATTGAAGTGGATCCGGCCAAGGTCAAAGCAATCATGGACATGCCTCCACCAACCAATCTTATTCAACTAAGGAAATTACAAGGAATGTTGCAATCCATCAGAAGATTTATAGTGCAATTAGTAGATAAGACACATCCCTTTCAACATCTACTTAAGAAAGGGGTACCGTTTGCATGGACAGCTAGGTGTGGATAGGCTTTTCAACTGATTAAAGAATATTTACTCACACCACCAGTCTTAATGCCACTTGTTGAAGGAATACCATTGATTCTTTATATTACAACAACCCATTCATCACTCAAAGCATTGCTTGCACTGAATGACTATGAAGGTCATGAAAGGGAAGTCTATTATATCAGTCAGACTTTGGTAGGTTATGAGCTCAACTATAGTACCATTGAACGTGCCTGTCTTGTAGTAGTATTTGCTACCCAAAAACTAAGGAATTATATGCTAAACCATCAAACAATTTTGATTACTAAAATAGATCCTTTGAAATATCTTCTCAGCAAGGCATCATTAACAGGGCGATTGGCCAAATGGGTTATGATACTTAGTGAGTATGATATCCAATATGTAGAGAGAAAGGATATCAAGGGACAAGTCATTACTGATTAGTTAGCTGACACACCAATACAAGCAGATCACCCATTAGTTGCAGACTTTCCTGATGAGTTTATATTTACAATGGACACAAACACATGGAAACTGTACTTTGATGGCTCACATACAAATCATGGCTCAGGGGCTGGTATACTATTTATCACACCACAGGGTGATTCCATCCCTAAGTCATTCAGGATTGCATTTCCATGTACTATCAACATCGTTGTTAGAATCCAAGATCACCTGCATGCAAGATGGATACCTGTCACATGCAAAAGATATGAAGAACCAAAAAGGTGTTCTCTGAACCTCAAAGTGTAAAATGCATTAAGAGAATTGATTATTACAAAGTGATCAATCCTTATGAAGGAGATCAAGAAACCCTAAAAGGGAACCCTAAATGAAACCCTAGTGTGCACACTTAATAATTAATTAACTATCAATGTGCCTAAGTTTAGCTTAAGTAATAAAGAGGAATAAGTGACTTAATTAATTAATCAATGTGATGTAATTAATTAAGCATAATAACTTATTACTCTAACACCCCCCCTTAAGATGAACTTAGGAAGAAGCTAAAACACTAGAATAAGATGCATGAAAGCAAAGATGGGTCCCGACAACTAGGCCTAATCAGGTACCCATTTACAAATGCAATATGAGGTAGAGAAGGAAAAACCCAGTGGGACAAAACCCCCCTACAATGTGATGACATGCTGCAAAGAAGCACTGGAAGAACTCTGTAGAGTAACACTGGAACCGCAATCTGACAAGCAAGGAAATATATCTCTGTCTACAACTGAAACCAAAATCGGAATCAAAATAATGTGACAGCAGACCCGATGCTACGAAACACTCGAAAACTCCAAACGGGAACAACCCTAGAATCTATGAAGCAACAAGCAATTATTGAATGATGAGTTACTGAAAATGAAGTGCAAAGATGCAAGGTGCACTCTCCCAACTGCCAAAACATCCAAGTAATCGCCAAAGAACCCATCAGGCCAAATATGGACTAACTGATAAACCTAGGATAGATACAGAAAAAGTGCATGGACAGAAACATAGAGCTCCTTAATACTTTTCCAATGTCGCAAACGAGGCAAAAATTGGACATCATGGCAAAAAGTTATGAGCTTGAAAGTCCAAAAACAACATCTAAATTCAAACAGAAATAAATGCAATAAAACAGAAAATTACTATAAAATAAACTACACCAAATGAAAGTGCTCAAAACCAGCTTTCCGACGATATCTCATTTGCCCAATTTCGATACCGTATGCCCAAGTTATGGCCAAAAGAAAAAAAATGCTCTTTTAGAAAAAAAACTAGGGTTAGGAGGGGCAAGGAGGGGCCGGCCGTATGGATGATGTCATGTTGACGTCAGTGGTTCACTGCAAAAAATTTGATGGCCATCTGGTCGTCGGTGGAAAAAATTGACCCCCCTGCAAAAAAAATCGGCCGTCGAAATATGCCAAAAAACCCCAGAATATTATGTGCACGGAATTGGAATATTCTCTGCATGGCTTCTGAAATATTTTGCAGAGGGTTCGCCGTCGGTTTGTGGAGGCCCGCCGGAGTAAGGATCGCCGGCCAGACAGTGTCGCCGGTAAGTGGAGAAGCCCGCCGGGCGATTAGAAGAGGCAGTCGGTCGGCACAAGTGGCTGTCTGCAACCGGCCAGGGGACATGGGCCCGCAGGGCCTGCAAGTTGCAGGTACCATCATAAATGCTCCCCCTTTAAAACAAAAATTTGCCCCCCTTTAAATTTCCTCAGCCTTTTTTTAAAAAAAAACTTTTTAATTTTTTTTTTAATTTTTTGAGAAAATTAAAAATCAGAAAATAACATTTTTACCATATCTGTAAAAATATTTCTCGATCCACGTGCGGACAAACGTACGGGTTGTACATGCAAAAAAAAATTTCCTCAGAAATCAACTGCTTCAAAATCGACAATTTGACAGGCGTTTCTAGGGTTTTGGGACACTATGAACGCGATGGCGACGTCTGTTTGAGCCCATAGTGTCCCGAAAAAATAGCTACCCCCAGATCTTGCAGAAAAGATGCATGTGGAAACCCTTGCACTTGAAACTCATAGAGAGGCCATATCTTCAAATCACGAACAAGTAGCTGCAGGTCTGGAGCTCTGATACCATGTTAGAATCCAAGATCACCTACATGCAAGATGGATACCTGTCACATGCAAAAGATATGAAGAACCAAAAAGATGTTCTCTGAACCTCAAAGTGTAAAATGCATTAAGAGAATTGATTATTATAAAGTGATCAATCCTTATGAAGGAGATCAAGAAACCCTAAAAGGGAACCCTAAATGAAATCCTAGTGTGCACACTTAATAATTAATTAATTATTAATGTGCCTAAGTTTAGCTTAAGTAATAAAGAGGAATAAGTGACTTAATTAATTAATCAATGTGATGTAATTAATTAAGCATAATAACTTATTACTCTAACAATAGCAGAGTATGAAGCTCTAGTGACAGGGTTACACATGGAAGTCAAGTGGAAAATTAAGAATCTACAGGTATATGGCAATTCTCAACTGGTAATCAGACAGGTAAATGATGATGATGAGACTAAGGATGAGAAGCTTGCTCCCTACAAATGCATGGCTGATAGCTTTAAAGAGTACTTTGAAAAAGTCAAATTTCATCAAATACCTCGTGTGTTAAATAGGGCAGTAGATGTTATGGCTACAATTGCATCAATTCTCAACATTCCTAACAATGTGCCTAAGTTTGAGTTCTTGGTAGAGCAACTTTTGGTCCCAACCTATGATATCCCAGATTTTGAAATGGTGTGTGACATTGTTGGTCCTGATTCCCCATGGTACAAAGAAATCTATGACTACCTTCATGCTAAAGTCATACCCACTAGCCTATCAAACAACCAACGTAGGAGATTCCTCCGCAAGTCAGCCAAATACACCATCGTCGAAGACACCCTATATAGACACGCCTTAGATAATACCCTACTGAGATGTCTTGATTCTACTGAAGCACAAGCAACCTTGCATGGGGTGCATGAGGGTATATGTGGTTCCCATTCTAGCGGGCCTACCTTAGCCAAAAAGATTATGAGACTGGGTTATTACTGGCCTACTATGGAAAAAGACTCATATGTCTTTGTAACGAAATTCCACCAATGCCAAGTTCATGGAGACTTGATACATGCACCAACACAGGAGCTCCATCCTATAACGTCACCATGGCCCTTTGCCCAATGGGGACTCGACCTCATAGGTAAGATCCACCCCACATCATCTAATGGACATAAATCCATTATCACTACCACTAAGTATTTTATGAAGTGGATTGAAGTCATTCCTATGACATACATTACCGGCACACATATTTCTAAATTTATCTTGAATTATATCATTTGTCGGTATGGTGTCCCTTAGTCCATAATTACCGATAATGGCCGCCCATTTAAGAATCAAGAAGTCTGCCATATATGTAATGAATTTCATATTCAACATCACTTTTCCACTCCATACTACCCACAAGGTAACAACCAAGTAGAGGCATCTAACAAAACCATAATTAGAATTCTCAAGAAGACTGTCAATAATGTTGTCTGTGACTGGCATTTACAGCTTAATCTTGCTTTATGGGCTTATCACACAAGTATCCATACTCCCACTAGTGCCACTCCCTATTCACCAGTATTTTGTACTAAATCTATTCTTCCCATTGAGGTCGAGATTCCTTCCCTAAGGGTATCCTTGAAAGGCCACATTGATGATGAAGAGTATCGAGTATCAAGACTCCATGAACTAGAATTCCTGGATGAGCAAAGACAAAAGGCACTAGACCATCTCCAAGCATATCAAAATCACCTTTGTCATAGCTATAATAGGAAGGTCTTGAACAAAAAATTTGACATTGGTGACCTGGTTTTAATGGAGAACCCAAAGAATCAAGCAGAAAGAGACAAACCAGGAAAGTTTGAACCAAACTGGTTAGGACCTTATATTGTTACAAAATCTTTTGGATCAGGAGCATACCAAATCTCTACTCCTAAAGGGGAACCATTGTCCTCACCAATCAATAGTATTCATCTAAAGAAGTTCTACACATAGCTTCTGAGAACCTTGTCTTAATTACCAAAAATACAAAAAAATCATAAAATCATAAAAATCGTTACCAAGGTGAAAACCTGGCAAACAGGCGTTTTGGTAACACCAATTTTTTTTAGATAATCTAGAAAATAGTAAAGACAAATAATTCGTCCAATAGTGAAAACCACTTCGATGGCGCTTTGGATAGGTACCATGATGAAAACCTAGCCAACATGCACCATGTGTACTTGACTCTGCCCCTTTGTCTACTATTATTCTAAGCTAGCCTTCCCTGTACATAGTCCACTACCCTGTAAATAGTCCTTATCCCTGTACATAGTCCACTACCCTGTACATAGTCCTTATCCCTATACATACTACCTATCCTTGTACATTGTCCTTATCCCTGTACATACAACCTATCCATGTACATAGTCCACTTCTCTGTACATAGTCCACTACCCTATACATAGTCCTTATCCCTGTACATACTACCTATCCTTGTACATATCCCTTATCTTTCGTATCCATCGCTTGTATATACCATTCATAATAAGTGGTAGTCTTTCCCATAACCTGGAACGATTGACATCAAAGAAATTTCATATGCCCCATTTTACCCTATTCATAATCAATTGGTCTTATACTCGACTAGGGGCAAACAATTGACGTGTGTCATATTGATTCTTCCATTGGCTGTGTTGAAGACGTAAAACCATAGAAAAATCCACAAACATCACAAAATGACCTGAGAAAACAAAAAAACATTAAAAACTTCAAAAGAAAAAAAAAACCAAACATTTCAAAAATCCAAAAACAGAGTCAAAGTCAGTCACACTTGTCCGTCTTTGTCATTTTTTGAACTACGTTACCTCTGTGACTAGACGTAGGCAAGGCCATCTGCCGATGTGCCTCTGAGGCATTAGGTTAGTCCGTTTAGGTTTGTCTGTATAAAATCATGCTTCAATTCATATGTCTATATGACAAGGTCATTGGTCATGTCAAACTACGAGGTCTCTGCGTGTATAACATAGGCAAGGCCATCAATTGATGAGCCCTTGAGGCCACACTAGGTCAGTCCATTAGGGTTTGTCACATTCGCTTTCACACACGTCTTCTATTTGTAGTTAGTCTTGTTAGTTAAAGTCAAGTTGAACTACGATGTATCTGTGTGTATAACATAGGCAAGGCCATCAATCAATGAGCCCCCGAGGCTGCACTAGGTCAGTTCTTTAGGGTTTGTCATCACACAAAGTCAATTGTCAGCACATCATATCAAATCATGCATCAATCTAGTGAACAAGTCAGCAATGTCTCTAGGTCAAATCAACCAAATTGCCAAGGAAACAATCAAAACAAATCAACTAATGTTTGCTATAGGATGTGTCCTTCTTGGAGACAAACATCATCAAAACAATCTATGTCTTATTCAGGATGAGTCCTTCCTGAATATTGATATCAACAAAACAATCTATGTCTTATACATGATGAGTCCTTCCCGCATATCGACATTGTCTAACATTCAAACATAGCCTTACACAGGTTATCACATCAATGGCATATGTCTCCATGTCTTATACGATACATGTCTTTCTGAAACCAGGCTTTGTCATGCCTTATACAAATAGTCATAACATCAAAACCAGACTCAAAGTCTTATTCGGTATGTGTATCTCCTAAAAATCAGGCTCTATCAATCAATCATTCTATTAATCAAAACAAATCAAACAAACAAGATCAAGTTTTGGAAAATATTTTACTGGCTTTTTGACTTTCTGACTTATTTATCTTATCTTTTCATTTGACTTTATGATGGGAATTATGTTACTAGCTTTCTCAAGGATGTCCCATGAAAGATTTAGAGAAGCAACTGTATCACAATTCTGTTTTCTTTGACTGTTGTCTGTCCACTATCTTTTAAATTTGATTTTGAGTCATGTTACTAGTTTCCTCAAGGATGTCCCATGAAGGATTTAAAGGAGCGATGACGTCTCATGACCCATCTTTTACTTTGTTTGTTGTCTATGGTTTGTCTTGACAAAAAGACTGGGGCAATTTGTGCCCTTAGTATGAGCTAATGACAATCCTCGTCTGCGACTTTCTGTTGTTAGCAAGTGGATAACCTTGCACACCTTGATCTATGTCATATCATGATGTTTTTCTCCATTTGTATTAGTCCCGCCCAATGATGATAAAGTGCAACACCCTTGGTGATGCAATGAAACATTGAAGATTGCTAATACTAACATCCATGTCTTTTATTATTCATCTTTCTTTTTGTACTAACATTTCTTCTTTTCTACATCTTCACCACCCTTATCTATTTTCCTCTATCCTTTTTTTCTTTCATCTTCTAGTTCTCTCATCAATTTCAAGAGCACACTCATGTTCTTTGAACCTGCCTGTCCTCCCGAGGGGGCATACCTTCACCTGTTTTACACTGGGGAATTACTGGGTCATATTTCTTATCGATTTTCTTTGACACAATGTCGAAATGACATTGTATCAAAGAGGGGCAAATGTAGACACCGAAATTTTGTCTAAGCATGTGACTTCAATATTCTTCATAATTTGTATTCTTCATGGTCATGATTAAATAATGTCAATTATTTAATTATTCTCTATAGTCTTCATTTCTTCTATTAATTAAATAATCTTAATTATTTAATTAATTCACTTTTATTTATTCTATCTAATTAATTAAATGCTTTTTATTTAATTATGTTACTAATTAACCTTATCCTTCTTGTCAAATTAAATAAATTCTTATTTAATTTACTCTTTATCATACTTCAACTATAATTAAATAAATTCTTTATTTATTTAATTATTCATTTAAATCCCTTCATCACTTAATTAAATAAATCTTATTTATTTAATTATTCTTCAAATATCAAATCTTGAATTAAATGAATTATTTAATTCATGAATTCTATTTTAACACATTCCTCTATATTTAGATAATTGTGTGAGTTATCTAAGTTTCACTTTTACTCCACTCAAAGATCTATTCAAATCACTTAGTTAACTCTTGATTTAATGTTTGAGTGGTGTTCTCGAGTAATCTCTTCGTCAAATCATTCAATCATCCAGTTCTAACTCATTTGCATGTACATGCAGATTAATTAAATATTCCTATTTAATTAATTAAACCTTGTGCGTGCATTCGAACAAGAGTTGCTTTAATCCATCGTCATCTTTGTCATGCAAAGATAATTCTTCTATTTTCGAATACCAAACTAGAAGATTAAATCATTTATTTAATCTTTAATTATATTTCTAATTTATATCACTCATGTCATTACTAACTGTTATCATAATGCATGACTAATCAGTCAATCTCAACCGTTTGTTGATCTTTCAATCCTGGCCTATCTTTCAAATAATCAATTTTCTATAAATTGATTTGGTCTTCATCATTCCTCTCTCTCTCTCAATCTTATGACTTTTTGGAGCACTTATCTTGAATCTTCAATTTTTTGCTAAATCATTATTATAGGCTATACTTGCACGAACTCTTGAAAATCTGAGGGCAATCATACTACAACAGCAAAATGGAGAAGGGCAATCGAGATGAATCATGGAAATACGCACAAATTTGGTGAGATTGTTCAATTTTTATTTATGTTTTTGAATTTCTTTTGTTCTTTGTTGCTTAGCATTAGATTGCATTTAGAGATTTAGATTTGTGTTGCATGTTTTCTTTTAATCTTTTCTTTCTGCACTTTCTAGACGTTACAATTTAAACTGATATATCAAGGATATTTTTTAGTTTATCAGTGCACACTTGTTGTATCTATATGATTGGATTAATTGGTTTTTTCAAGGAGAGATTAAATCCTTTTAGTCAATCATAATAATTAGGGAATTTCATTTGGATCATTAAGAAGAGCTTGGTAATCACATTCCTACATGTTTATACTAGTTATAAACTTAAACCTATATGCCAAACAATTTGAGTTTCTGCCAGAAAGAAGTTACTCATTTCAGAGTTTCATTTGACTCCGTACACCCAATAAGGCACTAGTCTCTACCATTCCACTGTTTAGTTTCATTTATTTTATCATATGAATACATTAGATTTTAGCCTTGATATTGCTTATACAATTTGTACCAAAATAAAACTCATTTATCCACTCCTATTTTCCATTGTGGGTAAATCACTTTAAAGGAATAAACATTGGTCAAGTCTGCTTCATTGTTATAAGTACACCAACCTAGGTCTGGCAGCACCTGAAGAGTAGAAGGTCTAAATCATTTGGCCTTGTCTGTTACCCTGAAATGTATCAAGAGATCGACAACCTCTTGAGGTATTTTTCCTGCGTTTTTGAGAGCTAATAAATTGGTGACTCTGCTGGGGAATTATTGCAGGATATCCGGTTGAAGATCATCATATAGAGTAATTGAAGAAAGATTCATAGTTTGAGAAGTTTCAGAAAGAGTGATTCCGCTAGGGATACAATCAAGAATAATTTCATTTTTCTCACTTTTAACAAAGTGAGTGGCGACTTTGACAAGAATATTGCATCAATTCAACATGAATGGTAGAAGATCCCAATACAAAGAAGGTTCTGCTGGCAACAATAAGTGGACACATAAGGATGATAAGGTCGATAAGGGTAAGAAGATAAATGAGGACATGTGCATAACAAAAAAAGACAAAGCATCAAGACCACATTGTGAGGCATATGACTGTTATGATACATGGAGAGATAATTCAAGTGGAGAACCTTATACCCCTGAAGAATAAAGAAATCCTTTTTATAATCCTCAGAAACGGGTGGAATTTGAGGCTAAACTCAAGGTTGAAAGAGTCATGTGTCAACAGGAATGTGATCAAAGAATGGAGGGTAATCAAAATGAGCCTATTGATCATGTAACTCCTCAAGAAAATTATGAGTTCCCAACTCATGAAGAAATAGAAACACAGTTTGCGTTTCATAAACAAGAAGTAGAAAAAGAAAAAGAAAAAGATGAGCAAGAAAAGATCCAAATGATAAAAGCAATCCAAGACTTCAAATTGCAAAAAGCCCAAATTGATGCTTAGACAGCTAGTTTTTCAAAGTATATACCACCTCATAGGTAGGGAAATAATAATGCAGGGCCTTCAAACCCATCAAAGACTCCTCAAAATAATATGGGAAATTGATACAAGCAACCAAACCATCCACTGTATATTGCATCACAATACAAATGCACAATCACCTCATGGTCAACAATATGCACCATATCTTCATACACAATACAATAATCTAGTGTACCAATATCAACACTTGCATAATCCTCCCCCCCAGCAATATACAACAATGATCAGACAATTTGATATGACAGGGTTTCAATTATACCCTTACCCTATGGATAACAGTTGGAGAAGTCTTGTTCCTAAGTTTACAGGGAGCAATGCAATTACTGCTAAAGATCATTTGAGGAATTTTAATGCTTTTGTCTAAGAATTGGATATATCATATGAAGATTTATATGAGAGGTTGTTCATGATGTCACTCACCGAAGAAGCTAGGGATTGGTTCAATAGATTGCCAACAACTTTTGTTGATTCTATCCAAGAATTTCATGATCGATTTCTTGAACAGTATGGAAATCTGTGTGCACGAGATGCTGCTTTACATGAATTAGTACGGATTCAAAAAAATCAGAATGAGTCAATTTATGATTTTAATCGGAGATTCAGCAAATTGCAGAATAAGATACCACTTTGGTCAAAGTTGCCAGACTCTGCAACATTGAGTATTTATTTGAATGCATTTGATCCAAAAATAGGGTATGAACTAAGAAACAAGATTCCAAGAGATTTAGCTGAAGCCCAAAAGATAGCATTAACTATTGAAAACAATAAGAGAGTTGTTGGCATAATTAGTAAGAGAGACAACCCTAGGGTTCCTCAGCAAGTTAATAATTATCAATACAAATAGGAGAACACATACATAAGTGAGAGGCCTAGGTTACATGACATGCCTTACAATACAAATTGGAAGGATGGAAAACTTGTAATGGATAGACCCAGGAACAAAGAAACACCTGATCCATTAAGGAATAAGGGGGCGTATATGGTCAATAATAATCTTTGGTGTGAAGGTTGTGATGGGCCACATTCCCAAAATCACTGTGTTGTAGCCAAAAAAATGTAGGAAGAAGGGATGTTAGTGGGTAATAGTGGAGAGGATCACACAGTGTACTTGACCTCAAATACCTTTCACCCTACTGAGGATGAGTATTCATCTTTAGAAGCTGAAGGTTGTGAGTACGATGTTTCAAATCAAAGGTGCAATGTCCACATGGCTTAACAACAAGTTTTTTCCAATTCTGAAGAAAGTTATGCAAAACAATACTCTATTGAGGTGCCTACTCAATACAATATAAGGAGACCCACTGAAGATGAAATAAAGAGGCTAACCATTGTTGCAGTTGAACAAGAAAAGAGCAAGTATTGGTTAAGAAATAGGATAATGAATGAAAAGGAAGGTGCTCCCAGGGGAATATTTATGAAAGATAGAGAAGTAACACCAAGATTTTTGAAGAGAACAGAAAATAAGCAACATGATAAGAATGAAAAAAATCTTGTTCAAAAGGAGGAGGATAAAGAGTTACACAAAGAGAAGCATAAAACTGATCAATTGAATAAAAGGGAAAAGGAGGAAAGCAAAGGAGGAACATTAGAGCAAAAGAAAGTGATTAAGGTGGAAGTTTCTTCTTTTGACTTCTCTCAAGCTTTATCACAGGTAAAAAATGTATGTCCCACTACTCGAGATGGTGAGAATTAAGGAGTATAGGGATAGTGCAATTCAATTGATATCAAATGGAAGCGAGAAAATTACAAGATCTGAAAATTAGATGGCCACTAAAACGGTTAACAAGAGAAGATGATTGTCCTAGAAGTGTGTCTAAATGATGTATTGGTGAATTCCCCACAAGTTGAACCTTTTTTCACCACGCTGCTTATAAACAACAAATTGTTGAAGAATTGCATGATAGACTCTGGCACTGCCATCAATATCATGCCAGTTGGAGTTATGAAACAACTTGGCATGTGGGTGGATACTAACGGAGGGAAGTGTTATGCAATGGATAGTAGGCATGTTCTAGTAGTGGGTGTTATGAAAGATGTTGAAATCAAATTAGTTGTTTATCCTCATGTGGCCTATAATATAGATATAACTATAATTGATACCCCTCCTCAGTTTGGGATGCTTCTATCAAGACAATGGACAACAGCGGTTGGGGGAAATGTCCAATTTGATTTGTCTTATGCAACAATTCCAATGAATGGCTAGGAAGTTAAGTTGTACAGGGAGCCAAGGATGAACCCAATTGTAGATTGTGTACCTCAAGATCAATTCAATTGCTTTTGTGATATGGATCTTGGAATTTTTAAGATAGAACTAGCCCAACTAGAGTTAGTCAATGGTGATCCAATTGATAAACATGTTGCAAAAAATTGTGATGGTGTGTGGAAAATGTACTTTTATGGAGCATGTAGCCAAGAAGGTAATGGAGCAGGAATAGTGTTTGTTTCACCTGAAGAAGTCATATTTAAATATTCATTTTTTCTAGCATTTGAATGCATGAACAATATTGCAGAGTATGAAGCTTTACTAACAGGATTGAATATGGTTGTAAAACATAAGATCAAGCTGCTAGCTGTTCTAGTGGATTCTTAGCTAGTTGTTTCTCAAGTTAAATCAAAATATGTAGCAAAACACAAGAGGCTGAAGCAATACAAGAATGTTGTATGGGACACAATTGAGTTGTTTGATGCTTTCTCCATTGAATGGATTGAGAGGTCGAAAAACATAATGGCAAACTTTTTAGCTAATGTAGCATTGAGAAGAGATGATATCACACTGGTTGGAGTGTCTCAAACTGAGTTCAAAACAAGACTCGTTCTGCCTAAAAATATATATTGTTGGCAGGTTTTTAATGATGATGTTGACCTCTTGAAATTTCTTCACTGTATAGATCAATATGAAGCTCAAGAAGTTGATTTCAATGCCTTTGTTGAAGTAGATGGAAAGCAAACAGTATTTGGGAAAGAGATCTTACAGCTTAAAACTAATAAGCTTCCCAAAGGGCTAGTAGCATTGGAAAGGGTATATGATGGAAATGATCGGTCCCTCATGAAGCAAATACCAGTCAAGAGAGAGGATATTGAAGAGGTCAATTTAGGGACTGAAGTGGCACTAAAAAAGGTACACATTGGAAAGAAAATAAGCTTGACAATTCGAAGAATGTTGATTGCACTATTGAGAAAATATAAACATGTGTTTGCATGGTCTTATGAAGATCTCAAAGCATATAGGGAAGATTTGTTTCAACATGAAATCCTGTTGAAGCCAGATGCAAAGCCATTTAGGCAAAGACAAAGACCTATCAACCCAACATTGGAACCAAAAATGTAGGAAGAATTGGTAAAGCTTAGAGATGGGGGTATTATCAAACCAATCATGCATTCAACATGGGTTTCGAACCTGGTTCCTATGAGGAAGAAGAACGGGGATATCAGATTATGTGTGGACTTCAAAAATCTAAACGTGGCATCTCTCAAGGATAATTATCCTCTACCTAATATGGAGGTTGTACTACATAAAGTAACAAGGTGTGAGTTGTTATCTATGATGGATGGGTTCTCTGGTTACAACCAGGTCAAAGTCAAAGAATTTGAGCAATACATGACAACTTTTACAACCCCATGGGGAACATATGTTTATGTGAGAATGCCATTTGGTCTCACAAATGTAGGTGCAACCTTTTAAAGAGCTATGGACGTAGCATTTATATATTTGATTAATGTTATCATGGTGGTATATCAAGATGACCTTGCTACTTATTCAAAAAGGGTTGAAGATCATGTAGAACATCTGGAAAAGGCATTTATTAAAGCTTTAGAATATGGTATTAGTCTGAACCCTAAAAAATGTCATTTTGCAGTCACAGAAGGTAAACTATTAGGACATATTGTGTCAAAGGAGGGGATTAAAATAGATCTTGAGAGGGTTGAGGCCATAGATAAAGTTCTTATTCCTAAAATTGTCAAGGCCATCCAGTCATTTTTTGGACAGATCAATTTTGTTAGGAGATTTGTGTCTAATTTTGCTAAAATTGTTAAGCCCATATCAAAGATGCTAAGGAAGGGACAAAAGGTAGATTGGATTGTAGAAGCATTAGAAGCTTTTATATCAATCAAAAAGGCCATCAAGGAAGCCCCTGTCCTTAAGTCTCCACATTTTTCAAAACCCTTTCAAATATTCTCATTTGCTTCGTTGCATACTATAGTTGTTGTCATGTTACAGAAGAATGAGGAAGGTCATGAGCAGCCTGTGTTTTTTTTTAGCAAGTCATTGCAGGGGTCAGAATTGAAATATGATATAATGGAGAAACAAGTGTTTGCATTGGTGAAAGCCATAAAAGCTTTTAGACCATATCTTGTTGGAGCCAAAGTGATAGCTTATGTCCCTCATGCAGTTGTTAAAGATATTTTGACATGGTCAGAGGTAACTGGAAAGAGATGTAGGCGGATTAATAAAATTCAAGAATTTGATATGGAAATACAAATCACCAAATTAGTAAGAGGTCAAGGTTTGGCCAAGTTAATGGCATAAACAAATATTGAAGCAAATCAAATTTGTAATGTAGAAGATGAAGGAAATGCAATTGCAAGTATTGAGCATACTCCTTGGTATACAAACATCATGTATTACCTCAGATACATGAAGTGTCCTAAAGGATTAAGTGATAATCAGAGAAGAACCTTGAAGCTACAAGTGTCCAAATATGTGTTCATGGAAGGTGACTTGTTTTGGAAAAACAGGGATGGGATGTTGTTGCTATGTCTAGATGAGTCACAGGTCAAGCACGTTATAAGAGAAATGCATGAAGGGGTTTGTGGAGGCCATTATTCTACAAAGACAACTACACACAAGATTCTCAAGGCAGGTTATTACTGGCCAAAAGTCTTTAATGATTCTTTTTCATACATAAGAAGATGTGAAGCATGTTAGAATTTCTCAGGGAAAATGAAGTATCAGGAAGCTTTACCACTCAGACCTTTGCAGGTTGAAGCCCCTTTTCATCAGTGGGGAATTGATTTTATTGGGGAAATACAAGAGAAATCAAGTGGAGGACATAAGTGGATCCTGGTAGCTACTGATTACTTCACCAAATGGGTAGAGGCAGTCCCAACCAAGCAAGCAACAAGTAAAGTTGTGATCAATTTTTTAATGGATAACATTATTACCAAATTTGGTACACCATTAAGATTGAATGCAGATAATGGGATGTGTTTCCAATCTGATGAGTTTAGAGATTTTTGTAGTGCATATGGTATCACTGTTTCTTATGCAACTCCTTACCATCCACAAGCTAATGGTCAGGTAGAGTCCAACAACAAAAGTCTTTTGAAGATCATAAGGAGGATGCTAGGTGGGAACAAAAAGGCTTGGGATTCAAAATTGAGGTTGGTTGTGTGCGCTGATAGGATAACTGTGAAAAAGGAAATTGGAAAATCCCCATTTGAATTGGTATATGGAACACAAGCCAGGATGCCTTTACAAAATTTGTTACCAGTTTACAAATTTGTCCTTCAAGAAGATATAGATATTCTAGAACCAATGGAGGAAAGAATGGAACAACTAGCAGAGCTTGATGAAATAAGAATATTAGCTCAAAACTAGAATGTGAAGTTGCAGGCACAAATCAAGTATTTATTTGATAGAAGAGCAAAAGATAGAAAATTCGAAGAAAATGATCTGGTGTTAATGTAGAATGCAAGGTGTTAGGAGAAGGGAAAACATGGGAAATTTGAAGCCTTGTGGTTGGGACCCTTTGTTGTTGTTGGAAAGAAAGGTGAAGATTCATATTATTTGCAAAACATGACTGGTGAAGAATAGGGATTGCTTGTACATGGGAAATTTTTGAAGCATTTTTTTTCTTAAAAAATGAATATAGAGGATTAAGGGTTGCTAGTGCATGGACAACTCTTGACAATCCTTTCAAAAAAAATTCTCCATGCACAGTAGTTTAGGAAATAAAAAGGAACAGGAATTGCTAGTATATGGACAATCCTATATTTCCTTCATTAAATAAATCTTTCCATGTACAGTAGTATAGGGTCATGTTCATCTCCATTTCCATTCATTCCATCATGCTCATTGGTCCATCACTTTGAAAGTTTGGTCTACTCACCTAGAAATCTAGATCCTTGCAATGATCTCACAATCATTCATCCCCGGACGGAGCCACTGGTAAAACTGTAAAATTTTGAAAATTTTATGGCTGTTTATACTCATGAGTTTCCAAAGAAGTCCTTACCATAAGCATATGAATCCTCTCTTCATAACATATTTTCCCATATTTTGTCATGTGGTCCCATAGAATTCACTTGTCCTTGAGCATTTGAATGTATGAACCATATCGGCGTAACATATTGCAAGTCTCACCGATCCATAAAGCATTTTATACTAACATGTCTTTCTGCAGTCTATCGGCAAGAGATCAGGAATGTCATACTGATAAGTTTTCATTTGAGGATTGATATCAGTAAGAGGCAATGCATAGTCTCAGTGACAGCAGGGTCCTATAGGCGAAACAGCAGTTATTGGGGTGAGTCATAGCGAGCATATATGTGTCTTACCGATGAAACACAAAGAGCTATGTTGCCGAGACAAGAGTCATCATAGTAGCGTCCTGCAGCATTTGTTTAGTCTCACCGATAAAGCAAAGGTAGATCCTATTGGTAGTATAATGTCATCAGGGTGAGTTCGAGGAAGTATTGCCAACTTACCATATCGCTATAACGAAAATACATCGATAGGTGGATTTAGCGATATTCATGGTCTTGCCGATAATGAAATTCATCGGCCAGAATTAAGCCATCAGTGTAATGTCCTAGAGTATTCACTTGGTCTTATTGATAAAGAAAAGGTGGGTTTCGTCATTGTCATCGAGATGAAGTCAAGGAGTCTCACTGACCCCCAAAGTCACAACGATAGGCTTCATCAGCGAGAGTTATAGCGATACACTTGAGACCGAAAGGATAACTGTTGGGAAGACTCATAACATCAGTATAACTACAAGACAACTTGGTGATAGAAGCAAAGATATAGATAGGCTATCAGTGAGACTCAACACATCGATGAGACTGCATGACATCAAAGCGATATATAATTTGTCATAGTCGAAGAGACTCAAAATGTCAGTATGACTGCAGGACGTCTCAGCGGGTGTTTAGAAAACATTGGTAAAAGCCCGAATGAAAGGATTGCCCGAGATTTGAATACGAATGGATGTGACTTTTCATATGGCCGATGTATAAATACCCATTTTTGACAATGAATTAAAAAAAGGCAGCGAGTAAAAAATACAGTAGATCACAATATGTTAGAATTTTGAGACTATGATGCATGTTTGAAACAATGGAGATTTCAATTGAATTCATTTGATGTGGTGACATTTTTCTGGTATCAATTGTTTGTTCTGTTAATTGAAAGTATTGCTAAAGTTGTCTCCAATGTTGATTTTTTCTAGTTATTTAAACTAATACATCAAGGATATTTTTCATTTTATCAGTGCACACTTGTTGTATCTGTATGATTGGATTAATTAGTTCTTTCAAGGAGAGATTAAATCCTTTTAGTCAATCATAATAATTAGGTAATCTCATTTGGATCATTAAGAAGAGCTTGGTAATCACATTCCTACATGTTTATACCAGTTATAAACTTAAACCTACATGCCAAACAATTTGAGTTTCAGCCAGAAAGAAGTTACTCATTTCAGAGTTTCATTTGATTCCATACACCCAATAAGGCACTAGTCTCTACCATTCCATTATTTAGTTTCATTTATTTTGTCATATGAACACATTATATTTTAGCCTTGATATTGCTTATACAATTTGTACCAAAATAAAACTCATTTATCCACTCCTATTTTCCATTGTGGGTAAATCACTTTAAAGGAATAAACATTGGTCAAGTCTGCTTCATTGTTATAGGTACACCCGCCTAGGTCTGGTAGCACCTGAAGAGTACAAGGTCTAAATCATTTGGCCTTGTCTGTTACCCTAAAATGTATCAAGAGATTGGCAACCTCTTGAGGTATTTTGCTTGCGTTTTTGAGAGCTAACATCACCGAGCTTCAGCTCGTCCAAATAATACTACTCCTTGCTTTAGACATCCTCAAGCTTCATCGCTTCCTTCGGTCCCAATGGGGTTGAACTACGTACAGTTATGAAGGCTAGAGTCTCCACCTACATGAGCTCGGGAAATAGATTAAGCAACCACCCTTTACTGGATTCACATGAAGCTAAAGATCACCCTCTCGCCCCATATTTCATCCACGTAGCGTAGGACCTTCACCTACCAAAGCTAAATCCTCATACTTAGATTTGAGCGGGCCCCTTGATCTTAGCAAGTGTGACCTTCTAAAGTACACCAGGTGAAATATACTTATTTATGAGTATGTTCATGTGCTTTCTTCATATCACCTTCGTTTCGACAAAACATGCTAATCATCCACCTACGGGCGCCTCCACTTCGAGTACCATCCTATGGCACTTTAATACCTGTGATCTTGCAACCGATCTAAATATTAGAATGGTTTACTCAAATAGTTCCTATAGCTTGAAGATGAGAATGTCACATAAAGCTCCTAGATGGCAGCGTCAACTACAATGGTCCTTTGTAATCCCCTTGTTTTATCAGAGCTCCTCTCTCCTAAGAAGAACATTCAATTTCATAGATATTGTGGTTGTTGTCCCAAGGGTTCATGTCGATCATGGTGCACCATTTATCATTGTCAATCCTCATGTGGATTTTTAACAACTCCTTAGCATGAACATCGTAAAGAAGACCACCCCGCGTCCTTCTTCACTTTGCCACCGGTGGCCTCATAGTTCGGCATGGAGTCGAGGGGACCTCAGCTCATCATACATAAGGTTGTGGGAGCTTGGTGTGGAGACGCAGTGTGTGAATGTTGCTACAGACAACGTTGTATGAGTGGAGACCCACATGAGATCTCTTGTTGGCGAACGAGAGGGTGATCTCTGCACCGAAATTGTTCGTCCACCCTTGTATCAATTTTCCAATAATGCATAGGAGAATCATTTCATGAAAGTGGCCTACATGTAAATCATGTCATGCCTCAACACCTGTACTATTCATCATCACATCAATAATATATTTGCATATTATGACGAGGAAACAATGTGGGCTGACCATGCAAAGATGAATGTTGTAGACCTCTCAATGTAGAGATCCAAGTGAGCTATGCCATCAATAGCGGAAATAAGGGGACAACTATTTGCATCATGATTCCAGAAAACAACTTGATGACCTATAGACAGAGGGATGGTGACCAAAAATGCATATTTGAGGTGCCTTCTTTCATAATTTAGTACATTCTACCACTTCAGCGCTCCCGTTAATCTTTGATACATGAATCATTGCCACTATCCAATGGTGCAATCAGCCTCCATCATGCTGTGATTTTTTTTTTCCATGACAAAAATCTCCACAAAGAGATATGTGGAGTGGGACGTGCAGGCAATAGTGATAGGGTGGCCGTCAGAACAACTGCAATATTAGAGGCCTTAGTGCCAAGAGTTCCCACAAAGAGGAGAATGGAGAACCACCCTATGCACAGGTCAACATCAAAGCATTTGGACTTGATATTTTAGCTTTTAATGCAATTGAACTGCATTATTTTTCCTTTAGCTCAAGTATGAGGGATCAATTATTTCTTGAAATGAGTAGACTGCATGATGGATCATTCTCTCCGAATAAGACTTGATCATGTGATCACATGCTAACACACGTGACCCTTTTCCATAATGTTGAGAGAGTAGCATTCATTTAGCCTTAACCTTGATGGATGATTACTAAAGTATCCTAGATATTGATGCTTGAATGCCCAATGTGATGGTTTGGATGGGGACCATCGAGTTCAAGAGTAAGTTCCTCATCCATGTTGTGAGTCTAAATTATGACACTCCTCTTAAAAAATGAATACTCTTGTCTATAGATTCTCTTAAAAGCAATTCATATTACTTATGCCCATGAAAAGATGAGACCACACGGGGAAAAAAGCTGCAAATACATAATGAGAGGACACTGTAGAGATAATGGAAAGATAGGGGTAGAATCCTGCAAAGCGGGTCCCACATGGGTGACCTCCCCATAGGTTAAATTATCAAGATTGGTTTAAAATGAGAAATCATTTGCCTTGCGCTAGTCATAAGAAACATTGTTTCTGGAGTCTATATCATGAGCGCATCCTCTTGATCCTTGTTCACCTCTTCACCTTGTTGAGCCGACCATCTCACTTGATGACATGACTGGAAATTCAGTACCCACATTCAACCCTGTAGATTCAAATTAATTCACTCCCTCATTTGGTACAATTCTTTTACTTAGCCTAGAATGACCATTTTGATTTTAATCCAAGTGCAAGTGCATATTAGAATACTCATTTTCTTTTAGAGACTTAGAGCACACAAATGGCCCGAAGGGCAAGATTTTGTACAGAGCTTAAGAAGAATTCATTCCATTGAAATAATCACCTAGGAGTTCAACATCATTAACCATGAGTGGAATAACGTCTGACAAACATGACCGTGTGGCAGAAAGAACAATGCGAGTAGATGATGCAAGTATGTCATGTATGATTATCATTTTATAATGGTGAGATGACGGACGACTTCCGCCACAGAGAAACCTGCAAGAGGAAAATGGTGTTCCAACGATGACATAGGTGGGCTTCGGGTCTGTAGAGTGGGGAAGCACTAAAGCTTTGTTGTTATGAAATGACATTGTGATGACAGCTTCCCACTAGCAGCAGCCCGCATGGGCAAACCTGTTAGCATGTTTTGACTCGAAAGGTTTTCCTATGAATCTTAAGATTTCATCCTAAGGAAATGGCATATGTGGATCTCACATGGCGGGGCGACATGAGAGTTTATCCATTTAGACAATAGTGATTGGGTAGAGGTAAGTTGCAAACAACAAATTGCGAACATTTGGGACTTAGCTGGTATTCTGAGGGTGACAGTTTAGTTCACTTATGGCAACAGCATGGACAGGGAAATTGGATGCAGAACCCACTAGGCAAGCGAATGTTAAGGGTCAGCCATAGATGCACAATGAAACACAAGAGGTAACCCACAGAAGGTTACCCATAGTTGTGGGTCTGCGAGGCCCGAGAGAAGCGGCGACAAAGGTTGATGTGGAGCTTGCCATGCAGGTAGACGTCTGAAGCTGACCATTAGTCAAATGGTGAAGGGATAGTGGCATTGCGCAAAGGGAGACCCGTAACTGTGGGCCTGTAGGGCTTGGAAGATGCCAGGGCAATGGACTAAGGGAAACCTGTAGGGGAACTTCTACAAAAGCAAAAGACTTAGCGAAATTCAGGTGGGTGAATTTGGTCGAAGGTAATTTGATTGTTTTAAGGAATATGACCAACTTGGGCTTGGGAATAGGGGCACATAAAGCATGGTGGGAGCAAAACTACCCATTGGGAGCGAAAATGACCCATTGGGAGCAAAAGAAAGGGGGTCCCTACCTTCAGCGGGGAATGTGTACAAAACATGCACAACACCCAACTCTTTCATTTATATTAACTAGCAATCACACCTTGGGGTGAAATGGGTATGCCAAAGAAAATATAGTGAACTTGCTGTAAAGTTTGTTTATTAAAAAAGGGAAAACCGAATTACAACCATAGAGTAGAAACAATTTGTTTTACTTAATTTCATAAAAAAATTAAAGCCATGTGAGTTGAGTACAACAAGTAAAACTTAAACCCCCTTAATAAAGAAACATTATTTTTCTGAAGAAAAGATTTGTCCTTAATAATAGACAATAGACAACCAACAAGCAACTTAATAATATGTTGTAATTCTATTCAAAAGAGTGATTCAACCGTGTTTCTTGAATATATGAGTTGCATGAGAGGCCTTGATTTGCATCCAACTAAAACCAAAACAATTAATAGGAATGAACCATAAGAAAGGAAGCAAGCATTTGCAAAGATACATATAATTTGTGAGGATTAAATTAAAATGTAACTTAATATTTTAAACAACTATTTTTTAAGGTGATGCTTTTTCTAGACATCATGCAGTACAACCAAAGTTGTCTAAGATTTAATTTGGCTAAGCCTTTGGTGGAAGTGCATATGTGCATCTTCAACATTTTAAAAATCAGGTTTATGGACATGAACTATCTTATCCCACATTCTCTCAATAGTTACCTTGAGATTTGGGGATTGAGAAACTGTTTTAAAAACAATGTTGTCCTTAGAGTGATATGTAATAAGACAAAATAAAATGAAATCAGTTAGTATAGCAAGAAGAGCATGTGTTGCAACCTATTACATACTATCAGAAAAATGACAAATGAAGAATATTTCTTTCTAAAATTTGAGCTTATTAATTTGAAGACTAAAGACAACAACATTCACTTTATTGAAACTATAAGTAGACATGGAGGCTTACTTGTGAATTATGCAAAACATCTCAACACAATCCTTTCAAAAATAGAAGCAGGTGTGAATTATGCAAAACATGTGAGCACAATCCTTAAAATATTCTCATTCTTGTAAAATCAATGTTAGTAAATTTCAATGAAAAACATATGTATGCAACGAAGACAAGTGACAAAGTGACTTGAGGAGACAATATCTTCTCTAGTGCCCTGCCAAGAATATCACAATAACAAACATTTCATTAACATATTGAAGATGATGCAAAAATAGGGCAACAAAAGGAACTAAATAAATGAAGATTATGCAAAAATAGGGCAACAAAAGGAACTGTGATGTTTAAAAGGGAATCAAATTAGAAATAAAAAATATGGGAGTTCCAATGCAAAATCCCCTGTAAAACATTCAAGTAACCTACATTAAAGAAATCATCCAACCCCCAAGGTTTGGCATGATTCATGGAAAAATCTATAAGAGTATGAAAGGTGTTGGATAATATAAATAATTTTTAATAAAATTGATGCATAACGAGTAATATTCACCATCCAACATTAAAATACAAGGTTCAAAAGGTAATACTAAGCACATAAAATTCCTTCACATGACACCCAATATAGAACCTCTAATTTTGAATGTAGGTGTGTTTCATATGTTATTATGAGACTTGCAATTTAAACAAGAGCATACATCAAATAATTCATTCATTTCCTCCTCATTGCCAACATATTCATCATCCATTTCCAACTGCTTCAGCACCCAACATGCCAACAAAAGACCAATACAATATGTTGCAAAAGAAAATGAGACATGCATAAATATTTGTGTAACAAACACATAATAGATTGTTTAAGTCCTTATTGTAGCATCAACAAGCATCAACAAATATCTATTAGTAAACAAATTATACAAAGCAATACATGCCAAACAAGCAAGCAATTCTGGTTGTAAAGATAAATTAGTCATTCTAGTGCATAAATGTTAAAGGTAGAAAATTAAATTACTTATTTCATATCAAAAAGATCCAAAGACAATTTATTCACTCCACTGTAATAGATGTGAATAAGTGTGTGCAAATAGATGTGTTTATAGTATGGAAAACAAGTGCATCAATGTGAATGAGTACAATTTGTGAAGCATACTAATAAAGGGACCCAAGCAAGCCAGGACCTAATGCCAGTGCATAGATGTTAAGGTTCAAAGTAAAATTGCACATTCTCATGCATTAGATGTTATGGTTCAAAGTTAAATTGTATATTTCAGTGCACTCAGTGTGAATGAGCATGTACGAATAGATGTTTATAAGATGGAAAAGGGTGTAGCCTTGTAATTTGTGTCAAATTAGTAGAGCGAACTAAAAAAGGTATATCCAGCTTCTTGAATTGCACATTTACATGCAGTTACCAGTCCTTGTATCATCCCACAAGAAACACTTATTCAATCACATTTACCTCTGTACAATATGTAAGCACACAATTGAGAATACAAATGTGCACCTCAACAAAAAAACACAATATATACTTAGTTAATATTGGCATTATAGGGTAATTGTGTACTTTCTTGTAATTATGTTACAAACAAAGAGAGAGATGTATTTATCCCAATCTAGTCTACATATGTCCTAACTTTTTAGCCACCGATATACAATAATATACAACATCTTATATATTAATTTAGTTGAGGGTATTGAAATTCAATTATAATGCTAATTTTGTTAATTTTTTTAGAATATGAAATTATGTTAGAAGTAAAACCATCGAGAACAGTATGATTTAACCACACCTGCATACATTTTATATCTTCTTTAATGGAAATGGAAACATACCATAGCATGATAGTGGATGTAGTAGAAAGCTTGGAAAGAGGCCATAAGTCTGAGGAAAATGCATAATGTAAGTTAGATATGAGGAATGTGTAACAAAAGTTTAAATATTAGGTGAAGAGAGCACAATATATAGGTGCAAAAATAGTTGTAAATAAGTAATGTTTTACCGTTGTGAACATAATTGGCAGGGGAGAACTCCAGTACCAACAATAGTTTCAGTAGAAGATGATGGAAGACCGCTTGTGTATCGATTGAGCAGTTGTCAAAGAAGAACTCTCTACTGAATGTAATATGCTTGTGTTTATAAACTTTGTGTTAAAAGGGTTGATCTTGCCAGTTATGCAGCTTAAAAGGAGGGCCTACAAATCAAATGTGGTAAGCGAGGAAGATATTGGATACTCATAATACAAAGAGATGTGTAAGAAATTAGGAATGTAGTCATTGAAAAAGAAAGGACTAAGTAATTAGAGAACATACCTATTGCATTTTTTTCACTGAAAAGAAGTTGAGCATTTCAAGTGGTTGATGCCTATAGTGTTGACAATCAAGATTCCTCATTGATCCTAGGTGCAACATAAGGGATTTGTTGCATGAGTGTGTATCTATCAAATGTGAATGCAGGGTGGATATGAAGTCTAGAGAGCTAAGTGACTCTGTAAATTTTTGTGAACATCAAGTCTTGTCGGTCAATGTTGCTAATGTCAATGGTGGCCATATCAAGTGTAAGCCCTTGTGATTTGTGGATGGTTAAGGCCCATGCCATTTTAAGTGGAATTTGGCATCATCCACCACAACTCATTGGCGTAATAGGGACATCTTTGGGATTGTTTGTATCCCAAGCAGGCCCGATGTAATTCTTGAATTGAACAACAACAAACAAGGGGAGTTGGGGTGGTTTTTCACTCTCCTTGTACACTATTTTTTTTACTATGCCAAAAGCTCCATTAACAAGACAATATCAGTCCATAGATTACAAGATAGCATAACCTTTTGGTTGACACATAGTAGAATCTTAGGTTGGAGTTGCTCTGCTCTATAGTGGCTATGACAACGGGTTGTGCTAGAGACAACAACATGTGCTTATTATGGAGTGAAACTTTTTTATTTGTTGCATAAAGATGTATGGATGATAAGAAAGTAGTTTGTTCTGTAGATGTTAGTGTCAAGCTTGAACTTGACATTAGCAGTTTCCAATCTATAATGTTAGGTTCAACCTTTCTTAAATTGCACAAGAGCTCACGAAATAGAAGTTGATTGGGATCGTCTCTGGCTTGGCAAAATATTTTATTTAGTGTAAAAATTGTTTTGAAGCCCTGCCATAGTGTCCCCTTGTAGGAAGTAGAAGAGTACATAGGAATGTCTTTGATAGGCGGTAGCTAGTCGAGGTCTCAAAAGAGTAGGATTGAGTGGCGTCCAAACAAGCTGTAATTATGTGCCGGGAAATCTTCATGTAAGCAATAGTCGATGCATTCAAGCAACTTGGGGCCGATGAAGCTGATTTCATCTATTAAAATGTATCGAAAAAAGTGCATTCTCTCTTGGAAACTTACTAATGTTTGTCCTTGCAAGGGAGCCATCTCTTTGATGGGTATGCGAAGTGCAAAATGAATTGTTGATGCTCCAATGTTGAATGTTGCAACACTTGTTGGTGTGAGAAGTAGTAGCAATGTTTTCTTGTTTGGATCAGAACAATTGAGTGCAAACCTGATTTATTTAATTAGGTGCAACTTTCCAATTCTTGCAGTTACTTGAACGATTATTTTGAGTGGTGGTTGGTAAGTTGCAGAGGATAGGCGTGAAAACACTAAATCCAGTGTTTTCTTTTGTTCCAATGAAAGGTCGTGTTGGGTATTTACAAAGGGAAGAAGGGGGAATTAATATGTTGTGCAGTTTGAGTCTACAAAGTTGGATGTTGTAGTGAATTCTACTGGATTTATGTAATGAGTATTCTAGTCATGTTTAAGGTCTATTTCATGATTACCTAACATTTCAAGTGCATCCAAGTGGGGTGGATGGCTTGGGTGTACACTTGACAACACTTGCCATTTAGATTGGTTGCAATGATGTGGGGGTTCTGCATCATTCAAAGGAGAGTTAGGGTTTGTGTTGGAGGTTGTATCTGGTAGAGTGCATCACACATGCCATAGATGGTAAGTGCATGCCATCCTCTCCCCTTGTGCCACAATTTGAGTTGTGGATGAACCAAGGTCAACTACAATGTTATGAAAAAGTTTGTAGAGAACTAGTTCACTCCATCAAAAGTTGTGGAAACTTGGGTCATCCTTTGGAGGAATGCTTGTTAAATGGGGGGAGACTCGAACAATTGCTTTAGATGAACGCTCTTTCCAGTGGTTCGCTTTACAGGATGTTTTGAAGCTCCATTTATGAGTGACTTCAATTAGTGGCAATGCCTCCATACAAATAGGATGTGCCATGTATGCATCAATGTAGTTTGTGTGTGATGATGTAAATGTGGCTGAGAGTGGAACACATTGATAGTTTTTTTAGTTTACATTTAAGAAACAAATGTTTGACTACACAAACAGAGTGGTAGTTTTAGTAAAAGGTAGAAACTTTCTTGGGCACTAATATCACAATCCACAAGGTTGTCAACAAGAATTTTCCTAAAAGCTATTGGTGCTGGCTTGTTAGGATCAAAAGTTGTCAAAATACGAGAAAACATTGCATGATATGTTTTGGATTTGGTTTATGCTTTAGCTGCATATTTTGCTATATATTTGAGCACTACATCTATTGAGAGAATCGGTTGACAATCTACATTTGTGCGCCAAATAGAGAGGATAGTGTGATTGTGAAGATTCACTCTATCATCATTATGAGCAGGGGTGTGCTTTGGTTGGCCACTCTCATTTGAGAGAGTTGAATTGTCCTACATGATCCAAGGGGCTTTGTAGTGACATTCAATTGTAGATCCTTTTCTCCGCAAACATGTCTGTAAGATACAACGTGTATGGTGTTGAAAACAGTTGAATAGTTCATTGTAGTCATGTGAAGGGGTGGACAACATAATCATTCCTGTGTACATTAAGTAGGGGTTTTCAAAGGTAGACTGTGAAACTCTTTCAATGGAGCTTTGGTGGGGACACGAGTTCCACGCAAAGACATATTTGTCAATGTAGTGGATTGCATTTTGTACTGATGCAAGATTATTCCATTGTAGTTTGGCAATATCAGGTGCGTCTTTGAGCCAAAGGAAACTGTAGACATGTGTAGAGACACAATGTTGCCATTCATACCTGGACACAAGAGATGTTATTAAGCAAATGATGTACACAAGAAGTAAATATAAATGTTGTGGAGTATGTTTACCTATACCAGTAGTCATTTATGCAGAGAATCTTCTCCAAAACCTCCTCATGAAATACAATAAATCTATGATGCATGTAAAGTGCAGTGAGGTGTGGGTTTTGCATTATATTTTGGATCCTCCATCAAACAACAACAGTAGGATTTGTTGGTGTGGGAGACAACATGGCATTGTGTAAGTTTAGCCATTTAGTATCTGTTGCACTAAGGGTGAAGAATAGAGTCAGGAAACCAACCTGAATAACCATGTCAGATAGCTCCCCCCTATGGTGAGTCCAAAAGGGGCGTGTACCACAAATTTTTGAGCCGAACTGCATAACCTGGTTTGCAAGATGTTCATCGAGGAGGTCCTTGAGTCTTTGGAAAAAGACAAGTATTGTTGTTGGCAATCTACTTTCCAAGTGTTTTTGAACAAATATAGAAGCTATGGCTTGGCTACAATGGTGCATCAGAATATTAAGTATGAAGTATCTAAACTGTGGGTGTTGGTCGAACCTATTATAATGGTATCTAAGAAGATGGAGAGAATATTCATGTAGCTTGACCTCTTTCATAGTTCGTTGATTGAATGCAACTCTGCCCTTTGGAAACAATGTCGGGAATTCCATAACAAATAATCCTTCAGTGTTGTATTCATTGAGGGGCATATGAGAAATTGTTGGCCAATCAATAGTAGGAGTCAGGCATCCTTCCCCTAACTGCAACAACACACATAATTCTTGCACTTTTTTATGTGCAAGGGGTAGGTTTTCCACAAATGATGTTGTTGCTTGCACATTCTCTTGCAATTGTTCTTCGGTTGTATTGTCTATTTCCATGAAACTAACATCAGGGGGGTCTGAAGTTGAGGTTGTTGCATTTAGAAGGTCAAAGATGTCAGTGGAGGCAATAGGAAAGCATAAGAGAGAGGCCTCATCTAATTGGACATCTTTGTAGTAAGGGTCATTACAAATCTTATATTGTAAAGCCTTGTGAACAAATGCTTTGCAAAAATAGAAACTATACTGTTGGGAATCAACATTTTTTTTGTTTACCATAAGTATATCCAAGTCATGTATATGACATGGCAAGTAATTTGTAATTACTATAATATTTTGAGGAAAACAAATAGTGTGGCCATTGTATTTTAGTTGTCTCCCTCTCGCATAAGTAACTTGGAGGATAGGGCTAATTCTTGATATGAGCATCTCCTTGATTTGAGATAGGCATTGTAAACAAGTAGGCTGCTCTCTAGGGTCCATGTTGTTCCACTTTGAGAAGCAATTGCCATTTTTTTTTAAATGCGTCTTGAACAAGTACTACTACCATTTAGTAGGCTACTTTTTCTGGATATCATTCCATGAATACTTGGCATGTTGAAATGTTTGATAGGTTGTCCAACTTTGAACGAAAGGGATTCCTAGTGCTGTAATAATTTGCAGGAAATAGTGGAGGAAGGTGGTTTTGGGAGGCTAAACTAGGGTGTAATGTAGGCTACATTTGAGGTGTGGGTGGTTGCAATGGGGAGGGGTTATTGGAAAGATGAGGTGGGGATACGTGTATTTGTCAAACACCTTGGATGTATATTATTTAAGGAGGACAATAGACCCCAGTGACCATTGCTTCTTCAATAACAAGATTCTTGAATTGGAAAGGAAGCAAAGTTGGATGGGTGTGGACACCATCAGAGAGTTGAACCTGATATTTAACATCTATTGAATGAGCCTATTGTATAGCGTCTATGGATGTAACCTGTAGTGTAGGGTCAAGATCAAACATGCCTGCAAGAATTTCTTCAATGGAATTTGGTGTTAGAGTTGCCATTTGGGAGGTGAAAGCAAGTTCAAGTTTTGTGCCTGCGGGCAAGTTGTGAGTGTTAGAATTGGCTATTATGACAAGTAAAATAAAGGTGCTTCTTAATTGTACAATTGTTGTTAATGGGGAAAACCACAATTAAAAGGTAAAGAATGGAACCATAGGCTTCATATTATATGGCCACTTAGTTTATGTAGATTTTTATCAAACCAATGGTTTGTGAATGAGTTAAATTTTATGCAAGCTATATAGTATAAGACTTTGTTGGAGTTTTCTATTTGAAAACAATATTTATCGACATATTATGTATTTAGTTTTTAAGATTTAAAAATATCTACAACTTTCATATGGAAAGAAGCATTTAAGTAATTAGTAAAGTTTAATTTGAAAGAATGAAAATTGGAAAAAAACCATTTATTTTGCATGGTAAACAAATATATTTGTAATATTGAAGATCTTCCAAGAAAAGAAAATACATGGAAAATTTGTTACTTTTTCTTGTTTGAAACAATATTTGCAATGCTTATATTGGAAGAGCGTATTAGAGATGATTATAGAAGACTATCTTGTTTCTTTACATTGGAGCCATAAGTTGGCATAGTATAGGCATAACAAAAAAGATTGATAATGAACTACAGGCTGTCAAGGTAAATTTGGAACACAATGATTATCGTGGGTGCTACAGTAGTATTATAATGTTGGTCATATTTAAGCTCCATTAGGAAATTGTATAATCCCTCTAGTTTTGTGTAGGTGGATTGGTAAGCTGACACTGAGGCCTAAAGCATCTCAACATCCAATTCTTTGATAGGACTTGCTATCTGACATGCAAGTTTGAGTTTGTCAATGATGTCGTGGCAACTATTAGATGCAGTTGCAACAAGATATTGAACGGTTGTGTGAATAGAGTCGGGTTTATTAACAGTAGACGATGACTCTGATACTACCGGTGTTGGATGCACTGCAATGGAGATTGGGCTTGGTTGTATAGGAGTATTTGCATGTGTAGCGATGACCTGGCTTGAGTGGATGAAATATACGTAGAAGTTGAAGTGCAACATAAGAATGTAAGCATTTAAATGAGTGAGCAAAACATGACAATTAATTACAAAGGAATTAAAAAATTACAAGAACTATGTAGTATATGTTGCACTTTACAAACATTAGATCAAACAAAAAATGTGTGAAACAAACGTTTCAATTAAATATATAATAATCTTTTTTGAAAAATGTAGTCTATATTTGAATTTGGTAGTACAAAATAATTATTATATGATGATGTATATTGGTTTCTAGGCTACGACTAGTTTATTTGGATGTTCTAATCTTCATGGATATCCTATCATAGCTATGGACACCTGATGTTAAATACTTGTAACACTATTTGTGAGAAAATACACCTGCTAGCTTTATATTTCCTTTACTACTTGCAGAGTAAGTCGAGTGAAAATTTGTTGACTATGTATGATGAGTTTTCTATATTATTTGTTGGGGTCTCCATCAAGATTTTGGAGGATTTTTCCCAGTAGATGGAAATTTATATGTTATGTGGAATAATCTGCAGAGAAAATATTCCACTAAAGAAGAAAGCTGCAACCACCTGTGATTCAATTTACCATAATTTTCCATGTGATTTTTTTCCCACATAGTTTTTTGATCCAAGTTGTATAAGATCTTCTCCACAAAAGTTGCTACATCTATAACAATGAATGTTGATGTAGTATTTGTATTGTTTTTCATTTGTGGTTTACTAAAATTAATAAATACACCCTTCACTCATTGACATTGAAACCAATACCCTTGTAGAAATTTGTGTCAAGCTGCTAGATATAAGGCAACACGAAAGAGATGATTATAGAAAGTTGGAAATTATTCATGAGAAGATGAACTACATGTTTGCCTTAAGTGATGGTAATATGAATCAAGGCGCTTTGGGAGAGGATCTTGTGTGTTAGCTTGTAATGAAAAGATCATAGATTATACAAATGGAAAGAAAAATGCAAGTGAAATACTGGATGTGTCATAAGCCAACATACATGGACAGGTTAGATTAAAAAAATTGTACTTGAATATTTAAAAATTGTAAGATGCAACTAGAAAACCAATTTGTATCATATAGATGTGGGTCTATTAGATTACTTAACTATGCATTGCAAAATTTGAGTTATACCCATAACGTTGCAGGCTACAAATTCATTCGTTTATAAAAATATTTCGTAGTTTATAGAGATTAAGTAGGGAAACTTGTAAGGAACACTATTTTAGAAATTTTGGTGAACCACATTTGAAAATATTGAAGAAAGTATTCAAACTCCCATTATATCTTAAATGTTCAAAACAAAAAGTTTGGGAATCTTGATTGAAAAAAAAATTATTCTACAAAAATTGAGAACATACATTTTCTATAGGCAAATAATTTTGTTAAAAATAATGGAAAAAATGACAGTTGGAAAATTTAGAAATAATTCATGTTAAATGCATACCTCTTCTTGTTTTTAAAGATGGTCCAGGATTGGGTATATTTTGGCAGATTCAAATGATACAGTATTTAAATTAAAAAAACTTTAATTAAGGCCTTATTTGTAAATTTTTGTAATTTTTTGAGTTGTAGTCTGACTACAACTTGATTAAAGATGATGATGATGGTCCATAATATCTACTTAATATGTTATTAATATGTTGTATAAAAGCTTTAGAGTATTGTTGATATGTTGTATACAAGCTTTAGAGTGTACTAAATTAGATGTTTACTTGGCAAAGCCATAGTTTATGTGAGAGTTGTGTAAAATCACATTGTGAACAAGACTTTTCTCAAAATATTTTTACCTAGTGGAAGGTTTTCTTAGTTAGGAATAAATATGCAACATTGATACTGGCAATTTATAGGCTCAATAATTAGATGGAAATTGGATTTTTTCTAAATTGTAGAAGAACTTTATTATTTAAGTAGAAAAATGATTTGCAAGTTATATCCCAATATTAGCATAGATACAAAAAGGTACTCACAGATGCCTGCATTTAGTGAGGACCCTACTATCTAAAGGAGATCACCCTCAACTGCATTCGTGGCTAAAAGTTGAATGATTTTTTTGATTTGTGTGCGCCTGTATGAATTGCATTCTTGAACAATGCCCCTACGGATTTAGGACAGAGTTTGTAACAACAATAGCTCATATAAGGAATACAAGCTTTTGTATATTATTTTATAACTAGGAAGTCTTTATTTCACAAACTATGAAATGCTCATCTTATAGGCTAATCTTGTAAAAACGTATGAAAGTAACTATTTGAAGAGGCAAACTTTGGCAAACATTCAACTTAGCTTTCATTTTGTGTATAAAATTAGTTTACCGTTATTTTTGAATTTTTGCCTACTACAAATGTATGGTTGTAAAAAGGTGAAACTTTACCTCATTAGAAAATTGACTTCCCTAAATTGTTTCATATAGAAATTAAAGGTAAAATTTAAATGTGTTTTAATATTACATTAAATGAACTTGAAGTACTACACTCATTGCAAATATAAGAATAAGATATATGCAACTTAACTGAAGTACTATGATATCATTTTAGTTGTACAATTTAGGTGGTATTTAGATAAGGTCCAAATTGAACATAATAATGGATGACAATTATTAAAGATAAAATGAGAAATTTTGAAAGCAATGATCATGGTACTCTAAGCTATTGCAATCTCTATTGTAAAGCACCCTTGTAATTCTTCTTAGAATGGGAAATAGTAGAAAGAACAACAAAAGCTGTAAATATAAGCTTGCCAATGCAGTAAAATTCACCAACATGTCTTCAAAGCTATATTTGTACAAACCTGAGCTCTCAAGGAAGGTAAGATTGTCCAAAAACCCAAGCTTCGCTGGTGCTATTATAAATACATATATCAAATGACCAAACAACACATGCTAAGGAGTATACCAACCCTCAGAGAATTTAGTATTGGGAAAGAAGGTTATAAAACAAAAAGAATTAAGAATCCTAAAGAGAATAGCTCCTGTAGAACTATTGCATAGAACATCTATGTTGTAAGAAAATCCAGGCTTTTAAAGAGAAGGCCATGGAGGTTAAAGAATCTGGGATATATTATAGAATTAAAGCCGTTCTTTCTTCAATTGTATATGCATGCAAAGCTTAAGTGAAATCTCTGCCTTTGAAGGACCTGGAAGTGTTGCTAAGGTGGGCTCTAGTTGTCTAACCATATTCAGAGTCTCATCTCCCAAACTCAAGCAATTGTTGACTGTTTGGAGGCTAAGGTAAATCTACTCAAGATTCTTCTACCAATGACCATGGTCCTATGTTAGTAACTAGTTGTCTGTCTTGTTATATGCAATTTATTTGGTTTTCTTTTATAAAATTTGGTCAGACTTTATTACTTAAGTTCTTTGAAGTTGTGATATATAATATTGTTGCTATTGACGTTGCTCTCTAAAGCACATACTTTGTACATCTTGTGAACTTTCCCACTATATATATGGTGGGAAGATCAAAAGATTACCAAAGAGGCTAAAAAAGATATTATTTGCTTCATTTTGATAAATCGTATATATATCATAAGAGCCTAAAATAGATATTATTTGATTCAAAATGATAAATTATAATTGATCAATTATAACAAATAGTAATGACATTTATTTGTACTCGCCCTGTGATCTGTAATCACTGAAGATATTCTTAAGACAATTCACCAACAGAGAACTTAATGTTCAAAGTGCTCTCTCATTTATATTATATCAATTTCTAACCTTTAAGAGTAGCAAAAACAAATTGAAACTATGCTTCAATTAATAGGAATTCAAGCTAGAGCAATGAAAATTAAACATACATAAAAAAAAAAGAATTGCTACATAACCACATGCATGCATTCAACAAAAGATGCCTTGGTGAAATCCACTTTGGAAAAATTATAGCAAGGAATAGGTTGACTTAATTTATCATGTTTATATATGTTTGTATTTATAGGTTCATAGATTTCATGTCATCCCATTTCTTTTTGGGCATTGTCAATCAACTAGACAGTAGTAGATAAGATCCAAGGAAACAATGTTCTTTTGACGCAATGAAAGTTGGAAATGAAAGAAACAAATACAAAAAAGGGATTCTTTTAAATGAGCCAGTTATGGCAGTAGATTTAAGCACTAAAAATATGGATACATGACTACTATATGGATTCTAGTACAAATACAATTTATAAGGAGAAAAAATAGACCAAATACGGGCTGAGATTAGAATGAAAATTTCAACATATGAAATAATAGATACCAAATCAACTTAAATAAAACATACCTGCACAACAAGTTACAACACAAACTTGTGTAAACCCTAAACACAACAGTGAGAACTAGTAGCAGTTAAAATTGCGCCCTGCTTGTCTATGTCATAGCAGTTAAAATCATGCCCTATTCGATATTACTGAAACAAACAAAAGAAGACCAAAATTTCATTTGAACAAGTTTAAAAATATGACCATGTGAACATCCATCCTCCTAGAATCATTTCTGTCAGTTTTTAGCTTCATACAAGCCCTTCTACTATTTTTTTGCAACATTCTATAACTTGCAGCGGTTGTAATGTAATGAAAGCAAGCAATTGACTTTCCTAAAGATTCTAAAAAAAAGAGTCTCTTTCTGTCAAGGATGTCGCGAGGAAACTGTGCAGTGCTTGCAGGAAGGAAACTGTGTAGAGTCAAAATGATATGACAAGATTTTAGCGGAAATGTAAATATGAATTGATTGATTATGTGAAATTAATTTAGGGTTTGGGGCATTCTATTATAGGGCAATCGACTTACCTCTAATTGTGTTGTGCTGTTAAGGATGTCGATGAGGAAAACTATGCAGAGTTTGCAATAAGACATACGTAACCCTACCACCACTAGCTACCTGCACATTCATTACCCCAATTTTTGGGACAGATATTTTGTAGAGATATTCTACTTCTTCCCACATTGAGATATTTTGCATTTAATCACGCCCACCACACCCCATGTCACCCAACTAAGTCTTTAAAGCTGGCGCTATCTTGCATTCAATGCATTATCATGTGCATTAGAGACCCACGACTCAACAATCAGCCAGAATAAACCCCACGACCTCAATAAATGCTCAACCATCTCACACAAGTTAAGAAGCGAAAGGTCAATACCAATGAGGAAGAGTTTGGAGGAGCGGAGAAAACAACTGAGAAAAATGATGAATCGCTGCAATGCGTTTCATCTTATTCTATTGCCTCTCAACCAATCTGCACCGTTGGATATGAAAAGGGCTCGCAAATACTAAGCGTAGGGATGCCTTCAACATAATTATATAATTATTAATAAGATTTAATTAATTAACTTAAATATCAACCTATAATTTCCGTGTAGCATTTTCATTTATATCCGTCTAGACGGAAAATTTAAATATCAAATAGTGAAAGGTTGTGATAGGAGGGAGCAGATGCCCACGTGGGCAAGTCTCCGTTAGCTTGCCGGAATAAATAGTTTGGTCCGATATAATGATGAGGTGCGAATCTGAACTTGTTGAAAAACAGAATTAAGAGGGTGAGAAATTTGAACCAAAAGCCCCATGATGAATGTGGGACCAGGGCTGTTGAAATGGGAACAATTCAGTACGAAGTTATGGGGAGAGTGAAACGGAGGCCACAGACGACGAGTACGGTTGTTAATGTGTCGCGAGGAGCGTCGTCAAACGGGGGCACGATTCTCAAACTGAACCCAATCCGACAGTACCCGCAACGTCAACTGGAAATTTTAAAAATGGACTGGAGGTCGAGCCTACGGCGTGCGAATCCAAAACCGCGTGAAGGCTGTATGAACCGACAGTGGGCAGCCCACCTCTGGTGGATGTATTAAGTAGTATAATTTAATTTTGTTGTAGCTCTGGTTTCATATAGAATTAATTACCAACTAATTAGGTAATTACAGCGATAGAAGAAGAAAGCTAAAGCCAAGTTTAGAAACCCGCATTATAAATGTCGCACGGCCCAGGTAAATCGTTGTCATAGTTGCTGTAACTGTCCTATTCGATCCGGAAGAAATTTGCCCTGACAAGAGAGTGTATTTAAGTGATGCCTAGCCAGAAGTAATTAGGTAGAGCTCTCATGCTGTTCAATCCGAAGAGCAAGGCCGAGATGAGGCTCAGCGGGAGCCTCAGCATTAGCAGGTCACTGCTAATGTTACTGATGCTCTCTTTGTCCTTTGGAACCAGTATTGGAGGTATGTTATTGTTTAGAGGGGTCGAACTCGGGACCTGATAAAGCATATCTGATTGATGGGATTTTTGGTTGCAGGGGCATTCGTAGGAGTGAACATCGGCACGGATGTGTCGAACATGCCGTCGGCATCAGACGTGGTGGCGCTGCTGAAGAGGCAGAACATTACCCACGTCCGGCTATTCGACGCGGACCGGCAGATGCTACTGGCGATGGCCAACAGCAGCATCCAAGTCATGGTGAGCGTGCCTAACAATCAGCTTTTGGGCATCGGCCAATCGAGCTCGTCGGCGGCCAATTGGGTCAATAAAAACGTGGCCGCCTTTTTGCCCAATACCAACATCACCGCCATTGCCGTGGGAAGCGAAGTGCTCACTGCGCTTCCCAACGCTGCGCTCGTCCTGGTTCCGGCCATGAAGTTCCTTCACGCCGCACTGGTGGCAGCCAATCTGGATGGGCAGGTGAAGGTTACGAGCCCCCAGGCGACGGACATAATCGTGGACCCATTCCCGCCCTCCAGCGCTGTCTTCAACTCCTCCTGGAACCGTGTCCTGCAGCCCATGCTATCCTTCCTGCGCGACTCCAACTCCTACCTCACGCTCAATGTCTACCCTTACTATGTGTATGTGCAGTCCAACGGCATCTTCCCTCTCGACTACGCGCTCTTCCGCACTCTCCCGGCCAACAAAGAAGCTGTCGACTCCAACACGCTGCTTCACTACACCAACGTCTTCGACTCCTTAATCGACGCCGCTTATTTCTCCATGGCCGCCATGAACTTCACCGACATTCCCGTGGAGGTGACAGAAACCGGATGGCCCTCCATGGGCGGCCCTAGCGAGACCGACGCCACCATCGAAAATGCCGAAACCTACAATAGCAATGTCGTTGTGCATGTCCTCAATAACACGGGTACCCCCAAACACCCGGGCATAGCCGTTAACACATACCTCTACGAGCTCTTCAATGAGGACCTCAGACCTGGTGCGATATCCGAAAAAAATTGGGGCCTTTTCTCAGCCAACAGTACGCCCGTCTACTCTCTTACCGGTGCGGTTTCGATTCTGGCCAACGGCACCACTGGCGAGAGCTTCTGCGTGGCGATCGCAGGGACAGATACCAAGGCTCTTCAAGCGGCGTTAGATTGGGCCTGTGGGAGCGGCGGAGCAGATTGCCAGGCTATTCAGGTCGGCGGGACTTGCTACGAGCCTAATACCGTTGCAGAACACGCCTCGTATGCCTTCAACAGCTATTATCACAAGACGGGCATGCAAACTGGGTCTTGTTCTTTCAACGGGGTTGCCATGATTACTCCTACTGATCCCAGTAAGTTGGGGATTTTTATTTCTTCAATTCCTTAGATTGAGGTTTTCTTCATAGGTTTTAAGCTCCCTGTGTCTAGCAAAACGAACTTAATGGGGCACTCTGTTTTCTTCTTTTGCAGGTCATGATTCTTGTAATTTCCCCGGCAGGTAATAATGATTACACCTAACTATTATACATAACCTTAAATTTTTTCTTTATTAATATGATTACTACTATAAATTAACCACTTCAGATCCTTGAATGAATATGGGGCTCAGCGTTTCTGTAGTATGTTGGTTTGTAGGCCATTAATACTCTGTTGCAGTCGATTTGACAGTCCCGTGTCTCGAGCTATCGTCTGAGAGTATATGTCGTATTGTGTGTCTTAGGTTTCTAGATTTGCCTTTTTTCCATTCTGTGTTTTATTCTAGGCATATTTTCGATTAATATTTTTTAACTGCTCGTAGATGCATCTCTCGATCTTTTTTTTTTTTTTTTAACTATTTTATTGAATACTGCCCATGAATTTTCCGAGGACAGAGGTCGGTAGTGGAGAAAATTGTTTTCTGACATTTGTTGATTCATTAAATATTTGAAAAATCTTAGATCTGGAATGCCTTCATATCTAGTTGTCCCCACTATTTATTTGATTTTCTTTTACTGTTCACAGCATAGGATTCATGATATTCTCTTTTTAGTGCCCGATGAGTTGTATAATGTCAGACCTGCAACCCTGCCTGTTTGCGGGAACTGTTCATAAATTCTGCAGTCTGACATGCAATTTTGTAATAATGGTTTCAATCGATTGTGCATTTGGGACAGATCGTACTTTGGAACAAAAAAATGCTAGTCTATTTTGGGTTGAAAGAAAAGGCCACTCTCGTGAGATACTGTTAGAGGCTTTCTCATGGATCCCTTATCTTCAAAATTAAGCTGATATAATGCCAGTAGAAAGTAAGGGCAAACTATCTTTTCAGATTTGTACTGTGCTTTGATGTCGTTTGGTGGGTCATTTTTAAGTTAGATTATAGTGCACTTAAGGATCCGTAGTTGTTGAGGAACAGTCTTACCCTAGTCACATTGCCTTTCGAAGTCTAAATATTAACAGGGGTTTGTACCCAACTTGAAGTGCTATTGTAACTTTTAGTGATTTTTTCCCACTTTGCTTGCAAATTGGAAGGTGCCATCCTTTCTTCTACATTTTCACTTTTGACACTCAGCTTTCTGACAGATTCTTTTTCCTCTTTTGTTTTTGCCTTGTTGGCTTTTGAAGTCCCTGTCATCTTGCAGGATGTCTTTCCCAAGGATGGTAATGAGCAATCAACCATCATGGCAGTGATCTGCATACTCACGGGTCCTTTTTTTGGTACTGTCTGAATGTCCATGTGTTCAATGCATAACTTCAGTCTCTTTGAACTGGAATCATGAAAGGACGGTCTTATATTTGATAGGATTTTTGTAGTCATTACTTGGTGTGATTTTGGCCACTGTTAAGATGGCTTAATCTGATCTATATTAGTTTATTTTGGTAAGTTTACGCTGAAGAAAAGTTAAGATGTGCTGGTAAAATCCATTCTTCCAGGACTTTGTGATCTCTATTCCGACAGTTTTTTCTGTTTGTTTGGCAGCAATAGCACAAATATAACAAATGGCACGGTTAATTCGACATCCTTTCTGGGTGGCAGTAGTAATACTACTGCCACAAATTCTGCCCACCAGCGTCTATTCAAAATCCACCCCATTCTTTACCCTGTGGTTGCCCTTCCTATTCTGCTCTGGAATCTGCCAGTCTTGTAGAACCAAAACTATTCTTGATGGACTATATAGAAGAGCAATTAAGGGCTTATTCTTTTCTTCTACGTCCTGTGGAGGAGAATTGGGCCGTGCGTTACACAGGTGCACAGGTGATGAGAATGAAAGATATCATCGGCTGTAATTTTGTCAAGAGGCATCATTCAAATATGACTTTTGCAGAGGGCACAAATTTATTGTCAGATAACAGGCATTTCAATTTGTCTTATTACAATATTTCTATGAATGTATTGTCATTTTTATCACCACGTGTACATGTCAGTGTTATCGGGTGTAAGAGATTGGTCACAGTCGAGTCCATCTCATTCAGTCGCTGCGCCTTTTGTACCCCATTATAAAATTAGATCTGTATGTTGGAGTGTTGAGATTATACGATTGTACCATCCCAGGCAGAGACTGGTTACACATTTCATTAGTGTATTACGCTTACAGTGGTTGAAATGAAATAAAATTCAATTGGGAACTTAAATATAGGTAGCACAGTGAAAAAAATGATGTAGGAATGAGATGTTGATTCATTAAAATATTAATGTTGTTTTAATTTTATTGTTCCTGATCATAAGTGATATGAATTTCTTTTATATTTTGGATGCTGAGGGCATGGACGGTCAGGTGGGCCAAAGACAGGTAGGAACGATGAATGTGTAAACAAATTTATCACTGTGCAGGTACTCTTTTAAATTTTTACATAGCATATGCAGCACTCTGGCGTTTTGGTTGTTTGTTATATTGTTTCTTTGAGAATTGAGATGCATCTTGCTTCCAAGATATATGGATTATCTAATAATGGTTCGATTAAATATGATTTTTGCCATTGATGGTAATGGTAAAGCTTCGCTCATGGCTGATGTGGCAAAATCTTTGAATTTGACGCGTCATATTTACCTGGTCCACAAGTCAGATACGAAGAAAATTCCTTAAATAATAATTGTGTAGGGTAAGGTGGTTCAAGATATAATGGACTTTCTTTTTCTGTTGTCTAGCAATTCAAACTATTAACTTCTCACAATTTTTGTAGGTCCATGATCTTTCACTTTTGTTTTCCCCTTTCTATTGAACATTTTGAACTGTATGCCATTCATCTGTTGCCTTAATTCTTTTACTCCTCCAACTCTTTCTCAATAGAGTCACAGTCTTGCGATTGGGTGCTATTTATTGGAAAGGTGTTTCTATTTCGAAATAATATTTCATATTTTGAAATTAGATAATATTTGTATTTGGAGGGGCATGGTTGAGTGAACATATGGTAAATGAAGTTTATTGGAGGGATTAATTCTTAAGTATGTTTAATGTTGTACAAATATAATATTTTATATTTTGTAATTAGATAATATTTGTATTTGGAGGGTCATGGTTTAGTAACATATGGTAAATGAAGTTTATTGGAGGAATTAATTGTTATGTTTAATGTTGTACAAATAATTTAATGATTAAAATACATGCTGCAAGTCAATTTGGTTAGAGAGAGTGAAGTGGTTACCATGGATATTCTTAAACATCAATTATTTGTGCATTGGAGAGACTGATTTTGTTTGGGGTATGAAATAATGGTGGCAAAGATGGTAAGAAAGCTTCAAGTGAGTTTTCTTTTGCTTTTGCTCTCTTGCCTATAAATAAGAGGCTTGGACGGAGTCATATACCACTCGATTATAACGTACTAGTTCATTGTGAGTGGAGCTTCGAGCTTGGCTTGACTTGACTTGGTTGTTTAAGAAACCTAAAGTAGCATGTAGTCGAATGTGTGGTTCTAATTGTTCTTGCATTGGTATCATAGGGATAGTAGCAACAATGTTCATTGACGAATGTCACATTTTTTCTTTCGTGCGTGTGTGCGTCTTGCAATTGATCTTGTTTTAGGGATAGTTATGGCGAGCTTCAAAATTGGGAATAAAGGATTTACTTGATCATGTTGTTAGTTTCCTAGAAGTTCATCCCTACATAGTTGGAGTTGGCTATTTGGTGACTTGGAGCTCTTGAACAACCCGTTGGTTTCTTGGATGTGTGTACTTGCATGTTGCAAATTCATAGTGTTTGGATATGCTAGACACAAATTTGTGATAGTCTATCATTTAGATAGTGAATTGTTGGTCCTAATATTTGTATGATTTAGATGTGTCAACATATTCCTATTTGCCTTGATGCCTTTGGCATGTATGATTTTGGCAAGTTTTACATTTAATCAAAATTTGTGTTTTGTAGATCCACGAAAGATTACTTTTTAGATTTTAGTTATAACTTCTCAAAGGTTGTTTGGATGAAGACAAATTTATATTTGCATGCATACTTTCAAGCATGGACAAAGGTTTGTTTATTAGTCTTTGGTCCTTGACTCGCGCTTGCCTTGGAGTTGTAGGCTTTTTGGTGTTTTGGATCTAATATTTGTGTCATGGAAAGAATTTGCATGGTGCCTTAGTTTTTTTGTTGCTAGTGGAGGTTTGAATCTACATGTTTTGATGGATCCAAGTTGAACTACTTTGAGATTTGAGTTTAACAATTTACTTAAGTCTCAATGGGAGTATTGGCCATGCTTTTTTGTGACCTTTGTGGAGGCCACATGTGTGCAGTATGTGCTTATGGGTACATTGCTTGTGTACTTGCATGTTGCATGAAGAAATCAAGAATGGATTTATGTAGTGTTGGTGATGTCGTGTATGTAGCAAGGAGATCCATCATGATAGTGGTAGAGGTGAGTTAGGATTTTTAGCATCTCATTTATTTATTGTAGATTGTTTGGATGCCATAGATTTGTGGATTTTAATTTGTTGGATTTTAGTCATCATGGAGCATTAGTATGTTGAATAGCATAAAGGTTAGGATATGGATGGTTGAGGTCTTTTGTAGGCCTTGTAGATAGAAGGAAGGGATGACTTTTGGTTTTGAAGACATTAACTATGTTATCACGAGATGCTTCAGATTTGATTATGGTCTTGTGTGAACTTTTGTACAAGTGCATAGTTGCTTGTGACATATTATATTCTAGGTTGATGGTGATCATGATTCAATGGGAAGATCCTATCCATAGGTGGAGTTTTAGCTCTAAAACACTCTTAGTGGGAGCTTTGGCAATGATATGGACTTGTTGGTTCAACAAGTGGTCTTTTAGTATTGAAGAAGAGTATTATTATGCTCTTCTGGACTTTGGATTACCAATTGGAGATATATGATCTTTTGATGTGAAGATTCAAAATTGTGAAGTCATACAAAGTTCTTAGTCACTAACGATGCAGTGGGAGTATTGGCTATGATTCAAAGATAATTTGCTAGCATTGAGTACAATGATCATTGCCTTAGAGAGAGACTCCTAGATATTATGGTATTGCAGTAGAATTTTGTTAGGTATGAGAAGATTGAAAATGTACTTGGTATTGCTAGAAAAATTGAGGGAGGTTGGAGATTTCTTCTAGGTGAAGTGTTGGAATAGGACAAGTCTCTTAACGAGGTTTAAATAGGAAGACCAAGGAGCCTATAAATGAAGAGAGAGAGAGAGAGAGAGAGAGAGAGAGAGAGAGAGAGAGAGAGCACCATAGGAAGAGGAATAGTCCTATACCCCACTCTTAAGGAGGTTTACTCAATAGATAATGCAACTTGATAGTGCCCAAAGAGTGTTTTATGCTACACTCCCTTCTAAAGCTAATGCCCAAATTACATCTAGCCAACCCACAACCCTTTCAATCAAATGTAACATGCACTCCAAATTCAATCATCTTAGAAATATAAATGATATTCTTGCCATACATAAAATATGCAAGACATTAGAGACTATCTTCACTCTTCCATCCATGAAAGACACTTCCATTTGCCCTCCACCAACTACCTAAAAAATAGTTGATATCATCAAGAAAATATGTCCTTGCCTAGTCCTTGTAATTAGAGTACCACTCCTTATGAACAATCATTTTGGTATGATGTACTCTATTCAATAGACAAATAATCATCACCAATAATACTAGTAGTTACAAAAAAATCACTAGCATAATCATAAGTGTGTGTATTTATTAGAGGAATCATCCTTCTTCTTGGACTTGCACTCCTTTATATGACCTTTCATGTCATAGCTTCAACACTTTACTTTAGATTTACTAGGGAACTTATACTTATTCTTCTTCTTGCACTTATTATCTCCACCACCTTTCTTGTGATTCCGTATATCCTTTGACCTACCCCTTACAACCATGGCATCACTAGACGAATCATCCATGGAATCTCTTTTGATTTCTTCACTTTAAAAGATTCCTACAATGTCCTCAAGATTGGATGAAGAGTAGTTACCATTGGTTTTCATAAACAAATTCTCCCATGAATAAGGTAAAAGATAAAACAATATTATGCACTTATCCTCTTCTTTTAGCTTGGATCCTATCGATATTAACAAACTTATAATTAGATTGAAGATATTGATTTTATCAGGTACATAGTCTCCCTCTTTCATCCTCAAAGGTATATAACTTCCTTTTCAAGAAAAAAATAGTTTACAAGATGCTTAGACTAATACATAGTTCTTATCTTTTTCCACAATAAATATGTTGAAGACTCTTTGAATACATTCATTAATATATAATTTGAAAGACAATAAATATTACTGTTTTCTTATCCAATCTATCCCATTCCTCATTAGACATACTTGTCGGTTTCATTCAAGAATATACCATTACCCGTTGATCTCTCTATACTAAGGGTTTTTCAACCTTCAACTTTCATAACTCAAAGTTTTGACCATTTGTAGCGCTCGGAAAAATTAAAAGTAAAGATATTTTCAATTATTCAATCCGTTTCAAAAGGATTCTAAGTAATTAACATCATTCATAAAACTTCCAAAATTGAGCTCAATAAAAGATAATTAAATTGGCATTTTATGTATATAAAAAGTAACACTGTAATTTATCAAGACTATGCACATGGCGGAAGTACATCAATGAATTTTCATACTTATACATATTCATCCATACTCAGAAGAGTTTAATAACTTCAAATAGAAACATCTTATCAATGCTATGTCATAAAGCTTTAATTCTACGTATCAATGTTACATTAGATTCTTTCATGCCATACTTCTATTTCAAAGTTTCAACAATGAATGTCAAATACATATACATTTACAATGGGGCTATACAAGCCATTCCAGAATGATATACAAATACATCAAAAGCAAATAAAACTCTGAACCTCCAACCGCCGTGACACCATTGGTCTTCTTGCGAGCTGGGGGCCAAGAGTGTGATTCAGGCGCCTTTTCCGCCCAACCACGAAGTTCATGACTTCCCCGGGTTCCTTCCTAACTCGAAGGAATCCCCGGCCCTGCATAAAGGAGCCTAGCAACCCGACACAGTAAAACAGGAGGGAACTCTCGATGCATGCCCGGTGCCTATATGCATTTCTAATATGAGAAAAACACATTTCTTGCAACAGGAGGTGGCAGAGACTCAAATACATATACATTTCTAGGCTTTTAAAACAAATCCATCTATTTCAATGGTACAAGTGCTTGGCCAAGAATAAATAAAACAAACAAATGGTAGTTTAGAAAAGGTAAAACTACCGTCTCTGTGGATCCACCTTCGACATCCTGTCCCGGAAGTTACCAAAAGTAAAGTATGAATAAATACAAAAGCAGAAAGTTGTGCATTTTCCTTACATGTTTCATGCATTCAGTTGATTCTAAAAGAATTTCAAATGAGAATTTCATAACATCTTTTGAATTACAAATGACAAAAGAAAAGAAAGGTTGTAAGTTCAGTAGTAAGATTTCATCTACTCTTTTGTAAGTAATTCTTTTCTGATTTGGTAAAGGACTCTGTTTTTAAAGAAATACATGTATGCCATAATACTATTAGTGTACAAACACTAGTAGAGGAATTTAATTAATTCTTTTGTATGAAACAGTGTTTACTGATTTATGTATATATTTCTAATCTTTCCAAATTCAAGTTGATTGAAAGTGTAACTCTCAATTTAATACAGGTTTCTGGATATTAGTAATATACAGAAATAGTGCAATTCTTTCAGAATAACAGAGGTTTGAAAGAAAAACTTGCATTCGTATTTTATATTGTACACCTTTATTCAGGAATGTACTTCTGTATGTAAGTATATGACAATGTGATCAAGAAGATTTTCAGCTTACATGTTTTCTTAGAGGTACTTTTGTTCTTGTTCCAGGTTTAAAATTTCAGAGATGTTTGTGTATTTTTGACAGAGATCATATTACATTCTGGAAATGGTTTTCCTGTTCAAACTTGCATTTTGGTATATATGTATGGATATATATGTTTATATATATATATATATAATCATATACAGCTGAGTGTAAATATATATATATGCTTTAAGAAAGAAATACTGATTTTCTTATAACTGTTCACAAGTTCTCTGGCTGTGCACACAGAAATAAAACATTGTACAGGGTTTCATACTGGTGTTTGAGCACCACAAGGGCGCAGGAAGCCCTTGCCCCTCCCATGGGGAGGGCGCGGGCTATGAGGAGCTCGCGCCCCCTCCACAGGCCGCGAGCCTCCCCACAGGGCCGTGTCCTTCCCATGGGGAGGGCTGGGGATTAAAATCCCTCCCCTTCCCTCTTCAGTTAAACAATTTCATTATCACAAAAGAAAGATTTGCCAGTATTATACTGCATTTAAACTTATTTCATGGAATTTTGAATTTATTTCAGATGAAAAGTTATTCTGTCAAGATTATATGCATATATATATATATATATATATATATGTATGTATATATGCACGAGAATACAGATTGCTGTGTATATATATATATATATATATATATATATATATATATATATATGTTTTCAAATACAATTGAGAGCAGTTTAATAATTCACAGCTTTTGCAACAGATTGCAACCCTAATCTGGAAGAAAAAAAGATTGGGTATTCTTTCTATAAGGCAACAATGAGAAGAAAGCTATTACCCAGATTCAAAAATAAAATTGGAAAAGATTTCTCATATATCTGTAATCATTTCATAGAATGATGCATTTCATTTCTTCAATTTCTTACTGCAATTTTAAACTGATTGAAAGAAAAGTATGGAAAATAACCCGGCAAGTATCATCATTTGCAGATGCCCAGTATTACCTCTCTCTGTCTCCCTCTTCCAGAGCTCTCATCATTTTCGAATGAATGTTCTCTTTTCTCCCCTCAAGCTTTATTCCTCCTTCCGAGGGTCATGCAGAATATTTCCAAATGACAGATAAATTTTACATGCAAATTCCAGAGATTGCCACTTGCCAAGAGAATTGTTGGTTTTAAGGAAAAATTTTCCAGAGCCCAAAGTTTTCTCGGGGCTGTTCCTTTCTCCTCATTTTGGACTAAAGTTTTAAAAAAACATATGCAAACAAAGATATCTCCACCTTTTATTATGCCAATCAAATATTTCTTCCTTATTATATGCAAATATAATATTTTTCATTTTATTCTTAATTCCCTAATCTAAATCAGATTTTTTTTTTTTATTGCACAAAATAAATGGAATAAACTAGATAAATAAACCATAATATTTTCACAACTTTTATGGATAATTAAAGTAAGTTATAATTTAATTTTGCTATGTTATTATATATATATATATATTTTTATCAATCACTTATTCACACTATGAAATCAATTTAAAATAATCACATTGAAAACAGACATGACCTAAATGCAACTACATGATTTTTAGATGCTGTGTGTGTTCGAGAGCTTCTCCTCTTTTACCCTATCGGGAAGCTAGTCTTCTTTTCCTCAATCACACTCTTGGTCTTCGACCACCTGCAACTCAAATGCACTCAGGCGTGCAACAACGAAAATGTATTAGTAACCAATATAAAAATATAAATCTAAGCAATAATTAAATCAACATTTCTATTATGTTCTATCTTGTATATTTTTAAAAATAAAATGCCCTCATAATTCTAAAAACAAATATTTTTCTACATTCCCATACACCAAAGCATTGTATTATGTCATATTGCTCTAACACGTATCATAATTCATATTATAAATCCACAAAGTCATGGTCAAAATAGCATCAAAATTTGAGACGTGACACCATTCAATTTCTCAAATTTCATACCTTGACTTGCTTGTCATGAATCCAACAACACATGTGCTCTATATTCTCACAAGATTCGTTAAAGCATCCTATTGAAACTAGTTATGTACATATTACAATAAACATTTACACCATAGTTTCAAAATTGCAAGCCCTCAAAGGTTTCATGATGGAGGAGCATCCATGGCGTACTGGCAATCCTGTGTCACCAAAAATATTTTATTTTGCTTTGTTTGATTTTAATAAGGGCCAAGGTTGTGAGAACTCGCGGGGTTTCAAGTTTTCCTAACCTATGTCATGAGAATTAAAGTTTTCCCAACCCTTGTTGTGGGGTTTTGGAGTTTCGAAACATTTCGGCTTGGCAATCTCTTCGTTGTCAGCGTGTTGCAGGTTTTCAAAACTTTGCAACCTCCGACAAGAGGTTCTAAGATTCGGGTTTTTGGCGACTTAGTGACAGAGCGATGGGGTGTGATGCCGAATGTGGGACCCGATAGGTGGACAAGGACAAATGGTGATGTGTAAAAGTAGATGGCGATTATCGTTTGGGTAATCGTGTAATTCACATCCTTGTTGTGAATTGCGAGGTAGTGAGATGGAATGGTGGGCCTGCGGGTAGTAAAGGCTTATGTAAATCTTCATCGGGGAGAAAGGGTGATGTTGTTGGGAGAAGGTTGTCGACATAACGGTGGACGTTAAGCTAAAGAAGATCGACGGTGGAGATCAAGCGGCAAAGATCTAATGGCGATAAGTGATTGGCATAAGATGAGGATCAATGGCGATAGTCTAACTGAAGCTACTTGAACGGTCTAGATTTAAAGACATATCAGTGAGCAAGGATCGTAGGATCAGGGCGCAAAAGGAGAAGATTGACGGCCAAAATTCAAAAGCAGAGATTTGAAACGACTTTGACGGTGTGAACGAGGGTTTGGGACTGCAAATTGACATAGAGGAAGAAATTAATTGGTCCAACCGCACGAGTGACCAATGTAAATGAGGATTTGATCTTCTAGGCGGCAGAAAAAAATGTGAGGTAATCGAGATCAAAATCAAATTGAAGGATCATAAGAGAGCATTAAATGCATATTCAATCTTAGGGTTTGACATGAAGAGATTGAAGGAAATTTCTTTGTAACAGATGAATTAAGTGCTGGTGGCTCAATGCAAGATATTGCAATATCGGGTAAACTCTATGAGATATCTTAATGATGAGCTGGACAGTGGTGTGTGGCTCGAGGTAGAGGACGTAGAGAGGGGATCTCGAAGGAGAGATTGCTGGTTGGTGAAGAAGGAAGACAATTAGGTATTGTCAAAGAATTGGGGTCAACAAGAAGGCAACCGAGAGAAGGATCGAGGGTAAGGAAAAGGCGTCTAGTCTACAAGTGCAGAGAGTGCTGAACAGAGTAAGACATAGTTGAGTATGTAGGAAGGGAAGTTTTTACATGTCGAAATGCTATTGGGAATGAAACCAGATTGTTGAAGACATCTTTGTTGCAAGTGTCACATGTAGGATAGAAGAGGAGCCCATGCGCTTCAAATATTTGTAATCTTTTGCATGTTTGAAGATAATATAAGTTGCAGATTTTATCTTCCTAGTTCGGTTCCTATTATGTATTTGCAGTCTTTTCTCATTGAGTCTTGTGAGGTTTTGTGATCCGGTTGGAAGGTAGAGTATCCCTCCCTCATTAGTGGTATTAGAGCTGGTTGTCCCGAGTCTGTAACAGAGTGCCGAACGTGAGGCAGTTTGCAGTAGGACTTGTGAGTGTGGGTTGAAGCCAGAAGACCTACAGGTGATGAGCTGAGAAGAGTTGTGGAAAGCATGTTTGTTGTAGGCATAAAAGAGGGTCTGTAACCCTATCCTCTAGTAGAGATAAAGCTGGGTAGAAGGTGTAGTGTTCCTCCACTGCGAGAAGGCGGGTAGAGGAAACATCTTCCAGAGTCTTTGTTAGGTAGAGGATGGTTGTGCGAGTGAGATATTTCTTGCAGTTGTGAGCAGATCGTCGAATGCGAGGTAGTTCATATATGCAAACCCTGAGGTTTAAAGCTTTATTAGAGCATAGAGAGTGTGTGGATAACACCTGAAAGAGTATAAGATTTGTAAAAAAATTGCCGAACTGGAGGCAATTTACAATAAGATTGGTGAAAATTAAAAGAGGGTTTTGTAAATAGATCGCCGAACGAGAGGCAGTTTACATTTGTGAAATCTAAGGGTTAAAGATTTGTGTTGTTACGACTTAGAGAGGCCTAAAAAATGGAAAAGAGAAAGGGAAAGAAGACTTTTGTCATTAGATGGGTTCCAAGGATTCTTAGAATAGAGGAAATCAGAAAGAGATTTCGAGAAAAAGAATTGATGGAGTTGCAACAACAATTAAATGAATTGGAGCTCACGATAAGAGGATGGAAACTAAAGAAGACAAGAGCTAAAGGTAATGTTTATCATTCTAATTATGTTCTGATTGAAGAAAGGAAAGAGGCTGCAGTAGAGTGTCTTGTATATGACACCGAGGAAGAGTATAAGGATGAGGAGCCTTAACTTGAAATTGAAGAATGTTTGTTGGAAGACATAAAGGATGAAGATCCAAAGGTGGTAGCAGCCACAAAAGAATGGAAAGAGACAGAGGTCCGTGAAGAAGAAGAAACCCAAGTGGTAGTGGTTAAAGAAAAGGTAAAACTTGCATCTTGTGAATTCATAGAGGATTCTGGATTGCGTGTGAGTGATGTAAATGGGATGGCTAGGTATGAGAAGGTTGAAAGTTTTGTTGAAACTGATTTGTCTAAGTATGACAAGAGTAATATAGAGGAAGATATTGCAACAATGAGTGTTTTTGTAGTTGAAGGTACTACAACTGAAAATAAGAAAAGAGGTGAAGGGAAGAAAGTTGAGATGTTTGGGGATCTTCCCTTGGCATTAGTTGATGATTTCTTATGTGATAAGGAGATTGGTATGACTGATAGTTTGCTGAAGGGAGTGAAGGGTGAGTCCCTTGTTTATACTGCTAACGTTGGTGTGAATGCAAAAGAGGAAGTGATTGCAGCTGGAAAATGTCTTTTAGAAGGCATGGGGAAAAGGGAACACAATGTTGAAACCAAGGGTGATGATGAACAAAAGGGCGTAGTGTTACCAGAAGAGGAGGTAATGCATAATGTTTTTAAATTTTGTGATGAAGATGAAATTGGTTTTTGTGTAGATGGGTATGATGCAATGGTTATTGGACAAGGTAGGGATATTGTTGCATGCCTTATCAAAGGCATGAAGGAAAATAATGAAGTTGAAATTGCAGTCGGTGATAAAAAGGTAAATTCAAATTTCATTGAATTCAAGAATAATTATTTTCATGTCAAGATGGATGAGTTGGTGAATGCAGAGGAGATGCAAATAGGTTTTGTTGGTGCAGATTTGGATGAAAGTATTGCAGAAGAACATGAAGATTCTTCTTGGTGGAGGTGGTCAGAATATGGTGGGTTGAATCCTACAGGACTGGAGGATGATGCGAATTACACTAGGAGGAGGTGGTAGTCAGTGGTGGAATTGGTTCCACATTCAGGAGGTTGAGTGCAGAGATAGAGAAGTTGTTCAATACAACAACAGGGATAGTAGCATGTAGCAGTGAAGAAGATGTGACAGAAAAGGGCATAAAGGTAAAGTCTATGGAGGAAGTTGCAGGAGATATTTGGCGGGGATGGTCAGCTTGTGGTGGGTCAAAACCCACGAAAGAGGAGAGGAGAAGAGAGATTATTCAGAGGATGGTTGATGGTGGAAATGATTATTCAGAGATTATTCATTTAGAGGTACTAATTTTAGTGATGGAGTTTGTTGAGGGTTGCTTGCGATCCGAAAGGGTGGTACTACCACTCAACTCTATTTTGTGAGACCAAAATTTTCTTGCCTTGGGTGTCTGATGCAGGAGCATCCATGGCGTACTGACAATCCTGTGTCACCAAAAATATTTTATTTTTCTTTGTTTGATTTTAATAAGGGCCAAGGTTGTGATAAGTCATAGGGTTTCAAGTTTTCCTAACCTATGTCGTGAGAATTCAAGTTTTCTCAACCCTTGTCGCGGGGTTTTAGAGTTTTGAAACCTTTCGGCTTGGCAATCTCTTCATTGTCGGCATGTCGTAGGTTTTCAAAACTTTGCAACCTCCGACAAGAGGTTCTAAGGTTCAAGTTTTTGGTGACTTAGCAATAGAGCGATGGGGTGTGTGATGTCGAATGTGGGACCCAATAGGTGGACAAGGACAGATGGTGATGTGTAAAAGCAGATGGCAATTTTTGTTTGGGTAATTGTGCAATTCACATCCTTGTGAATTGCAAGGCAGTGAGCTGGAATGGTGGGCCCGCGGGTAGTAAAGGCTTATATAAATCTTCATCGAGGAGAAAGGGTGATGTTGCTAGGAGAAGGTTGTCAGTCCTTCCGACATAACGATGGACGTTAAGCTAAAGAAGATCGACGATAAAGATCAAGCGGCAAAGATCTAATGGCGATAAGCGATTGGCATAAGATGAGGATCAATGGTGATAGTCTAACTAAAGCTACTAGAACAGTCTAGATTTAAAGACAATAGTGAGCGAGGATTGTAGGATCAAGGTGTGAAAGGAGAAGATCAACGACTAGAATTCAAAAGTAGAGATTTGAAACAACTTCGATGGTGTGAACGAGGGTTTGGGACTGCAAACCGACATAGAGGAAGAAATTAATTGGTCCAACCGCACCAACGACCAATGTAAATGAGGATTTTATCTTCTAGGCGGCGAAACAGATTGCGAGGTAATCAAGATCAAAATCAGATCGAAGGATCAGAAGAGAGCATTAAATGCATATCCAATCTTAGGGTTTGACAGGAAGAGAATGAAGGAAATTTCTCTGTAACAGATGAATTAAATGCTGGGCTCGATGCAAGATATGGGAATATCGGGTAAACTCTATGAGATATCTTAATGATGAGCTGGATAGTGGTGTGTGGCTTGAGGTAGAGGATGTAGAGAGGGGATCTCGAAGGAGAGATTGTTGGTTGGTGAAGGAAGACAATTAGGTATTGTTGAAGAATTGGGGTCGGCAAGAAGACAACTAAGAGAAGAAGGATCAAGGGTAAGGAAAAGGCGTTTAGTCTGCAAGTGCAAAGAGAGTACTAAACAGAGTAAGGCATAGCTAAGTATGCAGCAAGGGAAGTTTTTGCATGCCAAAATGCTGTTGGGAATGGAACCAGATTGTTGAAGACATCTTTGTTGCATGTGTCGCATGTAGGATAGAAGAGGAGCCCATGTGCTTCAAATATTTGTAATCTTTTGCATGTTTGAAGATAATATAAGTTGTAGATTTTATCTTCCTATTTCGGTTCCTATTATGTATTTGCAATCTTTTCTCGTTGAGTCTTGTGAGGTTTTGTGATCTGTTTGGAAGGTAGTCTCTCCCTCCCTCATCATTTCACCACATAACACATATGGCTATGACACTAGATGACATGACTTTACTTGAAAAATCATGCCCTAATACCAAACATTGAGAAATTACTCACTATTACAATTGATTGATAGGCGGGGATATTGGAACACCTTAAAATTATGCAATAAAAATATAATTATGATTGTTACATCAATTCAATTAGCAACATTAAAGAAGGCACATAAAATAGTACACAAATCAAATATACACACTTAGACACAAGATTTACATGGAAAACCCTTATAGGAAAAAACTCACTAGCAAAAGGACAATCATAATTATATTTTTCAAAAAATAAAGTATCTAATACAATTAGTCTTTTTCACAGAGCATCTCAATCTATAGATAATAATGTACAACCTCACAACTATCTTCCACACATTGAGAGTCAACAACACACTAACTAGCATAAATTGTCATTAACCTATTCCATCTCTACAAATAATTACATATAATTCTCATGAAATTCTAACCATCTAACTTTCCAACTACAACATAGAATATCAATAGTCAAACAACTAAAACATGACCGTACTATGATGTTAGCATACATTATACTAAACACAACTTCTCCATGTGAATAATTACCACAAATTATTAGTCACTAATACTCACACTTCGTTAAAATTATTGACCATCTATAACTAAACCATGTCCTTGTCTTTTTGGACTACAATTAAACACCTACCATGAATTGCAGTAATATAAAGAAATACTTGATTGCTCATAGTTGCTTGTGGTACCTCTAAGGAACCCATAAACTATCTCCGTACTCCTAGCCATCATTGCATGTACTCTAATACCACTATATGTGCACCTGCACTACCATACACACTCTAATAACTATTTAGACAAACTTGCAATTGTGTGTTCTCCTTCAAATGACTTATGGTTGTAACTATACCAATATTAAACTTAGATAAACCTCCATACTAAACCACAACATCCAAAAATCACTACAACTTGTACCATAAATCATTACAATCCATTATATAATTATTTACCAATTTATGATACTGAAATAAATTTATAGATCTTCTTTCAGCTTAAAAACTCTATATTTAACATACCAAAATTCTTAAACACTCGATTTCTCATCTATCCAAAGACACACAATTAGTACTAATATTAACTGCCTAAAAGGGGCTCAATTTTTAGAGCGAGAGCATCTTTCATAATTTAATTATTACTTGGAAATGCTTGACTTTAGAGATGGTCTAAAGTAAAAAATCGCTTTTGCAAAGCATTTTTTTTAAAGGTATGATATGTTTGCTTTTAATGTTTGGTATCTTTGCGAAAATATACGCGAATGAGGATGAGGGAATTTTCTGTGAACTAGTTAACTATAATGTTACCTTTATGCTTCTCATTCTGCGAATCAAACAATTTTAGCACAAAGCTTGGGAGGGGGAATTTGGTTCGATTTATAAAGGCACTATATTTATTGGAGCATATTTCTACTTTTAATTTCAATCTTTTGATTTGTTTTTTTAAATGAGATATATATCTTTTTAATTTTTTTTATAATTATAAGGTTTTTTTTTTAATTAATTAATTTTATAATTTTTACATTATAATATTTTATTTTGAAATATGTAAAATAATTTTTTTATATTTCATTAATTTTATGTATATTAACATATATTTTTAATTGTTTAATTCGTAAATCTAATATTATTCATCAAAAATTTAGTTTTTATCTTAATCTCTAGTTTAAATAGATATTCTTTTTATTTTTCGATTTCAAATGATTCTTTCAAGAAATCATTTCTTTCACACCTCCTCTTTTGCTTCTGTCAAATTTCTTGATAAGGGATTTTTCCAATCCATGAAAAATTGTTCTTGTTTCATCTTCATTTGTTGCTCTAATATGTGCTCTTGTTCTTGGCCCAACCATTGTTGATTTTCTTTAACTCTTTTCATTTGACTTTCTAATGTGGTCCCTTATCCATTCAATCCCTCCATTTAGGCTTTTTGTGCTCTTATAACTATCATACAAACATACACTTTCATAATCCACAAAGATAAAGCCATTGGAAAATTCTCAACTTAATAGAATTTATAAATCACAAAATTATTTTTACTATTCTACTTTCTCCAAAAACCAACAATATTTTATAGAGGCATAAATATTATAGACAATAAAAAATAAACATGCTAGAAAATAAATGAATAAATATAAATAACACAAGAATTTACCCTAGAAACCCTTTAGGGAAAATATAAATTTAGTAGAGTCAAACACTTATATAACTTTGGCATTATTGATGAAATAATAAATACAAGTGGATACAATAATGGTTGTTCCCTACTACTTTATGTACCCTCAACAAACCAAGAACAAATAAGTTTTTCAATTTCTCTTAGTTACAATACTCAAATATTTTTTCCTATGCCAAAATGGATACTTTCCACCTCTATATATACTTGTTTGTGGTGTTGTCATGTTCCAAGGTCCATCAAGAGTCTCTTAGA